>CM049845.1:28135988-28750988 GCA_027422415.1 Schizothorax lantsangensis | reverse complement strand
TGGTTTTAATTTTAGTTTCAGTTTTAGTTAACTACAGTGACAAACCTGCTTCATCAGTACTGTAGTATGTACGGTGAGAAACTAATAGTTTCTCAATTTTACTAAAATAACACTAAAGTATGTTCTAAGAAAAAAATATATTTTAAAAGTCATTTTATGAGCTTTTAAAGTAAAGTTTATGGGCTTTTTCGATTTGAGATTTGAGATTTGACATACTATTTTTTCATTGTATAGGAACTTTGCATATTTTAGTGCAGTATTCCATACTAATGCAGATGTTAAATAACTTTTAATTTTGGCACATTGGATATAAATGATATTGTAAAATATATCATGCTAGAAATTGGATCATTAGATGCTAAATTACTTGGTATAGTTTATTATCTGTATTGTAAATATAAATAATGTATATTTGAATTGATCTCTGTCTGCACAGGCAGAAAGAACAGCATTCCAAATGATTAATTTGATCCTGACAGTCAGTAATTGACACTGCAGATGACAATCACTGAATTTAACTGTTAAACTATCACACTGGGAACACAGTTCATCATTCATCAGAAGTTGTACAGGTGGTAAGATCCTCAGCATTGAGTTTATTTATAAAATGATTACTTCACACCTGACATTTACTCCTCCGCAGGATGAGGTTTCAGAGGACAGGAAGAGATTATCTTATTTTACCACAAATGACTCTGACTGCAGCTATTGAAAGAGCAAAATTGTGTGCTCTGTTAAGCACAGCATAGCACCCATATCAACTGTTTCCAGGGATATTTCAAATAAGCAGTTTGCTTAGGCCTTTTATCACGGTGCCCTGCAAAAATGCATTTTTAAAATTATTGCTGGAGAAAAATTACAAAGCGTCTCTTTTAGGTGCCTTGCTCAGAGCTGCCAGAGAAAGGGCCTCTTCACAGGGCTCTGATGCCCAAAGTAGGGGACTTCCAGCTCATTCTGCTTGGCAGAAAATGGCAGAGATTATATCTTTTCCCTGAGAAGCCGTGCGAAGTGAGTGCATGACTTTTAAGTGCTGTTTGTGGGATAGAAATGAATGCTATAACGGATTTTGGGAAAATAAAGGACTTGGGGAATGGGCTAGCCAAAGGCGAGATCTATTGACTGAGGCTCTTTTTATGTTAAAGCACTTCACACGCCAAAGCTTTGAGCACAGAGCACTCACGGACTGCCGTCTGATAATGTCAAACAGCCAGCTTTGCATTTGAAGAATTCTGAAGTGATTAACTCTTAAAAGGGCTGATGGAGTTTAACAATTTCTATATTTTAATCTGCTTTTTCAAAGCAGAGAAATTCCTAAAGGGGCCATGCATTACTATTGATGAATTATTATTATTATGAACAGTTTTGTACATTTGTAATTAAACTTGGTTGCCATTTTTCAGTCTGAATTATAAGATTCAGTTGCTGGTAGATTTAACTACACCATTTATCTGCCATCTCAATTCTCCTTTTCTCCACTAAAGGCCAATAAAATTAAGCCATGCGCATACATTTTACCCAAAAATATTTCATTATAATATAGAAAAAGTTTAGCCAGTGACCTGTTTTTTTTATGTAAATTGTGTAAATTGTAATTACACTTTGTTTGTTGTGTAAATTACGTATTTTTGACATTATAAAATGCAATTGTACATTATATAATTTTACGCAACATCTAGGTTTTGTTCTCCACTTTGATTGGCTGAGCAACATTCCAAGAGTACCAACTGTATCTGCTCATTTTAATTTGCATGTTACAGACATACTGGCAATCTGTACATTAGTAATAGGGATTTTTCATGGACTCTTTCTACAGATTTCCACCAGTAGGTGGCGACATGTCTTTATGCGCAAGTCATTTGAATCATTAATTCATCCAATTTGTTCAAAAACACATTAATCTTCATGAGTGAGTTATTGAATCATTCACCTAACTGTGATTGAATCATTCACCTCTAGTTTCTGCTTTGTCTTTGTTTACAAATATTTTTGTTGGTAGAGAAAAATAGATAAAAATTGCATTTAATAATAATTGCATTGTTGCACTTTAGCTTGTATAATTAATTAAAATATTTTTCCCTGTCTGCTGCCTTTGACATCACGACGCATGGTTTAGTTTCCTCCGCACATTAAGATGAAATAGAAAAAAGCATTAAAAAATGTGACTAGGGCAAATAGCTCAAATTTATCATTTTTCCACTTGAAAGCAATTTAAAATCTTATCAAATAGTGTCAATCACAAGCATAAAGAGTAAACTGCATTTACTCCCTACAGCTGCAATGCAATTATGACTTTCACTTGTTTATACTGCACTGCGTTCACACAAATTTGATATATTTTCTTTAACTACCCTTAAATAGGCAGTTAGCATAATCAGCATGTATGTGTTTCCCATGGCATCCGATGCCCTTGAAACACTTCAGTGTTCTCCTTCTGTGGGAAAACAAGAACTGTGCATATCAGGCATGCCAAGCATTAAATGCTCTATGAACAGCAACGTAAGTTGAGCAAACACACGTTGACCCTCTTTTCGTTATGAATTAAGTTCTATTGCAACAGTTTTCCTCCAGACAAAAAATATTGCGTTGAACATGAAAATAACATTTTGGCTGTATGCTTCTCTCTGCGTTTTTATTGATCTAATCAGCCGTGCGAGTCAGATATGATTCCATGTGCTTTCAGCTCTCAGAAAGGCACATTATTTCTCCACAGCTGTGGCTCCCTGGCACGCAGGACATAAAGCATTGGCTTCTGATGCATGCCGTTAAAAAGCCACCAACCCTAGTTCTCATGCAACTGCCGGGCTTTCAGCTGCTTCAAAAGACAGTTATTTTCTCCCGCCAACAAATGGTCCTTCTTTATCTTTTTTTTTCTTCTCTCAGATGAAATAATCTTCAAAGTGTTGTGATGAGAGAAATCTGACATTCAGATAATGGAAAATACAGCCTGAGGATTTGGACATGAGTGAGTGATTTAAAGGCACTGGGCAAATGAGCTGTGATTGCTGTTGTTAGCAGTGTACAGTGTTGTGTAAATTTGGTCACATATTTTATTGTTTTCTTTATTTTTCTAACAGTGCATTATTAACTGGTCATGCTCAATGTTTTTTTGATTCGCTAAAAAGACCTGGCTCATAAGAGTTGTTTGATTTCATTTAGGAATCAGACTTCACTGGTTGCATTGTACTGTATGTGTGTGATTCACTAAAAAGAACTGTAAATAAGTGTCAGCCATTTGCAAACCAGACTTTACTATAGTCACACTGTACTTGTTTTTGATTCACTAAAATGAACCAGCTCATAATGCAGGACACTTCGTGCAGATTTTTTTTATTATGGAAAAATTTATGTGCAAGAAATTTCAAAATCAAACATCATGACATTATTCACTTTTTCTTGATTCTTCAATTCAAAAACTGTTCCAGTTTTTTTTTTCTCTGTAAATAATAGTCTAAATTACATAATTGTATATTTGGCCTATAAAAATATTCAGTAAAAAAAAAAAACTGTAAAAATGTAAACAGCTTTACAGAACACCCTGTACATTTTAGTTTAAAACTATTGTAATTTACAGAACAGAAAAAATTGAAGCAATAAATCCAACAGCCCTTTTTGTTGAATTATCATAACCATGTTGCTATTAAACTCCATTTTGATCCTTTTACATATGTGACCCTGGACCACAAAACCAGTCTTATGTTGCACGGGTATATTTGTAGCAATAGCCAAAAATACATTGTATGGGTCAAAATTATAATTTTTTTCTTTTATGCCAAAAATCATTAGGATATTAAGTAAATATCATGTTCCATGAAGATATTTTGTAAATTTCCTACTGTAAATATATCAAAACTTAATTTTTGATTAGTAATACGCGTGGCTAAGAACTTCATTTGGACAACTTTAAAGGCGATTTTCTCAATATTTTTTATTTTTTTGCACCCTCAGATTCCAGATATTCAAATAGTTATATCTCGGCCAAATATTGTCATATCCTAACAATACATCATACCATACATCATACATCAATGGAAAGCTTATTTATTCAGCTTTCAGATAATGTATAAACCTTAATTTCGAAAAATTGACACTTATGACTGGTTTTGTGGTCCAGGGTCACATATATTGACAACCACCAAAATAACACAACTGAAAAGAGGGAAAAGAAACTAAGAGGAAACCTTTATTAATGAAAAACTTGAAATCACATAATATGACCCCTTTAACATTTCTAAACATATAAAACATTTTTTGTCTGAAAAGTCTCGTGAGACAGTTATCCATGCTTTTATAACTTCACGTTTGGATTACTGCAATTCTCTATTTTACGGTATCTCCAAATCTCAGGTAGCTCGACTTCAATTGGTTCAAAATGCTGCAGCTACATTTCTCAAAAATGGTTGCAAATATGACCAAGCCACCCCCATTTTGCGAGCCCTCCATTGGCTCCCAGTCCACTTCAGGAGTGATTATAAAATTATTTTATTTGTGTTTAAATGTCTACATAATCTTGCTCCAAAATACCGGTCTGATTTACTGTGTCCCTATAACCCTCCTAGAAGTTTAAGATCTAGCAACCTTAACTTATTGACAATCCCTTACTCGAGGCTGAAACGCAGAGGGGACCGAGTCTTTTCGGTGGTGGGTCCTCGATTGTGGAATAGTTTGCCTGTACAACTTAGAATGGCCCCCTCTTTATCAGTTTTCAAATCTCTCCTTAAAACTCATTTGTTTTCCTTAGCCTTCAACATGTGTTAATTTGTTGCTTTTCATTCCTGTTTCAAATTGTGTGTGCTCATGTTATATCGAGCAGCCTATATTATTTTGGATTTTATATTGGACTTATTATTCTCCTCATGTACAGCACTTTGGTCAGCCTCTAGGCTGTTTTAAAAATAAATAAACTTAACATTTATTTTTTAACTCTAAAATTACATTAAAAGTCCCGAAAGATCTATTACAGTTTTTGAACATATAGTAATGGAACGTACTGTTAACTAATTAACAGGTTGTTCCTGTATTATTATTTTTTTTACAGTCTCTTACTGTTAATATATTTTTTTAAAGTGAATATTTACAATAAGTTTGTTTTTTATTATTAGTGTCTCGTTAGCTTGATTGCAGTTTAATTGTTATGAGTAGCTTGTTGCTTAACAGTTTCAGTGCGGCTTATAAAATACAAGTGTGCACATAATGACACAGTTTCCTTGTATCAAGTGTACTCAGTACAGTGCCATGTTCAAGTTCAACCAGAGGACATGTCCGTCCTTATTGGACTGATGTAAAAAGCAGACCTGAATACCACTTTTGTTACATTTTGTGTTTGTCGCTTGAGCACATTTTATTCATTGGTGATTGGTGTTTTTGGCATATTGCTGAAGGGCTTCATGCAGACCTTTATGTGGTCCTGTTCACTGAATTTAATTTCATTCAATTAATCTCAAGTGTCTGTGTGAGTCACTGTCATCAAATTAGCTGATGCTCCGTGATGGCTTTGATTGAGAACGGCTCAGTGTTCCCACAATGCACTGCACTGTGTGTAGGGGGAGAGTTGTTCAGAGCCACTATTGTTCGCCAAGTCTGCCGTTAGCCATAACATAAAGAGCTCCCACAAGTATTTCATATTTCCAGACAGGCCAAACAGACTGTGTTCAGTTGATAGTGATAAAGGATGAATAAAGTAGTGATGTGGGTGGCTCAGTTTAGACATGCACAGAGAAATTATCCAAGGCCTGCTTTTTTGTCCCCAAAGAACTGCAGTTTGCTATTGAGCTATATTCTAGGTATCAGCAACGGCTTTGACTTTGAAGTTTCAAGGAGCCAACAAAGCCTCTTCAGAAGTAATATGATAATTTGATGTAATAAGAATCTATATCATAGAAGATCATATGAGACATCTGCTTTGTGAGCAGTCAAGCTTTGCATATTTACATCCTAGACAAATTAAAGTTGTATGCATACTTAGATTGTTTGATTATTCATGCAATTTTAAAGCTGTCATGCCATATTAGACCCACTGTGCGGAATAAACCCTGTTTTACAGCGAAATCGCCCATTAACTTAAAACAACATCCTAATGAGGCCAGTGTGATTAGTTCTGAGAAGGCAGTACATGATTTCAAAGGAATTTTTCACCCAATAATAAAAAGTCTATCATGATATATTCACCCTCATGCTGTTTCAAACCCATCTGACCTTGAGTTCTTCCTTATAATAAAACTTAATGATAACTGGGACTATCCGATATGGAAAAATACCTATAAAAGTATTGTGTACTACAGTATAGTCTTTTTAATCCATACCATAGCTTTAAAATATTATTTATCTGTATATGGCTTCACAATAAATAGAATGTGTACACAGCATATGTAATACTTTCTGCTTTTTTGTCATTTTGGAACTTAATCTCCATTCTCTTTCGTTATAAAGAAAGAGCTGTCCAGATATTCTTCCAAAATTAACTTCCACCGAGAGTCATATTGGTTTGGAAAAACAACATCTCAGCTGGACGGTTAGTACACTCTTATAAATAAAGGTTCCAAAAGAGAGTTTTTGCAGTGATGCCATAGAAGAACCATTTTTGCCTCCCAAAGAACCTTTCAGTGAACAGTTCTTAAAAGAACCATTTTTTCTTCATTTTAATAATCTAAAAAAACCTTTTCAGCTATAAAGAACCTTTTGTGCAATGGAACGTCTCCATTGATGTCAAAGGTTATTCATAGAACCATGCCAATTTATTTGTGTAAGTAATGACAAAACTTTAATTTAAAGGTTAACCAGCCATTTAATATAAAAAATATTCAGCTCAGATGCCTGAATCACAGAATTGATTTTGAGAGCCAATATCTTAGAATGACAGAAAATTTCCCAAGCTCATTCAGTTCAGGTTGATAAATGATCCTTTTTATCCACTATATTAGCCGTGTTGTTCCCAACCCACAAACTTTGACTATCATCCAGAAACACTGGTTTATCTTTATATCAAACTAAATTAGATCAAAAATTGAGCTCGAGTCAGAGAACAGATCTTCTGACATTGTCAGTGCCAGTAGGTCTGCCTTCCTTTATCTGAAATCTGTCCCTATGTTGGTGCCAGCGTGGAGGTCTGTTTAAGTTTTTGGTAATAAGACTCCTCATAGATATATTTCATTGCATGACATAAAGGTCCGGAAAAGACCTGCTTTTTGAAGTGTAGACTGAGCTCAATCCACTTCCCGGACTATGTTCATCTGTATCAGTTACCCAGCCCTTGTACGGTCCATTGTTTGTGATCTACCCAACATCGGCTTCCTAGCTTTACCAGTCCCTCATCTATTCTCATTCAGCCGGAGACTTTTCAGTTGAGAGGCTCAATACTTGTTTATCTTGTTTTATCGGCCCATGCCCTGTCCTGCCCTGCATGTGGGGACCTAGCGGAGCTCTCCACACCGCAGATAAAATCATTGGGATACTGATAGAATGAATTAGCAGCACAGTCGGGATTGATTTCTAAATGGCCATATACAAGGCAGCGAAGTGCTGCTCTGCACATCCAGGGGAAACCGGATCCTGCGCGGGTCACATTAAAACGCTGCTTTGGTGCGTTGGGTTTCAGCTGGAATGTTCCCTCGAATCAATGATGGAGGCTTAATTACTGGGTACTACCAGAAACAATATTGGCGGAACGTCATATTAGAAGATTTAGTTTCAAGTCTGAAAGCCGGTACGGAAACTCGGAAGGTCATTTGTTTGTGCTCAGTCTCTCTTGGGGAAAGCACCTTGCATATAGCGTCTTCAAACCAGGCTTCCTTCATATTGTCTTTCTCAATGCTCATTAGTGTCAGAGCCCAATGGGATGTTTACTCTGGAGGTAATGCAGTTGGACGTGTTTAATTTAAGGGGTGTTATACAGTAAGTGTGGCATAGACTTTGATGAATGAAATTGTCTTGAAGATTAAAGAACAAATTAGTCAGTGAGTCTGACAGTGCTCTTCAGCTTTAAACAACTGTTCCCCTTTAATAAATTATTGAGTGTGGGATGAAAAATGTGAAGAGCAGGAAATTGCACCACAGGGCCACAGGGGAAATATGACAAGTCTCCACACATCCAAAAAAATGTCCACCATCTTGAAGGTTAATAAAATGCGTCATGGATCGGAGTCTTTGCTTGAACAATCTCCCTTGATATACAGACATGCTATTGGATTTGACAACACTCTCAGGAACAGCCCTCCAGCTAAAAGTTGGGCCATAAAACTTGCCAGTCCAGTCAATTCACAATGTAGTTTTATACACTAATATATAATCTCTATTTATGCCTTCATGCAATGTTTAACATCTATCAGACTAACCAAAGGTAAATCATTTTCAAACACATTCCTTTGGGGAAGGAGATCACTTGTTCACGAGTTGGAATTTGAATTGATGTGACTACACTCCACAAGCTGAATTAGAATTAATTGGAATTAAAGGAAGTGGAATTTATTGAATTACAATTGAAAGGACTTTTTATTAAAGCCAAATTTTCTTCAGTCTTCAGTGCCACATGATTCTAATATGCTTAATTGGTGCTCAAGAAATATTACACTTTTGAATCATTTAGTTTATCCTTGCTGAACAAAATTATTTTATAATTTCTTAAAAGTATTTCCTTAAAAAATCTTATGGACCCCAAAGATTTGAAAGGTAACTTGATTTTGTTCTAATTCTATTTTTAGTAATTCTGCATCATCTTTGATATCTGAGTTGATGAATGGTGCCTGCCATGTTCATTAGTTACTCAAGCTCTTTAAAATATATAATGTGTTTGCACACAAAAAATAAATAAATACAAATAATAATTCACAATGGTTTAATTAAAAAAACTTGCAGTGCTATTTCTTCACGTTTAGCACCTGGCTAAAATGTATTGCGGTTATTGGAGAATAAGAGAAAAAGAAGTGCAAGCTTGCTTGTCACTTCTCTTTAGGTTCATGTTTATAGATCATGTCTTTTATGTTATGAGATTCTCTGTTGATTCAGTCATGTATTTTATGTTATGTAATCTCTGTTTCCCGCTTGCTCGTGTGTTATGTTTTAATTGCTTCATTGTCTCATAACCTTGTTATAAGTTCTGTTCTCTTATTGGTCACTTGCTTAGCAGTTCCGTTTTGTCATTGGTTGTTTATGTCATGTGATCACCTGTAGTATTTTATTTAAGCCCTTTTGTTTGCCATGTTGCTCTGCTGTGTTGAAGCTAAGGTCAAGTCTCACGTTTGTAGTTTAAAGGTATGTCTGACATTTTGTATCATTCTAATGCACTGAACTTAGATTCATCTTCATATGCTCTGTACAGCTACATTACATTGCTTTTCCCACTGAAATATGTGCACAATAGTGGTGCAATAATTTAGTTAGTTAACCCTCACTATTTCAAAAAGGACAAAGGCTGTCACATGACTTCAGTGGGTCCCATCATTCAGTTCTGCTGCTAGTGGTGTCATGTAGCCTGTCCTATCTAACATTCCAGCACATAAGTGACAAAAGCTGCAGATCTGATACCTTAATAATTAGACATTGGTATTAATCATCAGAGCATCGACATGTACTTGATGACTCAATGCAATAAGCAGACCCTTGTGGGAGAATGTGATAGTGTAAGGGTTGTAGGGCCGGTCGATTATCTCTGACCTGCCGCATCAGTACGGAAACCAATTAAGTGTGTAGCAGTGACTGAGGTCCTGAGAGACGCACTGAGGACTACATCAGCCATGTCAATCACTTGCTAGCAGGCAGACACATGATCGATTGAGAGCCCTCCCTTGGGTTACGATCTTTTTTACTTAAGTGTAGCGTGCCTGGAATATAAAGTGGATGTAGTATGTGAAGAGTGGCACTTTACAGGAGATACATCTGTCTAAACCTCAGTGCTAGTTTAAAATGCGTGCGTGTGTGTGGCCTTTTCAGGCAATGTGAGGCTGAGGGTGTTTTCACACCTGGAACTTTTGTTTCGGAACGTGGTGCATTTTCTCCATTTAATGGTAGATCTTAATTTGCAGATCTTTGGAGATTAAAAAAAAAAGTTTTTAATGCATTTACTGTACATATCGTTTGAAAGAACTACAAGATACTGGTAAAATGTCAAAGTATTCTGCTGTTAAATGTTGTTTCGGATCTTACTGATTACGTTTTATGGACAAAACCAGTTAAAACATTTTCAAAATGTCTTTTATGTTCCATACAAGAAAAAAAGTCATACAGGTTTGGAATGACAAGTGCCTTTTATCCCTTTACAAGGTTCTCCAAAGCCATCAGACTGTATAACTTTCAGTTATAATAGGATCATTTATATTTAAGTATGTTTTTGATGTTGTGTTGCATCATGTTGTAAACTATTCTCTCAGATGATCGTTAGACCATGGTTTGGTAGCAGCTTAAATGTGTAAAAAAAACACAGTGAATCATGTCTGTTTTGCTCATTTCTGGAACTGTGATAATTAAATCCTCACCCTCGTTAGGAAGGAAGCTGTCATGTGCAGTGCTGGTCTCCTCGTGTTTGAGAAGCACTAGTCTAGATGACCGTCAATTTATCCACCTCCTACTGATGGAGATGTGAGATATTTCTGTATCTGAACTATAAACAACAGTACTTTATTGCATACAGAGACATTTGTCACATTGCTCATGAAGGGAATTTGAATAAATTTGAAATATTGTTTTAAAGAAAGGTTAATTCAGGTCCTTAGGTGTGTTTTGGACAGGCCGATCTCGTACGTACGAATTCGTACATATTTTACGAGGTGGCTAATTCGTATGACCTCACTCATACAAATTCATAAGATTTTTGCTAAATCGTACATATTTTACGAATTGCACAATTCGTATGAATTTGTACGAATGACCTACACCTAACCCCACCCCTAAACCTACCCATCACTGGGGTGTAGACAAATCGTACAAAATCGTATGAGTGAGGTCGTATGAATTCATACAAATTAGCCACCTCGAAAAATACGTACGAATTGGTTGTGCGATAGTGTTGGTTTTAGACACATTTTTGGCATTCTTGCTCATTCATAGCCTATCCACTCAATATGTTCTCAACAAAATTTTTTCACTGAATGTGAGAACTGCAAAAAAGAGCACGAATCTGCTGTTATTTCAAACACCAGAAAAACAAATTTCCCCTTAGTATTGCTTGTTGTGAGTTATAGATATTTGAGGTTGTCTGAGGACATGCATGAGGTTACATGAGGATATCTGAGAGAACAGAGAACAGCCCACCACCCACTGACTACCCTCTGGCGGGACACTGCCTGATAAATGATAACTAGATCTCCAATGATGGCACAATCTTTGCTCTTTTACTGTGAAATGAATAGATTTTTTATTCTCCATTGTATAGCAATTACACCAATAACACTCTTCAAAACTTGAATTATGCTTGATGCTTGAATTAGGTCAGAGCTGTTGTATATTTATTCACGTTTTTATAATACTTTTATATTTTACAGTATAAATCTGGGACAGTATTAAGCAGCTCCATCTTCCAACTGAATTTCATCAATAGCCCAAGTGCAAGAAAGAGATGAGGAGAAACCTTCCTATTTCTTTGCAGTTCCTTTTGTTTACACCAGGTATATCTGTAAAAAATATGCTTAAATTAGGGGAAGGGGGAAGTGGTGTGTGGCCAAGTATGGTGACCCATACTCGGAATTCGTGCTCTGCATTTAACCCATCCAAGTGCATACACACAGTAGTGAATATACACCCGGAGCAGTGGGCAGCCAATGCTGCAGGGCCCGGGGAGCAGTTGGGGGTTCGGTGCCTTGCTCAAGGGTCTCACCTCAGTCGTGGTATTCAAGGTGGAGAGAGTGTTGGTTATTCACTCCCCCCACCTACAATCCCTGCCGGACCTGAGACTCGAACCCACAACCTTCGGGTTACAAGTCCAACTCTCTATCCACTAGGCCACGACTGCCCCTGGCAAATTTTATTTGTCAAATTACACTGTGGATTAAGTATTTCTGAAGAATTACTGAAAACGGAACAGAAGCAAACTCAATGTGTGAGCAAATTACCGGCACAATTTGTCAGTCATGCTGAAATTCTTACACAAGTCTTTAATACATAGCTCTTATTTGTCAGAGTATCTGTTTAATATAATGGATTTTGACAAGAACTCAACAGCGAGTTACTGTTAGCGACCTCATTACTATAATGCAAATTTGCAACTTCTAATTGCGACTTAAAGATCTATGAAATAAGCGACTTAAAACAGTCAGCTTGTCAAGAACAATAATTCAGATTTTGCATAATTTTCCGTGCTTACATCAAAGTCACTCTTATTCAAAACACCTTTTCATCAAAATCAACTGGGTCAGTGAATCATTTCAAAGTAATTATGAATTCAGTTTGATTCTGGTAAGTTATCTTCTCTCTCTCCCTCGCTCTCTCTCTCTCTCTCTCTCTCTCTCTCTCTCTCTACATTCCCTGACTGATGTTTTTTAATTGAAACAGTCTGTAGTCTGTTCCTAATTTCAGATCTTGTTAATGCAATTAATAATGTATGGATATTCTAATTAAAATTTGCCTGCACCATTTTACAGTGTAAACACAATTGATCTTCTGTTAATTAAGTTTTAAACATCATTGATGGAATTCAGAATTAGTAGTGAATGTAAGACTGCTATCGGTGCCTTTCAATGCTGTTCGATACATAAAATGGCACACTGATTAAGACACATTACAACAACGCCCACCTTCATCTTTTCCATCAGATAGAAAATTGTTTATTCAAAATAAGTGCAATAAAAGAACCCTGCCGTTTCAGCTGTTTTGTGAAGAGTTTAGCCAGCCGTGATTACAGCAATGAGACTAAATCACATAATAAAACAGGACTGCGGTATAATGACAGTGATGCAGGTGTAATACTGTGAAAAATATCACTTGACAGCATTTGAATTCATCCTGTGATCTGGGAGAAACAAAAGAGTTTTTTTTTTTAATTGAGAGCTCTAAATTAGACATTGAGTCATCTCTAGTTGCCTGTGTATGTGCAATACAAAATATATTTTTGCTCCTATGATTGTTTATTGCTGTTTAATGGCATGTTTCATTTGTTACATTATTATTTATTACCTAATTTATGCAATAAAGGAAAGTGATAATGTATTCTGTATCTATGCAGGACTGTATTGAATTTCCATATGAGATGATGTAAATTGCCATTTTGATTCTGATGCATCACTATTTTGCATTTGTATCCATGTAGAGTATAATGTGACATTATACATTTATAATAAATAATTTATTTATGCATTATGTATGATTAGATGCTGTATAATGGCTATTGCTATTTTTTCCCACGTAATCTATTTTTTTAAAAAATTCTCAGTAAATGTATCTAATAGGGCTGTCAAGCAAATACAATTTTACAATAATTAATTAATTACATGATGTGCTGATTATTCAATTTAATCAATCGCAGATTAATTACACTTAGAAATTAGAATTTAGGTATATTTGGCATGAATGCATTTACACTGCAATTAGAATTGCATAAATAGTGCTATGAGATTAATGAGTTTTAAATGGGTATTAATGAGTTTTCTATAAAAATAATAATAATAAAGAAAAGATACTCTAAATATAAAACTAAAACCACAAGTAGGTCATTCTACCAAATCGTTCAAATGGCTGATTCATTCAGAAATGAAGCAAGTCTTTATCAACAGGCCATTGAATCATTGGTTCACTCGATTCGTTCACAAATGTGTATTCATTCAGTAACGAAACACTGCTGTGTGTTGCTTGGAAATACACAAATTTTGCTGTGGCTTTGTTTGGAACTATTATCATTAGCAAAATTGAGCAAAAACAGACAATACTGACAATATTATTGAACTGTCGTATAAAATCAATATCACATTTCCTATTGTGCAGATATTACAGAATATAGAGAAAATACAGCACTGAGGCGGGTGCGTAAA
This sequence comes from Schizothorax lantsangensis, assembly GCA_027422415.1. Lineage (NCBI taxonomy): Eukaryota > Metazoa > Chordata > Actinopteri > Cypriniformes > Cyprinidae > Schizothorax > Schizothorax lantsangensis. The sequence continues at coordinate 28,737,042 of CM049845.1, read as the reverse complement.
TGCGTTTTTAAAGCTTTATTTTTTTCCATTATTAATCACACCAGATTAATGTGTTAATTCAACAGCTCTAGTTTACATGTGAAAAAAGTGCATAAGTTATGACTTGTCAGAGAATATGTCATTTTAAAAATGTTTTTCTTGATTTAGGCATAAACCTCACTACATTTTATTCTTAAAACAAGAAAAAACTCGAATTAAGATATATTCTCTAAAAATAATGCATTATTACTTCTCAAATACATGAATGCTGTTTAAAGAATGACTATACATTTTAACTGGAAAACAAGACAAAAATACTGATTACGATCATTTTTGTCTTAATTTAACTTCAGTTTGGTACCATATCACTGTGTGCAATCTGTAAGTAATGCACGACAGAATGACCTCATCTCAGATACGCACCCTCCCCTCACCCCGGACACACACATAAATAAAGCTAAAGCCCAGACAGAGATTGAAACCAGAGCCTTGGCGATAACTCCCAGCCTCCCGTCTGTCTCCCCCTCTATCAGGACCTGAGAAGTTTAAAGGAGTTTAAAGGCAGACACCGGCAGACAGGAAGTTTTGCTGTGCTGCCAGGCTTCACCCAGAGAGATTATAGATTGAGATCCCCCCCCCAGCACCGCCGCGACTCCAGATGCCCCTGTGACCCCTTTAAAACCTTCTCTGGCTGCCAAGGCCCAGTGGCACTCTGAGCTCGGGCCATGGGGTTCCTCTAGCTGAGAGGGCACCATCTGTCCAGCCCTGCTTGGTATTCGTTCAGGACCCGCTCCGACACGGCCCCTTCTCATCCAGTCACTTGTTGTGATGGCAGTTCTACCGCCCTGTCTGTGGTGTGAAATGCTTGTGCTGTGGCCAGACTCAATGTTGTGAAAAGGTCAATTGGCTGTGTCTGAATGCTGAAGACAGTCTCTTGTGTGTTCCTCTACCCCGTTCTTGCTCTCTTTTTCTCATTAGTGCTAGCTTACCTGTGATTCTAGATGCTATTTAGATGCTTTTTTGAATCCTAAAATGTCTGATTATGTGACGCATTGTTTTTGTGTTTAGGCTGTTTAACTTTGAAATTTTTTATTTAACTTAAAAAATGTATTTAATTTTCTTGAATGACTATCCTCTCTTTTATCCTCTTGTCATTCCAGACTTGTATGTTCTTCAAAACAGAAGAAAAATTCCATACTAGTACGTTAGTACAATGACACTGGCAGTTATACTTCACCCAAAAATGAAAATTTCAGATCTGTATTACTTTCTTCTGCAGATCATAAAAGAAGATATTTTGGTCTTTGATGTTTTGAATGTTTCAGTGATTTTTTTTTTAATTTTTCCTTAAGGTCTCTGCACACTGAGTCCGAAATTTTCATCTGAAATTTTCGCACGTTACAAAATAAATACGACCTCTCGTTGTGTCAATCACGTTTGCACAAAATCTTTCGTCCGTCAAAAAAAAATCGGATCAGGTTCGATTTTCTGCGTTTTCGCATCTGTTGCAAGCATTTTGATAGGAATGGATGGGGAATACCAAAAAAACCCGGAAAAACGCATGCGCTTTCAGACTCAAAAGAATGATTTGTTAAATCAGACTGATCTGGTTCTCAAGTTCAACTCAGGAATTAACAGTTTACATGAGGGGAAGATTTTCAGTGAATATTGTCTTAAACTTTTCCTCAAGCAAATGTATCGTGTGACTTAAGAAAACTTTTAATATTGCATAAGAGTCACATGGAAACTTGATTTTAAAAAGTGCATCTTGTCTATTCTCCCTCATTCTTCTGATTTATCAATAATTCTTCCCTCATATTTTTGCCTTTTGATTTTTAAGACAGAACAGTATAGCGCACCAAGGATAACTTAACTATAACCTAAACCAATGCATTGCTTTTTGGTTTAAAAGAACCACAAATCATCTGCATGTTCAGCTTTTGTCTATTTATGCAGCACATTACAAGATTACATAAAGTATTTTGATCCATTGAGACTGAAATTTACTTCCTATGTGAGGGGCTGAATCTCATTTTCACATTGTTCTTTTTTAAAATATAATTTTCATGTGTGATATCACCATTGTTTCACAAAATATTATTTTTAGCTTAGCTGTTCTAGAGCATATGCGGATGAAACACACAGAAAGAAAGATAGCCTTCTGGCGTTCACTCATTTTTTATGAAACACATTTACAGCCTACAGTTTTCTGTACTGATACTTTTAGAAACGCAAGGCATTATTGCATTAAATGATGGTGTCTTATAATGGCCAGGACTTGCACTGCTTTTTGTTTTGTCTCAACTGTGCACAAAAAAACCCTTGTCAAACAACTGTTGAAAAAAGTAGTTCCAATAATAAAGAAAGACAAGTGAGAGAATCAAAAAAGAGAGAGGGGGGGGGGGGGGGGCATCCAGGACTGCCTCGAATTCATGAGGTGATGTTTTAATGAAGGTATTCTAGATAGTCTGGAGTTATGTGTCCTTTCTCCGTGTGATGTCTTCACAGTCTGTCTGTAGTGTCTGTTTTAGTGACACCAAAAGGCTCACTCTTGTCACATACAAATCAAAGCAGTGCACCACGGTCAAAGTTAAGGAATGTCTGATGGGATGAATGAATGAAAACGCTCCTCCTCCCTCACCAGGACTGGGTGCTGAAGTGATTACAGCAAAAAGGTCAGATATTAGACAGAGTATGACCTGATGGACCGGAGCCAGTGTTAGAAAGCTTCAGGCAGCTGACAGTCTGACTGTCACTTTCCCTGTCAGGCCAGTGCTGTGGTGTTACTATGTCTCATATTTGTTGAACATGTACACTTGTTTTTATGTCTTGCAATCATTCTGTGTAAAAGACATGAGGTTTTGAATATTGCTGAATATGTAAAGAAGTTGCAAAATTGCGAGAATATCTACCTTTCTCTTTGCACCAGTCACAAAGAGTTGAAAAATCATTAGCATATTACCATATGCCGTTGTATTCCAGCAAAAGTGCTTATGAATTTATTGCAAATATACTTATACTGACTGTTCAAAAGTCTGGGGTTGGTATTTTTTTCTTTTTTAGAATTCTCTTACCAAGTCTGCATTTATTTTATTAAATATACAGTAATATTGAAAAATATTATTGCAATTTAAAACTTTTTTTCTGTTTTAATATTTGTCCAAATAATGTAACTTATTCCTGTGATGGCAAAGCTAAATTTTCAGCTGGCATTACTGCAGCCGTCAGTGTCACGTGATCCTTCAGAAATCATTCTAATATGTTGATTTGATGCTCAAGAAACATTTCCTATTAGCAATGTTAATTCATCATCGACAGTTGTGATGCGTAATATTTTTGTGAAAACAATGATAATTTTTTTTTCAGGATTATTTGATGAACATGGAGTTCAAAAGAACAGCATATATATATATATATATATATATATATATATATATATATATATATATATATATATATATATATATATATATATATGCTTTCTGTAGTATATATACATATATTTCTTACTGACACATTTGTTTATATTATACATATTTGTGTGTGTGTGTGTATATATATATATATACAGTATATGATTTTTTTTATATATATATATAATTTATCCAAACTACAAGCCATTAAACCAACAAATAAAATTTTCTTCAGTCATAAAACAAAGCTTTTTTTTAATTATTATAGCAGCACAAGATAATTGTTTAGTCCAAGGAGAAATTCCAGTAAATAATGGTCTCTCATTCTTGCTGTCTCACTCTCTCAGTTTGCTGTTCTAACCTTGAGGTGTATAACCAGGTGCAGTTAGCTCTATGCATTACCGCTGTGTGCTGAATGAAGCAACGCCACTGAATTAACTAATAGAGGGCACATTGACAGTTTTAATGTATTTTTAGCCCTTAGTTTCATGCTGGGTTTCAATTAATGGCCGTACTATGAGGCGCCTGTCTCGACTGGGCGCAGCCACTGAAAAAATAAAAAAATGACCTGATTTTACCCTCTTAATTTGAATGATAATTAGCGTTTCATTCTTTTTTCCCTTTAATTGTCCTCCCATAAGGGGGTTGATTGAGATTTACACCAGGGCACTTGTACCTTTCTCGCTGCAAAGGTTACACAAATCAAATACATCAGAGAAGGAAAATATTATTGTGAACTTTGAAAAAAAAATGTTTTTTTTTTTTAGTCTAAATCACAGGCTTTTACTGACTGGAACAATTTTCTGTGAAATTGATTTGGTGACATTTTGAGACTAAGCCATTTTGTATTATAAAAGTTGGTTATTTAAAAACGTCTAACCTATCCTGATCTGAGTTCAAGCAGTAAACCTCCTCACCAGCAGGAAGCGCTACCGCCGTATATACACTTATGTTTAAAAAAACATTTGAAATCATGGATAGAGGGAAAACAAGAATATCCAGCTAAAGATAATCTGAGTTTATGCATGTTAAGTGCTTTCCAGGCTCTACTGAATTAAGTGGAATTTATGTTAAGTCTTGATAAGTAGATTTCCAAGATTATGCCTGTTTATTAAGTCCTGTGTCTAATCTATGGCCTGTTTCATTTAAGACAGTCTGCAAATCTTTCTTTAACCCTCAAATAATGTTATACAGATGTTTAGCTCTGGCAGCTTTCTTTAAAAACTAAAGGTTTTCTTACATGCAAGTTATCAGAAGAAAATTATGAGGCAAAAGTAAATATCAATAATCTTGTGCCCTTGCCTTTTCCGATGTTCAAATACGTTTTGCTTTAAAATGAAGCTTATAATGAAGCAGTTTGTCTCGGGTTAAAAAAAAACTTTTATTAGTGGGTGCAATTCATTCACTGAATCTTGGTCTTTATATGTAAATCATATATTGAATAACCATGGTTTGATTTTTTCACCCATGCTAACATATTCACCGTGCTAGGGTGTGAAAATAACTCATCCACACTCTACAGTTACAGTCCAGCAGGGACGTGGTTATTTATATCCATTCCTTTCCCCGATACAGAAATTCACTGTGGCAGTGATGTGATGCAGGTCCACTCACACTTCATGAACAGCTTGAAGGGTCATCGTCTCGTCCCTATAGCTTCCATCTTCCTCTTGATTAATAAACCTGATTGTGCTGGAGTGTGCTACAGTAATCAGCAATGACACACTGCAAACCATGAGACACTCCAGGCACTTTGACTTCATTCATCTCTCTCTTTTAAATCTGCCCAGAACCTTCTGTGCACTTCCTGGGTCCATATTTCATCCTCGATATAGGGGAGTATGCCAGACCTGTTTGGTTTTGCTCCACTGGATGTGTGCTGCTTGTATAGGGTGGATAAATTCTTCTCTTATATTTTGGGAGAATGGATGAAAATTCTTCGTTAGCATCAAAGGGAAAATATTTATTTATTTTTGTCTTTGACAATATGGTCAATAAAAATATGATGGGCAATAGGGAGAAGTTGGAGGGTAAGGGGTCAAGGTCTGGCTGGTTAACTTACACCATTATTTGTTATTATAATATTAAAAAAATAAATATTTAATTATACAGTATTACAGTAAATAAAAAATTTTACCAGTGCCCAATTTTTTTTAACAATTAGTTTTGTTTTATTTTAAAAAGGCCTTTAAATCTAAAATTCCTTGAAACCATATATAGCCACTTTTACTTAAAAAAATATTTCAGAATAAAGAATACACATTTTAAATGGGTTCTTCTCTACAAAAAATTACTTAATTTTTTTTTAATTCGTCTTTTCTTTTAAGTTCAGTTCGACTAAAAATCCATAAATTGAAAACAAATTCGTGATTTGTTGAAAACATTAAGTCTTGTTTTCAGAAAATGTTTGGTGTATTTGCTTTTACTGCAATGGTAGACTTCTTCGCTTTCAATACAAACAAGTAAAAAAAAATCCTATGCATTAAGACAAATTACACCTTCAAGATGCAATCTTTTAAAACAACCCTCCATAGACAGCAAGGGTACTACCACACTCAAGGCCCAGAAAGATAGTAAGGACATTGTTAAAATAGTCCATGTGACATCAGTGGTTCAACCGTAATTTTATAAAGCTACGAGAATACTTTTTGTGTACAAAGGAAACAAAAACAAATATGTTCCCTCACTAAGCCTACAGCAAAAAAATATATTAAAAAATAAAACTAATTGCAGGACGTTTAATGTAATTTTACAGTAAAATACTGTTAAATGTACAATGTTTGGTATTAAAAAGAATCATAATTTGCAACACATTTTTTTAAAATTGACATTCCCATAATTCCCTGTGTGACACTTCTCATTTGTAGGTTTGGGACTATTTGCTTCCTTGTGGTGCAATCGGTCAGTCAGCGTTGTCATGATGTCTTTTTTGATCTGCAAATGATGCAAACCAGTTTCAAGCTTGTATAAGAGTATGTGCACTAAGCACTTGATCAAATCCCTGGCACTTTTATCTTTTTCCCCCCCCTTCTCTTGTTGTTGTTGCACATTAATTAAAGACAGAATTTATGAGCTAATATCCCTGTCCAAACCACAAAACTTTTTAACTGCATACAAAACAACTGAACCATAGTAAATGCCATGCTATTTCTCAACATCATGATTGTTTTTTGCTGATGAAATACAGGGAGAGTTGAAAAATTCTATAACAAAGAAGAACCTCACAGTGCATCCATTAGATTTCCATTCTCAAGTACAGTGAAGTCTGGTCACGGCACATTTCCCCTCCCACAGCTGTGTGTGTATCTGTCACAGCCGCTGTCTGTGCTCTAAGATCTAACCTGGGAAGACAAACACATGCCTGGTAATTGCCTACCAGACGGTGTGGTGTTCAGCCCAGCGCCCCATGTGCTCATTTCCTGCATATGCGGCAGGCTTTGCCCTCTCGTTCCATTGTCATTCCTCTTCGCGCTATCCATCCATGCATTCTTTTCCCTTCACATCCATGTATCCATCCATCCATGAATCCATACAGCTCAAACAACCCACCCCCCGCTTCCCAAACCCCTCTCAACCCCGGGTGCCCTCACTCTTCTATGGCGCTGACTCCCATTGGGTGATGCTGTCATCTGTAATGACAGTGAGCTCTGGAGCTGCACCGCTTGTGTGTTTGTGTGGAGAAACAGCTTGCATAAAGCTTTTTTTTTTTTTAGCCCATAACCTGCTGTACAAACAGGCTCTTGGGCTAGATGAACATTTTGCACTTTTCGAACGTGCTGCTGAGTGCTTGAAATGTGCGAGGTTTTCTTTGTGGTCGGGAGAGATCTTTGAAGGGATCAGGGCTGCTGTGTTTGGACAACGTCATCACACAAATGGAATTTCGTTGCGCTGGGATGCTAGTTTATTTAGCTTTGACTGATATCATCTACCAGTAGATATACTGCTGCTCTGTAGTGACAGAAAAAAGTTTGATGAATATACGATGTCTTCGCTAGCAGGTGGTTTCCACAGAAATGGAAATTATCTTAATTTCCTCACCCTTATGTTGTTTCAAACCCGTACAATTACTTTCTTCCTATTTTAAATGATGTATTTCATGCAGTTACAAAAAAATACAAATAAAAATACAGTCTTCATGCATTTACGGGTAAATTATGTATTCTTATGTCATATACACAACAAGCTATGTGTACTGTATATGGTATCACTTTATAATAACTTTCTTTTAACAGCACTTTACAATTTTCATAATAAATCATTAACAAACATTATATAATGTTTCACATCATTAGTTCATATATTCAAGTAGCTAAAAATATGAGACAATGTGCTTGTAAATGTTTACTAATTAACTTATGGAGCATTACATAATGTTAAAAAACCTTTAGTTCATGTAAATTAAAATGCTTACAAATGTTTAATCCATATATGATCATGCACTTTATAAAAAATTACAAATAACTTTAATGGCACTTTTATAATTTTCGCTTATAAATAATTAACAAACATTTTATAACAAAAAAAAATATAATGTTTATTATATATATGTATAATGTCTTTGGTTCAAATGGCTAGAAATATGAGATAAAATGCTTGTAAATGTTAAAGATTTATAAAGGATTGTTAAAGATTTATTAATGTAAGTTATTATAAAGTGTTACATACATAGCTTCAAAAATGACAAAAAAATAAAAGCAGCATAAAAGTGGTACATACCACTATGTTCATCTTCTAAAGAAATATTATAGTGTGAATATGTTTATTTATTTATTTATACATACAGTATATACAATGAACCTGTTGATCTGGTTCATAAAACTAGCTTGAATGAAAAGTGGATTATCAGTGAAAATGCCATTTTGTCCCATTTCTCACATGAAGTTATTGTATGGCTTCAGGAGACCTGTAATATAGCCTGCAAATCATATGGACTACTTTTAATTATGGTGCTTATGTTTTTACATTTGAGTTTTACAGTTTTTACAGTGTTCCACAAAAGAACCAAAGTCATATGGGTTTGATTCGATGTGAGTAAATTGTAACAGAATGATCGTTTTGTGTTATTTAATGTCCTTTAAGATCTTAAGAAAACCTCTGTTAGTGTGTAGATACAGAGGCTTCTGTTAGTACAGTATGTGTGTGTGTGTGTGTGTGTATACATATATATACTGTATATATATATATATATTGTGGCGGGCTGAAGAATCACACAACCGTGCTGAGTAAGGTAAATTCCCCGGAGGGTGAATTTATTCAATAAACAAACGGTGCAAGTGACGTGAGCGCCGGTGGTGTGCAGTGTCTTCTTCCTCCTGGTGCTGGCGTCCGTTTTCTCCCTCGGTTGCGTCGTGTTCGGTGAGTCCGTGCTGGCGGCGGGCGGAGCGGCTATCCGGAGCTGTCTGGGAAGGACAGAGAAACACACCATTAACGGCGTGACTTGCTGGAGGCATTGCTCACCCTCCTCTGTTCTTCCCGCGGCTTTTGTAGCCCTCCCCAAAGCCGTTTCAGCTGGGACTGATCAGCCCGCCGTGATGAGGAGCAGGTGTTTCTCCTTCGTTGCCAGGGCGACGCTGATTGGTTCCGGGACAGGTGTCACACTCCCCCCCCCTAAGTGTCGCCCTGGTCCCTCGGGCTAAGGGGGAGGCTGGGGCTGGAGGAGGAAGACTCATTGACAGACCTGAGAAAGCTGTCCCCAAACGGGGAGAGTCCGTCTGCGTTGGCGTGTGGGCGACGCCGGCCCGATGACGCACGTCAAAGTGGAAAGTCCTGGAGCGCCAGGAACCACCGAGTTTACCCTTGCGTTCGTGTCCTTGGCCCGGGCCATCCACTGGAGGGGAGCATGGTCGGTGACCAGCGTGAAGGACTGTCCCAGGAGATAGTACTTCAGCTCCAGGACTGCCCACTTGACTGCCAGCGCCTCCTTCTCGACCGCTGCGTAGCGCTGTTCGGCGGGGAACAGCTTTCGGCTGATGTAGACCACGGGTGTTCCTCACCGTCCTGCACCTGCGAGAGTACGGCTCCCAGCCCGGTGTCAGAGGCATCCGTCTGTAACAAGAAGGGGCGGTTAAAATCGGGAGCCTGAAGTACCGGCTCTGACGTAAGGGCCGTCTTAACCTTCCGGAAAGCCTCCTCTTCTGCTTTACCCCACTTTACTGTCTCCGGCCGCCCCTTCTTGGTCAGGTCTGTCAATGGGGTGGCTAAGGAGGAGAAGTTAGGAATAAAACACCTGTAATATCCCGCCAACCCCAAAAAAGGCCCGTACCTGTTTCTTTGTGACTGGCCGGGAAGCCTCGCGGATTGCGGCCACTTTGTCCTCTTGGGGCCGTACTAGGACCGCGGCCCACTAGATATCCAGGTACCTGGTTTTGGGTAGGGCCAGATGACATTTCCTGGGGTTGGCGGTGAGCCCAGCTCGGCGCAGTTCCCCTAGCACCCTCCGGAGCCGCTCTAGGTGGTCCTCCCAGGTCTCTGAGTGAATTACCACGTCGTCGATGTAGGCGGCGGCGTACTCCTGGTGGGGCCTCAGGAGGATATCCATCATACGTTGGAACGTTGCGGGTGCCCCGTGCAGCCCGAAAGGAGAACCCGGTACTGCCAGTGGCCACCGGGGGTTGAGAAAGCTGTCTTAGGCTTGGCCCGATCCGTCAGCGGTACTTGCCAGTAACCCTTGGTCAGATCGAGCGTGGAGATGAACCGGGCTCTCCCTAGTCGATCCAGGAGCTCATCGACGCGTGGCATCGGGTACCCGTCGAACTCAGAGACCTCGTTTAACGCGGCGGAAGTCATTACAAAACCGGAGGGTGCCGTCTGGTTTTGGGACCATCACGATGGGGGAGGGCTCAATTACTCCTAACCTCAGCATCTCCTGGACTTCCTCGACGGCCGTCTCTCCGGGCTTCCGGGAGTCGGAGGGCCTCTGCCTTACGACGGTTCCGGAGGGAGTGCGGATGTCATGCTGGAGGACTTGGGTTCGCCCGGGAGGGGGAGAGAACACATCCGAGAACTGACCGACCAGGTGGTGAAGCTCCGTCTTCTGGGCGGCCGACAGATGGGAACTGATGTCTACAACCACGGGAGTGGAGGTGGTGAGGGCCACCAACTGGGGACCAGGTCCAACCCACCGCTTCAGTAGGTTTATATGGTAAATTTGGGTTTCCTTACGTCTCCCCGGTTGGCGGACCCGGTAGGTGACTGGACCCAAACTTTTCTGTGACCACATAAGGGCCTTGCCACTTCGCCAGGAATTTGCAAGCGGACGAGGGAACCAGCACCAACACATAATCTCCAACTGGAATCCCGTGGTTGGGCCGCCCGGTCGTAGTTCCGACGCTGAGCTTCTTGGGCCTTAGCCAGCTGCTCCCGGACTAGGGGCATGACGCGCTCGAACCGTTTCCCTCATCTCCTTCACGTGCTCGATCGTGGACCGATGGGTGGTTGGCTGCTGCTCCCAAGCCTCCCTGGCGACATCGAGCAGGCCCGGGGCTGCCGCCCGAACAGCAGTTTCGAAAGGGGGTGAATCCGGTGGAGGCCTGGGGGACTTCCCGGATCCCGAATAGCACGTATGGCAGCATCTGGTCCAGTTCCGCTGGTCGTCCGCAGCCACTCGACGGAGCATTTGCTTCAACGTCTGATTGAATCTTTCAACCAACCATCGGTTTGAGGGTGGTAGACGGAGGTGTGGAGATGTTTCACCTGTAGGAGGCGACAGAGGTCCTTCATCATCCGGGACATGAACGGCGTGCCCTGGTCAGTCAGTATCTCTTTTGGTATGCCGACCCGGCTGCACAACAGGAACAGCTCCTGGCGATCGCTTTGGTGGTGGCTTTTCGTAGCGGGAGGGCCTCAGGATACCGAGTCGCATAATCCATGATGACGAGGATGTGTTCATGTCCCCGGCTGATTTCGGCAGGGGCCCTACCAGGTCCATCCCGATTCGCTCAAGGGGACCCAATAATAGGCAGCGGAATAAGCAGAGAGGGTGGTGGGTGCCAGAGGGATGTGCGCTGACAGTCAGGGCAGGCTTGACAGAACCTTTTCACGTCTCCCTCCAGTCCTGGCCAGTGGAAACGATCACGGATCCGTTGGCTGGTGTTGGCCGCCCCCAGGTGGCCAGCCATGGGGTGTGAATGGGCGAGTTCCAGTATCGTCTCCACTTTCACCTTCGGCACCACCAAGAGTTTCACTTCCTCCCCTCTCCGCTGCGCGGCACAGTAGAGCAGGCCATCTTGAACTACAAAGTGGGGGGTCGGATGTGGCGGTGGTTGAGTGTCCTTTCCGTCGACCACCCGCACCTGAGCCCAGCAATGTTTTGCCGTTCGTCCTCCCGTTGCTCCTTGGCGAAGTCCCCTCCCCCCTTCACCTGCTGGAATACATCAAAGAACAAGTTAGCATTCTGGGGGGAGGACTCACCATCGCGGGCGCTGTCCGTCGTCAGGAGGAGGACGGTGGTCTGCGGCGGTTTGGCTGGGCTCTCGTCTTCGGCGGTTCCCGGCAACGCTAGCCGCCTGTGCAGTGAAGGGAGAAGGTGAGAAGGTCTAGGCCTGGCATCTCGGCCAAGGAGCACGGGGACCGGCAGACCCTTCACGATCCCCACCTCTAACTGCCATGTACCGGCCTCGCCGTAATGGCCACCCGTCGGGTTGGCACGTGGTGCGTGTCGCCATGAACGCACTTGATGGCCATCCTGGCCTTGGAATCAGCCAGTGGGGGCAGCACTGCTGGCGAGACTAAACTAATAACACTCCCCGTGTCCAACAGCGCCTGGAAAGAGCGTCCATTAACTTTGACGCGGGCGTGACGAGCTTCTTGCGGGGGATCCCGATGCACTGCACAGCCGGCTAGCCAGGTCCGAGGAGGTGAACGAGCTGGTTCCGTTGGCATGGGTTCATCCTGGTTGCCAGGAACCCGCTGGCCTGCTCCCCGTTCGCTGGGGCCCCTCTGGCGAGCGCCGCTCCTGGTACACCCTCCGGGGAAACGGCGGAGCTCTCTCCCCAGCCTCCCGTCGCAGGGTTGCCTCGGCCAGCTCGACAGCATCCACCGCCTCTCCCACGGTGCACGGGTTCCTCATCCCAGCCGCGCCGCCTGCGAGGTGGTAGGCTCTTAGGAACCGGTCTACGACGACGCGTCCCGCCACCTGGGAGGCGCTGGGATTTCCCACGAGGAGCCAGTGTGTTGCAAGGCGGGACAGTTCAGCGGCCTGGGCGCGGGCTGGCACCTTTCCATCATGCTGCCAGCTGTGGAACAGGTGGGCCGCTGAGATCGGGATAGGCCCACACGGCCCAGAATCTCGGTTTTTTAACTGCTCATATGAGTCGATGAACTCAGCCGGCATCGAGAAGTGTGCTTGCTGGGCTCTCCTGTTAATAAAGGTGCCAGGATCCGCGCCCAGTCTTCTCGCGGCCACCTCTCTCGCTCCGCGACGACCTCAAACATTTTTAAAAAGCTCTCTGCGTCATCGTGACCGGTATCATCTTCGGCAACAGCTGGGCCGCTTGCACTCGAGGATCAGCTGGCGGACCCGCGGTGGCAGTGGCGGTACGCAGAGCGGCAACCTCTCTCTCGGTCTCTCCTTGGCGGGGCCGCCATGTGTTCGACGTTTGTTGCTGTCGGATGCTAACTTCGGTCAGGTGTTTCAAGAGCTCCTCCATGGCTGGGGAGGAGTCGCCGCCTGAACATAAAAAAAACCAAAAGAACACAGGGAAAATAAATTAGTTCGTGGTGCACGATGGGCGCCGTGATTCTTCAGTCACATTCCTGCATTCTCCACCAGTGTGGCGGGTGAAGAATCACACAACCGTGCTGAGTAAGGTCAATTCCCCGGAGGTGATTTATTCAATAAACAAACGGTGCAAGTGACGTGAGTGCCGGTGGTGTGCAGTGTCTTCTTCCTCTGGTGCTGGCGTCCGTTTTTCTCCCTCGGTGCATCGTGTTCGTGAGTCCGTGCTGGCGGCGGGCGAGCGGCTATCCGGAGCTGTCTGGGAAGGACAGAGAAACACACATTAACGGCGTGACTTGCTGGAGGCATTGCTCACCCTCCTCTGTCTTCCCGCGGCTTTTGTAGCCCTCCCCAAAGCCGTTTCAGCTGGGACTGATCAGCCCGCCGTGATGAGGAGCAGGTGTTTCTCCTTCGTTGCCAGGGCGACGCTGATTGGTTCCCTGGACAGGTGTCACAATATATATATATATTTAACAATTTAAAAATGCAATTTAAGTCACTGCATGACATTTCGCATCAGACCTCAAGGATCACATTCAGTTCATTTCAATATACTGTAGTCTAGTTTAATCTTTATAGCCGTACAGGGTTGGACAAAAAGCAAAGTTATCAAAGGGAATAACTATGCCCAAAGAGCCCTGCGTACTGACACCTTCCCCAATACTAACACACAAAAGACTTTTACATTATAGTATTTTACATAATAACTGTGAAGTACTGATGCACCTGTAACTATTGCAATATTGTGTTATTTATCTAAAGTGACAGACTCCAATGTTCCAAAGTAATTTTCCTCTCTGACCCCTGGGGTAAACTTTATTGCGATTGTTATGAATCTCTCTGTGAGTGCTGGGACTGTGCTGCGCTGCCTACCTGAGTAACACTTTCAGGCATCCCAGGCACATTCCTGTCACAAAAGGCTGTTCAAAACTGTGGCCAGCAAAATTAAAGCTTTCTCGTTTTAGCCAAAATCTCCATCGCAACCTAGAAAGCATTGTGACAAGTTTAGTGGAACATTTCATCCAAGATAGTGGACAGACTCAAGGTAAACAAAAAAAAAAGTATTTAAATTAAAATTGCTTTTCACCTAATATTAGTGTTGTGACTTTTAATGCTGCATTGAATTGTTAGCTTAGCAAAATGCTAATGTCAGAATGTAGCCTAGCCTACTGGAATCAGCATGATTCCCCCCTCTGCAAACCAGTTCAGCGCAAACCCGCCTCACAGCCGACTGTAATGATTTAATTGGTCAATCACAGAGCTGATACCCCACATAACGCAGAAACAATTATAGCCTTAACCTCAGTAATGCTAATAGATAGCATTACTGATTGTTGAGATCAGATCTATTCATTATTCTTCTCAACTCACACACTAGAATCAACTGTAAACATTAGTTTATTCTCTGTGAGAACTGTATGGCAATTGATAGACCAGTGATGTTACCTTTTAAGAGCACTTCAAATAAGATCAAAATGAAGTAGACACTGAGGCAGCTCACTAGTTTTTGAGACAGAGCTAAAATTTCAGTATAATTCCTCACTTCATCTTCATCTACTCATCATTTCTTTCATCCATTCTCTCTCTGTCTCTCTCTATTTTTCTAGTGTCATCTTTAATCCTCTCAGCAGAGGCCTTCAGATGATGAGGCTAGTATATGGAAATGAGGAGGGTCGGCGGCTGGCTGGTAACCGGACCCCGCTGTAATAAGGATGAAGAATGACAATTTGAATTTGGAGATTAATGGATTATCTGGAAAGGGCTTGTCACAGTGCCACAGCCAATGACCTTTTCAGATTGACGGATGACTCCATTTTACCTGAACGAATTCTCCGGTCCATGGGGCGGTATGGCCACTCTCTCTTCCCTTTTTGATGTAAGATTGAGAAAAGCTTATTGGCATGTACTGGAATGTCGGAGTGAACTGTGAAAATATTATCAGATAGATTTTGTTGGCACTATATCAGCCATAAAGGTCGACATAAGGAGACGGTATTGTTTTATCCACTGCTAGAATTTTACAGAAAGGTCAGTAGTCAGTACCCAAAGGCTATACATGATACTTGTGCATGAATACAATGTCAAACGTTTACGTTGACTTTTGCTTTCTGTGACTGTAAGTAGAGACAATATTAGGAGGAAGAGACAGACAAGTCGGATGCTCCTTGATTTAAATCCCGCTTTTTTGTTTAAAGAGCCAATCACTTGTTGGAATGTTTGTTTACTTTCTAGCATGCATTGGAAATATTAAAATTGTTTGTTTTTATTGCATGGTTTAAGCTGAAATTATTTGCCAAGATTTTTATCTTAAAGGGGCTTTGCAATATGTCCTACAGAATTATAAAAAAGAGAAATATCAAATCGAATCAAATAAACCTGGGATTGAACATCTACAGTATTTATATTTATGCACGTATAGTTAATAGTCACGAGTCCTCAACATGAAGTGTCTCTACGTATTATTTCTTTTAAGAAGACACTCTAACAATTTAATCGCTTAATTCCTCACCAAAATAAGTGCCTAAAGGTTAAACTTACATGAAACAACTGAATATCTATCACAGAAGGCACATGAATATGCATAAGTGGAGGACTTGTTACATTCAAGAGCAGATATCGTTTCAACGAGGTATTCAGATATGCCTGCTTTTCATGCAACGTCTATTTACATATTTTTCCAGAGGTGCTACATTTTAATCACAGCCTATGGCCTTGTGTTTGATGTGCACTGTAAGGACTATGTTTTCTTAAAGTAAAAATTAAAAATGGTGAGAGGTGAATGTTGAGGAGAGTGATACTTGTTTTCTTAGGTATCATCCTTTGAAAAGGCTTGAGTTACTGTAGTCTCTGTAGCTGTTTTTCAAGGTTTTTAGCCACTTAAACATCAAATGATGCTGAAAGCTGTTTGAGATTTGCATGCTATTTGTGTTATGTGTGTGTGACTGAGAAAGAGCAAGAGCTTGAGACTGAGAGTGTGCATGTTTATGTACTCTTTGAAAGCATTTTTTATTATTTAGCAGTATATGAGCTACAGTATAGTCTCACTTAAAAAACAACCACATCTGTTCGCTGACAATCTAGTGCATATTACACACAAATTTGGTGCTTAAAGTAGTTCACTGAAATAATAATAATTTGTCCTTAAATTGTTACAAACTTGTATGAGTTTCTTTCTTCTGTTGAACACAAAAGAGATAGCCATTGACCTCCATAGTATTGTCTTGTAAAGTAACAGATAATCACTAGATATGGCAAACCTTGCTAGATTATAGTGACATCAAGAAAGATTCAAGAGTTTTGCTTTGGAATTCACATGTGATGAGAGGTAGAATAATCTCATTCTCATCGCATAAAAAGAAAAGAGAAAATAAATGTATTCAGGAATTAGAAGAAACCATAAAAACTTTAGAAGAATCCTACGTATCCTCCCAGGAACAGGAAATGCTGAAAAAAATATGTAAAGCAAAACTAGAATTAAATGAAATTATTAATAAAAAAACTAAATTCTTAGCACAAAGACTTCGCTGGCAAGAATTTGAATATGGTAACAAATCAGGTCAATTCTTAGCGAACCAGTTAAAAATAAATAAAGAAAAAACAACGATATGTGCTGTTAAAGATTTAACTGGGGATACAGTATATGACCCTGAAAGAATAAACAACACTTTCAGAGATTTTTACGAATCTTTATATTCTCCACAGATAAACCCATCTAAAGACGAAGTTGACCAATTTCTTGACAATATAACTCTCCGAAATTAACAGACAATCAAGCGATGGCATTGGATTCTCCACTGACATCAGATGAACTTCAGGAAGCTTTGAACAGTATGCCCATAAAAAGGCTCCAGGTCCAGATGGCTTTCCAGCAGAATTCTATAAAGAATTCTGGGCTATTCTGGCACCAACATTCTACAGAATGTTACAGGAAACCAAAGAAAATGGCAGACTTCCACCAAATATGAATTCTGCCAACATTAGTCTCTTACTAAAACCAGGCAAAGACCCTGTATTGCCTACTAGCTATCGTCCAATATCCCTTATTAATGTGGACACTAAAATAATCTGCAAAGCTATCTCAAAAAGAATAGAGAAGATAACCCCTCTCATAATTCATTACGACCAAACTGGTTTCATAAAAGGGAGGCATTCCTCAACAAATACACGTAGGTTATTTAACTTGATAGACTATTCATGCAATAGAAACCTTCAAATTACAATATTGTCTCTAGATGCAGAAAAAGCTTTTGATAGGGTTAACTGGAATTTTCTATTTGCAACTTTACACAAATTTGGTTTTGGAAACTATTTCATAAACTGGTTAAAAATATTATATAACTCTCCAACAGCATGTGTCAGGACAAATGCCCAAACGTCCTCTAGCTTCTGTCTTAAGAGGGGCACCAGGCAGGGATGCCCCTCTCCCCCTCACTGTTTGCAATTTTTATTGAACCACTAGCAGCAGCAATTAGACAGGCAACAGTGATTAAAGGCATTAAATGCAAGAATGTAGAACATAAAATTAGTCTTTACGCAGATGATGTGTTACTTTTTCTTCAACATTCACAAACCACTCTCTCTGAGGTAATTACATTAATAAACTCTTTCTCAAGAGTCTCAGATTATTCAATAAACTGGTTAAAATCAACAGTTCTTCCAATTAATTGCTCCTTCCAGAATTCCTCCACTCCACTGCAATCTGGAAATATTAAATATTTAGGTATTAATGTTTCTCCTAAGCTGAATTCACAAGTGATCAAGTCAAGAATCACATAATTAGCATAAATATATCAGATATTAATGCTGTAATATGATAAATACTGTTGTCATATCATTTTTGTTCATCCTAAACATTAATTCTGACTCATACATGTACCTGCACACATTGGGCTTCAGTTATATCTTTGTTGCCCGAGTGATTCTATAATTGTTCTTTAACAAGCCAGGTCAGTGGGCATTTATAGCAGCAGTTAATGCAGACAGGTCTTATGTTTTAATAGGTGTGTACTGTGAAGCAGAAGATGAGATGAATCACGCTGAGGCTGTAAACGCCACTCACTTCCTCACAGACTCCTGCAGTTTCGATGGTTAGCGCTTATGCTAATTAAGAATGCAGTATGACAGTGTTCAATGTGATGCCTGAATTCATCATACGAGGGTGAATTCCTTTAGTTATCTGTCTCTTTGCTGTACTGGACAACTTGACATGGTGTTTAAACACTAATCCAGTAGGTTTCTCTCTCAATTATGGGTATATATTTGCTCTTGCGTATTACAATTTGTGGTGTCATTCAGTGTAAACAAAGGCACATTATTCAGATATGACTCAGTGGACGCAGGCTGTAGCACGTCTCACGCAGTGCTATTGCAGAAACACACAAACACATTAGCCGCGTTCCCACCTTAAATGTCTCGTAAAGGTCAGGTTTAACATTTGAGTAAGCCATCAAGCCCAGCTGTAATAAGGGCAAGTCGGGATTATTTTGGGTGGAAGGAAATCACACCTAAGAAACCAATTTCAAGTCACCCGCTCAGCACTAATAAGGCAGGAAGAGATTTCTCTAAAACTTTAAAGGTGAAACTCTGCTACTGTGAAATGTTAATACAATTCAAAATATCAGTTTTCTATTTTAAAATATTATTTATTTCTGTGATGTATACTGAATTTTCAGCATTCGTTACTCCAAACTTCAGTGTCACATGATCCTTCAGAAATCATGCTATTATGCTGGTTTTGGTGCTTATAAGAACATTTTCTCATTATTATCAGAGTTAAAAGCTGTTTCATATTTTTGTGGAAACCTGGCAATACTTCCCCCCCTAGAATTCTTTGATGTCCTTGCTGAACAAAAGTATTCATATATATAAAAAAAAAAACAATAATAATTATATATACACATGTATATATATATTATATTTATCACTTTGAATGATAGTTTTATATTAGCAATTTTGTCTTGTTTTTAGTTAGCCTTTAAATATCTAAACAAATAAAGATTAATTTACTTAAGAGGATTCTAAGAATATTAAGACTTGTTTTTTACCCCACTAGTTTTTATCCTTTTGAAACATACAACCCTGGTCTCATGGCATAAACGTACCTGGGGGCACTTTTTTAGCGAGACCGTTTTTACGTACCTTACTGCACGTTTCGCCGCAGTTTTAAAGAGAAATGACAATAAACACTAAATCTGGCGCTAAAACACGGGTTCAATACGTAAACCCTGGCACGTTTTTATTTCGTTGATATAGGTACGTATTGCTGTGTTTTTATTACGTTGCTTCAGGTACGTATTGCGGCGGTTAAGAATTCAAATATCCGGGGACCGTCGCTAAAAATGAATGCTCTATCGTGTTGGAAATATGCCCTACACCAAACCCAACCCTAAACCTACCCGATAGTGTTGATAAATGCAAAACTGATATAAAAATGCATTTGTTGATGCAACCGTGCTATTTAAACATCCTTATATGCAGATTTGAACTGTTTTATCGAACCGTAGTTACACGAGATTCGAACCGGAGCTCCTCACCTCTCAAGTACTTCTCCGTACTCCGTGAGCTACCGAACACTACCGTTTATGAAAACCCATAGATATGCAGCTGGATATGTGTGATGCTAACGTTCAAAAGCATCAATTTTCAAATCTCCCAGCATATTAATATTGTTTTGAAGTCTTAACATGATATGCTTCAAGTAATTGTGCGAACATTACGCTTTATTAATCGAAACTCTGTTCATTTGTGTGAAAAGGAATAAAAGGCATTGTAATTTTACTGCCTCTAGTGTTCATTTCTTTTGGAAACTGCAATGATATGTTCTTATTGGTACATATTTCGCATCTCGCTAAAAAGTGCCCCCAGGTACGTTTATGCCATGAGACCAGGTAGGAAACATAACTTGTACAATATTTAGTGATGTTCATGCATAAAACAAGAAAAAATGCTACTGATGCACAAACTCTAAGAGTAGCCTGTATTCAGTAGATATATTCTCTGAAAACATTTTACCATGTATTTATGCTTTTCATTCTATTTTAAAGATGTTTTCGTGTTTTAAATACGTTTTAAATTTAGAATGTTAGTACAATCAACATTTTTGCAATTCTGTTTAATGCACAGACATGTTGATTCAAACAAGCCAGAGTTTTCCCACAGATATAGAGTCAATCATGGCTAAAGACATTGTGGATTGCACTGTTTGTTTAAATTCTTGCCCGCCCCTTTTGGAAAGCAATCTATGTAACTGCAATACTTTAAGAGGCTTCTTGGATCAGTGCGTTCTAGGTGCAGCTTTCAGGAGGTGTAGACTGTGAAATTAGAGCTGGAATCTGGAGGTGTGAGGAACTATGGGAAGGAATGATGGTGATCCCAAACTCCAGAAAACAACTAAAAGCCTCTTAGGTTGTGCTGTGGGACAGATGTAAGCCCATGCCCGGCCTGCATCTATACTCCTGCTTTGTTTCACTGTCCCTGGAGAAATATGAGATTATCCATTAGAGGGCAAGCGCTAGGATTGATCCGAGATCCGTTAGACGTTGAGTTGGCACTCATGAAACATGCAGAGATGCAGAGAGCATTTGTCCTTCACTCTTTTTTTCATGTAAAATATTTTTCGTAAATAATTCTATAAGCAACTGCTGTAAATCCATATTTGCAGTGAGTCTTTCTTGTATGTGAATACTGATAACCCTGGTCTGCTGTCAGCATCGGTATAATGATGCATGTCACTGCCTCATCAATTAATCTAATGAGAGTGAAATAACTTTTCTTGACAGGGTTAAATGTTTATGAATATCTCTAGAAAGACTGTCTATTGATTGCCCCATGCCACTTTAAGATTCAGCATCTTGACATTTGCAACGTGAACTTCCTAGCTGGTGGGTGCACTGCCAAATAACACAATTAAACAAATTACGGGTTGCATGCAGTAAGACTGATTAGTTTTGAGTGTAACCTGAAGTGAACCTGATTTAAAATGTCCAGCGCTATGGGCTTCTGAAGGAGGGATATTTCTGGCGGAGCGGAGATCTCTCCCGCCCAACCCGACTCCGATTCATCATGGGGAAGTCAAATTAAGGTTGACTGATATTAGAGGCAGCTCAAATATTTGTGTATTCAAACAGTTCTTCCCAATTACAGCCCCTCCCTCAAATACAAACAAAAATAGGAGCATTTTAACAAGCAGTTGCAGAGTAATGATCGTGCTGTTTATGGAGACTTGATTGTTACTAAAGCTGGTGCATCTTTTTTATTATATTATGTTATTAAATGTCATTTTATTTATGTGGGGATTTCCATGTTCACCTGGCTTAAGAAATGCAGAACCTTTCTGATGGTGGAAAGGAAGCTTTTGCCACTTTGCCACAAATGTGCAGAATTTGTTTGTTTTGTGTGATCCTTTTCTCTCTCCGCCTTCCTCTCTCCTGCTCTTGCTCCCTCACTGTCTCTGTCTTGCTTTCTCTTCTTTGATTTCCCATGAGTCTGAGAAACAGACTCAAAGTGACAGTCTGTTGCAGACTCTTCAACTGTCTCAGCAGGGATTACCTAGGGATATGGATGCATGCAACATTTTAAAATATTTGTTTTATGCAGTACTCTCAGTGTCCTTGAATTTTCAGGGTATTTACAGAATTGTATTTCTCATCACAGTGTTGACTGTGGTAAACAGTTACTCTGAGAAAGACCTTAAAAGAGTTATTAAAGAAATAGAAGAGTGGAAAGGTTATATCACAACATCTTATTGTGATAACATGATAGATATACTGCACATAACAGAAGACCTCACCTGGACCACCAACACTACATCACTATCCAAGAAGGCGCAACAGCGGCTCCTCTTCCTGCGCCGACTTAAAAGAGCAAGTCTCCCTCCACCCATCCTCACCACATTCTACAGGGTAACACTTGAGAGTGTGCTGACCAGCTGCATCACTGTCTGGTATGGGAACTGCAGTGCAGTAGACCGAAAGACCCTCCAGCGGACAGTGAACACAGCTGCAAAGATCATCGGTGCCCCTCTCCCCTCCATCCTAAAGCTACCAGTATCGTGAAGGACCCCACCCATCCCTCCCACAGTCTCTTCCAGCTCTTGCCATCAGGAAGACGGTACCGGAGCATCAGAGCCCGCTCCGCCAGACTGCTCAACAGCTTTTTCCCCCAGGCTGTGAGAGCCCTCAATTCCAATCACCTCACCCCCCTTTTGAAACCTCATCCACAACCCTAGCTCCTGAAACCAGGATACCCCCATCCCACCACACCACATGAAAACTGTTGAAAACCTCAAGAACATTGTGCAATTCTGAGTGTGCTACACACAGGTGAGTGGGCTGGACAAACCACCTGTAGAAACACACTCTTTTTCTCCCTATATGCACCAGACACTTTCTTATAAACACTCCATGTTACAAGGACTTAATAAGACAACACAAATGTTTACTTGTGAATGCATCGCAAATCATATTGCACTACTTCCTCCTTAAACTTAAATACCTCTATTGCACAATATCATACTTTTACTTGTATAGTCTGTCTTAGGTTATGTGTATATACAGTAAAACTGTTTATAGTATATGTATAGTTAGATTACAGCCTCAGTAAGTTAGCTATGTAGTATCTAGTGTTGTATGCTTGTATTTATGCTTATTTATGTAGCACCGTGGTCCTGCGAGACACGACATTTCGTTCCACTGTATGTCCACACATGTAGCGGAATGACAATAAAGCTCAACTTGAACTTATTGGTGGAAAAGATGTGTAAGTGGTAAAAGCAAAAGGCAGAATTTAGATCCCTGAGAAAAACATTGCACATTATATGCGCAAATAGTTTTTCTTTTACTTAGGTTTATTGTTATTATTATTGTTAAAAAAAGTATTTAATTTTTATAAAATATTTATGTATTCAGGAACATGCACAAACATTTATTTTGGCTCCAATCAGAACAGATGATATTTGTTATGTTCTAATATTTAGCAGTCTTGTTTTAATATCATTGAGATACTATTATTTTATTTTATTAATAGTTTAAATACATTTTTATTTTTATATTTTACATTTTTTATTTAATTTTAAGTAGTTTCAGTACTTTTTTTGGTCTGTTTTCTTTTTCATGTTTATTAATGTTGTATGTGTCTGTAGTTTTTATTCAGTTTTTATTTGAAAAATATTTTTATTTATTTAAATATTTCAGTTTTAGTAATTTAGTACATCAAGATAAACTAAATGAAAATGAGTATTGTTTTCCTGGCATCAAGCTGTTTTTTTTTGTTGTTTTTTTTGTGAAAGTTTTAAAATATTTTATTTTCTTTCATTTAACATTTATTTTATTTCAAACGACAATCTTTTAATGGTTTCAGTTACCTATAATAACACTAATATTTAGTAATTTCTTTGAAGTGGCTTAAAGGTGTGAGAGGGACCGTAATTTTGCCTCTTTTTTTTAGTTCAACAATTATTATAAATTCAGTTTAGTTTTTATTTCTTGTATTTTTTAAATACAGTATTTGTTTTATTTTTCTATTTCTACAATAGGTTAAGTTAAAAATATAAAATGCATTAAAAATTAATTTAATTTGATGTAAAAGATTGATCTTTTTTAATTTTAAATAAGTCCTATGAAAGATTATACATCTATACATACATTAATATGCATCTCAGTGTATCTGTCACTTCTAAGCCACATCATATAAAATTGTATAAAATTTCCATTTTGTAGAAGCCATTGAGATATAATTTATGTCCATTAAGTCCATTTTTAAGTATCAGTAACCTTGTTGGCATCACAAATCATATTGCCATCTGCAGGTGGGATGTCTTCTCCCACGCACAGGTTAGATTATTAATATTATAATAATTATTATAAATATATATCATTATTTGTAGATCAACAACATTAGTGTTATTTTTCTTTAGTTTTAGTTTAGTGGATGAAAATACAATGTCCTCTCATGGACACACACACACACATTTCATCAGCACAGAGGGAGTTGAGTGGCAGAAAGGGGGGCGGAGGGGGAGCTGAGATCCAGCTGTTTCTAAAGCAGGTAAAGGCACATTAAAGTGCTGACGGAGTGTGTGAAGAGCACCGCTGCTGAATTATTCATGACCGCTGAGCGAAGGACAAGATTCTCACTCATGAAGCGGCGTCACGGCCCCTCTCTGACAATTTGTCCTCCACACTCCCATTCACAGGTGCAGAACAGCAGTGGTTCAATCTTTATTATGGCTCAGAAGTGCATAGCAATAACAGCCTGTTGCACCTCTACAGGTCTCCACATCCATCAGAGAGCGCAGGCACGGCCGCCTGCTCACACTAACTTCAGCCATTACCGATGAAGAATCTCTACAATTAACAACGCTGATTAGTTCTGCGATTGTTCATAATTTATGACCATAATAAGCCTGGAATATGGCTTGTGTGGCTTTTATGGGAATATTCCGGGTTCTGTGACATTGCTGTTGATTACCACAGAATTTAACTTTACTTTATCACACTTTTTGAATTATAGCTGTAACATTTAAAAATATAACACTAGTGTGACAAAATGTGTTACAGAATTAATTCTTTCAACTCATGGACATGTAAAGTTGGTGAACTGTAACTTGTGCATGCTATTTAAAACGCTGTGTACTTGAGCAACACTGTAAAAAAATAAAAAAAAGTTTAAGACAACCAGTTTCAGCAGATTTTTGAGTTTTCTCAACTTGTTGTTTTCAGTTTATACAACAAAAAGTTGAGAAAACTAAAAAATCTGCTGAAGCTGGTTGCCTTAAACTTTAAGTTTTCTCAACTTTTTATTTTTTACAGTGTAATGTTCACATGTGTATGCAAGGTGTGCAATGCATTTTATGCTTTGATTATTACTATTGCGCTATAAGCTTAGCAACATGCTAACAGCAACAATTAGTCAAGTCATAAAAGTTGCAGCATATTGAATATTGTGGATCTGTCAGTTACAAGATTTCATGTTAGAATCCTGTTCACATCAAGAACAATAACTAACAATAACTATAACAATCTACATTAGCATCCACACCAACAGACGATAACATTCTTTTTGTATTAAGCACACGCTGCAGTTACATCACCTGCTGCTTTAACCTCAAGCTATGTATTAATACATGTTGAGATTAACATTAGCTAAGATGAATAAATGCTGAAGTATTGTTCATTGTTAGTTAATGTGTGTGAAACTAATGTTAACAAATGCCACCCTTATTTTAAAGTGTTAACAGAAAGGTTATTTAAATTTGTATAATTGTCGTAATAATTGTCATCTTTGGTGTGAACAGGCAGGAGGCAGCTGACTAGCTCATTTATGTGGTTGGTTAGAAAATACATTTCTAAATGAGCATGAGGCCTTCAGGGAAAAGCTCATTCAAAAATGAAAATTTGCAGAAAATTTACTCACCATCAGGCAATCCTAGATGTAGATGAGTGTTTCTTCATCAGAACAGATTTGGAGAAATTAAGCATTCAATTACTTGCTCCTCAGTGGATCCTCTACAGTGAATGGGTGCCGTCAGAATGAGTCTCAAAACAGCTGATAAAATCTTCACATCTTGTGAAGCGAAAAGCTGTGGATCATCTGAAACTGCATTTTTGGGTGAACTATTCCTTTATCAAATATGTAAACATCAATCTCTGTTAGAACAATCAGAGAATCCAACAAAACGTAATGTAAATTAGTGTAGTGCTAATTTCACCCCTTCCATTCTAGCATTGACTTTGCTTACATCCACCTTCTTCATGAGAGAGAAAGACTGGCTTTAAGAGAGAGTCAGAGGCAGAAAGCCCCCGGATGATCCCTACATCTCACAGAAGGTTTAATACCATTGTGATCTCTTGACTTTAGAAGTAAAATCAATCCCTGCTGCTTCTGCACTTATCAAAGTTCTTTTCAACGTAGCAATTGAAAAAGAAATCCAATACTCTTTCTTTAATTGAGCTATTAATACCCAGCTGGATATCTCAATGGCAGTGACTACACCCATTAAGTTGTATTAGATGGCTGAGGTCATTCTCATTTTAGTGCAATACCACCTTCTAGCCTGCATCCAATCAAGGGCCGAAGAAATGTGTTCCATCACATTCTCTTTTCATTGTCTTTCTCTTTTTGTCTTTCTTATGGTCTTTTCCTTTTCTTTCTTTCTTTGCTAACAACTGATTGTCCGCTCACCACAGCATTTAATGTAGAACTGGCATTTCCCTTCATTCCAACCCTTTATCCCTCTGACATAATATTTCAATTTCAGTTAAATGTCATTAATCAATTTAGCAGTAAATGTCAGGAGTTTCATGGGATGCGTGGCATGGGCCACTTAGGTACATTTTCATGAAAATATCTTCCATATCATATTTGTTGTCTGTTTCCTCATGAAGATTTGGGATATTGGCTGGATATTAAAATCTATCTCTCTTGTAAAGGTATTAAATACCTGGAACATATATTCGAAGGGACAGACTTTATTCCCTTTGACAAATTAATTAAACAATATGGGATTAATAAGAACAGATTTTTAGAATATCAACAAATTAAATCTATTGTAAAAAGGAAATTTAAGTCTAATCATATCAATTTACAAATACCACCAAGTGTGGCAGATTTTCTTAATCTCAAAACCCCCAAATTAATGTCTAAAATATACAGGGTACTTTCCAATATAGATGAATCAGTATCACTTCCTATTGCAAAATGGGAAGCAGATCTATCAGTAAGCTGGGACCATAATTTCTGGTCTCAGATATGTTTAAAAAACCTTTGAACTGATTAGAAATCCTGGATTACAATTAATACAATACAAAATTCTGCATAGAGTGCACTACACAGGTCATCGGATGTTCAGGATGGGTTTTACAGCTTCTAACAACTGCTCACACTGTAAAGACAATACACCTGACAATTACATCCACGCTCTATGGTTCTGTCCACCTGTTCAGAGGTACTGGTACAGGATTTGTGAAGATTTATCAAAGTGTCTTAAATGCTCTATTCCAGCCTCTCCTTTAGTCTGCTTGTTGGGCGACCTAGATGGTGTCACTACAGAAGATAACACAATCCACATGGCTTTCACTGCACTATGCATTGCTAAGAAGACTGTCCTCATGAACTGGAAAAATAAAAATAATCTTAATATCAACCAATATAGAGATTATTTGTGGGATTATATTAGCCTTGAAACAGCTTCTGCTGACACATTAGATCAATCTCTCTGGGCTCCTTTGATCAGCTCCATCACCTAGTGTGGGTGGGGGTCCCGATTCTGTCCGGCTGTGGTTTTTGTTGTTGGCGTGGGGTGGCAATATGGGCCTGGGGCATCTGGGGGTTCCCTGGGGATGGGTTTCTTGGGGGTTTGGCGCTGGGGCTGCGACCTTGACCTGGATGGGGTATTGGTGACTCTTGGATGCTGTTTCTCTGGCGGCGGCATGCGGCGCTGCTGGGGATGCCTGTGCCGGCGGACGTAGGTTGCCAGCCTGGCGGCCGCACTGTTCCTGGGTTGGTCCGGGGGGGTTTGGGGATCTGGGGACGCTCTGCCTCCGGCTTGGGGTTACGGCTGGGCCTGGGGGCTTGGGTCCTGGTTGGTGTGCCGCCTGGAGCATGGGTTGGTGCATGCGCTTGGGCCCGGCTCTGGTGTGGGGGTCTTCGATGCATCGGTGCCTCCGCGGGGGGGGGAGTCCAATAGAGGCGGGGTATACGGGCTTTACCTGGGTGTCTTATTGTCTTATGTAGTTTGGGAAGTGACTGGATGATGGGGTGGGGTAGTTTTTTCCTCTGCTGTGGGGTCTGGTGGGCCGCCCCGGGCTGCCATGGGCCCTGGTCTGGATGGGCCTGGGTCCCCCGCCCTGGGCAGATTTGGGTAACGGGGGTGCCTATGGGGGTCAGCGGGGGAGCTGGCTCCAGAGGGGGGGGTATTTTGCCCCCTCTGATGTTTTCCTCCCCATCCCTAAGGCTTCACTTCTCCCGCTCCATCACACCAACACATAGGTAGGGTTTTGAGGTGCGGGTGAGTCGCTGGGATGCGGGGGAGGTGGTACTCCCTCTGTCTCCTCGTGGCCGCCTGCATCTCGATTACACATTACAGCTTAGACATTCTCATTACTTACTGTCACATGACACATACATATAGGGCCTTGGGGGTGGGCACACTGAATGGCATCCGGAGGGCGGTCTGTTCATTCAGCCTTCCCTCTGGTGCCAGTGCCCACTTCTCAATTTTAAGTTGCACATAGACATTGAGGGCTCTAGGGAGGGGACGAGCTGACACAAGCTTGTGGAGGGTGCCCCTCCCCTGTTTTAAAGCACCCCTGTTTTAAAGCACCTTAGAACAACACACACCAACACTACATTTGAGCGGGTGGGGTGAAGCATGGGGTCTCTTTTTTTTTTTTTTTTTTTTTCTCACACCCCTGTTCTCTGTTCTCTGTCTGGGGCCGGGGGATGTGAGGATGAGCTGGCCGCCCGGTCGGGGTCTGGGCTGTTGATTTTCTCTGCTGCTGCGGGGACCGGGGTGGTCTTCCTGTCCCCACGCCGGAGCGAAGGGGGTTTAGCTCCGGGATCGGGCGCTGGCTACCCCTCTGGGGGTGGGGGTGCCTGGACCTAGGAGTATAGAGTGCATATGGGGAGTGTGAGTGTGGGTACCGTGTTCATTTTTGTGTGTCTACATGTGGGGCGAAGGTGTGAATATTTGTTTGCGTGCATGAGGGTGGGAACATATGCTTGTGTATATGTGTGCTTGTCGTCTACGTCTATGTGTCAGGTCGGGCCTTAGACTCCGCTTCACTCATCATCTTAGTCGACCCCCACCCCACCACCATGCCCTGCCGGTGGAGGATGCCGCCGGTGCGTTGGTGATTTCTCGCGCCGGGGCAGGATGCTCGGGCGAGCGCCGGCCCACTCTCGGCGGTCGATTGGCGGGGCCTGGCCTTACTGGCCTTGCTGGGCCCCGATTGTGGGGTGGGGGGCCTTTGGGTCTCCGAGCCCAGGCCCGGTCCGCCCTGGTGTGGTCGGCTGCCGGTGGAGCCTGCGGGCTTGCCGCCACGGCACCCTGGGCGCCTACACTGTGGCTGTCGGAGGTCCCGCCTTCGGGCTCTCCTCTGCCCTTTTTTTGGGTGGAGGCCGCGGTTGTCCCTGCGGTGGTTCTCCTGGGGGTCCCGTGCCCTGGGGGGCCTCCGGATGTTTGGGGCCCGGGTCTTTTCCCGTGCCTGCTTCATGCCTTGCGGGATGGGGCTGTTGTTCCCCACACACACTATTAAACATTTACATGGAGGAACCTTATGAACACAAGCGCGCTCACACACACAGGTGTACACTCAAGCATTCACATTGGTGTAAAAACAGGTGCTCACAGACACACATTGTCTTGATCTGCTGTTGCTTCAAAACTTATTTTGTAATATTAGTTATGTGTGCTGCTCAATAACATTTAACATTTAGAATTTATTGTGATTTATACAATGTTGGTTGTTGCTGCAGTCTCTTTGATGTTGTGTCTTCGGTTGTTTTCTCTTTTTGTCAGCAGGTATTGAAGCAAATTGTCTGTTTTTTTGTTTTTGCTGTTTCTCTCCTCTCTCTCTCTATCCCCCATTCTCCTTTTTTTCTCTCTCTCTCTTCCCCTTCTTTGTTTACTTTCCCCACACCCTTTTTTTTTTTTTTTTTTTTTTTTTTTTCCCTTCTTCTTTCTTCTTTCTCTCTCTTGTTTTCTCTGTCCCCTGGTCTTGTCTGTCACAGTGTGGTTAAGTAAAAGGGTATATAAAATTAAATTAATTAATTAATATAAAAAATAAATAAATAAATAAATAAATAAATTTAATTAAAAAAAAAAAAAAAAGAAAAAAAAAAAAAAAAAGGCTGTGAATGATGATAGTATAGCCATGCATATGTACTGTCATGTGTTATCTGTGCTACTGACAGGCCAAAAAAAAAAAAAAAAAAAAAACACTACTCCAGAGATAAAGAGGCCATGCAACATCAGGACAGGCAGATTTTTGGGTGGAAACTGTTTAGTTTTAAATCTTCAGTGTAAAGAGAGGATTTAAAGGAATAGTTCACCCAAAAATGAAAATTACCCAATGATTTACCCTCGGGCCATCCTATGTGTATATGACTTTCTTTCAGTCATATACTTCAGTCATATATTTCTTTCGGATGAATACAAGCAGAGTTATATTAAAAAATGTCCTGGCGCTTTATAGGGGCAGTGAATGGGGATAGAGATTTTGAAGCCCAAAAAAGTGCATCCATCCATCATAAAAAGTGCTCCACATGGATCTGAGGAGTTAATAAATGCCTTCTGAAGCAAAGTGATGCATTTGTGTGAGAAAAATATCCATATTTAAAACTTAATAAACTGTAATCTCTAGCTTCCGCTAACTGTCATACATGCGTTCATGGCGTTCCAGCGGATGACTTCCACCAGGATATTTTTTAATATAGCTCTGATTCTATTCGTCTGAAATAAGAAAGTTGGTGATACTTTGTTTTGAGGTGTCCGTGGTACAGAGTGGTTGCCTGGTTGGGTACTTGGTGGTGGCCATTGTACTTGCATGGGGCGGGGTGTGCTTGCCGTGTGGCTGGGTTGTGGAGCAGCCTGTACTTGCAGTTTGTGATTGTGTAGATGTAATAGACTGAGTCTGTTACACAGCTACTTATGTAACCAAAAGATTGTTACATACTGTATGTGTTGCAGACTTTATACAACGTAATTATAAATGTAAGTACACAGACATAAGCTACTTAAAATAAAGTGTATCAAGATTGTACTTAAGTGTACTTCATGTGTATCTATACTGTACACCTTATCCAGCTCCACCTTAGTTTGATTTAACTCACCAGTACACAGTTTAAATACATGTAATACCTTTCTAATTACATTACAATTACATAATATTACACAAACATAAGCTACTTAAAATAAAGTGTATCAAGACTGTACTTAAGTGTACAAGTGGCTGTGTTACAGACTCGGTCTGTTACATATGTGTAACAGTAGCTGCCTATAGACGGTTTCATCGTGCGCACGCGCCTGGCCTGAAGTTAACTTTCGGTCTGTGTTTGTTTATCGGTCTGGTTAGTGGTGATTTCTCATGACACCAGCTACAAACGCAGTTAAAGTTAAAGTGATGAGTAATGAAGTTGGGCTCAGGTTGTTGTGCTGTGGGATGTGTTTCACATACATTTATTTATTTGTGGCGACCCGCCACGATATCAAAACTGAACGATTTTAAACATGAGCACGTAATGCATATTTAAAAATAAAAACGAGGCGCGGGTGTTTTTATATCACTGTATTTCTGAAGGAAGACTGTCTTTAGAAAATGTTCGATGTCATTTTCATTTAAGCTTGCATGTAATGCCTGATAAAGCAGCGTTTGTAAGCTTAGCATTGCTTTGTCTACAGCCGTTACCAGGGAAACCTCTAGTTCTCCAGCTTTAAAGCGCCTCCTGCTGGCAGAGAATTAATTAGCATTTTTAATAAGTCCGTCTGATTTACGCAGCAAACATATTTTGCTTGTTATCAAAAAATAATCTACTCTAGAGGGACTTCGCTGTTGTTATTGATTCTATTTTGATGTCTACCGGAAGTTAAGTTAGGGCCACAAAAGCGCGCATGCGCAGTAATGTTTGTTTATGTTGTTGCCTGGTCTATTACATCTACATGGTTACAGGCTGTGGTTGCAGGCTGTTCCATGGCTTGGTTGCATGGTGGGTGCATTTTGTTTCGTGTGGGTACAGGGGCTGCTGGGTGCTTAGTTGGGTGATTGCTCTGTGTTGTGACGCCTTGGAATAAAGTGTTACCAGAAAGTCATGTACACCTGGGATGTCTTGAGGGTGAGTGAATCATGGGGTAATTTTCATTTTCATCTACCCCTTTAAGGCCTGTTCACACCAAGATCAAAAACTATGAAGATAATGGCAGTGTTAACTTTATTAGTATCCATGTATAACAGACAATAATGTTAGGTTTATTCTAAGAAATCATTCTGAAAGTGTTTACAATGATACTGATTATCAAATTACATTTTAAGATTAAAGATACACTACTTTTCAAGAGTTTGTTTGATCAAAAATACAGTAATATTGTGAAATATTATTACAATTCAAAATAACTATTTTCTGTTTTAAACTGTAAAACAGAAAAGCTGAATTATCAGTGTCAAATGATCCTTCAGAAATCATTCCAATATGCTGATTTGGTGCACAAGAAATTTTGCTATTATTATAAATGTTAAAAACAGTTGTGCTGCGTAATTTTTTTTCTGGAAACGGTCATTCATTTTTTTTTAAATTATAAAAAAAAAAAAAAAAAAAAAATCTATCTCTCTTCTTCTTTCTTCCTTCTTTATGTCTTTCTCTCTTCTCTCATTTTTCTCTCCTCTGAACTCACCCAACCCCCCTTTCTTATCCTCATTAGCATAACTCTTGGTTTATTAATTTTAATACCTGCTCTTTTTTTTGTTCTTAATAAAGGTTGAAGTAAGCACAGGATGAATGGCACATCTCAACTCCTTTCCCTGAAGCATGAAATTGCTTTTAGTCTTCCAGTCCATTTCTGAGTTCATAGAACAGATTCCTCACTGTCCATCTAGCTTTTCTGGAATGACTTTTTTTTGGAATGACTGTTATCGGTTAGAATAAACAATGATTATTGACAGTTTAGAGAACAAATTATAAATCTGAGTAGTAATAGTGTGACAGCATATCACTATACTTTTCAAAAGTGTGGGTTCCCATAAGAAAAAAACAGCAATGATGTATGATAACATGGTAAAAAAAAAAATATATATATATATATATATATATATACCAGGTGCTGGTCATATACAGTGGCATGCAAAAGTTTGGGAACCCCTTGTAGAATCTGTGAAAATGTGAATAATTTTAACAAAATAAGAGAGATCATACAAAATGCATGTTATTTTTTATTTAGTACTGTCCTGAGTAAGATATTTTACATAAAATATGTTTACATATAGTCCACAAGACAAAAAAAATAGCTGAAATTATTCAAATAACCCCCTGCAAAAGTTTGGGATCCCTTGGTTCTTAATACTGTGTGAGGTTACCTGGATGATCCACGACTGTTCTTTTGTTTTGTGTTGGTTGTTCATGAGTCCCTTGTTTGTTCTGAACAGTTGAACTGAGCACTGTTCTTCAGACAAATCCTCCACGTTCTGTAGATTCTGCAGTTTTCCAGCATTTTTGCATATTTGAACCCTTTCCCGCAGTGACTGTATGATTTTGAGATCCATCTTTTCACACTGAGGACAATTGATGGACTCAAACACAACTATTAAAAAAGGTTCAAACATTCACTGATTCTCCAGAAGGAAACACGATCCATTAAGAGCTGGCTGTTGAAAACTTTTGAACAGGATGAAGATTTCCAACTTTTTCTTTTGTTGAAATATATATATTTTTCCATTTATTACTGCCCTTCAGAAGCAACAGAAGATACTTGCATGTTTCCCGGAAGACAAATTAAGTACAATTTACCTTGATCTTCAAATTCAAAAAGTTTTCACCCCCCTTATTATTGCGTAAAATGTATTTAAAAATACTTATTATTATGTAAAATGTATTATTATTATTCCAAGCATATTTTATAATATTTATTATTTGATTAATTAAATCTCCTGTTTAAAAATAGGAAAATAGACGCGCTATAGTTGTATATAATTATACGCAATATATATCTGTTTATAATACACATTTTAAAATTGTATTGCATACCTGCTGCTGCCATAATAAAGACCCATTTGAAAGTTTATGTGCTTTTCTTCTTTTTCTGCTCCCAGTCGCTGTGGTGGAGCAGTTATGAAGTATTGTTCTTTTAAATACTTTCCAGCATTTCAGAAATAATGTGTAAATTACACCGAAGTACAACGTTACGGTGTTCGGGAGTGCTCAAAAAGGGATTAAACACTGAATTTTGTATCTATTTCTTCTCTGAACTCAGAGATGTGGATTCGGACGGCAATTAAATTACCACACGACCTCGGTGTTTGTCAAAAAACAGTAGGTAATTCGGCCGGGGATTTTTACGGGGGTGGTGAGAGAAAAACACCGACATCCTGGATTCGGACGGCAATTAAATCACCAACTACCCCCTGTATATGGTGAAAATCACTTACGTCCACCTGAGAAACAATTACCGTCCGAATAGGGCTTCAGTCTAGTTCTGTAGGCTACACAATCATGGGGAAGACTGCTGACTTGTCAGTTGTCCAAAAGACGACCATTGACACCTTGCACAAGGAGGGCAAGACACAAAAGGTCATTGCAAAAGAGGCTGGCTGTTCACAGAGCTCTGTGTCCAAGCACATTAATAGAGAGGCGAAGGGAAGGAAAAGATGTGGTAGAAAAAAAGTGTACAAGCAATAGGGATAACCGCACCCTGGAGAGGATTGTGAAACAAAACCCATTCAAAAATGTGGGGGAGATTCACAAAGAGTGGACTGCAGCTGGAGTCAGTGCTTCAAGAACCACTACGCACAGACGTATGCAAGACATGGGTTTCAGCTGTCGCATTCCTTGTGTCAAGCCACTCTTGAACAACAGACAGCGTCAGAAGCGTCTCGCCTGGGCTAAAGACAAAAAGGACTGGACTGCTGCTGAGTGGTCCAAAGTTATGTTCTCTGATGAAAGTAAATTTTGCATTTCCTTTGGAAATCAGGGTCCCAGAGTCTGGAGGAAGAGAGGAGAGGCACAGAATCCACGTTGCTTGAGGTCCAGTGTAAAGTTTCCACAGTCAGTGATGGTTTGGGGTGCCATGTCATCTGCTGGTGTTGGTCCACTTTGTTTTCTGAGGTCCAAGGTCAACACAGCCGTATACCAGGAAGTTTTAGAGCACTTCATGCTTCCTGCTGCTGACCAACTTTATGGAGATGCAGATTTCATTTTCCAACAGGTCTTGGCACCTGCACACAGTGCCAAAGTTACCAGTACCTGGTTTAAGGACCATGGTATCCCTGTTCTTAATTGGCCAGCAAACTCGCCTGACCTTAACCCCATAGAAAATCTATGTGGTATTGTGAAGAGGAAGATGCGATATGCCAGACCCAACAATGCAGAAGAGCTGAAGGCCACTATCAGAGCAACCTGGGCTCTCATAACACCTGAGCAGTGCCACAGACTGATCGACTCCATGCCACGCTGCATTGCTGCAGTAATTCAGGCAAAAGGAGCCCCAACTAAGTATTGAGTGCTGTACATGCTCATACTTTTCATGTTCATACTTTTCAGTTGGCCAAGATTTCTAAAAATCCTTTCTTTGTATTGGGTCTTAAGTAATATTCTAATTTTCTGAGATACTGAATTTGGGGTTTCATTAGTTGTCAGTTATAATCATCAAAATTAAAAGAAATAAACACTTGAAATATATCAGTCTGTGTGGAATGAATGTATACATTATACAAGTTTCACTTTTTGAATGGAATTAGTGAAATAAATCAACTTTTTGATGATATTCTAATTATATGACCAGCACCTATATGTGACCCTCTCTGTGAAATCCTGGCTCTCAATTTTATTATGAGATAACAAGTATCATTTGTTTGATTTCATCCATTAATTTCACTATGATTTAAATCTTTGACATGGTCCTACTCAGTCAATATAAAAGATATCAAGGTTACATTTTCACAGAATGTTCTTTACCTTATGAAGATGATTTTATGATGATTTTATGTAGAAAAATGTCCAAATCACCAAACAATTACTTTAGCTTTTCACAGGGACTCTCTCGTTCTCTCTCTCTCTCTCACACACACACACACACACACACACACACACACACACACACACACACACACACACACACACACACACACACACACACACACACACACACACACACACACACACACACACACATACATAATTATTTATGATGGCATGTCAGAATTTTCAACAGCCATTAGTCCAGTCCAGTGTCACATGATCCTTCAGAAATCATAATTATATGCTTATTTGGTGCTCAAGAAATGATCTTATTATCACTTATTCTTATCACTGTTGAAAACAGGTGTGCAGTTTAATATTCTTGTGGAAAAACATACTTTTTTCTTCAGGATTCATAGATGAATAGATAGTTCAAAAGAACAGCTTTTATTTGAAATAGTAATCTTTTTTTCATCCATGTATGCATCCTTGCTGAATAAAATATTATTTTAAAATAAACAACAACAAAATTTTACTGACCCAGACATTGAACCATGTTTGTTTAGTATTGTTGTCTGATATATAGTTAAGATTAATTATTTGATTGCTTTGATGCTGCCTCTAAAAAATGTGCAAGAATAGTTTATTACTGTATGAAATTATTTCACAAATGCTTAATTTGACCTTTTATAGCTTGTAATGTTTTGTGATATCTCATTTAAAAGACTTACAGTATATAATTTCATAATTTATAAAGCAGCCTTTGGAATCCTGTGCCTAAAGGTAAAGTAAAGAAAGGTAAGTTTAGGATTTTGTGGTGATTTGTTTTTGTCCCTTGTCAATATTTTGTAAGTGTTGTGGCTTTTAAGCTTTTAAACACGGAGGCATCCAAAAGTAGGACAGGCCATCAGTTGTCAGTCAGGACAATATGCGGCGAGTTGAAATGAAGGTCAAGGTTACTGAAATGTTTTTCCCAGACTGCATTTGGCCAGACTGAAATCACATTCCCTTCGGTGCGAGCGTGTGGAATGAAGCAGTCTCTCGTGCATCAGCAAACGCATCCTCACACACATGGATTCCAGACAAACACTGTGGTTTTAACAGGTGTGCAGAGACACACACTCAAACACACACATGCTAAACATCATAAGACAGGAGCCAGAGGATTTTCTTCACCCCACAAATGTGTTGCCAGTATGCCAGATGGCCCCTGTATGTGCAGAAAACAGGTTCACCCTCCCTTACTGTGAGCAGAATATAAAAAGATCCAACGGCCATCAATCACCAACCTGGAGTACGATCTCCTCTAAACTCATCTGCTTTTTTCCCCAATCATGTAATTTACATTTCATCTTCTGTAGATGAACAAAGACTATTGGTTGTTTTTTTGAAGCTCAGTCGAAATTAGTTGGTGCTCTCAAATCACATCAACCATTGTTCTTAAAGCGATGGAGGAACATTTGATCCCACTGAATTCTGCATTGCGAACAACAAACATAACCGTAGCCGTTCCCCCTTTGATGTGTCTGCATTTGAAAGCAGAAGCGTTTGAGCTAGACGTAGGCCCGGCGTGAATGGGCCAGTGTGTATGTCTTCTAGCGTATCCTGACTGAGCGTGATAAACCTGCCTTTAAAAGGCCTGGTGTCAGCTTGCCTTTCTTTTATCCAATTACATTTGTGATTACCCTTAGAAGATGGAGGCTTTCCTGCTTGTGTGGGGTCTCTGCAGAAATGTTAAGGATATAAAGTGCTCAGAGACATTACACATGCACTCTTGTATGGAAATGTAAGCCTCCAGAGCAACCCTCCCCCTCAAAATAACTATGATATCATGTGTTTGACAGATTGTGCAGTGCATAATAACCGCCTGTTAGCTCATGCCGCAGAAGGAGCCTTTCTCTGAATATAACAATGTGGTGTTTCTCATATGTAACAGCATGCTTCTTATATTAGCTAGGGGAAATCATATGCAAGCTGTGATTGTATACCTGATCTCTTTTTCATTATTATGTGGTCTATATATATGTTGCATTTTTATGATGGATTTTCATATTTAAATATTGAAAGTCTGGGATAAAGGCTAAAGTTATAGGTAATTGGAATGTGATGCAAGTGATGAAGGTAAGACCTTTTTATTACAAAGAGACAAAGTTGAAATATGGGACATAAAATTGTGTGTGTGTGTGTGTGTGTTTGATGTCTGTTAAGCTCAACAAGGCTGTGTTTATTTGATCAAAAATACAGCAAAGCAGTAATATTGTGAAATATATACAACCATTTTACTACATATAAAACCTCAACACATTTTTTGTGTATAGAAAACATATAGAACTTTCAGAACAACAGCATTCATTTGAAATAGTTTTCTTTTATCCCTGCTTTATCCTTTCATGAATATTTCCATCACAGTGCCATTTCCATCACACCTCACATTATGTAAACTGTGTTTGATGATATTCTGTGGTGGAAATGATGGTAATAGAAATACATTTAAAAAAAAAATTAAATACTGTGGCAGACTTCCTGAGGCAAATTTCATAACTAACATTTTATCTGTGCTAATTACACACCTAATATTCACACTTTTTTCAGAATTACAGCTTGATTGCGAAATAGCACACAACAAAATATTACAAAATATTACGCTTTGGTTTCAAGAAGCCTTGACACATTTTTTTCCCAAGATGTACAAAAAGTTCAGAACAACAGCATTTATTTGAAATAGTTTTCTTTTTATCCTTGCTGAATAAAATAATGAATTCTCTGACCGACCCAAAACTTATGAATGCTACTGTGTATATATAAAATGTCCTTAAACTCTTTCCTGCAGAAATCCAGAATACATTCACTGTGTATTTCAAGGACACTTGTTTCCATTCAGTAAGATGCAAGACAGGTAATGGTTGTTTCCTTGGAGAATTAATGTCTTCTTAAGTTAATTTTCACAGTGTTGTTATTTGTGTAATTATTTTACATTATGTTTTATGATGTCTGAATATAACAGAGAGAATGAGAAACAACAAAAGAAAATGAAGAGAATGATTATTATAGATCACAGTAGGAATGACATCACCTCCTTCTATTCCACAAATCTTTCATCTTTTTCATTACCTTTCTTTCCTGATTGTGTGTTGAATTCACCATTAGAGCATTCAAGCTTTTCTGACAGCTGATGGACATCGTACAAATGAGATCTGCTGAAGGCACATGAAATAGCACAGATAGATTTAAAAGGACGTTATCTGTGAATGACAGCATACATAGTTTTTTTTTCATCAGTAAACCAGATTCATCACATAATGGCTACCTTTTTTCGTCTGATGTTATTATATTGTGAACAAAGACTGCAAGTAAGAATAATATGCACAAAAACAAACCAACAAATATATTGCCACCAAATTGTAAGAAAAAACAAGGTTACTAATATGACTGGAGTCTCATGTTATTAATTATATATTTGTAAGTACTGTGCCTTAATTTATGTGAGACTACCCAAACAGTGTCCATACATAGCTGTGTATTGTGACGAAATAAGTTTTTAGCAAGCAGTATATAAATCACAAATGTTTCGTTGTATTATAGTAGATGTTTATGATTGTCAAATATTATAATAGGCTCAAAACCATCTGTATATGAGCAAAAATGGCCAGCTGAGCCACTACCACTGAATGGAAATGCTAATAGACAGATTTTTCCAGGTGCTATAGACCTCCTTGGTCATAACGCTCAAACAAACAGAGTGTTGTTTGGAAAGTACCACAGAGACACAGTGTTTACACTCTTAG
Organism: Schizothorax lantsangensis; assembly: GCA_027422415.1. NCBI lineage: Eukaryota > Metazoa > Chordata > Actinopteri > Cypriniformes > Cyprinidae > Schizothorax > Schizothorax lantsangensis. Next base: position 28,697,491 of record CM049845.1, on the reverse strand, counting down.
GGAATTCAGCCTATGAATAGCTTACTTATAGTTGTCTCTGCACATTAAACTGGGGTATGAGAACATTTTATCATTAGAAAATGTTGCGCTTTAATAAATTCTTTATATGTAGCTAGCTATATTAAATGATGCCCAGATAAACATGCTGGTTTAGAAAGCTGCTTGACCAAGAAGAGTAATGAAAAACCTAACTGAAATGCTGTAACGAGCACTGGATTTTTATTTTTTTTAAGAGAAAATTAATCTAAAAATGTCCAACAGCAGGAGAATTCTGGCCTTTTTTAGTCTTTCATGAATATTTCCATCACAGTGGCATTTCCATCACACTTCAAAATATGTATATTGGGTTGAATAAAATGATGTGGTGGAAATGATAGTGATAGAAATTAATTTTTCAAATACCGTGGCAGACTTTTGTTAAAGAGATAGTTCACCCAAAAATGAAAATTCTATTATTAATTACTCACCCTCATGTCATCCCGAACCCTTAAGATCTTCATTCATCTTCAGAACACATATTAAGATAGTTTTGATGACAAAATCATCATTTTGGGGTGAACTATCCCTTTAAGGTGAATTTCATAACTAATAGCCTATTTTATGTGCAATATTTAATAGTCAAGTCAAGTCACTATTATTTGTATAGCGCTTTTAACAATGCAAATTGTGTCAAAGCAGCTTTACATCTGCAATAGTGCAATTAGTGTGTTCACACTGGACAATTCCAACAAGAAAAAAGTGCACTTTAAATACCCAGATGATGCACTTAATTAACCAAAAAACAAAATGTGGAATGTTGGACACTTTATGCACTCTACTGTCCAGGCCCGGATTGGCCATCGGGAGCACCGGGAGAATTCCCGGTGGCCTGGCGGCTGATTTGGGCGCTGCCCTATATTTTTTATTTATTTTTTTGTTATTATTATTATTTATTATTTTATATTTTTGCTTTCTCAATGTACCAAAGTGATAATTTCCGATTTTGTCATACGATAATAAATCGATAATAAATAATAAATCGGTTAGTCTTGACTGGCAGCATATCTGCTCATGTCTGTTCCGCGCTTCCGTCAAACGGTTTTGAACAGAATCAATGCGCAGGACTCGAGGAAGGAGAGGAAGCGGACAGAAGAAGCAGCAAAATGTAGGAATAATGCCTGTTCAGGGCTTCAGGTGCAGGTAATTTCATCTGTAAATACTCTAAAAAATGTTGTCTTTATTAACCTAGTTGAATATTAAACTGCTAGCACCTGTTGGGCTATCAGGGGCACCCTATTATTATCATCATTCAGAATACTGTTCTAAAGGACATCATTATCGATTGGAAAGGTACATTAATAAATTTAGCAGACAGATATTCACATGGATTTATTGTATAGGAAGGGAGGGAGCTTGAGCAGATAGCAACACAAAAATATCAGCCTAATAATGCAATAGTGTGTTCAGAATTAGGATTTTTCAAAAAAAGATATTGTACTGATTTTGACTTTTAGGCACTTTAGAAAATGTGTTTTGATATATTTGTATGAAATATAGGTTTGTTAAATCTCGGGTATTAAAGTCATTTTACGATAAATACAATTCTGTGATAAAAAATTGCAATGAGGTGGTCGTTTTACAACAAGGTGGACACATGAAGTTCTAATCCTAACAGTAGACCTGCTGGTGAAGAAGTGACAGGTACAAGAAAAAAAAGGGAGAGACAGAGATATTGGGGAAGTGAAGAGAAAATGGAAGTGAAGGTGTAGTTCAAGAGACAACCTTTTAATATTTTCCAGGGCCCCAGACCAAGGATTTAGACCTTTTTATGTGATGGCCATTTAAATAATAGGGTTATCTGTGGTTTCAGAATTTGTAGTGGGTGTATAGACTATGTACAGAAAAAAGGGGCCAAGATTGTACCTTTTGGGGTACAACAGCTTGTCACTGGAGCAGTAGGCCTACCCTTAAAAAATAACGTATTTTTTTCCTTTTTTTTTTACCCCTAATAGGTAAATATTAGTAGCTTATGTGTACGAATTACTATAAGGTACTAATATGTACCTATTAGGGGTAAAAAAGGTACAAAGATGTTCTTTTAAGGGTACTGCTCCAGTGACAAGCTGTTGTACCCCAAAAGGTACCATTTTGGCTTCTTTATTCTGTGTGGCCTGGATGAGTGTGAGTTTTTCCGGCCTGAAATTGCATCCCAGTCCGGCCCTGCTACTGTCACAATTTTTATTATGTAGTGGAAATAGAAGGGCTATCAGACACTGATGATGACAAAATAACCTTATAAAACTCATACAGTAGATGGGAGAGTGCATAGTGCATAGTTTTAAGTGCATAGTGTGTACTATAGTTATACCAAGGAGGTCTATAATACCTGGAGAAAGTTATCCATTATCATTCACATTCATCTCAATGGTAGTAACAAGAGTGCTGGAGGCTTTTTTTTTCTCTCAGAAAAGCATGTAATGTTGGAATAGCACAGTTCAGGTTTTGTCTCTTTAATGAGTTAGCACTTTCTACTCCAGGACAAAAGGTACTTGCTGATTCAGTCACTCCACTCAAAACTAATTGACCACCCATTCAAAGTGGCCATGTGGCCAGATTTTTAGGGAGAGTTCTAATGAGTAAAGGTTAAATACATGCCCACTCTTTTTCTGGATTGTGAAAGCATGCATTTTCACATGGCTTCTTTCTTACTGTCTTTCGCTCCGGTGTGATTGATTCAGAGCAGGTCTGGGATCAGTAATTGCTGGTAGGTGTCATGGTGCCGGGCAGTTAAAAGTGCTCTGTTCATATGAAAATGAGACAAAGATGTTTATATAACCCTGTTAACCTGCCTGAGCTGAGAGCTTTTTAATGTGTGCTTCAGGAAGCTGTAATGCAGGTCTGTTACACAGTAGGTTTAAAGGAGAAAAATGGGATCCTTTGTCAAGGTGACAGAACTCGCCAAACCTGAATACACTCTAAATTTGATAGGATGAAAGTTGTACAGTTAACCTTGTAAAAATAATTTACCTTTTTTAAAGGTTAGTTTAGCCTAAAATAAACATTCTGTCATTTTTCCTCACCTTCAAGTCATTCCAGACAATAGATTTTGTCAAGCTCCAAAAATATCCAATATATATACAGGTATATATATTAGTGCTGTCAATCGATAAAAAAACAAAAAACTAATTAATCGCACATTTTTCTAAAATTAATCGCGATTAATCCCACCTAACATTAGTTTTTAAATATACTTTTATATAGCTATTTCACATTAAATCTTCAAATGTACAATGTACAAACAACATAAAGACACTATATTTTTAATATTTCTTTAATTGCATCTTTTTTTTATGATTGAAGGCCAGCATCACTGATATCAATACCACTGATGTCTCTATAAAATCGTTTTTTCCCCTTAATATTTAACCATTGACTGTAGCCATTCAGCATTACAGTATAATTGAGAGCTATCAATTTTAACATTTATTAGACTTAACTTCTAATTTAAGTGAACTTAAAACAATCTTCACACGAACCCATTACAATAAATGACATATTTAGCTACCTGTGTCCTTCAGCAGAAAGATACAGAAAATGAATAATAACCAAACACTAAACTCTAAATTAAATATAGATGAACCCCTTAAAGCTATAAAAGTTATTGATTTCTTCTTTTTTTTTTCTTTTGTTCTTGGATTAATAGACATCACAGCAGCTGGTTATTATTATTTGCCTGCTATTGTTTTAAAAGCTGCTGCTGTTGAAAGTGACGTGGATCTGACATGCATCTTATTTTCTCACAACTCTCTTTACCTTTTCTGACCCACTTCAGGTCTTAAAGTCTCTACTAATGAGCGGACGAGTTGAATCTGGTGTGTTAGATGAGGGAGACAGTGCTGGGGTGCCTCAAGACAGTTTTTAAAACCATTACAGAGACATGTTTTTAAATGTGACGCATATATAACATATTGCATGCATGCACAAAGTTTTAAGGCAGCTTTAATCGCCTTTTTGGTAACTTCATGCCTTAACTGACGGCATAACTAGGACATTGCATGCACGTAGTTTCTTTCGCTGTTTGATATGAAATGATAAAGGCTACAGCGCGTGCCAGCACCCGCGCGCTATACGAGCACAGTATCTTCTCCGCGCTCGTTTGACTCGCGCCTGATGTGGTCATAAAGACGTTCTGCATCTAAATAAACGCAATCATTTTCAAGAAAAAAGAGACAAAGGCAGCAGTTGTGAATGGGGTGGCCAACCCTAGCCCCGCCCCTGCGTTAAGCACACGCGTTAAATATTTTTAACGCGTTAATCTGAAAAAATAATCTCCTGCGTTAACGCACTAATTTTGACACCACTAATATATATATATATATATTATATTATATTATATTATATTATAATTTAAAATGGTTTCTGGTCATTTTCGAAGCTCAACAGCACCATCCCTTAATTTTTAACAGAAGTAGCAACAGATTGTTTCCTTCAGTATTGTAATATTTATTATTAAATATAAAAAAAGAAAAGAATGAAAGGTGAAGACTTGATTCTATCCATTGGTTGTTGATTGGATGGAGGCAAGTTTGAGTCGGTAGTCGATTGAAAGAAGGGGACGGGGTTTAAGAAGACTAAATAATGGGAGGACTACGCCACCAGGGAGAAGTCTTATTTTACCAGAAGGTCAAGTTTTGACATTTTGATTAAAAATTACAATGTCAAAACATTTGCATGGATATGCATGGGTGAATTGTTTATGATAAGATCCGAAGATGCTTTTAGCAAAATAGAGTGAATTTCCATTTCATGCTGACTTTAAAGAGCAACTTGAACACTTTGCCTTTCATCTCCCCATACAGGAGTGAACAAGTGAATTTTCATCTTTGGCTAAATTAAATCTTTAAAAAGGGGTTTATGGTCATTCAAACTCAATTGCAGTGTTGCGTGTAACTAGTTGGAATTACATAATTTTATTACAAAATAAATGTAACTGTAATCTCTTAAAGTTACTGAGAAAAAAATCTGTAATTAAATTACAGTTACTTATGAAAATGTTAATGATTACAAAGGGGGATACTTCTTAATATTTTGATACACATACAGATTTGATTGATTTCTTTCCCAAATTGCATTGACTGTGCTTAGGACACAGAATAGGACACATGCTTATTTGACAACTGTTTTATTTCTTATTTGGTTTTATGTATATGCCTTTATTTTTTAAGATTATCTGTTTTTTTGTTTTTTCCCAAGGCATAGATGCCAGTCTGTCCTGTCATAGCTATGCAAGGATTTGATATCAAAAACAGCATCATAACCACTAAACTATATCTTATGATTTTAAATCTGTATATAACCTCAGAACGATCTCAAATTAAAAAGATGTGCTAAAGTCTGATTTTGCGGTGGCTGTGCTTTAAAATTAAATTATTGTAATCTTGAAGGATTACTTGAAGGATTTTGAAAGTCTGACAGTAATCAGTGTTGAGTACTACTGAAAGGTTAACACTGCCTGCTTTAAAATGTTTGAAAATGATTAACAATTGAAAACATTTGTTAGAAATTTAGAAATGTAATCAAATGTAATCAGTTACTTTACATTAATACAGTAATTTAAATAGTTAATCTACTTATTACATTTTAAATAATCTGTAATCTATTATATTTCCAAAGTAACCTTCCCAACACTGATTAATAATTGTCCCTAACAGCCTTCTTAATTATCTTAACCGGCTTTAACGTAGTAACAAGTATTTGGTCAACCAGCTTTAAAAGAGAGATAATCCAATTTTCTCCCTGAACTACAGCAACAGTAAGTAAACCCACACTAACTCCTTAATGCCCCCCAAGAAAAACAAATCCAAGTGTTGTTTGGTTAAGTATAAAATCTGGGTTGTTGTGTGCTTCAGAATGTGTGTGGTTTAGAAGACAGACTCTCACGGGGATGTGGTAAAATCTGACAGCCAGTGGCTCAGACTTGAACTGGGCCCTGCAGCCCAGATCTGATTCACGATTGAAACAAATAAAAGCCAGTGGCTATTATTTAGAGAGAAGATGTTTTTGAAGAAAGCCTCACCCTGGGACATGAGATGGAGGGAGGGAATCTTCAATAAAGAAAGGGGGAATGAAATCTCTGTGTTGTACAGCAGATCGCCTCACACTTGACTTTGGTTTTCTCCTCAGGACAGAAGGTCAGTGACCTTGGATTGTTTGGCGTAATGGGCCTCCTGATTGCCTCGTGCGAGTGTTTGTGTAGCAGGCACAATGAAATTAGTCACAGTCACTCTTTGTCTCTCTCTTTCTCTGCACCACCAGCCTTTAGTAGGCTTGATTCCAGTAAAAGGCATAATTCATCATGGACATGACAAATTACAGAAGCCTACTTACTGGGGAGAAGAGATCGGGTGTGCGTATGTGTAATATTGGTATATCTGAGGCTGGCAAATCTTGATTTTCGAAAGAGAAAAACGAGTCAGGCAGAGGCGGAGGAATTAGAATGGTTTGTTTTGAGTGTGATGCCCGCTCCGGGGACCCTCTCGACTCCGGAGCCAGATGGCTAATAAGTCTGCTGAGGGGATCTGAGGTGTGGTTTGGGGCTACGGCTGAGGATGCTGAGATTGAGTGGAGATGGGAGGAATAGGTGCAGGGGGAATTTGTTGGGCTGGAAACAGAAGGATTTGCTGAGGCACATTCTGTCGGAGTTCCTGGGGCAAGTTATGAACTCTGATCATCAGCGCTTTCCATTCCCTATGGGGTAAATATACCCATGAACACATCCAAAGGTTTAGATGGGCCATTCTGCGTCACATATAATCTACAATTATAAAAGTCCCACGGCAATTCTCATCATTTTCTCAATCTTGCAATATAAAAGATTCAAAGAAAACTCAGAATGAACCACAAACCTGAACCTGAAGTAAAAAAGCATCAAAATGCATACATTTGATAGAAGACATATGCATAACATATCCAAGGTGACTGTGCATTTATGCATTTGTTCATTCATTCCCTGGTGACCATGACTTTGGTGTTGCTATTCATTCATTCCCTGGTTTGAGCCATCTGTATTACTAAGCTACTTGTATTTAATTATAATTATTTAATTATAATAAACTAAGTGGTATTTTAGCCTTTTCTTCGAGTCTGTTAACACGGTGAAACAATGTTTTCAAACTGTTCATTTTCCCTAATTAGGCTGAATCAGTCACTGAAGGTCTCTTTTAGATTTGGGTTAATGTAGCATCACCCTAGTTCCCTCCATAAAATTCAGTAGGATTTTTCCATTGGCTTTGGATTATTGTAGAAAATAGGCTTTGTGAACAACAAAAGTTTATGATTCTTACATGTTTTCATCATAATAATATTCACAAATGAACCCAAACCAATGAAGTAAAAAGCTATGCATACGCTATATAAACTATGCTACAGTTGCATGACTTTATGGTCCTCATTACTAAACTTCTAACCTTTTTAGTCTTTATGCAAAAACATTTTCCCTGAAAACTTAAATAGTTTTATAAACAAGGCTGTGAAAGCAGACTAGCGAGTAGATGGGTTTATCCGCTTGCATAATGACGTTTAATGTCCCTGACAACCTCTGTAGTCCCATTTAGTCCCAACCACCGTTTTCCAAGACAAGTAAACACCCAAAAATCCCAAAAATTGATTTGATTTAAAGACAGTCAAACCAGAAGTTGGTTTGAAATATGTTGGCTATTAAAATATGTCATCCCTGCAGCACTCTATAATACATTCCCACCACTATTTCAAGTACCACGTGATGCTGTAAAATAACAGCTTTAACCAAGTCATTGAAGTGAACGGTTCAAAAGAGCCAATTCAGACTCACTATGTGCATTAGTAATTCAGCTGATGCACGGTCAAAGGTGTGCATAGATCAGCTATTTAACAGCTTTGAGCATAGCTCATCCAATCAGATTTCAGTGCCGGAACTATCAGTTTTATAATAAAGAGTTTCTCACAGTGTAATTCTCTGCGGTGTTAAAGACTCTTGAGCGGGTGCCAGACATGCTCTTTTGCTTTAGGAAACTGACTGCAACAGCAGGTGCAGGGTAATGGGAAGAGATCCCCTTAGGTGTGTGTGCACAGATGAAACTATTTAGATTCTTGGCTTGGACTGCACAGCTCACCCCTCGAAATGCTGAGGGCTACCCGACAGCAGGGCAGGGAAGGGAACTATCGTCTCTGCAGAACTATTCTCTTTTACCTAAGCAGCCTGCTTAAGTAGAAATCTATGACAGAGCGCTTTCCTCTGTTCTCAAAGCAAGCAGTCTATTAAAAGAGCCTGCCTGTATGAGTGCTCAAAGTTGCATTTCTGGAGGTATAACAAACCTTGGTACAAAATGCACCCATCTGTGTTCCCTTATAAACAGGAATTACAGTAGGGACGCATATGTTGCATAGCAACCAGCATAAAAGGTTTCCACAAGTGGGGCAAGGCTTACTAAAGACTGAGTGATGGTGTAAGTAACACTGACAAAGTTGCAAGCAGGTAGAGAAAATAACAGGCAGATGAGACAGACACCATGTGAAAGCTTCAGTTTAAAAGGTTTGAGCAGTAGTTTATGATCCTCCCACGTGTTTTAGACACTGACAATTTCATTTGAAAACTATCAGTCTTGACTGTCAATCTCTGTCAGTATTTATCAAAGTCCTTTTATAGGAAGTCAGTCCACTCTGCGGCCATCACAGTAGCGCCCCGGGAAGCTTGCCAGTCATGCACTTACAGCTCCTATGTGCTCGAATAGGAAAGACCCACACGATCAAAATGGTTTGCTAGGCATAGACTTATGAAGAAACATTTTTTTCCTATAGCATAAACATGGTGAAACTACTGATTTCAGTTCAGCATTTTAATGTCCTACACACCAACATTTTATTCCACATGTTGTTTTTATCTACTGTGGAATTTAATTATGTTTAGACAAATGTGTGTATAATTAATGTAGAAACAACATAAAGACAATAGTTTAAAAACATAAAATTATAATAAACAACTTAGACTGTGTACTTATACTGCCTATGGCCTATGTTTCATTGTTACTCCAGTAGGTGGTGACAAGCGATTGTCTTTTATAAGTGAGTCAATCAATCATTCGTTTAAGCAATTACTTCAAAACATTGATCCATTCAGGAATGAAACAAGAGTCTCTTATAAGTGAGTCACTGAATCGTTTACTCAACTGATTCCAGCAAAAATGCTGATTCAGCTACTAAACAAGTGTGGTGCTGCATCCGAAATCGCATACTGCCCTACTATATAGTAGGCGAAAAAGAGTATGTGATAAAAGAAGTATGTCCGAATTCACAATACTCATAAACAAGTAGGCAAAACCTTGACTTCTTCCTGCAAGATTCTGAAATGTGCATACAATGGACACTTTACTATCCCACGAGGCCACAGAAGATTAATGAATGGCAGTGACACAACTGATGCTGGTAGGTCACGTGACAATGACAACATGGCAAATATAGTACATCCAGAATACATTCATACTACACTCATTCATAATATATAGGCTACAACATACTTTTTTTAGCAGCTGCTAAGTAATTACTTAAACAAAATAAGTACCTACTCAAGAAAGTATGCAATTTCCTGTCACTGAATCATTCATTCAACTGATTTGTACAAAACGGTGATTCATTCAGCAATGAAACAAGTGAGTCACTGACACATTCATTTGATTGGTTCAAAACAATGATTGATTCAGAATGAAAACTACTCTGTGTTGATCGGAGATGTGGTTTGTAAATTATTTTAACTGTGGCTTTGTTTGGAAACTGCAAATACTTTGTCTATAATGTAAGTTGCTCGATATTAACTTCTTGTATATTAAACTCTTATATAAAAGAAGTAACACACTGGCAATCGTGCTGTTTTTAATATCAGTTCACAAAATATTTCTGCGTCACTCACAGTCTTGCTGACGTTTGGGAACAACAGCACTCTTGCTTGTCTGCTACTGCTTGAATTATATACATAGCCTACACATACATATTATGCGCTGAGGGTTGTGATAGGTGTGATATGTCCCAGTCATGGTCTCTGTCTTTAACCTTGTCCCAACAACAAACAGTATGAGATGCAAAGGCACTTAAACCAAGTTTGACCTGTCAGCCAGGTGTCTTCCCTGTGCTCTCTCTCTGGTCATTATACACCTTCCTGTCAGCTAATCACATCTCTGTCACCTCCTCCCCTGGAACTGAGATCTTTCTCCTTGATCATGTCAGACATTAAGGACGCCCAGAAAAGAGCTACGCTCTGGCGTCACAGTGTCTGGAACACAGGGATATACAACCCAGGCTCTTCCGGCATCCAGAGCTCACCCTCTGAATTATTTAAGTCCAGATCCCTCCGCATAGAGGACTCCTTTCTACATATGTTTGCTTTTGGCCCAGCTGAGCTGGCAGCTCACAGCTTGTTGTGGCAGCTTATCAGGTGCTGACTTGTGGTGCGCGGCATTGTGATTGCTTGTGCAGCAGATGTAATCAGTTCTGGTATGTTTTCCCCATGAATGTGTGTGTTTACATTTTTAATTTTGCTTACTTCAGCAGTGTGAAAGATTATAAGGGCAAGTGGGTGTATGAGCTGTGTGTTTTTTTGTTGTTGTTTTTTTTTGCCAGAGAGGATAGAGATTTGTATAACACCCATGCCAATTTTTTTTAAACAACACATCTCCTTAGCAGGGTAAATAACTGAGCATGTGATTCTGAGATGCTATTGATTCTGGCAGCAGCTTAAGTTCCTTTGCTTTCTGTTTCATTCATGCATTCAGTCGTTCAACGTCCCCCTGACGACCACCCTGCATACAAGTTAAAAGTGAATTTGTGAGATAGACTAGTAGGCGGTCATTTAACAGACTTTTCTATCCAAAATGTCTTGCAGTACACGTGTTACAGCAACATTCCCCTGGAGCTAACTGAAGTTAAGTGCTTTGCTCAAGGACACTTTCTTCACTGACATGAGCTTTTGCAAATCCCTTGTGCTACAGTAATTATTATATTTTGGTGCAAAAAAGTAAAATAAAAAAATAAAATAAAAATGCCACAAGAATAAACATCATATAGCTTACATATTGTATTAGGCAGATTTTATAGCCTACTGTGTGCCGGTGTTTCCCGCACTGCTATTATGCATCCTTTCTGTTGTGTTCTCATTCATGACTGTTGAACTTTTTAACAAGTCATTTAAAAACATTCATGAAATACACTTGAGTGAGCAGTTCAAATTTGATTCATTCAGTCAGTGAATTATTCAGAACCCACTCCATCACTGAACCGTGAGTCTTTTTCTTAGTTATGTCTTTATTACAGCACATACTGTAGAAGTGACTTGTTAAAAGCTACACTCTAAAAACTGCTGGGTTAAATACAACCCAGCGCTGGGTAAAATATGGATGAACCCAGCGATTGGGTTGTTTAGACCCAGCGGTTGGATTACTGCCCAGAAGGTTGGGTTAAACATTTAACCCAACTGTTGGTTGAAAACAACCCAGCATGTGTTCTGTCCAATATTTACCCAGCACTGGGTTATATTTAACCCAATATTTTTTAGAGTGTACAATAAGAAGCTTATTAATACAGCAGTTCTGTAATTTAGAGATTAAAAGGGTAATTTGGGTTCTAAATGTAATGTTTAATCAGCCAATGGAGACAGTGGCTTTAAAAAAAAAAAAAAAAAAAAAAAATTAAATCTGGCACCCTGTGAGACAGGGTTTGCATCATAAGAGTCATTTGTTCGCAAACACAACATAAAGATTGTTGGTGCAGGAAACACTGGTATATAAAATCTGCCAAATGCACATATGGGGTTTTAGATTTGAAAATATTTTCTCACAAAATTATTTTATTTTTGTCAGAATGAAGTAGGGTTAACATTGAATTAATAAATAAATAAATAAAAGTTAAAACTGTAACTAAAACTGAAGTAAAATTAATAAGAACTGTACATATAAAAAAAACCTAATACATATAATTAGAACAGAAAAAATACTACAACTTTAACTTAAATTAAAATGACAATATAAAATAAAAATATAAATGTATTCAAAATATTAAGAAAAACTGTAACATGACACTAAAATAACACATATGACAGGATCAGTGTTGGGGAAAGTTACTTTTAAAAGTAATGCATTACAATATTACATTACTTTCTAAAAAACAACGAATTGTGGCAAGTTTGTGTCACATTATGAGTTTGTATTTTACTGTTTTTATTCATTTTGAGAAACACTGAATCTGTAAATGCATTTTCACATTTAGTCTACAACTACAGTAAGCATCATGTTTACACAGTGCACACAATGCCTCCACACTTACTCAACATGGGGACAGGAAAGCTGTCAGTCAGTAAATGGCAAACAAAATAACTGGCGTTATTATTTGAAAAAAGTAGCTCAGATATTTTCTTCTAAATGAAGTAGCAATGCGTTACTTTAGTTACTTGAAAAAAAGTAATCTGATTACGTTGTTACTGCGTTACCCCAACACTGGACAGGATGCACAAGATGTCATAACATGATGCACACTTGCACAGACAATGACAAGCATGCCAAAATGTAATGCTTAGCACAAGGGTTTTGCACTTTTTAGAAGAAACCAGAATTGCATGTTTTTGTTGTTGTGTTTACCCCCAACTGGCAGTCAATAAAATGGGCAAAAATCCAGTGTATATCAAAATAGGGATTTGTGCTCTAGAGACTTGAATATCATCAATACGTCTGGGACTTTTGAACGCCACAGCATCGTGGCAGAGAGTTTTGCATGACCAAGCAGCACTCAATATCGTTTTTGCAGTTTAAACACAATCAGTGTGATCCAGACACAGAGGTTCACAGCCCTATCACCGAGATAATCGACAGTCTGTTTCCCCACTATTGGATTTTCAGATCACGCCAAATCACACATCAAGGCATTAACAACTTAATCACGCCACTCTTTTAAATTTAAGCTATTCCGCAGCCCACTCCAGCATGCTCTCGGTGCATAATTCATTGAGAAGATGGAGAGCCGTTTATGAATTTGATGGCCATTTTCCTCAGCCACATTTGGCAATCGATATCTCCAGAGCTCGAAACAAGAGCACAAAATGAAATACAAATGATCCCCCCCTCCCGAAACGCAACGGGCCCTGTGCCATATTAGATTCGGACTAGAGCACACAAGATGACACACGCCAGCAATATGCTGTGTGCTTCTGACTGTGGGCGATTCTCTGATCTGCAGACTGCACAGTTCATGAACATGTTGCTAGTCCTCCCACATCAGCTATATTTGAAGTGCAAGAGCTATTATGCAAGTCAATACTGACTCCCACTAGCTCAAGGCAAAATCATTGATCATGCGAATAAAACAGTCTTTATCTAACTGTCTCCTTCCTTTGGCTTCTCTTTCTTTTGAATGCTGTACGTTTGTCTGTCCAGAATTTATAACTTCCATGCTTAAAAGGATGCATTGAGTAACTCTCTTCATTTCAGCAAATAATTGTTGAATTAAAGAATAAAATAATAAAGTGTGAACATTGTTTGCCAAAGGCAAGTCTATTGGAAGCTAGGATTGTTCATAAGAAAGCATTCAACAGCAGATTTCTGGTCTTATCTTATATGGATAAAAGTACAAGTTTTTCACCACCTCCGTTCTGTCTTCTTTCACTGTCTAAAGTCTGGCTGATTCCAGACACACTTACATCTGCAGCTTTAATATGTAAGAGCTCCTCAGGGCACGTCTGGCCATATGCTGCCTCCGAGAAAACCTCCTTAGAGGTTAAGCTTTCAAAGTTTGCTTTGAGGATGCATAGTTGGATTTGTGGAAATCGTTGACTGAGAGAGCATATAGTCAATTTTTAAGACAAAGAATAACCAAAGTCTTCATATTTTGTGATTGTTTTTTACATTTCTGAGGAAGGTTTGATGTCAGGTGTGATTATAGCTGTTTGGAACTGTTTGGAATTATTCATTTATTTGAATTATTAAAAGTGTTAGTGGTGCAAAATGTTGTTACATCATTGAAAATGGTTGTGCTGGAAGCATGCTTTGCGAGCCCGATCTCATGGCAATTCGTACATATTTTACGAGGTGGCTAATTCATAGAATTCGTACGACCTCACTTGTACAAATTCATACGATTTTTGCTAAATCGTACGTATTTTACGAGTTGCCAATTCGTATGAATTTGTACAAATGACCTACACCTAACCCCGCCCCTAAACCTACCCGTCACTGGGGTTTAGACAAATCGTACTAAATCGTACGAGTGAGGTCATACGAATCCGTACGAATTAGCCACCTCGTAAAATATGTACGAATTGCCGTGAGATAGCGTTGGCTTTGCAGGAAATGAATGGATGGATGCACAGGAAATTAAAGCCATAAACCAACAGCATAACCAACCAAGAATTAGCCAAATTTTGTATTGGTAATACTTTACTTAAAGCCAATTTACTTATGTATAATGCATCATAAAGAGTTATTAAAGGGTATAATGCATTATAATTATTCATAATGCATGCAGGTGTAATACATTATATGTTGTCGTAAATAATTATAACTGAATTTAAAGTGCATAGTGTAACAATAAATTGATAAGTGTGATAATGTATTAACTGTGGTTACAATTATTCATGAGATTGTACAATCCATTATAAGGTGCATTGCAAGGCATAATTAATGCATTAAAACTACTTTTATAATGCATTATACATAAAGGCTTTAAGTAAAATAAAATATATTTTTTGAAGTTTTTCATAACATTTTAATTATATTTTGAATTATTGATATTTAATGTGATCTTAGACTTTTGAACCTCACTGTACCTGAACCTGAAGCAATGTTGTCATTTTACATTGATTTGTTTTTTTAAATAAATTGTGTTTAAAAGGTTTAAAGATTAAAAATAATGTACAATATCAGTTACTGCTGTAAATCTAAAGAAAACGTTGAGTGGGATGAACATTCAAATCTAGCGCTGTGTAAGGCAAGATGTGTGAAATCTCAGATATCTAACGCTGTGTAATATAATACAGAGAGTTGAGTATTGAATATTCAGTGTGTATTTCATAAGAGACCTCAGTTTTTAAAAGTCTCTGTTAAACACAAATCTCCTTTGATGGCTCTCAAGAGAGCGATTCTGTTGAGTGCTCCTGGCTCCTTCCCTAAGAGCAGCTCTCAAATCTCTGCTGTCACTTTCACCAAGATTGCTAAGGCTCCTGAATGCTCTCAGGGTCATTTTGACACTGCACTTCTAATGTGTTGAGTAATATTCACTTTGTCTGGGTACAAATTTGCCTCGTGGCTCTTTTCAGGGGATACAATCACATGCTGAGAGGGAGGTGCATTATGTTCCAATAAAATTTAAGAACGTGCATTAAAGGGATAGTCCACCCAGAAATGGTCAATTCTGTCATCATTTATTCACCATCGTGTTGTTCCAAACCTGTATGCATTTTGAAGAACGTGGGTAACCAAACAGTTTTTGTCCAAACTATGGGACTCACAACAGTTTGGTTACCAATATTTTTCAAAATATCTAATTCCATGTTCCACAGAAGAAGGAAACTCATTGGAAGACATTAGGGTGAGTAAATGATGACAGAAATGTCATTTTGTGGGTGGACTATCCCTTTAAGAAAGTAAATAGGGTCCATTTTTTATTTTTTCATGTTAACTTTAAATCCAAATGAGAAATGTAGGTTGAAAAGCTTGTCCTGAGAGGATTCAAGATTAAAAGTCATTTTCAAGCCAATTAGCAGACAAGATTTAATTCATAAATTGAGATGTGACACTCAACAAGTTTGTTTTTGTAATATTGATAATGTACTTCCCGAGTACTAGTGTCGAGTCGCAAGGTTTCATACAGACTTAGAAGTGGCAAGATTGGTGGTTGTGAAATTGGATGTCTTGCTCTGGCTCTCTGAAAGTAATACAAACACTGAATTCAATTTCAAGGCACTGTTTCTGTTCAGGAAGGAACTTAGTTGGTACACTAAAACACCTGCCACAGTACTTTTCGACTTTATATCATTAAACACTCAACAGGTGTTCTTTAATGCAAAACCACTTCTTGTTTTAAGTGGATGCCTTTTGGATTGCCTGTTTGCGCATGTTAATGTGGAGTGAGTGTTTTAAGCTGTTCATTAATGGAATAGTCTACCCCCTAAAAAACATTCTTTGCATATCAGTTGCTCATGTAGTAGGTTCTTCAAGCACACCAGAAAGAGCTGTTTAAAATTAGTGCTTCATTCAAAGCGAGCTGAAAATAACCAAAAAGTGCCATATGTGGTGTTGAAACACCCTGTTTCCAAAAGATTACTGGAGATTTGGCCTTCTGTAGGTTTGCATCATTATCAGTGGATCAAGACCAACCAAGGATTTGACACAGATTATGATAGTTCACCCATGCCAGTCATTGTGATTGCATCTGCTCTAATAAGACCCAATTGCTCCAGAGCTCCTGTCAGTAGATTTGCATTTCCCCGAGGCATTTCATAAACTCTGGAGTCACAAATGAATGATTTTAACTTTCAAACTGACAAATATATGTCTGAAAACCATCAATGATCTAATCAGACCAAGTGATAGATAGATAGATAGATAGATAGATAGATAGATAGATAGATAGATAGATAGATAGATAGATAGATAGATAGATAGGCACTGTCACCTCAGCTGTTATGGATATAAATTTTGGCAGTCGGTTCACTTCAAGATACACTAAACTATGTATTCTTTTTCCTGAGTGGACAGCGTTGCATTTATCTTTTCTTCTATTTTTCTCCTGCCTGTTCAATCACTCCACGGACGGTATGTTAGCCGCTGAACAGTCCCCAACACTTCATCGTAGATTGACTGCATTCATTTTCATGGAGATTTTCAAACATATAATTTATTCATCACAGAACAGGCCGTCTTCTGCGACCTGTCAGCTCTTTGACAGTAAAGCGACGGGCATGGTGTTTGCATATATACGGATCACAAAGAGGTTTGCTTTGTTCCATAAAGCAATCTTTTTGCCTTTAATGTTGTCGTTTTTTGATCTGTTAACTTCAAAGTAGTTGGCTGCTTTTGCACACAGCATGCAGAACTACCAATTCCCCCCTTTTTGTTTGTATCAAAGGTTTAATTTGGTTTGTTGTGAACAGATTTCGGATTGAACCTAGTGAGCAGGGGTTTTGTCATATCGGATCATTTCATTTAGGAAGATATGAGGCTCTCTTCAGTGTATTACCATGATTAGTCCGCCAGAGCAGTCTGATCTGTGTCGACGCCAACTTTGTCCATATTTTCTCTAATTAATTGATTTCAGATGAATCAGTGCCTGAATCATTTACATATCTCATGGGATGCATGTGTCCCACTTTGAAAATGAACCCTTTTGCTGTATTATCTTCAAACTATCATTGTATGATTTAGATTGCAATCTAATCTAACCTGACACACTGCTGAAAATCATTTTCTTTATCAGTATTTTTTGTCTTCCAGTAAAAAATGTTTAAAGATCCTTAAGATATATTTATTTGAGAAACATACCTTGAAGTAAGTGTATTTCTTACACTTCTATCTAGTTTTAAGAATAAACCTAGCTAAAGTTGGTCAGATATATGTTTAAAACAACGCTATCTCATGGCAATTCGTACGTATTTTATGAGGTGGCTAATTCATACGACCTCACTCGTATGATTTAGTACGATTTGTCTAAACCCCAGTGATGGGTAGGTTTAGGGGCGGGGTTAGGTGTAGGTCATTCGTACTAATTCATACGAATTGGCAACTCGTAAAATACGTACGATTTAGCAAAAATCGTATGAATTTGTACGAATGAGGTCGTACGAATTCGTATGAATTAGCCACCTCGTAAAATATGTACGAATTGCCGTGAGATCGGGCTGGTTTAAAATGGGGGAAAAGTCAATTCAATTTACTATATGTTACTGTAAAACATATAATAATTGTATTACATTCTTTGGATAAAACAAAAATATTAAGAATTAAATTTTTTGTTTTGTTTTTGCAGTACAAAGGTGGTGACATTCCCCCCCCCCCCACTCATTTTCCTGTAGTTTAATACCTCTGTAACTTAACTGTCACCCTTTGTGCTTTGTTTTGTCAATTTACTTTGTCGTGTTAGACACTTTGTATGTGAAGTGATGTGAATTTTAGCTGGTGCTGATGGGTTTACCCTTTGATTTTCATTTGAAATGTCCGCTGGTAAGTGAGAGGCTTATAGGATCCTACCATAGGAAAGGGAACTGTCTGACCTTTCATTATCAGTGAGTCAAAGGTCAATTGCAGGGTGCCAAGAGCCTCTAGGGTCTGGCCCTGACCCGTTCCCAGGCATATTATGGCCCTGAAGCACTGAAGTGGAAACAGTGAGTAGAGGAATGTTCCTCCTCCCTTTCTCATCAGACCGAGAAGACTCTGACACTTGTAACAGAGGGAAAGTGATGAAAGGCATTTGTTAACTTCAAATGAATTGATTTCGTTGAGTCAGCAGCCCGAAAAGTGTATTTTGCTTCATAAAAAAATAAGATTTAAACCTGATCACTCCAACAAAATGCTTTTTGAGCGATATGAGGGGGAACAACCTTTGATTTTTATGATTTATATATAATAATGTATTCAATGTACCAACTAGGAAAAGCATTTTTCATGTTGCACACAATGAATTACATTTCTCATACACCTCCCCTATAAATGAAAATAGAGATATTAATACAAAATATAACACAAATACAATTAATACAATATAATCAATAACATCATGATTTCCACAAAAATATTGAGCAACACAACTGTTTCCAACATTGATAATAATAAGACGTTATTATTGAGCACCAAATCATCATATTTGAATGATTTCTGAACGATCATGTGATCATGTGGCTTCTGAAAATTCAGCTTTATTATCACAGGAATAAATTGCATTTTAAAATATATTAATATATAAAATGTCATTTTAAACTGCAATAATATTTTACTGTTATTAGTTACATTCCACTTTTCATGTTCTAATCAATTTTAACCTAAATTATATCCTGTTGCACTCAAAAATACAATATATAAAGGCATTAAAATGGGTTTGTGAACAGGTTTTCAGGTTGACTTATGAATGTAATTTACTTTATTTAAATAGTGTTGTGAAATAATGGATCGTTTTTGTTTTTTTTAAGATTCCCCCCCCCAAACAGCAAATATAAGAGCATGTAAATGAATTCTGGTCTAGCTTGACTCTCTTTAACCGACACAATTCATGATCTAATGTTTAACTCTTTCCCTCTCCCGCTCTGGAATGGAATCATATCAGGAGACACAGCGGTGTTGTAGTTACGAGCGGTGAATATTTAAGCTCACTTGTCTGTTCCACTGCTCTGAAGAACTGCTGAACTCTGCACTTGAGATCAGGGAACTGGTTTATGGCGCAGCAGAACCTCCCCCACCAGCAGCGCGGGGCGACTGATGTGGCCTAATCTCTGTCTCGGAGCGAGACACAGCAAATTATGCATTGGTTGGGAACACACACACACTGCCTTTCCACGCAAAATCCACTTGTTATCTTAGTCAGGCAGAAGTGTCCTGATTTTAATGGCTGTCGGAGACACAGTCATGATGTGTGTAGCGAATGTGGCGTTAGCACTTTGTGACTAGACTGTGAAGTAACAGCTAAACAGTCTAACTTAATTGAAAATCTGATCATTTAAATAAAACCACCGGCAAGCAGGATTTTAATAAGAGAGCAATAATCTCGAATTTAAAGAAGAGGTGTCTTTCAAAAGGTCAGAGTGCGTTTCATCATGTATATGACACCCTGTCATTATATTGTACACATCACATCACATCACTTCCTAATAACCCTCCTGTGAATTTTTAATCAATGGCATCTGTGAGTCAGCATTTGTGATAATTACTAATTCTTGCTATGAATATTCACGAATGATGAAACATGATTATCAAGTAAACAATATGTGTAATCGCACACAATAAGCATTTCAGAGACTATTTATTAACCTCTCAAGCTGGATATGACTGTGCTTTTACTAATGAAGATGTCCCAGAATCTTTATTTGTGCTCTGTAGTGTTATGTATTTATTTTATTTTTTAAAGAAACATTGAACAGATTCATGCTTTTTGCCTGGCGGACAGTACATGGGCAAAAAAAAAGGCTCTTTTTTATTTTTTTACATCTTTTTTTAAAGCCTCTTACATCTCAGCTATCCAACCAGTTTTTGGGATTGAAATCATTACTGAAATCATTAGGCTACTAAGATATGTGACTCTTTGATTATCCAGTCCAGGCTGCTTTACTATTGTCTGCATAATCAAATAACTAATGTAAAGCTGCTTTTCTATTCTCACCTCTAACTATAGTGACAGTGACTAAAGTTTCTTATACAACACCGGTCGAGGGAGTAATTACTTTTTAGTTTTTAAAAATTTGTTTTTTTTATGTTTTTGAAAGAAGTCCGTCATCAAGGCTGAATGTAATTGATAAGAATACAATAAAAACAGTAATACTGAGAAATATTATAAAAAATTTAAAAGAGCTATTGAATTTATTCATGTGATGATAAAGCTGAATTTTAAGCATCATTGCTCCAGTCTTCAGTATCACATGATCCTTCAAAACTCGTTCTAATATGCTGATTTGGTGCTCAAGAAACATTCATTATCAACAATGTTAAAAACATTTTACTGCTTAATATTTTTGTGGAAACTGTGATATATTACATTTCAAAAGTTTGAGCTTAGTAAGATAAAAAAAAAAAAAAAAATTTTTTTTTCAGCGGGGGCACATTAAATTGTTTAAAATTGACAGCAATAACAAATGCTGTTCTATGGTTTCAACAAAATAATTAAGCAGTTATATAAATGTGTGTGTGTGTGTGTGTGTGTGTCAGTATTTAAGAGTGAATACATTTGTATAGTGCATTATTTAATTTTCTGTTTTTCTTATATTAGTGCTATATTCCATCTCTACTGTGTTATTCCTATGTACTGCATGTCTGCACTATCAAGTATGTTTGCACTATGTCCATACTTTCTCCTGCACTGGAAGCTCCTGCCATCAAGTCAAATTCATTGTGTGTGTAAACATACTTGATAATAAAGCTCTTTCTGACTTCTGATTGCTTCATTTAAATTTCTTCATAATATCCTCAAAATATCTTCTTTTGTGTTCCACAGACTAAAGAAAACCATATGGCTTTGGAATGACGAGGATGAGTTAGTGATGACACAGTTTTTGTTTTTTGGGTGAACTATCCCTTTAAAGGCATATTCATACCAAGAATGATTACTATACAGTAATTAGAACTAGGACTGTAAAGTTGTAATACTGCACTCTAAAAAATGCTGGGTAAAATACAACCCAGTGCTGGGTAAAATATGGACGAACCCAGCGATTGGGTTGTTTAGACCCAGCGGTTAGGTTACTGCCCAGAAGTTTGGGTTAAACATTTAAACAACTGTTGGTTGAAAACAACCCAGCATGTGTTCTGTCCAATATTTACCCAGCACTGGGTTGTATTTAACCCAGCATTTTTTAGAGTGTGTAAAATTTTTTTATTTTCAACTGATGAACAATAAAAACATTGACAGCCAATCAGAATCCATGAGACGTTAAAGAGCTTGAGCATTTAAAGCAGGAGACAACATACAGTAACTGCTAGTTATCGTTATAGTTATCATTCTTGGTGTGAACGTGGCTTAAGAGCTCATAGATCCAATAAGTAGCATATAACTGCATTTTTATCCTTTAGTAACTGAAAAATTCATGCTGAGAACAGGTACAGAACATAAGCTAGTCAACACAGGTGATTCTATTGCCATTGTGTAACTTCAGTAATGCTTTGCTTGGATCTTTATGTCCTTGAATTTATTATCACAGAGCAGATGGCGAGGGTGGCAATGTCATACATGCTGTAAATAGAGCAAATGACATTTTAAAGAAATGTTAAGAGGTGACGTCTGTTCCAACATCCACACAGAGCACAGGACAGAACGACTATAAAACCAGTTAACCGAGCGCAGTTAACCAAGCCGCGAGCCAGTGATGAACAGCTCTACGATGTCGCCAAGTCTCCCGATCTTCCAGAACCGTAAACAAATCAACACAGCAATAAATCAGCCCGCTTTTATGTCAGCATTTTGACACAACCTGTGTTTCGGCTTTTAAAATGATTTGTTTCTCATAAGATGTGCTCCCCTATCATGGAAAAAAGGGCTTGACACCATAAGCAACAAATCAATCTGAATATATTTGTTGGCAATATATTAAAAAGATCAGGCATGCGCCTCTTTGGATTCGTTACTTTAAGATGTCACTCTGAACAAACGACAGTGATTTCTTCAGAAGTAAATCACAGGTCGGTTCATCTGAACTTAAAGTGGCAGGCAACGATAGGCAGAATAAACCAGTGTGGGTGAGCTTGAGGCGAATTCACTAATGTCTCACTCTCATGCAAAGCATTTCAGCCACAAACCAGTTTAACCAGGCACTAAATGTATTTACATTTACTTGCAAACATTCTTGCTGTTGATAATTAGGTGCTTAACCAAATAAATCAGCGGCACAATTCATTTTTAGTGAATTAACTTTTAAGAAACGCTGACTTGTAGTGAAGCGGATGGGAGGATGGCTGAAGCCAAGGTCATCAGTGCAGTGTCAGCCAGTCAGGAGATCTGGAGGGAGGATTTCACAGCTTTAAATTGTACACACACCAAGCTAAAGAAGGTCATATTGGCAATCAAGGGGACAAATGGTGGCATAAATCATGTCAAGTGCAGTTACAAGAGACTGACATTCTGATAGTGAAGGTCATAGTTGATCCCTGTGCCATGGAACATGATGTTCTCTTAGTACAACAGTTTTTACACGCCCAAAAGTACAAATCAGATTTTCAGATAAGAGGTTTGTTTTATTACTTTGGGCTTGAGCACACATGAGTTAGGACTGGGGGATATAGCTAGATCAACTGCCTTTTGTTTTATTTTCATTAGAAATATAATTAGAAATGTTTAATGTAAATTTAATTAGAAATATTAATGTAAACTATTGTAAAATTCTAATGAGAAATAATCAAAATATTATTTCTATATATTTGTATGTATACTACCTTTTAAAAATTGGGTGGTCAGTATGATTTTTTATTTATTTTGAATAAATGAATGAATACTTTTATTCAGCAAGGATGCATTAAATTGATTAAATGTAACAGCACAACTGTTTTCAACTTTGATAATAATAAAACATGTTTGTTAAGCAGCAAATCAGCATGCAAGAATGATTTCTGAAGGATCATGTGACACTGAAAATGAGTAATGGCTGCTGGAATAAATAAAAGAATATATTAGAATATTTAAAAATAGAAATATTTATTTTAGAATGTAATAATATTTCACAATATTATCGTTTTAACTTTTTTATCAAATAAATGCAGCCTTTTTTTTCTAGCATAATAGACTTTCAAAAACATACATAACCAATCCCCAACATTTTAAAATATTGTAAAATTAAATACATAAATTAAACAAAACAATATAAATAAAACCCTTTTTCACACTGCTGTCCACTAAATGTGCACAATGAAGAATTATAACACCTTCTGATAGTTTCACATTTTAATACATGAAAAATACTTATTCAGTACTCAAATGAATCTTGAATCAAAGTTATGAATCAGTTCAATGAAATGGTTTGTGTTAAAGGAAACTTATGGAAATCATTACAGTGTTGCTTAATTTTATATTGCCAGCAAATTCATCTTGAAAATCCATATAATGAGTATTTGATATATCTCCATGAAGCTCTTTGATAGCCAAAGGTTCTAGATAGAGTATGTGGAAATAAAATATCTGCCAAACAAACAGTTATGCTGTTATCCTGGTTCCAATTTGTCAATGCACTTTGTTAGTTTCATAATGCAAATTTCTCTTATCTGCATAGACTCATCTACAATACATAGCTATGTTTTTGTATTGTTAGACCAAGCTCAATACCCTGTTGACTTTCAGGGGAGCTCACAGTAAGATTCTCCTGCAATCAGCAGGAATATTTGCCTCAGCTAAAGTGCCTTTTCCCACTCAGCTTGTTCAGAGGGAATTTGTGGTACATACATATTTCTTGATGTGAAGGTAATGACTCACTCTAAGGCCGACAGAGCGCTTGGTTGACCTCAGGTACACAAACACAGACACACACAACCTTGGCCTGAACGTAAGCAGATACACTGGTGTCTAACAGAACTGCTCTGCCTCTGTTGTCTGGTTCACCTCTAGCTCAGCAAACAAACTAGATCTAAACATTGCCTATGGGTATTTTAAAACATGGAATGCATGTATTTGTTAGTGATCGTTGTCTTTATCATTAAATTTACATGTGGTATAAAATTTACACTGTTAAAAAAATGCCTAAAAATCTACTTGTGCAACATTGCACAAGATATTAAGACGCTGTCTTTAATATGCATATTTTAAGTATAAACCAGATTAAAAAAAGTGAAAAAAGCTCAGTAAGAATACACGTAATTTTCAAAATATAATCTATGAAAAATAATATTTTATGAAGTTTTGCTTGCTTATCAAGTAAATGTTATGTTGTTTTAAGGATTTTTAAATATTTTAACAATTTTTGATATTTTAACTAAAAATTTGTAGATGTTTATAATCAACTCAAGAAAGACTAATAATTAAAAACTTTTTGTGAGGTCATTATTTTCTGCATTCAGTTGATTAGTAAAGCTTAAGAAATGAATAGTCATTTATTCAACTCGTTTCAATGCAAATCCAGTTCTTCATATGGCAAACAGCAGCCTGAAATTTCTGCTTCATATTTTTATTTTTTTTGTATGTGTGTTTTAATAATCATTTTTTTGGGCCAGTACTATCTTTTTAATTTTAAAAACATAAAACAATGCCACATTTTTACATATTTATGTCATAACACATAATACCCTCCTAAATACGTCTTCTATCTTTCTTTGGGGGAGTGCAGATTTTAAAAGTAGCATTTCTGTAGAAAGAGTTGGTGTTAAATGGTTGCTGATAGTGTGGTGTGCCAGCGGGAGACCGCATCAGATGCTCAGGTTGATTTTTAAGTGTGGAATATATGTCAGACAGTCTGTCTGATGTGAGAGAGTTATCTGCACTCCTGCAGCTTCACAGAGACTTTCTGAGGGAGATCTTTGTGCTTTTTTGATGTTTCTTGGTTTCCTGTGCCCTGCTTTTACTACCCTGAGACACCGAGGAGAAAATGGCTGGAGTGCACAGCAAAGTGAGATCTCACAATATACTGCACAGATGATTGTTTGGACAGTCAGTCCTTACTTTCACATCAGATTTCCTTCAAGTTTCCTATAGTTTCATTTACTATTTACATGAGTGCCAGAATCTATTTTATAACAGACATACGTGGGTTTAGCAGTTAACTCGCGAGCCATTGCAACTGATTCGGTGAGTTGTGAACCGATTCAGTGAATTCATTGAATGATTTGAGTTAGTTCTTTTCAATGAATCAAACAAATTCATTCACAAAGAGCTCTCTCTTGGACACAGAGGCTGTTTAGTAAAATATATATTTTTTTAGGATTTTCAGAAGAACGTAATTCATACACAGTGAAAAACAATTGGTGTTATATTTACTTCTAAGCAATTTTCACTCGGAAATTGCTGGTAAATTTTGAAGCAGAAAGACTAAAATAGTATTGTACATTGTAAAATGTACTTCAGTAATTTTTGTTTGATTTAGAACTTCAAAAATAATTTTTCTAGTGCAGATTTGGAATGACAGCAGGGTGAAGTGATTTCATTTTTAGATGAACTATTTTTTAATGTGATGAATAAATAACATACTGAATATTACTCATGCAGCTCCACTACAGAAAAAAGACACATATTTCTCAAAGCCAGATTGTTCATTTCTGTAGTGCTCCAGTAAATTTGTTCTGTGGTTTAAAAAAGAGGAAGTGCTGTAAATAATAAACATTCATTTTTATGTGACATTTTCAGTGTTGCTTGATTTCTTGAAATTAAAGCCACAAGTTGCAAGAGTTCCTCCCTGTATGCAAACTTTCCATGCACTCAATGTAGCAAACTCTTTTTAAATCAATACAAAAATATTTGGACTCTGAAACTATTTCCTTACTAGTGCAAACATGGGTTACTCCGCAGAAACTTGAACTGTGGTTGACGGGAGTAGAGCTTCAGATAACCAACCAGTGAACCAGGCGGTGAGGACAAACAAGTCCTCTCACCATTAGCATGCTTCTAGGAGGTGTTTAAGATGTTTTGACTCCCTAAAGGGCGGATAGCAGTCCACTATTCTGACCGTTTCTGAAGGCCTTGACCACAGGTCAACCACAGCGTTTGACGAAAAAGCGGCTTTCTTGTGCAATAGCATGAGGTTTTCTCCTCATTATAAGAACATTTTGACAAGGTCGTGGAATCGGGTTGATCTCGGGCTTGAAAAATGGTGTGCCGTGTTATGCTGTTTAACAAATGGCAAACTAAAATTTTAAGATAGACTTGTGATTTTTCATTAACACGCTTGCATGTATGCCTTTGACAGGGGAGTAGACAAGTGCAGAGGGTTAGAAGAGAGAAAAGGTGATATCTACATGGTTTCTCCAAGGAGATCTAACACTACTTTTTCACAAATAAAGAATCTTTTCAGGCAGTGTCAGTGAAATGCCTTGCACTTTAAATAAACAAAGTGACAGATCCTGGGTTTATGACCGGGTTGTGTCCCTTCCCCTGAGATGTACAGGTGGGTCAAACAGAGGACAAAATGAATCCCATTTTCCTGATGTCTCTTTGACTCATCTGAACCAAGCAATGGTGAGAAAGCTGGAGTAGATGAAGCTCCACTGTATATTACTTGTGGAAGAAGGAAATAATGCATATGAGAAAGGGGAAAATATGATGTTTATTCTGGTAGGAACTTGTCTCCTGCAACTTTTTAACTAAAGCAGTGATTCAGATTCAGAGGTGTGAAGTACATGTTCATTACTGAATTATTTTGAGGAATTTGTACTTGATTGAAGTTTCATTAAAACAGAATATTTAGTACTTTTACATTTCCAAGGCAAAAGTGATAAGTTTTTTAAACATTCAAAGTACATGTTTTGCAGGTCAGTTTTCTCCTTTGCCCTTCATCTTGAGATGGTGAAGTGACCATCAAGTTAAAAGTTTGCTTTCAAAGTTTCTGCATCAATGTTACTTTACTGACTGGCTGAAAACAGAAACTTACATTTTTAATAATCAGTTATTAAATCTATTTAATTACCCTCAAGTAAACACTGCTGCTAAATATGTTTGTGTATGATTTTTACTTTTAAGTACCAAAGTACAATTAAATCCTGATACTATTTTACTTTAACACAATTATGTTTTTGGCAATATACCATGACTATTAATTAAGTGAATACTTGACAAAGTATCAATGCTATTTAATTCTATTTTAAGTCGTGATAGTGTATTTTCTGTGTATTCCCCCCCTAAATGTAGACTTTCCTCCTTCCTCTGTGGTCTTCTATTTGTTTATTTGTGCTGTTTCTTAGTTTGAATTGATATTGATCCTCATCCAATCGTGTGGCTCCGTTGGGATTAGTTCAGTCAATAGCACTAATTACATCCAGCATTCCAATGCCTGTTCCTCTGCAAATTTGACACTGTCAATAAAAATAGATTCGACTTTTGATGTTGCACTGGCAAAGTTACAAATGGAAATTACAATAAATATTAATGTGCCTTTGACTCACTCTTTATACATAATTAAGGCACATACGTCAAAGGGGTGATGGGAATGACCTTGGGTTATTAATGACCTTCATTTATGGATGAATGAGCGATATGATGTTTTTTTTTTTTTTTCAGAACAGCAGAGTCTGGGAGTCTCTTGGGTCTGCCAAATCTGCCTTCCTCCTTGGTTTGGCCAATTAACTGAACGTTTTCCCATTGCATACAGCTGTATCACGGTGAAAGCGTTGGCAGCTCCCTTTGTGTAACAACAGGAGGGAATTATCCGAGCCCAAATATTTCTCTTTCATAAGGATGTTGGTGAAAGTTTACAGGGGAGTGCAGTAAACAGACATGAGAGAAGCTCAGGTCAGCCAAATCACTCCCTCAGCGCAGCCAGCCAACAACTCAGTCTTCCTGAATATCACAGGAAGCAGGAGAACCTCTTACTATTGAAATATATGGGAACACTTAGGGAAGAATAAACATTAAGATAAGATTTTTCCAACCTCGGCACAGACCTCACAGTAAGACGATTAAACCATTGTGCTTTTCCTCCCCATTGTAACATAACAAGTTCAATGTTTTCCAGAGGATTCATTCCAGCAATATTTGAAGTCTTGCCAGTGTTCAGATTTGCACATGCTGCTGTTGCCATTTATGCAACAGAAAATAAGCAGGAAGTGCAGTGAGGGTTTCTATTCTTCAGGATTCTTCACAAATAAGTTGGTCAAAATCATCAAAGCGTGAGGTTATTTAGAATTTAAATTCATATTGGCTTCATAATGGGTCTGATTTAAGAATAGTTCATAATGGATCCAATAGCTGTTTTAAAGCCTCCTCCAAGCAACATAAAGCGGTCGTAATTAGATGCAGCAGACACTGAAACGAACAGCAGTTGCTCACTGGACGAAAGCGAAGTTGATCCCAAAATGAAGGAAATTGGTTTCCAGCATGGTGTACACAACATACGGGCTTGACTAGCTGAAATATGATGGCCATTACAGATTCATAAAACACTGGCTGTAGCTCTCATCAGCTGTGCCCTGTGAACATCTCAGAAGAGCGTTTCAACCGCCCACCAGCCTGGGACGAGCAGCAGGGTGTAGAAAGAGGAGCCATGTGTTGAACTGAACGTAGCATTTTCTTCCTTATGAACCAGGTGTAGCAAGCCTAATGTTTAGCTGTTGATCTGTCAAAAATATTTTTATGCCAAAAAATTTCCTCAAATGCAGATTACAATGCATGTAATAAATCACAAAGATGTATGCACCGATACTCAAAATTTGGCTGATATGATGATTATTATTGTCAAATTATTATTGATAACTGATAAATGGTAACAGATATTAAAATTCTAAAAGTTGTAAATAAAATAAGACTGTTGACAGGGTTATTATAGTAAACTAAAACTGAAACTAAATTAAGAAATGTCATTACTTGAAAAACTAAAAACCAAAATATATATTTTTTAATTATATATACTACTAAAAATGACAAAACTACACAATACAATTACTACAACCTTAAAATTACAATTAAAATGGAAACTATAGAAATGCAAACTGATTCAAAATATCAATAAAAACTATAATAGTATCTCAATGATACTAAAATAACACTAGAAAAGTCTTTCTACTTCAAAATTTCATATTTAATTCAATGTTACTTGAAATGTGAAATTTACTACCAATTTCTTAGTAAAAATTGTTTCTACCATCAATGTACTATTTTGTCAAAATAAGTGAAAAATTTACGAATAAAGCCAATAATTTTAAATACTCTTAAAAGCATCACAACAATGTTTGAAAAAGTTAGCAAAATTCATGTTTGTTTATTAAATTGTTAGGTCATTTTTGTATTATGTTCTCATATCTGTTTAACAAACATTTTCACCCTTTCACAAAATTCTGCAGATTTTCTCCAAAAAATGCAGAAAAAAATCAATAGATGGTGTCTGGACCTGGTTATAGGTATTATTCCACACATTTATCTTCTTTTCTACTATTTGTGCAATTTGATTCACCTCCACGGAGCTGATGGCAGATGGGTTTGAACGCTCTTCCTCTGTCTGTGACGGCATGTGTTCAGAGTTCATTTCTGGGAAGGGCGCTGCAAGAGCACTGGGACGCACCCCATAGCCACACACACACTGCTGACTCCTGCAGCTCGCGGGTGCTGTCACTGCTATGATGCAAATCATTTGTTTTGGTGAGTTTTTATGCTCATCAGCACAAAAAAACAGACACACTGAAGGGAAAGGTAAAACAGGTGCAGGCAGGTTTTGTTGTGCCCCACCACGGCATGAATGCAGTTGGGGGGAAAACGAACAAGTTAGACTGGAGACTAAAATTATATTTTTGACAAGTTATCAACGCATGAGTCTCACTTGAGCTCTGCTGCTGTAAACAGCTGCAAACATTCAGCTATTATGAAGTGGTTATGGAATATTATAACAGAGCACCGGATGCAGAGTTGTTTTGGGCTGAATTTGAAGTTGTTTTCATTGTTTACATGCAGAAAGAATATTCAGATATGCATCTTTATTTACACAGTTCCCATAAATAAAAACATTCCATTGTGAACAATATTTTTTTATATATTGTGATTTATTATAATTTATTTATTTTATTATTCATTCTTATTGTTATTCCCACAAAAATATGCTGTCATTTAAAAGTTTGGAGTTGGAAAGACTATATAAAAAATGTTTTTCAAATCTCTTGCTCACCAAGGCAGAATTTATTTAATTATAAAATGTAGTAAAACAGTCCCTTTGTGAGATATTGTTACCATTTAAATACCTTTTTCTGTTTTAATATATTTAAAAATATTTTATTTCTTAATAATTTATTCCTGTGATGCAAAGCAGATTTTTCAGCATTACTCTAGTCTTCAGTGCCACTTCATCCTTCAGAATTTGCAGATTTGGTGCTCAAAAACATTTCTTATTATAATCACTGTTGAAAACAGCTGTGCTGCTTAATATTTTTGGTATTTTTTTTCAATATTTTTTTTTTGAATTTTGAATTTTTTTTCAATTCTTTGAGGAATAGACAGTTGGAGAAAGTTACTTTTAAAAGTAGTGCATTACAATATTGTTACTTCCTTAAAAAAGTGTAGTTACTTTTTATGGAAAGTAAAGTGTTATGTTTCCTTTGTGTTACTTTTTCTCAACTGGGCTGGGCTTGCTTGTTTGTTATTAATAAAAAAAGGTAATTTTTTTGGCAAATTCATCAATAAAACAATGAAACACAAATGTTTATCTAAAGTCATTTTTGTTTATTATGGTTTAACTGGATCATCGAAGGTCAGCAGCAAAGACACTAGTTAATAAAATGGGATTAAATACATAAAGGATATTTGCATGATTTAACATATTTAATTATTGCAAGTTTATGTCATATTCTGAGTTTGCATTTCACTGTTTTTATTAATTTTGAGGAACACTGAATCTGTAAACGCATGTTCACATTTAGTCTAAAACTACATGATCATCATGTTTACACAGCGCACACAATGCCTCCTCACTTACTCCCGATTTCACTCAGCATGGGAACAGGAGAGCTGTCAGTCAATAAATGGGAAACAAAATAACTGGCGTTACTTATTTGAAAAAGTAACTCAGATATTTTCTTCTAAATTAAAAAGTAATGCGTTGCTTTACTAGTTACTTGAAAAAAGTAATCTGATTACATACCTCGCATTACTTGTAATGCGTTACCCCCGACACTACAGTTCAACAGCATTTATTTTAAATATAAATCTTTTGTAACATTATAAATGTCTTTATTGTGTCTTGTGATCAATGGAATGCATCCTTGCTAAATAATTTTCTTAAAAAAAATTGTACTGACCCCAAACTTTTGAACTT
Organism: Schizothorax lantsangensis; assembly: GCA_027422415.1. Classification (NCBI taxonomy): domain Eukaryota; kingdom Metazoa; phylum Chordata; class Actinopteri; order Cypriniformes; family Cyprinidae; genus Schizothorax; species Schizothorax lantsangensis. Next base: position 28,665,888 of record CM049845.1, on the reverse strand, counting down.
TTGGTAGGTGTATATACCTAAAACATGTCTTTACACAGCCAAGGTAAGGCTGCTCTTTGCCAGCTCAATAATTCAGTATAAAACATAATGTTATATAGGAGCCAGACTAAATTATACCTGCTCTGACCCACCTTAGACCCTAGTATACAGATGTAATTGCTGTGTAAATCCATTTATGCCACTTCTGAGCAGCATGAATCAATCAGTGTAAAGACACACCACCTTTGCAATGTAAATTTGTCAAAAGGCAAAGTTTATTTTTCAAAATGTCAAATAGTCAAAAAATGCCATCATAAATGCTCCATGAATGATAATATGAATAGTTGCTGCGATTAAATTAGGAACAAGCATATGTGTGTGTGTGTGTGTGTGTGTGTGTGTGTGTGAAGCATGAATAACATGTGTCAGTGTATAATTAGTATGCCACAAGGCTGTTTGCAGTTGATCGGATCTTGCAGTTCAGTGCACACTGCAGCTGAATTCTGAGCAGTCCAGATGAACTTTGTCAACCTTCAGCTGTGCCCTTCAGATCAGCACTTTCCTCAGCCCAGATATTCTCTAATTATCATCCACTTACAGTATTTCAATAAATAATTAAAGCATAAGTCATCAATCAAGTCTGAAACATTGATAACAAGAGAGGACAAAAATCCAATACGCGCCAAGCCTCGCAACTCAATATCATAAATAAGTTGTGGGTCGTAATATTCGCATAAATCACGTCGCAAATATTACAGAGGGTGCTGCGAGCGATGAGAATTTTGTTAATCATAGCGGATGCTGATAATTCGAAGTGTAAAAATGACACCGCCGCACTCAAAAGCCTAAAAGGCCTCACTTGGTGCCTGTAGGAGCCGAATCGCATTTCACTGGCAGTAAAACTAAAGGAAATGCCCGGTTTTTGGAGAGATTGATAGTTATTGATTTAGCCAGAGGCGGACAGACTCGCTCCTGTGGTTCCTGCTCTATAGCAGCTGCAGTAGCATTGCACATTTTCGGCAAGCGCGGACCACCTGCAGTGCGTTGCAGCCTGGCAGAGAAGCTTTATAAGACTGTGATCCTAAAATTCCACACGATGCAGCTGTAATATGGATTATGGACACACACGTACGCACATGTGCATGAAGTCTGCAACTTTTGTTCAGTGATGATTGTTGTTTTCTTCTGTCAGTACCTTGGGTGGGTCTTTCCAGATAAGAGCAACTGGTTGGTTGCTGCCGTCGCCGGTGGGATTTCGCAATGAGCAGACGCCCTGCTAGGCTCCATATGCAGGAATATTCTGATAAGATGAGTGAAATTTAAGCCCTCAAGCCTCCGAAAACAAGTGCCTGTGGCCTGCGCAGAAAAAGTTCTGCAGAAATTACTTTTCCTCCCCGCTGGCTTTATGAGGTTTAACAAACTCATCTGTGCTCGAAACAGGAGGCTGAATGTGATCTCCTCGCCACATTCGAACGAGAGGTTTCACATTCGCTTGAACCGCTTGACAGGGTAATTGAAGGCTCCACATTGACGCAAATGGGTCTATTACGGTGGCATGATAACCTTGTCATGCACTTGCCATCTTAATGAATGGAAACATGTGATGCTGTCAATGGAGAGCAAAGAAAAGACAATTTCACATCAACGTGAACATGAATATACTTTCATTTAAAGGAATAGTTCAGGCAAAAATATAAAGTTTGTCATTATTTACTCATGCCAATGACATCTGAAATCTGTATGCTGTTATTTTTACATTCACGTTCAAAAAGGGGAATTATTGAAGAATCTTCACTCAAGATTTTTCATACAATGACATCTCCGAAAATAACAAAAAATCTCTATAAAAGCATTGTAGAATTAGTCCATACAAAATTGCATTCTTTTGAAGCCATATAATAGGTTTGTGTGAATGGAAAAAAACTGTTTGGTTATGAACATTCTTCAACATATCTTCTTCTGTGTTCTGCAGAAGAAAAGAAGAAAGAAATGCATACAGCTTTGGAACAGCGTGAGAGCAAATAATGACAGAATTTTCACCTTTGGGTGAAGTCTTCCCTTAAAATCTTGATTGATTCAGTGAATACAGTAATGACATAAATTTCAGTCATTTTCACACATAAATCTGTCCTATGGCTTCAGAAGACTGGGATAAAAAAGGATAAAAGGAGACACAGGATAAAAAAAAAGAAAATTGCAAATTTTAATCTCACAATTTAGGCTTTTCTAAATAGTTGAGTTTATCTCACATTTATGACTTTTTTTCTCGCAACTGAATTAGTTGTGAGTTATGAACTTGCATTTTCAAGAAAATAATTCAAAATTGTGAAAAATCTCAGTTACCTTTTTATTTTAATAATTAATAATAAAATTATTCTTTATTTTTATTTCACAATTCTGACATTTGTATAGCAATTGAATTAGTTATAAATGTCAAAATTGTGAGTTATAAACTTGTGAGAAAACTCTGACCTTTTTATTAATAAAAAACAAAACATGAATTGCGTCAGAATTGCCACATATAAACTCCGAATTGCAAAAAATAAAAAAATAAAAAAAATAAACTGAATTGTTAGATGAAAAAGTTGAAATTACCTTTTTTATTATTATAATTTTTTATATATATATCCTGTGGCAGAAATAAGCTTCCATAGATAGCTCCAAACAGTAGTATATAAAAAATCTGCATGAAGATCCTTTCATTTTCAATTTGTGTTTCACAGAAAAAGATGACAGCATTTGGGTTTGGAACGACGTGAGTAAGTACTGACAGAATTATAATTTAGGTGTGAACTGTTCCTTTAAATATTTTGGTCATCCATACAGTGGAGCTTGTTTGTGGTTGTGGCTGGAAATGTTTGTACCTGCATAAATTTTGCTCTCCCATGAATTCTAATGCATGCTCCCTAATCAGAGTTTGCCTTATATCTTCGGGGCCATGTCATTTTGATGATCGCATTACGATGCCGCAACACTCGCTGTGTTTAACTTGTAATCTGTGTTGCCACGTTGGGCAAATCTCCCTGAACTTTCTTACTTACTGGAGGGTAAAAAATGCATCAGCATTGCATCGGTAAATGTGTGATTTATGTGGTAACAGAGATGCAATCAGAAGAGTCCGGAGTCATCAATCACAACTATGTTTTTCTCTTCTCAGGCTGTGTATGGAGATGGTGCCGCCTCCGCAGTGCATTGACATGCAAACCAGATCCCACTAGAGACATGGAGAGAAGTATCAAACCGAGGACTGACTGATGAATGACTAAGGTTTGCTTAAAGGTTACCATCTCTTCTTTTCGCTCTTTCTATCGCTCTTTCTCTCTCCTGTCATACTCATTCCCTCCTCCTGATTAATATGTCTTGATTATATGCCATGAAATGACTTGGCGCAAGACACACACATATAACTCTGCTCTACTGATGTAATATTAAGCATGTCCGCTCACATCAGTTCAGCTCTCATTGACAGTTCTTTCCTAGTATTTAGTAGCTATTTTTAAAACGCACTCGGACTAGCTTTAGTATTGATTGAGTCATGCTCTCAAGTAATACATGTATTTACAAAATGCTGAGTTAATCTTGTCCATTAGATGTGGCCAGTTAATATAAAACTATGTAATCACCTCGTTCTGCCTTTAATGCTATATAACAAAGCTCGATTGTAAGGATTGTCATGGGCCAGTGTGAGAGATTCTGTCATTCATTGTGCTTTGGTTTACTGTAACAAATCTATCAGAATCAGCACTGGTCGCACGTCTATTCATTTCACTTGACCTTTTTAGATGTTATGAATGCTTCTAGTTTGAATTTGTCACAAAATTATATACTATTTAGCCAATTGACATTGCTAGGCAGGGTCCTATCGAAATGGAAACAGCTTTGAATTATGAAGGCAAAAGAAAATGGTTTGTAAACATCAGTTTGAATGGATTGAAACAAAAGAAACAAATCAATACTGCTTTATACCACAAGCTGTTGTTTTGCAGCAAAAGTTGATAAGTTAGGAGCATTTTTCTCAACAATTGCCAGCAAATTGCCCATTTTCTGTGCATTTTTTATGCAATTATGTTTAATTTGGCTTTACCGTTTATGTATCCAAATTGAACAATTTTAGCCTTTTCTCATATCCACCTCTGTAATTTCAATATGAATTCATAACTGCACAATTTATGGCTTACTTTTTCATTACTGTACAAGATCCTTTGTACAACATACGAAGAGATGAAAAATGATTGTTGAGCACTGTACATACTAATACATATTAAAAATAAAGATTCCAAAAAGTGGTTTTCGCACCCATTTTGGGTTCCCCAGAGAACCTTTTAATGAGCAGTTTTCTGTTTTCTTAAAAGAAAATTCTCTGTCAGTTTTCTCAGTAAATAACATTTTAATAATCTAATGACCATTTGTCCACTATAAAGAATAACTGTGGATATGGAGATTAAAGTTTCTTCATGGAACCATCAATGCCAGTAAAATAAAGATTCCAAAAGTGGGTTTTTACAGCGATGCCATAGAAGAACCTTTCAGTAAACAGTTCTTAAAAGAACCATTTTTTCCAAGTGAGAGGAACATTTCAATATTCTGAAGAACCTTTTTCCACTTAAAGAACCTTTTTTGGATTGGAAAGGTTCAATGAATGTTAACGGTTCTTCAACCTTCTTCAAAGGTTCTTAAACCTTAATATTTAATAGTTTATGGTAAAAATCAGGCCACTTTATGACAATCGTCTCATGGTCAAAAGGTGGCCCAATCAACCTGAATGTTCTTTAAACTTTCATAGACTGCATTACAGTAAGTAAACACTTTTCTGTTAGTGATTCCTCAAGTTTCATTCAAAAACTTTACAAACACAAGTTCTAAAACTCTTCATAAGGAGAGCAGACAACAGTGTGCTGCTCTTGTGAAGCTCACGACTATTAAACGAGTCAGACACTCCCAACGAAACACAAGTCGGCACTTCACATCTCCGTTCCCTTTGAAGCCATTCAAATATAGAATCAGGATGACAGTCCTAAAGATGGATGACATGGTTCATTGTGACTCCGAGAGTAAACCAGCTTCATTATTTGAGAATATTCCACACTCTCAGATCCTATTCCTTTTCTCCCCTGATGAAATAAGAGAAGAGAGAGAAAACAAAGATGGCAAGAAAAGTAAATGTGAGTCACTCAGAAAGGTCTCACCTAACAAGACTTACAAAAAAAGACTAACATAAAAGATTTAACACATCGGTAAGTGTTTTCGAAGTCCACGTGGAGTAAATGAAGTGTTAGATTCAAGTTTTGAGGTGTTTTTTTGATGATTATACATACGAACAACCTCTTCAATAGCATCAGCAGACTTTGAAATGTGATCATCTTTGGGATGTTTTAACAATGCTTCAATCTGCATGGAGGCTAAATTCACTTCCTCCCAGTGACATCTTATTACGGCGGCCATTTAAGCCCCAGTGACAAGGTCAAACCGAGACGCTCTCACTCGTCACATACTAATCGAGAGAGGCGAGACGATGGCTTTTGTGGATATTGACCACAACAAGACTTCAATATCCTCTAATGAGACACTTTCCTATTATAAGAGCTCCGACCCTTATTAAATATCTGACCTCAAATATTTCCAGGGCAGAAATAAAAAAGTGCATGGTGATTTGTGACTCTTATATTTCCTTTTCAAAAATGAACACAGAGCAACTTATTTCCCTTGCCAAGAGATCATTTTCCTGCGTTACAGTCCTGTTTCTAGTGACTTGTAAATTAATTTGGAGCTGAAATGAAGAAGCCTGGGGATGACCATAGAGAGAATGATATGTAAAACTCATGCTGCTTATTCTGTTCATGGTGAAGTTCTGTCAAAGCGGTTTGTCGAAGCAATCTCATGGGTCAGTGCACGCTCTAAATTAAGTTACACATCCTAATGGCTGCCTGTAGCAATTAGAGCCAAAATATGGGCACAATAAAATTAATACGTAGCCTTTGTTTGTGCACTAACCTGTTGGTATTTATAGAATCCATTTGACATGTTGGTTTGCATTTGGATTCAGCAATGACTTCCGGCTCAGGCGAGTGAAATGTTTCCACTGTGCACAATACTGCTTATTTTGCTTACTGCTTACTAAATACTGCTTATTTTGTGTTTTCCCTTTTCTGTAGAAGGTGCAAGCAAACCTCTTATTAACTCTTAAACACCGTAGCATTAAGTACAAAGCTGCCAAAGAGAACAGTGCAAGACTGGGGCAGTTTGGAAGTGGAGAGAACCAGCTAAAGAAGGATAATTATAGAATCTCGTGGCCCAACGCCAGAGAAAACATGTTTTTGTTTGTCTTCTGTGCCCCTTTGAGAGGAAGGATCCTGAATGTTTGGAATAGGTCGGCGGACTGTGGATTTTTAAACTCTCCTGCCTAATCACGTCGGAAAAGATCAAATACTCAGGACAGAAGGACAGCCTTTTCCTCGCCCACCATTTCTGTGCATATCAAACACAGGAAGAGCTGAAGAAGAGAAAATGTCAAGGGGCCAGAGTCTCGTTTGAACCTAACTTCTGTAATTATCAAGGCTAATTTAAGTTGCTATTTTCCAGCACTTGCCAGAATGTAAAAATCTGTGTTTAGTGAGGCAAGTGAAATATTGAACTAAATGTTACTGGTGTTGACTTTCATTTCCATGAAAAACTGAAAATAATAATTAGACCGATGATTAATAAATACAAATAAACTAATTTTATGTTACGCCTGGTTGCTGCCTCTCTCCATTACCACTGCCACTAAAGGTTAATCACTGACACAAATGCCTCAATACATAGGCGTTATTATTATTTTTCCGTTGCATGAACTGAATGCATGAACTGATGAAATGTATATAGCACAAAATACCATATTAGTTGCTTTAGTTAAGAGTCTGCCCAATGCATATATAATGTAATAAAATGCATTAAATGGTTTCACAATATAAAACCACTTATAACCACTGCTGAATCCAGCTATTTCTAATATAAAAGCATATCAGTGAAGATATTTGTTTTACCGCAGTACTCAACATCACAGTTCTGTTCTGTGTCAGCAGATCTACACTAATACATGACAAGTACACACTGTCTTCTGTGTACTTGTGGTAACATACAGTACAACAGGTATTTGTACTAATGAGGTGAAACTTCTCAATACACAGTTTCAGCATTTTTGTCTTAATCAGGGATCTAAAATAGGTTATAAAACATTATTTTACAGTGTTGCTATATGTACGACAGTGAATATCAGGAAATATTTGATTGCTGGGTAGCGACTGACAAAGAATTAGCTGCTGCTGCAGTGATGAAGTGGTTTCATGTTTACACCTTCAGTTCTGATAATGCCCACAAGCTTTTTATTTTATTTGATTATTTTTTTCTTTTTAACAGTAAAAATCACTTTTCATGTAATCATAAAGTTGTTTTGAGGGATGGGCCTACACACAAAATGTCTATGCTTATCGATCCTGTTAAATGATGCTTTGCACTAGTTTAGTTAGTTGCTAACACTGATGTGCTTTTTTATCCAGCCTATCCACCTTTTTCTTGCAGTAAAAATGGGCTCGGCCATTTGTAAATTCTGTGGGTCTAGCTTACCGTCTCATCCACGTCCAGCTATTTTTAGCTGTACAAAACAATTCGTTTTGCTGCTTGATATTGAAAATTGGTGTCTTACCATATTATTTTAAAATATTATCTTAATTATGAACACACATGGTTTGTAGTGCAAAAATTTTACCGTTTACTGCACGTTGTTATTCTTCTAGTTATTTACCTATAGCGACTAATGAACCGGAAGTCTCGCCCATAGGCTTACTTCTGCGTTGAAGAAAAAGGTGGATAGGCTCACAGGAAAAATGTCTTCAAAAACGTAGCTATACATACAATTCACTGCAGTTTCCAGCTGAAAAGACCACTAGTGGCAGTAAAAAACCAACAACTTGTGTTCTGTTCACCTAAATTATCATGCTTCTTTTGGCATGGTTACAATACTGCCACAAAACACTTCTATATAGTGCAGATTTAAACTAATACATTCTGACTTTACATCACATAGCCAGCTTCATATATGTTTTTTTTCTCTGATTTAATGACCTGTGACATACAAGTCATGATAAAAGAGCTCAAAGACTTGTTAAAGCAAACTAACATGGTTGCGATCAGCAAATGTTTTTATTTTTTTGCTTTCGCATTTGTTAACATTATCGGTTAGGTTTTAGTGAGTCATTTGTGAACAAATGGGCTCCTTTAAGTAAATGATGGGAATCAGCTCCTTTCTGAGGATGTTTTTTTTTTTTTTTTTTTTTTGTAAATTAATACAGAAGAATAATATGATGATTTTTTTTCTGTCTGAATTTTTTAACTGAATGTTGGTTTGATGTATGTGCCTGCCACCAAGCACATGTAATGACAGTATTCACCCAGTGCTCACGACTGGTTGGACTTAGTTATGTGGCACACCATTTCCATTTCAAGAGTGATTAATTTGGAATGGTTAGGATAATTCACTGTAACAGTCTGTAATAGTGATTTATGTTTTGCAATGTATTTTTGGAAAGATTTGGTATAATTACATTAAATAACACACACAAAACAATCATAAGTCAAAACATGGCTAAATTTGGCTTAATTACAAACGTCAGAAGTGGTACTAAATGAAGAGTCATTTGGGAACCAAAAGAGCTGGATCTTAACTGCTGAGCTGAGCCAAATGATCCGGCTAAACAAACAGTAAAGCTGTAAACATTATAGTTCTCATATGTATTATTGCTTTGTGGGATGTGACAGATGACGTGATAGCATAGCTGTAGCTTCTCTCTCTCCTGAGACACCCTTCCTACGATTGCAGACCTGTCAGATATTTATGAGTTGAGCTACTGTCCACTCACCTCTCAATACAAGCCAGGAAAACACATCTCACCCCCTGACACATGGAACTGGCCAAAGGCCCAGGGACATTCTGTAAATGTGAAGAAGTTGAGCATCAGACAGTTTTTAAACTCCTCTGCTGTGGATAGTTTACTCTAGGCTGGTTTGAAAATATAAATTTCTCGATTTTAATCAATTCTTATTTTGATGAACCATTACTGATTCTTAAATACCAAGAATCAATGCTGTTTTCAGTTGATGTATGAACTAACTTAATTAAACATTAGCATGCCTCCCATGCAGTAAATCACACTAAGCTTTGTTACTTTTGATAACTTTCAAATTCTGTATGTTTTATTACAAAATTCAAACAAATGCCGTTTTGGTGCCCTTTAATGAAGCATGAAAGATTGCTGTGCTGAGCACACAATCACCTCTTCCTCATTGCTAGTTATAGCATGAAATTAAATTAAATAAACATAATAAGGTATGTTGAACAGGCAACAGTACAATTTACCGAAATGTATCACGTCTAATCGCTGTTTCAATCGTTGTTTCAACCGCAGAAAGTACATCAGTAAAACAGCTTGTAATCACGTAATGTCACATTTACCTCAGAAGTCATTAATGTCTAAACTCAGTAAAAATGAACTCTATAAAGTAGTATTTTGCTAAATATATGCACTAGGCCTATATTACATATTCATTATGTTTCTACTATGTTTTAACCTGTTCTTCACTATTTAATGTATGTTTGAATAAATCTGATATGAAAACAAGTAAACATTCACTGTTTAAATGTTTATATTTATAATTATAATTTATAATGACATCATTAAAAAGTTATTATAATACATTTTATAAAAACAGCTTTATGTGCAGTTTGATTGGTTGTTTACAAATCACTTTAATGTGTATTAACTGACAGGGTAGTTTACAGGATTAGTCAAAGAGAGATATTTTTCTTTGAAATAATAATAATAAAAAAATGACACTATATCTGATTGCCTATATAATGACTCAATATTGAATTGAGATTGAAATTGAATCATATCACAGGCTTGTGAATCTTATGAAATGTATCTCAATTCACAACCTTGAGATGCAGACCTGAGAAACAGAGTCATGAGAAATTAAGGCTGCATTTAAATTAACATGTACCTCTTTCTTGCTTCCTCTTTATTGGAGATTTTCTCCCGTCTCCCTGGGCTATTTTTTATACATTTGAGGAAAACATGGAGGTGTGAGCACACTTATTAATGGTCTCTCACTTTGTTAATTTGCTGACTCATAGCGAGTGAATATCTGGTTGGAGTCTGTGTGGATTTATGCCCTGAATCCGGCAAGCGTCTCAGCTGTCTGTCCTTTTAGAAAGGCTGCAGCGACCGGAGACATTTAGGGAGGTAAAAGACTGGTGCATTTCAAAGAGAATGGAATAATACAAATGGAGTGTGTATATCTGTCAGCGTACCTTGCTGAAAGAAAAAAAACCTGCTGAAATTTCCATGCAGGTCTAGGCTGGTTTCTGTGATCTCATTAGTATTCAGGGGTAAGCCTATTTTTTTGTAACATTTTTAGACACTCATATTCACAATATCAGTGTATGCATAGCTTCTAAAAACATAAGTTCCCCAAAAAGTACAGTTCATCACTGAAAAAAAGTTGTAATTTTAATGAAAAAAAACTGTAAAAATGCTACGGTAAGAACCTGTTAATTGGTTGGTTAACAGTAAATTCTATTATACAGCGAAAGGGATTTTTTCATGTAATTGTAAAGTAAAACATTGTTAAATTTATAGTACTGTATATAGATCTATATCTATTATATATAGAGAGAGAGAGAGAGAGAGGAAAAGAGTAAATATCTAGCAGAATTTGTTTGTAGGCGCCACTTGATATTGAAATTCATTTTTTTGTGCCTAAACTAAATGTAAAAGGAGATTAAATCTGATTAAGAAATATTGTTTGTAGATAATAAGTGATGTTTCTATGATGTATTATCCTTTTTTGAAATTCTAATTCAATTGAAACAAAGTCTCGTTGCCTCTCTTTGTCTTGTTTGTGTGTGATTAGACAACACTAAATCATCTTTCTTTCATTCTCTCTCGCTCATCATTAATGTATGATCTGCATGGCAGACTCTTTAATCTGTTGGCTTGTTGAGACGCAGTTTTGATTTCCCTCTCGCTGTGTTTTCTGCTGATTATATTCACATGCCAGGATTGATTGAAATTGAGAGATAATTAGTTTAAACAATCCCAGGCATAAAGAGGCTCTCTTCACATTTCTTGAATAAGTCCGTCTCTGCCCCTCACCCATGTTCCTGAACACCATGTTCAGGTCAAGATGGGCCATGAAATAAGAGATGGATGATATTACTTGTGAAATTGGGGAAATTAAAAGAGGGACGTTTTGAGTTTATATAATATTTTTGATAACTTTAATAATAGCAGTTAAAAATGTTAATTTGATGTTAATTTTATATTAAAAGATTGCATTGTTTATATTTCAGTTACAATAAATGCGCTGTATGGATGTATGACTCAAATAATTTGGTTCTGTCACTTGAAAGGATTTGGTCACCCAAAAAATTAAAATTGTGTCTCGGTATACACACCCTCATGCCATTCCAAACATGAAATTAAAGTAAACAAATCATTCAGAATGGTTCTGTGGACTGGATTAAATAATTCAAAGAACTATATGTGTTAATGAATCATGAATCATCATGATGTTCTTGTTTTTCTCATGAACTAACCAATTTTTTAGTGAACAATTAAATTTCAGTCTGTTGCTCACACTAATTCCTTCAGAAGACTTGGAATATAGAGTCTCTTCTATAACATGGTGCTTTTTTGTCATTTTGAAGTTTGCCAACCACTAGTCCTCATTCACTCTTATTATATAATTTTTTTTTCAAAAATCACCTTTTGTGTTCTACTAAGAAAAAAAACTTAAAGGTTTTGTCTCAATACACACTTATGCCATTCTAAACGTGAAAAAAAGGAATCTGAGTAAACTGTTCATTCAGGTTCTGTGAACTGGAGAAAGCAATTTGTCTTATTAAGGGGTCACAGTTTTTGACAAAATAAGGAAAATGTTTTATGTTTTGTTTACACAATGTTTACACAATAGTGGTGTTTCGGGGGCCTGAAAATGTATTTTAAAAACCGTTATCATCTTGTAAGCTATAAAAACACAAATTTGTCACTTTATGCACATACATATTACATGTTCAGTCTATAGGTAAGAGTGCAGGTGTGTTTTATTACAAATCAGCATCGCCAACTACTGGCCTGGCATGCATAATACTGCATTTTTAGTCATGTTCATGGATCTGTTGTCATCTGTACACAAAACTTTTCAAAAAACACAAAGGAAAAACTTTTCCATTTTTAGTACATTGTTGTCATGTAAACATACCCTCAGAAGTCAGTGTATCATTAGAATGATTCTGAAACTGTTTTTCAAGGTAAAAAAGAAACAAAAAAAACATACAGTTGCTTTAAATCCTTACACTAAGCTATCATATGGCTTCAGAAAACTTATATAATGCAAGAGTCATGCAAACCTCTTCTATTTTGGAGCTTGACAATCCTCACAATTCATTACATAAAAAAAGAGTGTCCAGAATATTCTTCCAAAAAATCACCAGAGAAAATCAGACAGCATTACAAAATTATGTCAGAATTTTATTTTTGGGTGCGCTATCTCTTTAAGAAAACAATTCTTTGTTAGCAATAGGAAACCATCTGGAACTACCATCTGGTAATCAGGCTACAGTGCTTAAACTATATGGAAATGGGTTGTTCTTCCATGTCTATTGTTTAGTTTTTTACAGTTTTGCTGTGGAAACCAAGGATATTTTTCCATACAGAATCTCTTGACAGATTTGTTCCTTATGCAGCCACCAGGACTCTTAAAACACCTGCGTGCACAGCTCATCAGCATTGTTTACTGTACCAGTCAATGTCTCACAATGCAATTATATGAATGGAGTCAGCAGCGCCCAATGCTGAGATCAGAAAGAATCGCGAGCAGAGATGAAACTGCATTCCATCCTGGGTGATCTTTCCTCAAAGCAGTCAGTGTGCCTCCCCTCATGACAGAGTCACATTTTATATCTCTATGCTAATGTGATGAGCCTTCGCTCGGCCAGGCTCATTAATCTCACGGATGAGTCTGCATGCTCTGGGCCTGAGCCACAAGTTAGACCACAGTGTGTGTCCCCTCCCTGCTCCGCTCAGAACCTGCTCCCTGAGGAGTCATGACAGCACACTTCACTCATTCGCTCTTCCTTCAGTGACATAAAGATGCAGGGAGAATTCTAAGGCTGCATGGTACTGAACAGTCCTCTGGTACAAAACCTAGTCTTCTGCCTCACAACAAAAGGCATCATCCTACTCACCTTTATAAGCGACTGATTTGGAATGCTCTATGTTACTGAGCAATTAGATAACATGGTAACTCAAACTGAAGTTTGATGTTAGCATCTAATTCTGTTAAATATGTTAGCATAAAAATGAATACAAAATTTGAGTAAAATATCCTTTTTATATCAATAATTTTAATTACTGAATTAAATTTAAGCTTATTTGTATTTTGGCATTTTTCTCTAGATGATGGATACATGTAATGTTCAAAAGATTGTGGTCAATAAGATTTGCTTTGCTTTTTTATTCATTATTATTTTTTTAAATAAAGGATGCATTAAATTTATCAAATGTGACTGTGAAGTCATTTATAATTTGACACAAAAAAGTCAAATGCTGTTCTTTTAAATTTGCTATCTATCAAAGAATTCCCCCAAAAAAGTATCATGGTTTCCAGAAAAGTATTAAGAAGCAGTGTTTTCAACATTGATAATAATAAGAAATGTTTCTTGAGCACCAAATCAGAATAATTTTTCAAAGACCATGTGACACTGATGAGTGCTGAAAATTCAGCTTTGCAAATTGCAATGTAACATTTATTTTTAATTGTAATTATATTTCACAATATTACTGTTTTACTGTATTTTTTATAAAATAAATGCAGCTTTGGTGAACATAAGAGACTTCGGTAACACTTTACAATAAGCTTGCATTAATGTTGGTTAATAACCAATAATTATAATAATATATAATTCTATAGTCTTTGGTATTAAATTATATTAACAGATACAACTTTTGATTTTATTATTGTATTGGTAAATTTTGAAATTAACATTTACTGAGATTAATAAATGCTTTAGAAATATTTTTCATTAATGTTATCTAATGTAGTCAACTAAATGTTAACAAATGGAACCTTACCAAGACTTCTTTCAAAAACAATTGAAAACCTTACTGACTCCAATCTTTTGAATGGTAGGCTAAATTAAGTTACCTCAACTTAAATTTCAGTCTGTTTGTGACTCAAAACTGTCGTATGGCTTCAGAAAACCCAGAATCTAGCAAAAAAAAAAAAAAAAAAAAACTTCTGTTCTACTTTTGTTGTGCTTTTGAATGCCATTTGAAGGTTAAAAGCTTCATATTCATATGAGGGTTAGTTAAATGTGACATTTAAGGTAACCGAATACATCTCTGAGTGTTGTTAGATACTATGTTCAATACCATGTTCGTTTTTAGCCACTGATAAGCAGACAAGTGTTTACATGAGAAGTTCACTGGGGTCACTGAACACTTTAAATCACTTGTCCAGCACAACGTGACCTTGGAGCACAGACACACTTACAACCAAATGAAAACTATCAGCAGCTCATAATATAACATCTCTTCAATAAATGAGAACACCTGGGTGAGCTGCAATGACTGATTTTTATTTCATTAGTTCAATACAGCCTGGTTCGGACAAAGATGCTGCATTATGTTTTCTCTTTTGCTCATTATCATGTTTTCTCTCTTTCTTTCTCCCCCTCTCTCTATTCTCCAGGTGGAGTCTATGAATAATTAATTTTATAATTAATTATTTTAACCAACTTGATAACATTTCAAATTAAATGAAAAAAACCTCAGGGAACAAATACAGGCGCCTTTGTGTGTTTGACAAAGAAAGTTTCCTCATTTGAGCGGGTGAGAAAAAAAAAGTCTTAAGAAAGAGGAAAAAAACAGGAAACTGTTTTTACTGAACAAGTACACCAGTAAGGGTGCCTTAAAATCACACACAGTAGGGTAGGTAAGTACTATTATATTGACAGGCATTTATAATTTTTGCATTGTACTTTTCAATAGCAAATGCATTTTATGTGAGTCGTGGGCTCTCCTGGTGAGTGGTGAAGTAAATTTAGTTAAAGGATAGTTCACCCCAAAATGAAAATTCTGTCATTAATTACTCACCCTCATGTCGTTCCAAACCCGTAAGACCTTCGTTCATCTTCGGAACACAAATTAAGATGTTTTTGATGAAATCGGAGAGCTATCTGACCCTCCAGCCCGATCTCACGGCAATCCGTACATATTTTACGAGGTGGCGAATTCGTACGACCTCACTCGTACAAATTCATATGATTTTTGCTAAATTGTACGTATTTTACGAGTTGCCAATTCGTATGAATTTGTACGAATGACCTACACCTAACCCCGCCCCTAAACCTACCCATCACTGGGGTTTAGACAAATTGTACTAAATCGTACAAGTGAGGTCGTACGAATTCGTACGAATTAGCCACCTCGTAAAATATGTACGAATTGCCGTGAGATAGCGTTGGACCCTCCCATAGACAGCAACGCTACTGAAATGTTCCCAGGTCCAGAAACGTAGTAAATACATCGGTAAAACAGTCCATGTGACATCAGTGGCTCAACTTCAGTTTTGCGACGCTAAGAATCGTCAAATACGTTCTTAAATACTCTCCAAAATGGTAGAAGAGGTAACTCGAGGGAGAAGAATGGTTGAGTAAATTGTTATTTTTGTTTTCTTTGCGCAAAACAAAAGTATTCTCGTAGCGTCGCAAAACTGAAGTTGAGCCACTGATGTCACATGGACTGTTTTACCGATGTATTTACTACGTTTCTGGACCTGGGAACATTTCAGTTGATGTCTATGGAGGGTCAGATAGCTCTCAGATTTCATCAAAAACATCTTTGTGTTCCGAAGATGAATGAAGGTCTTACGGGTTTGGAACGACATGAGGGTGAGTAATTAATGACAGAATTTTCATTTTGGGGTGAACTATCCCTTTAATGTTAGATTTGATGCAGCACCTTAGATGTGGTTCTTGGGCTAATAAGGAACTGAAAACTGTTTCCGCAGGTAAGCCTTGAATAGCTTCACTGATGGCATAAATTACTGGAGTACTCTTGAATTATGGTCAGTCCTACGCTTTTTCCGACATGAAATTCAAAAATGAAGTGCAGTTGAGCAAAAATCGCACAGCCTACATTAATGAACATGATGTGTTATAAATGTCTTTACATTCTACATTTGTTAGCTTTAGATGGCTTAAGAGGCATAAATTATGAGTTTTATAACCAGTTGTCCTGAAACAATTAGACAGGTAATAATTTGCGATAATAACCCACTGACTGTAGGCTACATACAGACTGTAGGCAATAAATGCACATGAAATATTGATTTGAGCCACAATCTTGACTTTGTATTAAGCTAAGAAAAAATTTTAATAATATTTTTACCTAATTGTTGTTAATTAATAAATACTAATCAATACTTAATTGTTGAGTAATAGTGATTTAGAAGAGTTTATTTCAGTTCATCTGAAAATATTCTGATAAATTTAGCATTATACATCATTTGCTCATCAATTGCATCAATGGATCCTCTGCAGTGAATGGGTGCCGTCAGAATGAGAGTCTAAACAGCTGATAAAAACATTACAATAGTCCACAAGTAATCCACATGACTCCAGTCCATCAGTTAACATATTGTGTAGTGAAAACTGCTTCTTTGCAAGAAGTAAATTTGTCATTAAGGTATTTTGAACTTCAAACTGTTGTTTCCAGCTAAAATACGCATCATCTATTGATAATATTGGTTTCTCAGTGTAAAAGTCGCCTCGTCTGATTTAGGAGACAAATATGCACAGATCAAGTTTACAATTGAAAACGGTTCAAAACAGTTCTAAACAAATATGTCAGCAGATTTTGATGCGAGAAGACAACAGTGGATGGACTTTTTCACTGGAGGAAGCATTATTATGGATCATGGAGTCATATTTTGGCCAGAAGTGATTGTTTAAAGTTAAAATGTCTTACTGATGGATTTGTTTCTTACAAACACATCGCTTTTTACTTCACACGATGTTAATTGATTAACTGGATTCCTGTGTATTATTGTGATGTTTTTATCAGCTGTTTGTCTCATTCTGACGGTACCCATTCACTGGTGAGAAAGTCCTGTAATGCTAAATTTCTCCAAATCCATTCCGATGAAGAGACAAACTCATCTACATCCTGGAGGGCCTGTAGGTGAGTACATTTTCAGCAAATTCTCATTTTTGGGTGAAGTACTCCAATTCCTTCTGAGGTTATTTTTATAACAAACTAATATTTGACTAAATTTGACACCATTTGCGTTTGAATAAAACAAGAGAGTGCGAGTCTGTGATGTGATATAGGAGACATGAAGGTATTGTATAAAGTTGATATGCAGCTTTGTCATGAATGATGGTGAACATAAGTTCAACCTCTTGATGCTGTGACTGAACAATCAAAATCAAATATTCCAAAGAGCCATGGAATAAAGCTAAAAAACAATAAATCTCTTAAAACAAACAATTCTCTTCTCCTGGTGAATGTGTATGCCATGCAGAAACTGACTGACTTTGCAGTTTCTGGTTTCTTTTAATAAGTTTGCAATCTTCCTCGAATGGGTACAGGTAGCCATATGAGATGATTCAGGGCTTACATCAGAATTTCTTACAATCTAAACTCACACAGGTCTCAGTTTCAGACCAGATCATGTGTCTAGCCTGGCATGGCTCTCTTTTTCTGCAGGGAATAGAGCTCTGTTTTCTTCTATGCCAATCCTGGACATCTGAGGTAAGCAATACTCACACAATCTGCTGAAACACCCCCTTATCTATGTAGGTCCATTAATATTACACATTCAGCAACTTTGTAGGCACAAAAAATAGCTGCATACAGTAACTATGACCTTACACTCATTTTCTCGCTCTCTTACAGGTCTTAAAAATGGCTCTTATATATTGCTGTCACCGTAAGTGTCAAAACAAGGAATAAATAACTCCCACATGCATCCGTTAAAGTTGTGCACATTATTAATTTAGTCAAGGCAGTTGAGTAAATCTAAACGCAGGAGGTATCAGGGACAGTTGAAGATGAAAAACATGAAGAAAAAAAAACATACTTTGCCTGCCCATGCAGGCTAACCATCCAAATATGTATTTTTGGATCTGAGATTATTTTTGAAACAGTCTGAATAAAAGAAGATATCCATTGGTTGCTTTGCCATCTCATGCCCTAAAATGTGTATTTGTATGAGTGTACGACAAACACAAAAATGTATTATATCTCTTAAGGTCAGATATGCCATTTAGGATTAGGATTAAAACTGCATTCAGAGAAATGATAATCCATGGTTGTTGTCAACTAGACTCAGGCCTCTATGATATTATATAGATATTTCCTGGTGATGTTTTCATGTCAATTGTAGCAGTGAATGCTATCATGTATTATGAACTTGAGTTGAGTGTCTAGTTATGTTTAGGTTTGATTTTTGTGTGTTTCTCAAAAAAAAAAAAATCTGTCAATTCTGTCCATAAAGTTTATTTTTTAGTAATGAATTTGAGATTGGATGTTACCTAAATCCTCAATTATGAGCTCTGCTCTGGAGAATAATAACAATAACAACAACAGCATTCCAATGTGCTGCAGTAGAAGGACACAGTGATGCCAGGGGTCAGAGGTGCTCTAGCAAGCAAGTCGCAGGCCATAATCAAAAGCAGCCATGTGTGCATACAAGAGAGATAGAGAGGGCTTTTACCTTTCAGTTCAACTGTGCACAAATTGAAAACAGTTGTGAGAAGGTATCACAGTAAAAGTTGCTTTCTTCCATAACAGAAACCATTCATAACAGAAGAACAGAGATAGTTGTGGGAAACCAATACTCCCATCAATATTACACACTGCAGCTGGGGTTGCCAATTTCAGGCAAAGGAAATTAGATTTTGAGTTTCTTTTTAGGAAAGTATGGGGAACTCTCCATTTCTTTATACAACACATGCCATTTGAGATTAAAAAGTGATGCTTCATCCAACAATGAAGATGTTGTCATCGTTTTCTCACCCTCAAAATGTCTGCAGTGTGTTTTGGTTCTATAAAATGAAAATCAATGGGCTCCAAAGTTGTTTGGATCCCAGCATTCTTATACATATTTTGTGTTCTGCAGAAGAAGAAAAAAATGCATGCATGAAGGTGAGTAACTGATGATAAAACATTGTTCATTTTTGGGTGAACTATCCCTTTAAGTGTGTATGTTTAAAAAAAAAGTCACTGTTTGACTATTAAGTGCTAAAGATGCAGTCGCTTTTTGGCTTTCTGACATACAATTTTGTTGTATCTATTTATTTATTTTTTTTAAATAGATGCGTTTCATACTAAAGTTTCACATACCAATGCACACGTATTAATTTAACCAACCAAGATCAATTTCTAAAGCCACATAATTGTGTCTGTACATAAATATTTATGGATGAACAAGCACAATTAAGTTTTTATTTTTTTTATTTTAGATATTTTAATTAACATAGTGTCACATCCAGTGGATAAAGAAACTGATTAGTTAGTGAGTGATCTTCAGTTGTTTATGATTCCTTATTTACCTCTGTAACCATTTACAAAGTTGGCAAGTGTGTGATTCCTAGCATTTTTAAAACAGTTCCAATTTTAAAAGTTGTCTAATGTATTCTCTTTACATGTAAACAATTCTTAATGCTTCTATGTGTGGTTAATGTCATGGAAGTCTTTTGGAAATCTTTTGCATATTATCGATTGCATATTATACAGGACAGTTGACAACTCTAGTATCCCAGTTTGCACTACTGTACAAGCTAAACTGTATTCAACCAATGCATAAAAGAAGCATCTACTATGCATTGAATCTGCCACAACAGTGGAGAAATGTACTTAAGTGAACAAGTTCTGCCCGATGGAGTCCACCATGTGAAAACTGGTGTTGTTGTATATCTGCAGAAGAGAACCAGAGGGCAGGACACACTTTACAATTCATCTCAGTGAAGCTCCTCAGCGACAAACGATCAGCCACAACGCAGCATTTTCATAGCTTCATTATGCAGTGGGTCCCCGGGCACAATAATCATGATATCAAATGACAGGCTTTCTTCAGGCCGCCGCTGTAGTTGTAAATAAAAATATGTTAATTTGGCTTGCGGTATTTAAGCAAGCAAGTTGCAAACATCATTTGTTTGAGTTAATTTGTACAAGATCAGGGTGTTCTGAGAAGAGAGATATGAGCCAGGGAAATGACTAATGTTAGTGAATTAGCTTAGCAATGTGTAATGATAAGCATTAATTTTATAGTTTTAGTAGAATTATGTTTTGCATGGATGCCAGTGAGTTTACTCATATGATGACAAAATAGAATTAATGTCGAGTAGGCCTAAACTGTTTGTATAATACCAATATTAGAATTTACAGAATTCAATAATACAATTCGTTTTGCCTGCTACTCTGAACAAATTTATTGAAATATAGTACATACAATTACCCATTTTAAAATAATAATCATAATAATAAAAATAATAAAATCTATTATAAGAGGCATGTACTCTCGCACATTTATGAGGCAAAATCAAAAGCCAGTGGCAATGCAAAACTACAGATCTCTATATACAGTTGAGCACAGCTCTCAATACTGCCCACTAGCTGTGGTGAAGGAGTGCAGGCTGAGTACTAGCTAAACGTTTCTGTTGTTAATTTTATGTTTCACTGTTTCTTCAAGTTAAAAGTGGTCTCTCATTCTTTACTCTCATTCTTTTTAAAATGAATTATGATTTTTATCTTATCAGAGATGAATATACACATAAAAACATTGTTTCACTTTACTGCTCAATGACAAATTGTCTTTCAAGGCAAGTTTATCTTTCAAAGTGTATTTTATTACACCTTTTAATCTCTTACATAATTTCATTTTCCAGCCAGCACTATAAAGCATTTTGAGTGGCTATACACAGCAGTAGTCATATAAATCATTTGAAAACCTATTGTCTATTTGACATTGTATCCTCATGTCTGTTTATCATTTGTATGATTGTTGTGCTTTTTTATGTCGTAAGTAGACATAAAGTTTATTTACTATTTGTATTGCTCATTTGCTTACCATTAACGAAAAATAAATTATACAATTTTACATATTTTGTTTGATGTTTTATTTAATATTTATACTCTGTATAATAACATGCTGTTTATTAAATCAAAGTCTCATCGGGTTTGTTTGTTGTTAAACATTAGTGATCATTAGTTAATGCACAAATCATTGCATGAACAGATAACTCAATTTTTATTTATTTTTATAAATCATGTTTTTTCAAACTGCAGTTGGGCTGTTTTGATTAAGTAATAATAACTCAAAAAATACAGGTAACTTACAAAATTGAAGTTCATTAAAAGTATGCTTTTTATATATTAAAAGTTTTGATTTTTTAGCAAAAGCTGATAACTCCAAATTTTTTTTTTTTTTGGCATAAGCAGATAACTCAACATTTCATGTTTCAGAGTTGAACAAAAACACTTGTTTAATATTTGTAATCTCCTCAGATGACAATGTAAAAGCTGGTGAGGAAGGCTGGATCAGTGGTTGGTGCTGAACTGGACACCCTGACATCTGTAGCTGAGAAAAGGATCCTCAGCAAGATACTGTCCATCCTGGACAATGTCCACCACCCTCTGCATCAAACCATCTTCAGGCAGAGGAGTTCCTTTAGTGATAGGCTGTTGTCCCTGACCTGCTCTACAGACGGACTGAGGAAGTCGTTTGTCCCTCAGGCTATACGGCTCTTCAACTCTTCCCTGTGAGCAGGACTTGAAGACTGTTCGCGGATGGACTTTTTATACTGATGGACATAGAATTGGAGAGCATTGCCATCTCTTTCTGCGCATTATGGATACATAACATTTGCACTTCTCAAAAAAATACTTTTTTTAATTTTATTTTTTATGCATGTTTTTTGTTTGTCTGTTTTTAATGTTGCTACTGGATATCTGAATTTCCCCTTGGGGATTAATAAAGTATCTGTCATCATCATCATCATCATCATGTAGATGCTTGACAAGCTTTGTTGTTGTGATTACACGCAATACAGGGAGCTTTTCCCTCTCCACTGTAACATGCTGCTTTAGCAAGGTTATGTGAAAAAGTTTCAGCTTTTATTTTCCTTTTATGCCCCCAAGAAGATATCACGAGTTCATCAAGTTCATCGAAATGATCCATCCTCATCATTTTTAGTCAGCTTTGATGAAACTCCTCAGCTAGAAAGTCTTTTCGAAGTGACTAGCAGCCTTGTCACATGAAATGAATACTGTGGCTGATTCGCTAAAAAGGACTTTTCGGGTTCTGTTCACAAACAACAAGGGCGCTTGTCGGTTTCTGCTGTAAAACGTGAACTCGTGATGCCTTGACAGTGGTGCTATGGTGACAGGTGACAGCCACATGCTATAGGCTATGTGGAGAATGTTGCATGCAAGTTCTTTTTTTAAACGTGGCTTTTATTGTTTTTTGCAAATGAACTCTTCGCATGATTCGAGTCATTTCAAGATTCATTTCTATTTGGACATGACTAAAAGTGGTAATAGTGAGAAGTGTGGGAGATGATTACTTTGTAACTAGTTTGAGGCATTCAGGCAGATTCATGATGCACCTGTTCGAATTTGTGTTTTTATTATTTAATAATTTTTTTTATTGAATTGTATTTGAATTTTTTTTATTGTCAATTGTTTCTCCGTTTTATTTATTTATTTCTATTTAAACTTTTTTTTTTTTGAGGAGGCACTGGCTGCTTTGCTTCCTGGGAAAAACGCAGCTGAGCTTAGAGAACTATCATAATGCAAAAGGAGTCGCGGGCGTTCACTAGAAACAAAACATTGTGCAAAACATTGAGAGAGTGGAGCGCGCGCGTGTTGGGAAAGTGGGTGTCGCTGTGCACGCTGCTGGAGGAGCTTCAGAGCGATGTGTCGAGGACTTTAAACACACTGTGTCATACAGTGGTGGAAGGAGGGAGATTGCGCCGTACTGGATCGTATACTGCAACACTTCTGATGCAATGAGTCCGACCGTTTCCATCCTGATCCAATGTGTCTGAACGATTCACTTTCCGCGCGCGATGCTCTGACTGCTGTGTGTTTATATATGGAGACACCCTAAAAAACAGTCAACCGGGAAATGGTAACACATGAACCTCCTCACTGGAAGGAACATGGTTGAGAGGAACAGTAAATTTCTGTTCATCGTTGTCGGCTCGGTTCTGTTCATGCTGATTTTGTATCAGTACGTGGCTCCGGGGATGATGAACTTCGGCTCTCCGCACGGGTACATGCTGGAAGACGATGCGGATCTCTTCCCGACTCCTGATCCACATTACGTGAAGAAATACTATTTCCCCATCAGGGATCTGGAGCGGACTGTGGATTTTGAAATCAAAGGGGATGATGTGATCGTGTTCCTCCACATCCAGAAGACCGGCGGCACCACGTTCGGGAGGCACCTGGTCCAGAATGTCAGGCTGGAGGTTCCGTGCGACTGTAGACCGGGACAGAAGAAGTGTACCTGTTACCGACCCAATAGGAAAGAGACCTGGCTCTTCTCTCGGTTCTCCACCGGTTGGAGTTGTGGCTTACACGCGGACTGGACCGAACTTACCAACTGCGTACCGGGGGTTTTGAACAAAAAGGAGAACAGGATGAAAAACCAAAGGTGATGCTTGTGCAGAATTGTTTTGTCTGAAGTGTTGGCTGTGTCTCAAAACCCCGCGAGCTCTCTACCAAAAACGTTTGGGGCATCATAGGCATGTGCAGCCACAAAATACTGTCTCAAAGGGATTTGAGGCACAGCCAGTGCGTAGAAGAACTTTAGCGAGTAGAGAATAATACTTGCCCTCATCTGCGGAATACAAGACTATACATAATAATTATGCATAAATTAATTGGTTATATTGGCTTTTCATACTACACTTGGGTTAACCTCTTTTAAAACTTTGGGTAAAGGCCAGTTTTATCCCTGGGTTAAGCAACGTTTCACATCGTTAGCACTGCTTTTAACCCTAGGTTAACCCTGATATGCGATGCTACAACGTAAACAACGAGTGTTGTCATTAAATATTCACGCACTTACGTAGGCTACGTATGTCGCATAAACTTTCAAGTCTTAAGAGAAAGGGTTAAAATGCCGAACAGTGACGGTGGTGCGACTACTGAAAAAGTATAATTTGTTTTAGCAGAATTTACACAAGCGCAATGAATCTACTTGGTGACATTGAACGGTGGGCAAGCGGTTTTTAAAACAGGTCGCGTGCTCTTTTCCCACCTCAAACCAGTGTCCTTGACATCATACACATGCAAAGAGCGTTAAACCAAAGGTTGTAAATGCACCTGACCACTCAGGGTATGGTATGAACAATGTGAAACATGAAACAAGATAACCCAGGATTACGTTTACTTGGGGTTAAGATTCACAAAAGGTTAACGATTTCAAGTGTGAAAAGCCCAATGATGTTGAGTCTAGTTGGATTTCTTTGGTTACATGAAACTGGATGGCAACCTTTCAAAAAATGAACATGGAAACCATAGTAGGCCTATAAAATAGTATTTTACTACATGTAAAAATTCAGAAAATAAACTGTTACTTGAGCTAACTTCATTCAAACAGAGTAAGAAAGCATTAAAAAGTACTATATCGGCTCATACCTAGTGACAAATGTAATGCATTTTGGACAAAACTATGTTTACCATGTTAAAGTTTTGTAAGGTAAAGCTCTCATGGTGCCTGTCCTTCGATTTCAGGTGGAAAACAGAACTTGCTGTGTTAGATATTTGTGTCATTCGATTTTGCATGTTTGTGTTTTTTCCAGTGATGGAGGTGGAAAATTACTGTGTTGTAAAACAGCCCCTTGTAAACACTGTAGTGAACACAGGATAGTGGTTACAGGACTCACCACATCAGGACACTCCATAGCAGTCATGTCAGGAAAAAACGGCCACTGGTAGTCAGTGTCACCTAGTTGTATTTTGGTTAAGAAATGACTTAATTACCTTTCCCGAATGGATATATGGTGGTCTCATAAAAGCATTTAGACCCACAGCTAGTAGGCATTGGAGTAGGCTACTGTTTGCGAAGTGTATTACGCTTACTTTTGCGATGATGTGAAATCAATCTCAGAGCCATGTACGTAGACTGTTTTAGTTTTTAATAGGATTTTGTGGATTAAATTAATCTAAGTTCTGCAAAGTCAAATACATCAGATCAGATTTAGCAAATAATCACCAGCCCGACTCCTCTTCCTGAAAGAACACAGTCTAGATCCAGCATCCCCTCGAGTGTAAAACATCCCTCGTATCACAGCGATGCCATTACTCTTGTTGCTTTTGGCGACCTTAGGAATGCAGCACTGATATGGATGCACATTCCTCTCGTTGATTAATCTCTCCTGTGATAAAGGCAGACAGACCACACCAGTATGATGACCACACCAGTGTGATTCTCCCCTAATTCATTACGCATGTGTACATGTTCGTTTTGTCTGTGAAATTAGCACAGGGTCAGCGGTAAAAGAGGTGAGAGGAGTTTTGTCATTTCACATTTTTAATATCTGCATTATTCCGATAATTAGATGGGAAATACTGTGCGTAGATAATTCGGATTTGATATGCTGCTTTGTTGCACAGATTTTTGCAAGAGAGTGCTCTTTTTACATTAGTTACAGTGATTTCAAGGGGCCAATGTAGGGTGAATTGAAACTTTGTTCATTGTTATCGTCTTGAAGCTGTAGGGAGATTTGTTTTTATCTGTAAAAATGCTCAGAATTTGGGTGCTTTAGGAAAATTAAAAGGATGAATAAAAAGTTAAAAAAAAGCAACTGAGCCGTGATGGTGGTCACATAGGAGGCTGAGAAAAGCGGCACTGTTTATGACCCGTGAAATCTCTTGTGGAGATTTTGAGCTGCTGAGGACTGCTGGGCTGTTTGTCTTGCTATGGTTGTGTTTTTAGACTTTGTTTTTAATGCAACCAAATATTAATGTGAACTCTCATATTTTATGCTTTTATATCTGGCCTACAATAAAAAATAAAAAAAACTTTGTTAGTTGCCAGATTACCAGACTGCTCGTTATAGATTGTTGTTCATAATAACAGTTTTGTTCGTCATTGAACATTTCACAGGGATGTGCGCTCATTTTAATGGTAGACTAATTTAGTGCTTTGTTATTGTCAGAAGATCAGCAAGTTTGTGGAACTTCTTAATTTACATTTTTGTGAGTAATTCATTAAAAAAGAACGGTTCATAAGGGTCATTTGTTTGTGAATCACACTTTGTTGATTGGTTGCATCTGCTATCATTTTATTTGCAGGCTAAAGCTCTAATTATTATAGGTGTTGTCATGATGTTGACAATTAATTTGAAAGTTTACTTTCACATAGAATGGCGGTGACATGCTTTTTTTAGTGGTAGACCGATACATCGCCAAGGCTGCTATATATTGGCTGTTCAGTTTTTTGAAGTTTGGCTGATGGTCTTTAAAGGGTTAAGCCTCCAGGTTTTCATCCAAAATATCTTAAATTGTGTTCCGAAGACGAACAAAGCATTTACGGGTTTGGAGCGACATGGGGGTAAGTGATTAATAACAAAATTTTCATTTTGGGGTGGAGTAACCCTTTAAATTAAATGGTGTGATATCATATATTATATCAGCTTTATATTGGCCATCAGCCATCCTGCTCTCTAAAATATCAGTACTGGCCATCAAAAAAAATCCATATTGGTTGACCACTACTTGTTTTTTTTTCTGAACGATTTTAAGATGTGTACTTTACCCTTACCCTCTTCAGTCTTAACTGCTTATTTGTGAGATTAGGTGCACAGAGTTTAACACCTGTTGTCAGTACAGTGAGTTTCAGTTCATGGATGCCAGCGCCATTCCCACCAACAGGCAGGAAGCCATCTGACAGCTGTGCCAATCTGCATGCTTGTTAGACATGTTTAACGGGCTTGTTTACATTTAAATCTCTCTCGGCTCCTGAGACTTTGGAAGCGATGCCCGCTCTCCTCTTCATGGCCATTAACGTGGTGAAGGACAAGCTTTTAATTACACATAGGTCTTATTCGGATTGTTGGGATTTCTAGAGTCACATTTTCCAAATCGCATTCACGCCATGCCGCTCCCCGGGGACCTGGAGGATGTGAGAGCGATGGGGGCATTTTAATTGCTTAACGAGATGTGTATCACCACATTCTCATTGAGGCACTGGTTTCAGTCAGGAAGCCATCTGGTGAGTGGTGTGTTGCTCTCAGGCATGAAGCACAGGGGTTTCTGATAGACCAGTGAATGGAGACCAGAGGAGAGTGACGTCTCGCGTGGGTGTGAGGTGTGAGAATGTTTCCCACAGCGAGTGTGTGTGCAGTCAGCCACCAGCGGTTGTGTTTTACCCACCCACCCACCCCCAATGGTGGACTACCAGTCTTTGGCCCCGCTGCTTTTGACAGGATGTAATCTGTTTAATGAAGGGTCTGCGTCTGCTCTTTGGCCGATATGCTCTTTAAGAATAGGTGAAAGGGGGCTGCTGTCTGTTTGACGCCCCTTGAAGAAAATTCATCATCTCCTCGCCCTTATGTTGCTCAGAACTAGAGATGCAATGATACTGTTAGATAAATAGCTGATAATCATTTTTATGTTATGGCTGATAGCTGATTTTAAAATTCTGTTTTGTTTAATTGAACAATTAAGCACTTAAATTACCTTAAATGCCAAAAGTGAATTTAGGAATCATTAGGCAACATTATAATGCACAGTATGAAAAAATGATATTCATTTTGAGATTTGCTTATGATTACATTTAACAGTATAATGAAGTAAAAAAAAAAAACATTTGCAAATATAATGCACATTCTTACTTAAAATGTATATTTAAAAAAAATGACTTAAAAGTTTCGATATAAAATTCAGCTTTCCTTTTTTATACAATAAAGTTGAAGGTGACCACTGACTGTCAGGCTCCAAGTTTTCTATTGGACTCTTCTGCTACTTTGTGAGGAAATGACTGAAATTTAGCTATTCTGTCGCTTTCATAACAGAGTTCTCATTTATAGTTGAATTGTCTCTTTAAGTAATCTATTTGCCGTGATTTCTCATTTCTAGCCGTCATAGATGAAGATAGAATCCCAGTTGGGGGGCAGCCTGGTTAGGAGGCCTGGCGCAGTGATCAAGCAGACACAATTAACTTGAAATGACAAGGTGCTGATGGGGTACCAGACCACGTTGTCATGTTCCTGTTATACTAGACATTTATTGTGATTATTTAGGGGGGAAATGAAATTGTACATTATATTGGCATGCAATTGTGAGCTGCAAAGAGCAATTTGCAAATTATCATATTAGGCCTCTATGAGCTTGCATTCGAGATCATGGAGAGAGAAAGATCTGTCATCTAATTATAAAAAAAAATGACGAAATAGATGTCTTAGACCACACTGAAAATCCAATTTAGAAAAAAAAGAAAATATTTGAAAAAAGGGGTTATGACAACTTAAAAAAATCAGATGTTATGACATTAATCGAATATGAAATTAAAAGGGAAAATTAAGTCATCATTTATTTTCTAACTGTTCCTATTTTTTTTGGCTCAGCTTTTCATTTAATCTGTCATGCTGGCAGTACAAATGTATTAAATTAGAAAAATGCTAAAAAGAAGCATTTTGGTTAGTGGCCTCCGACTTTTGGACCTCACTGTATGTGTATCTATAAATATGTATTTCCTGGGAAATTGCCCGTGTGTGTTTGTGTGCATGTGTGTGAGCGATGAGAGAGGATTCTGGGCCGTATGCACCTACTGTCACTTTTTTCCCATGTCCTGTCTATTTAAAGATATTGCAGCAGATTTTGAGTCCCAGTCCAATAAACTGGCACAGAAAAATTCTGCAGTACTGCTGTCAGTCTTTTCTTTTAATTTCGTATATATATCCACACTCATTTCTTCAGCCTCTCTCTCTTTCGCTCTCCCTCCATCTCTTCCTGTTCCTTCAGGGTGTCAGTGTCTAATCAAACAGGCAAGATAATTTTCCACACTGTGGCTTTATGGATATGGGCCGCACAGTATACCCCAAGCGTGACTAGAACATTAGACGGAATGTATTTTCATGGAAGATTTACTGTAATTTCTAAAATGGCAGGCCCTACTAATGGACAACTGGCTTCTGTATTGTGAATAACAATATTTGGTGTACAGGACACCCCCACAGACTCCCATCATGGTGTCATGGAACAATTAAATTCTGTTTAGTCTGTTATTTAGACCTTTGCTAGGTCAACTGCTTTCCTGTGATGATAGGCAAAGCTTTTAGAGCTCCAGTTGCTTTAAAATTTCTTCAAAACCTCATGCCTTCTGCCTGGATCACTGTAGATTTTTGCACCTGAAGTACTATACTGTAAGTGGACGGGTCATCATCACACTCTCTGTCTGTACATGTACGTTGAAATGGGTGGTGAAGACATGAAATAATGTGAGCAACAGGAAGAATTGAGCATGTTAAACGCTTGAATCTGACCATTTTCCCAATTTAATTAAAGGAATAGTTCACTAAAAAAGGAAGAGTTTCTAAATATTTAGTCACCCTCAGGCCATCCAAGATGTAGATGAGTTTGTTTCTTTATCAATTTGGAGAAATTTAGCATTACATCACTTGTTCACCAGTGGATCCTCTGCAGTGAATGGGTGCCGTCAGAATGAGAGCTGATAAAAGCATCACAATAATCCACTAGTAGCTTCTGTTTTTGCATGTAAACAGTGCTTGTTCTTTGCATATTTCTCTCCTGATTCAGACGAGACAACTTCTCTCTTCACTCTTCAACTTTCACTGGAGGAAGCAATATTATATATAAAAGTCTTATATTTGAATATACATTTTCTTGCTAATTTTCCTTTAAAAATTACCTTGCAGAAATGCACAGTGCTGGGATGCGTATGTTTACATACCATTTATGTCATATGAATATGCAAATGTTTATTTACATCTCATGTCTTACAAACTGGTCAATGGATGAGACAGTCAGTTTTCTTTTTAGATAAGTCGTCAAGGCAGAAATGATTATTGAAATGAATAATACTTGAAGTAGCTCCAGAGACGGAATTGCGATGGCTTTTTTTCCAGTTCTGAACACAGCGACTAGGCAAGTTTTGTTTGTCAACGAATATGTGAATCAGATTGCAATGTTAAACGTTCATATAAAAAGAGCTTTCAGAATCTGAAATCAGATTGTATTCATTCTGACTGATGAAAATTAGTGCATGTAAACACACCTTGTGTGGTTCAGTCAACTCCATGTTTTCTCGAGGTACTTTAGAGTTCTGGTGGTTAATATGGCACAGTAGATGATAGTGAGACAAATGTGTGGAGCACAAAGCACCATTGGTGTAAAGAAATTAGCAGAAGCTCTCAAGTAGTGCTTGATATTGGATGAAGATGTTCTTCACTACAGTCAGTTCTTGAAGATGTTGTTCTCCATATTTGGCAACGAGGACTAGAGAGCCACATTGCGACTGTTATAGGTCTAACCCTTTGCTTAAGAGTGTGTGCATATTGGTTTACCGGTCCACAAATTATAGTCTGATGTGGTTAGCGGTTGTGTGATCTTTGTGGTTTGGAGGTCAGTAGCTCAGAGCTTATAAAATCCTCCAGCTCTCCATGTGAACCCGGATTCTGGCTCTGGGAGCGTGAGCCAGATGGCTTGGCGGTCTCCAGATCTGCTTGGAGCAGAAAGCGGAGGTTCTGACAGGCCAGGTTTTCCCGGGCCGGTAAGAAAAAGCGCTTGGAGGCAGGCCTGATAGCAGCAGCCTGACCTCGATGTGTTAATCCCATCAGATCAGTGTGGATTAAATACAGGCTGCTCAAAGCCCGTTATGTGGTAATGCGGAATCTGTGCCCGCCTACCGCGAAATCAAGAGACCCGTGCTTTCGGACGAATGGCTCTAAGAATGTTTGATTTCTATGTTTGTGTCCTTTACACATTTTTACTTCCATTGTGTTATGAATAATTCATCTTCAAGCTTGTATTCATAATTAGATATTCTAGGTCTTGGGGTTGAGACACAATGGTTGACTAATTGTCCTACAGTTGACTAGACGACTAGAAGTTGACTATTAGATACCTTTCTTCAATTTTAAATATTTTTAGCATAAATAAAAATGCTTTTTAAGTGTGCACCATAAAATCCTCTCAGAAAAGTTGAGCCTTTAAATTCATTCACTTGAAAGCGCTGTCTAAACAGCCACGCATATTTAGATGTCTTTGCGACGTCACGTCTCATACTGTTTTTTTTGAGCCTCCCGAAATGTGTTGAGTTTTTAAGATGCCATGTCAAGTTAAAAAATAATCCAAATTGAGCGTAATCTCACATGTAAAGATGCCACTGGCTATACGTCCTGTTCACATTAACTTGTTTTGTGTTAATGCATTAAATAATAGCTCTACCATTTGCATTTAATACAGTAAAGTATTAAAATGGCATTTCTTTGTGATACAAAGTTGAGGTCAGTAATCTGGGGAAATATATATATATATTAGGGCTGTCAGTTTAACGTGTTAACTTAATTAACTAGGCCTAGTTCTGAAAAAATAACACGATTAAAATATTTTAACGCACTGGCCCCACCCCCAGACCTGTACGTCATACAGTTGACTGTTGACAAATATGATCCAGGGTAACAACTCCATAAATGCAGTTATGCTCTAAAATTCAAGATATTGGGGCAAAAAATGCCCTATGAGTTGTGAGAATATTGCGAGAGCAATATTACACGAGTGCTTGATTTGTCACGAATATCACAAGTTTAAATGTGATTTTATACAACAGTTCAGTAAGTTTTTATACAACAGTTTATTTATCTAAAATGCCATGTCTAAAAATAATCCAAGTTTAAAGAATGTCACAAGATGCATTCTGTTCCATGTCAGTGCGCTTTGTCTAGCTATTTTTGTACGACTCATGTAAATACCCACTAATAAACGTCTAATTCGTGACTGGTGAACTTGAAACCAGCCTAATTATACTAGGATTCCTTAAGATCAATTAGTCTGGTCAGTCAGGCAACCCAACGACTGAAAATATGTAACTTCACACATCCCTTGTAAGGGCATCATAGCCAAGAATGCCGTTCGCTTCATTTCTATTATAGGATGAAAGGCCGTTTTCATATCACTGGCACTGACTACTGAAAAGCTTCTTGTTTACATCGTTCTTTGCTGATTATCTTGGACCATTTCTGCTTGTTGTCTGTGGAGGTTCGGTAATTGCTCGACAGCGTTCAATAGTGTTTCTGTTAGATAAGCTGTTTTTTTCGTCTTTTTTCAAAGAAAGTCTTGCGCTAAGAGGTGCTATCACTCACATTTCAGAGAGAGTGTGTTTTTTTTGTTTTTTTTGTCATTTGACATCTCAACTGTGTGAAGACAAAGTGTTAACAGAGATTGTAAGTGTGTGTGAACTGATCTAGGGCAGTTCAAGGGAAGGTCGTGACGGGCTGCCGGTGTTTTAGGATCAGCATACTAAATTAGCTGAGGACGCTGAGCTCTAGCAAACAAAGTGCTTACCTGAAGAAGCTCAGAATGTTTGTGTACTTTATGAATGTAAGCTTACGTGTGTAAAGATGACATTGGCCTTAAGTTCTCTACTGTTGTTTGCAATAACATCTCTGTGTTTTATGCTGTTAATGCATTATTAGTAGCTTACAATATGAATATAGTTTTTATTTGTGATACCAGGTTGAGGTTAAAGCCTTGTGCTATGCTGAAAATTGTTTACCTAATTTGGTGTTGCCAGTAAAAATTGCTTGTAAGTCTCTAATTACGCTATATTTCTGGAACTGATTGGTCGTAGGCCTCATTGATCTGAGCTTGTGCACCTCAGTTTGAGTGAAAAAAACAAAACACTATTTTTGGATAATTTTGGCAATGTTTAAATATGCATAAGCTCAGATGAGGCTTATACGATCAATCAGTTCCAAAAACAAAATAAGTACATTTGTGTGTGTGTGTGTATATATGTGACCCTTGACCACAAAACCAGTCTTAAGTAGCACGGGTATATTTGTAGCAATGGCCAATAATACATTGTATGGATCAAAATGATCAAAATTATAAAAAAAAAAATAATGCCAAAAATCATTAGGATATTAAGTAAAGATCATGTTCCATGAAGATATTTTTTAAATTTCCTACTGAAAAATATAAAAACTTTAATTTTTGATTAATAATATGCATTGCTAAGAACTTCATTTGGACAACTTTAAAGGCAATTTTCTCAGTATTTTGATTTTTTTTACACCCTCAGATTCTGGATTTTCAAATAGTTATCTCAGCCAAATTTATACACACACACACACACACACACACACACACACACACACACACACTTATTCACTATTAACTACGACATTTGCCTCAATACATTCCTAATTTGCTGCTTATTAATAGTTAGTAAGGTATTTGTTCAATTTAGGTATTGGGTAGGATTACGGATGTAGAATAAGGTCATGTAGAATAAGGCATTAATATGTGCTTAATTACTACTAATAAATGGCTAATATTCTAGTAATATGCATGCTAATAATCAACTAGTTTTTATATATATATACATTTATATTTATAAATACATATAACATTTTTCTTTTTAAACTGCTGACTGCTAGAGAATGACACTTGGTCATTTTTATTTTTGTAACTTATTATGTGTTTTTTTTTTTTTCCTGTTGTTTTACCTCACAGCCAGGCCAGTTTCTCAACTTACTTGCAAGTGCCTGGCTGCTGTCTGATAATATGGATCTTGTGGCCCGTGAAGAGAAACGTGCCCTTGAGCTGGACCTAATGTCGGTACTGCATGAATGAGCGCTTCAGTGCCTCCTCTATCTCTAATGGCTTTTTAATAAACAAAGACTTGACCACCCTTCAGCCTGCCCTTTGTGTTTAGCATAAATGAATACATGAAGATGAACACAACTCTGCTGCTAATGCTAGACTGAACATGTGCTTGCTCTGGTCTTTTTTTCTTTCTCTCTCTCTTTCATTTCTGCTGTCGCTTTGTATGTGTGCAGTTTTCTATCTTACATCCTTGTTTACAAAACACTCTTGCTTAACATTTTCTTAACTTTTCTAGTTTTGGCTGGTTTGGCCGTTTCAGAAACATTGCTGGCATTATGACGGACATTGGCTTTGAAGTCTTGTTGTGTGCCACACTGCCAGGTAAAGCCCTCGGCGATGGCACCAAATAGATTTCCGCGTGCTGTGGACAAATTGCCATGCAATGACTAATTAGCAAACATTTTTATAATTCATAATTAGGGCCTCCACTCTCCCCGTGTGAGTTGGCTCGCTGCCGAGCTTTAATTTGCAAAGCCACGAGTTCCGCCTCGGAATTATAAAGACTCGCAACCTCCCCCAACTCACAGCTGAAGCAGGTGTCTTCACTTTTTCCTAAATACTTCCTTCTTCAGACCATCTGATGTTAGGAGACTGTTTTAGCATTCGTTTCTGTGAAAAAACTTTTGGATATCCTAGGCTGCCTCAGAAACCGGTCCTTGAGGCATCAAGACAGTGTCCGAGAAACCGCAGTGGTGAAAGTTTTACTAGCAAAAACACAGTTTACATGAACGAGGCCATAATAAAAGATTTTAATACTCATACTTGATTTTGACAAGTCAACCACTGCAAATTTTTCATAGCAGCACAGTAAAACCAACAGTAGCATGTATTCTCTGCGGCCACTTTAAGTACAATAATAAAAATTTAAAGGGGTCATCGGATGCAAAATTCACTTTACAAGTTGTTTGAACATAAATGTGTGTTGGAAGTGTGTGTATACATCCATCCTATAATAATAAAAATCCACCCAGTGTTTTTTTTTTTAAATCCCTATTTTAAAATCCCCTTTCTCAAATCAGGCTGTTCTGAGATTCCTGTCAGAATGACGTAGTTCTGTACAGGCCGCTCCCACGATAGTTGATTGACAAGACCGTCTTACCTTAGACCCGCCCTGAGTAAGCTGTCATCAGTCTGCCGTGTCGACTCCGGTGCAGGGGAAGACATGAACGTCCCCGATTAAGTGATTGAGGTGTTTTGTTGTTGGATGTAATAATGAATTAAGCAGTCTTCATTTACTCCCGACATCTGAGCCGTTGAAGACGCAGAGGATTAACGTAACTTTCGTTTTTGAAAGGAATGCAATGATCCCCGATCTGCCTAAATGCGTCTATGTTTGCGCGAATCATTCGTGATCCAGCTTCTTCTACAGAAGAAGTGAGAATAAGGGTTTTTTATTAATCTTTGCAAATCGCCTTTCCTAATAACATGCTAGTTAGCCAGTTTCGCGGCTAAAGTAAACAGTACTGCTCGTCACCCCACAGAAGAGAGGGGCGGGCTCAGCAGAGCTCATTAGCATTTAAAGCAACATGGACTAAAATGGCTTGATAAAAACAGAGTTGATTTTGACATGGTAAAAAAAAGTGTTTTTTACACTACCATTGAGAAATTTTAACAAGTATGTTATAGACTTTTCATTAAGACCCTAAAGAATCATATCAACTTGTGGAAAATTTAAACTCAAATTTATATTTTAAGTTCCTTTTATGTATTTATTTGATAAGTAGCCATGTAATGAGTGTGATTATGAATTATAAACCCCTTCAGTGTGATAAAAGAGATCCTGATCACCCTTTTTGTGTTTATTAGTGATAATGGCCAGCTGACCATACATTATCTCTTACGTAATGAAGGTAATTCTTTTTAAAGCAGAGCCAAAGCAGAACACCGGTCTGCCTACCGACTGTTATAACTCACAAGTATGGTACAACAGGGCTCGCAAAATTTCAAAATCCCTGGTAGCCCTTCGGGCAGGTACTTTTCAGATTTTGGTAGCCCAAAAATTTATTTAACTAGCCCACATCAAAAATTTTTTTTTTTTTAAATAGAAAATCAGATATGTGTCTAAATGTCAATCAAAGACTTCTTCAATACACAATACACAATCAACAAGTATCAAGGAAGGAATTTTATTTCATTATTTACAGGGTCTGCAGAATTTTTTTAAATCAATTTAAGGAAATTTATGACCCTTTTTAAGAGGTGCACAAGTAACACCATATGAGTGGGGTTGGACAATGTCTATCTATGGTATCATATTAAGCCATAAAATTACATGATTTACAGTTCAGATACAGGTTTTCACAAAAACTAAAATCTTAAAATGGCATTTCAGCCTTTAAACCATTTTTATGAAAAGGGATAAGTTAAACATATAAATTATTATATCATTTTAAAACTTATAAATAATTACGGTCTTAGTTGTTTAGATTTTTAGTAGGCACATTAACTTCTTTCACATTTTTGGAAATGCAAATTCATTTTCTGCCACGAGGTGGCACTTTAGGGGCGGCTGGAATATAGCGGATTCCCCGGTAAAGGCTGTATACAAAGCAGCACCGTGCTCATAAACGCTGCTTCATCAGACATTTTATAGGCAAGATGAAATGAAAATGTCAGCGACACATTTCTGAGGACAGTCGGTTCCCTTCAGAGTCACATTTACATAAAAACATATTTATTCAATGACATCATTGCCTTTTGAAGTTTAATCCAGCCCTTTCGCGATTCTTGTCTTCAGTCCCCAACTGTAAGACCTCTTGAAATTGTAATTAAGACTTTTCTTATACCATTTAACGTATTACAGGTACAACAGGGCTCGCAAAATTTCAAAATCCCTGGTAAGACTTTCAGATTTTGGTAGCAACCTAGCCCACATCAAATTTAAATAGAAAATCAGATATGTGTCTAAATGTCAATAAAGACTTCTTCAATACACAATACACAATCAACAAGATCAAGGAAGGAATTTTATTTCATTATTTACAGGGTTTTTTTTTAAATCAATTTAAGGAAATTTATGACCCTTTTTAAGAGGTGCACAAGTAACACCATATGAGTGGGGTTGGACAATGTCTATCTATGGTATCATATTAAGCCATAAAATTACATGATTTACAGTTCAGATACAGGTTTTCACAAAAACTAAAATCTTAAAATGGCATTTCAGCCTTTAAACCATTTTTATGAAAAGGGATAAGTTAAACATATAAATTATTATATCATTTTAAAACTTATAAATAATTACGGTCTTAGTTGTTTAGATTTTTAGTAGGCACATTAACTTCTTTCACATTTTTGGAAATGCAAATTCATTTTCTGCCACGAGGTGGCACTTTAGGGGCGGCTGGAATATAGCGGATTCCCCGGTAAAGGCTGTATACAAAGCAGCACCGTGCTCATAAACGCTGCTTCATCAGACATTTTATAGGCAAGATGAAATGAAAATGTCAGCGACACATTTCTGAGGACAGTCGGTTCCCTTCAGAGTCACATTTACATAAAAACATATTTATTCAATGACATCATTGCCTTTTGAAGTTTAATCCAGCCCTTTCGCGATTCTTGTCTTCAGTCCCCAACTGTAAGACCTCTTGAAATTGTAATTAAGACTTTTCTTATACCATTTAACGTATTTACAACTTTTTACAGCCTTAAATTTGATGCAACTAAATTGAGGTGTTTTTCAGGACCCTGCGGGAGCCCTGTATTTTAAGATAGCCCGTCGGGCAGAGCGGTGATACATTTTGCTAGCCCGACTGGAAAACACAATAGCCCCGGGACGTCGGGCTAGCGATTTTGCGAGCCCTGTACAAGTTAATTATCCACCATACTATTGTATGTATAATACCAGAGCTGTGGCTAAATGACTAAGTACAAAACAACAGAAGTTTCTTAATAATGACTTTATGCTCATGAGTTTGTCTCGTGGCAATGTTATTTTATTTTATAAAAGCACAGGTTACTGATTTTAAGTACAGGTGCCTCCCACTTAACAAGCACTCCTTTAATGAGCATTTGCATAACCACACAATTTGCATAACAATCTCCTTCTTATAAACAGATGTTTTAAAAACTTCATAAAAATGCTTGCACCCTTTTAGCAACTTTTGTGCATCTTAGTGTTTTGGTGCTTCTCACTTCAATGTTTTAACATTTTGTGATCTTGCTCCTGATGAAATCGTAAATATGAAAGACTTTTCTTTTGTTAAATGATGATGAAATTTATGGCAAATTTGTTTACTTGATTTTTAGTAACAAATGATGATGATTCTTTTTAAACATGTAAATTTTTTTGGTAAGATATTGTGCATGCAAGGTGTGTGTCTTTGTAAACTTTGGAAAATTGATTGATACATTTTTTAAGATATCTCCCGGTAACCTACTGATGCTCTTTGATAATGGTTATGAGAGGTCAAGGGTGTATCTATAATTAATGCACCTTGCAGTAGTTTCGGATCAGTATCCAGTGAATGTGCTAAACATCATCTAGGAGTTGTAGAAAGTAGTTTGAAGGTGCAGTGGTGGCATTGGTTTAGTTGGTTAGTGTGCAGTGAAATAATGCGAGTGAAATGTGCAAAAAAAATCTTAAAGCACAATTCAGATATGATTCATTTTCTAAACAATGTTTGTTGAGTAATTTAAATGAATAGTTCACTCAAAAATTAAAATGTGCTACCTCAGACCATCCAAGATCAGAACATATTTGGAAAAATTTAGCATTAAATCACTTGCTCACCAGTGGATTCTCTGCAGTGAATTGGTGCTGCAAGAATGAGAGTCCAAAAATGTGGCTATTCGCTTCATATAATGTTAATTGATGGACTGGAGTCAAGTGCATTACTTTTGGATTATTGCAATGTTTTTATCAGCTATTTGAACTCTCGTTCTGAACAAACTCATCTACATCTTAAATGGCCTGAGAGTTAGCTTTCAGCAATTTATTTTTTATTTTTTAAACTGTTCATTTAATGAACCAATTCGGATGGCATTGGGATCTGTTTAGATGTTACCGAGGTATGAGCGTTTGTTGTCTGGATATGGGTGTTATAGCAAATGTATGGTACTTGCATCCAGAGCACTTCAAGGTTAAATGGGGTATACTTATTTAATTATGATATTGTGTATATAATTAAGGAAAGGAATTGTTTCTACAGTGGCCATTCTGAACCTCCTTATTGAGGTTTTTTTTTATGTTGAATGGGATGCTGGCACTGTTGTCATTTTATCCAGAAAATTGTCTATAAGGAAGATGTACCTGACAGCATTAGTTACAACATTCAGTGAAGATCAAATTAAATGAAAAGAGTTAGCCAGAAAAACAACAGTCAGTTTGCTCCTGTTAAATCCCAACAGAATAAAAATCACCATGCATGTCTGTGAAACTCAGTTTACCTGACCTCATCAGACAAAACTACTTAGTCTTGTCCGAGTTGGGTTTAAGACCCCCAGCCACCCCTTCCCAGTGTCCTGTGCCGCCCCACTCTAGAGAGCACTAAACTGGGGAGGAAAGTTTATTTGTGGGGGCCATATTATGGCACATAATGTTCCCGTATTATGCACTTTTCTGCTGATACGGCCATGCTGTCGACAACTCCACCGAGCTGGCAGCTT
Organism: Schizothorax lantsangensis; assembly: GCA_027422415.1. NCBI lineage: Eukaryota > Metazoa > Chordata > Actinopteri > Cypriniformes > Cyprinidae > Schizothorax > Schizothorax lantsangensis. Next base: position 28,626,334 of record CM049845.1, on the reverse strand, counting down.
CGTGCGGCGTTATCTGCTAAAGTGAGAGGGAAAGAGAGAGAGAGAGAGAGAGCACAGGCTTGATTTATTGCCTCTGCAGAGGAGAGAGCGAGAGAGGAGGGGTGCAGAGTGAGAAAGAGAAGCGAGATTCTTTCTTTGACTCGCTGGAGTTGAGTGAGACAGGTTGGAGTTTGAGCCCGAGTGAAGGAGGAATCCAAATGAATGAAGAGGTGCTGATTTTTCTCCCTCCTCATCTGCAAGAGACTTTTCCCAAACTTCTCTGCTTCTCCACATCCTCTGCGGGCAACCGATTCTTCTGTGTCCCTCTCCTGGGAACCTGTTATAGACCTCATCTGACCGCTGCTCAACAAAAGCCTCTCGGGAATTACCCAGCATGCCTCTCGGTCTGCAGAGAGTTCTGCCTTGATGCTTTTCTGGCGGTGGAGGGAGAGACTCTCTCCCTCTGCTGAAACCCCCGCTGTGTTATTAAGCCCCGTTTGAGTCCAAACTCAGCCGTGAGAATTCCAAGATAGCTTGTGTGCAGCTTTTCCCACTTTATTCCTGTGTGTTTGTTTGCACAGAGAAATTGCATAACACCTGATGTATAATTTGTACGATCGGTTACACATTAGCAATGCCTGACTAGGAAAGTCTAAGCAAATAAACTTTAGTAAATCATTCACTGAATGCAATAGTCGATTTCAGCATCACTTAGAAACATAACATGTTGTTGTTTTTTTACTCTATCATGATAATAATATAATGATTTTCTTTTTTTTTTATTCAGTTTAACTAAAGCTTGATTACAACAAAAATATTGACCCATACATTAGTTTAAAACAATCAAAAATTATGTTTAAAATACACTCACAATAGAATTAAAAGCGTAAATGTACACTTTTTGCACATTTGTAAATTTTTGCACATTTATTACCTTCTCTGTCCTAAAATGTACTTTTTTAACTGTAAAATGTTTGAATGTGTAGATGTGCGTCATTCAGTGAATAAAATAAAATAAAATAAAAAATATATATATATATATATATATGTATGTATATACAGTATGTATATGTGTGTGTGTGTGTGTGTGTATATATCAAAGTGCCTTGGTAGTATCCACCAGATTACATCAATTAAAGATTACTTTAACTTCCACAGTACTTTTCGAGAAGTCATTCACTCCTTTTCCATTGTTTATTTAAATTTTAAACAGATTTGTTCATAAGAAGTGTCTGTTTCCTGAACATTAGGGATGCCATACTCCCACTTGAGTGACTTTACAGATCTGTATTGACACAAAGCGGCTTTATGTTTGGGAATGTTTATTTAATGGACTATTCATATGAAGCACATAAATCTTTTTCCGCTCTCAACTGTGCCCGGTCGGACCGTCAGTCATCCCGTGTCAGTGGCCCTAGAAGGCAGCCCACAAAAGCCCCTCTCTGTCTCAGTCTGTCCGAGAGCAGCAGGAGGGAGATGGGATCTCTGCTAATGTGAGGCCTCTTAAAAACAAGCTCCCAGATCTCTTCTGTTTTCCAGAGAAAGATTTACATTCTTTTGCATGGAAAAGTGGGGTCATTGTTGGTTAAAGCGACCTCACCCTGCATCTGCAACAAGCTGGAAATGCAACTTTAGCTGTTGCACATACATTTTTCTCTTCAGTGAAGGGGGTATTTTCTTCCAAATGAGTTTGCGAGTTTGAAAGGATAGATTCTTTAATAATCTTTAATATTCGGGTGATCTGTGTTAAGGGAAATGTTTATACAAAAATTTAAATTGTCATTATTTACTCACCCTAATGTAATGCCATTCCTAACCCATAGGACTGACTTTCTTTTGTGAAAAGCAAAAGGAGATATTTTATAATGTGTCCATATAACAAAAGTGAATGTTAATTTGTACTGTCAAATTTATATGATTAATACTTATTTACTGTTGTTAATTTATGATTTATATTGTTAATTTTATAATAAGGCATTTAATTAAATTGAATTTAAATTTAAAATATTCCCCTCCAAATTAGCTTGACCCCCCCCCCCCCCCCCAGTTTTCTTTTAAATTTTAGTTAAACTTTACATGTACTTTACACTTTACATTTTGTAATTTTTATTGTGTTTTTAATTTCTATTTAGCTTTATTTTTAGTTTAAGTAATCTTAGTACTGAAGCTTAAACTTTCTATATCAGCCATGGCAACATTTCTAATCTTCATTTCAGTTAAAATGTTTCATCTAATATTTATTTTTAAATTTATTTCAGCTTTATGATTAAAGTAATGAAAACAATTTTTAATAGTTTTATATTTTATTTGTAGTTAATAACAGCTATACTGGTTGGAACTGTGGTCTAGAGGCTATAGTGCACATGCTCTAGACAAATTTATTGTGCAGGAAGCACTTGTTCAGATCTGGGATGTGACATTTCCTGGTTTCATTCCTTCTCTTTCCCCAGTAATTTCCTGTCCTTGTCAAGAAAAATGGCGAAAAGCCCAAAAAGAACATAAAAATGGGGTCCTGTGTGGTGAAAGCCCTTGTGATTCACTCTGTTGGGTTTAAAGTGACTCCAGTGATAGACTGAGTACTGACTGCTCCTCAGCCTTTGTTCGAGGGTTGACATTTCAGCAGACGTTGATACACTCCATATCAGTGCTTAAACATGATGGATGACTCGCAAGAGCTTTGTTGACTTGTTAGTAGATCACACAGCAGCTTCTGGAAGAAGCATGTCTGTGCAACGACTGAAGATCACAGTCATGCAGTCATTGGCCAGGCATGAAGGCATGAATTCGCTCTTCAAAGATTAAATCGGAGCATTAACTACACATTTAACTGTCAAGTTCCAGACCATATTTCACACTTCTTGGGGTGTGTGTGTTCTGGTCAAATTCTTCCTAAAATGCTTTACACAAAGTTCTTTCTTTTCTTCACACTGTTATGTTGGGCTAGATTTAGTGTGCTGCGATTGTCTCTTGAGGGCATATTTAACAACCATTTCTTTCTTCCAAGTGTTCAGCAGTATGGCACACATCTCTCGTCAAAACTGCAGGTTTTTGCAAATAGGCTACGGTTTCTACATCATAAGCTATGTTTCCATCACCCCGTTTTAAGTATCGCATCAGAAACGAGTGATGGAAACACCACATTTAAAAAAAAAAAAAAAAAAAACCTTAATTCGCAAAAACGTTTTTATTCTCGCTTAAGGTGGTTTTTGACTCGTGCGAAAAAGTGTTAATGGAAACATGCTAATGAAAGTGTTAATAAGAGATGGAAACACATTTTGCAAATAAATTCCCCCACGTGCATCAAAAAAGTAATGTGACTTCATGCTATGGGATTAATATAATATAATATAATATAATATAATATAATATATTATTATATTCAGTGGCTTCTCCTACTTTTCTTAGTGAGATTTAGTGCCAGTTTATCAGGAAGTGACAATTTTGTTCTCTTTGACTCGTTGGATGGAAATGGTGCTTATTCGCAAATGTTTTATGCAATATTCCAATTTTGCGCATAAGTTAAATTCGCAATTTTGGATGGAAACCCATCCAGTGTTGAACCGCTTTCTGATAACTTTGATGGGCTTTCACTGCATAAGATATTCTAATTATTTCTTATTATGCATTGTATAAGAAATAATTAGATTTTTACTAGTGCTGGGCAACGATTAATCACGATTAATCACATACAAAATAAAAGTTTTTATGTACATATTATATGTGTATACTGTGTATATTTATTATGCATATATTTATTATTTATTGGGTCTCACATTTTACTCTGACTAAAACGTACAAGTGAGCACTCAGTAAACAGTTGATCCTGTAAGTTTTAGTAGGTTTATTTGCTGATTTACTTGCTCAGTTTGCACCAGCTAATGTGATTTGCTTGAGCACAGGAAGTGGTGCCTGCTTTCACCTTTTATACAAGGCAGAGAGAGTGGATGAATGAGGAAAAGAGAGGAAGTGACTCTCTGACTATGAGAAAGTGGAGGGACGAAGAGAAAAATGTACGGTGAGGTGGGGCGGGAGGGAAATATTCCGTCATAATCCAGCTGTTGCTGTGACATGAATCAGGTGACCTTTAGCTGTCAGCATCTCAGTCCATTACAGAACATGATTTGCAATCAGCAAGAGAAGAGAAATGCTGGAGGTTGCAGAGGAAGTGGGAAAAAAAAATGATATCCACTGACAGAAATCCATAATGTAAGAGCGGGAGATGGAGGGAGGAGGAAATGAAGAGTGAGTATATGGAAGAGTGAAGGAGCGCAAGTACTTGGCAGGAACACAATGAGATGTCATTTTTTCACTCTGTGTTTGTATGGTGAGGCATTGAAAGGATTTCTCTGCCTGCCATGAGTGGGAGTGACTCCTGTGGTTTCCAGTTGTCTGGATCACTTTTCATTTTTTACACATTCTTCAAGACCCTCCTGATGTCCACCACGTCGAAACCGGGAGGCTCTTACCTGGATCTGTGAGATTTGCACAATCAGACTGAAATGTGTGTGTTTGTAAGGCACTGTTGCCGGATCAAACAGGGCCATGTGATCTCACCCCTCTTTGCTTGACAAGCGTGCTAATTGAATTGTGGGAAAATGCTAATCATTGGCATGTAGGGGAATGTTGGTTTCTTTCTCTGCTGACTTTGCAAATAATTCGTGCAAACACAAGTGATATTCATGGTTGTTTAGATACGATTATCTACCTTGTTTTTATATAATTCGTGATCTAACTAGTCAAGACACATAACACATAATCAGAATTGTTAGCACAGTATGCAGTGCTAGTTGTGTGGTAAAGTGCAATTTGCAGGGATGGTAAGCAGACTGTTGCTGGTTTGATCCATGCAAGAAGTAGGTCAAGATCTATCTATGGACCCTTGAGCTAGGTTTTTAACCCCTGTTGTAAGTTGTCATTCTGTAAGGACAATGATTTCACTGGTAGTGGTCTTTTAGCATTGACTAAAGGTCATTTCACACTGAGTCCGAAATTTTTGCACGTAAAAAAATAAATACGACCTCACGTTATGTCAAGCACGTTTACACACTGCCTCTGAAAGTTTCGTCCGTCATAAAAAAAATTGGATCGGTTCGATTTTTTGCATCCGTGGCAAGCATTTTGAGAGGTGTTTTGACAGTTCAGAGCCACTGTACAAGCGAACGCCAAAATCCAGAATGGCGATTGTCAAGTTCATCCACTTCGTCTCGCAGCACAAAGCACTGTATATAGATCCTTGCACACTGAGTTCACAGAAATTGGTTGTCTTCTTTTTAAAATATGGCTCTAGTATCTTTAGCAAAGCATCAAACTGAGCCACTGACATCCTGAAGTAAACTTTGAATCGCCGTGATATTCCCGCTTCTCCTTAATAAGGAGGGGAACTCTCCGTCCTCTCTAGGCTATATCTCAGGATTGGATGGACCCAATATTTCATTTCTTTTTCTTTTTTTAAGAAGTGAGAGGACAACAAAATCATCCTCAATGCTTGAAGATTCCATTCAGTAGGCTACTGTTTTGCAATTTTTTTTCACAACGGATTAATCAATACGCATCGGACTCAGTGTGCAAGGTTTCTGTGCGTGACAAATTTTTAGGATAATGAATATGAAAAAACGCATACGAAAATTTCGGACTCAGTGTGCAGAGACCTTAAATAATAAAAAAATATTTAAATTTAGCCAATGATTATATACCAGAGAGATTGTACTGTAGATGATGCTACCTAACACTAAATAAATGGAAAACGAACAACCAATTTTTACTTAATTTTTTGAGTGTCATAATTTTTGTCTTTTGATGGGTAAGAAGTCAGTGTTCTTTCATCATCATCATTCACTTTAGTGTTTTTTTTTATTTATTTTTTAACTTTTTTTTTTCAGTTTATACAGAAATAATGATAATAATAATATACACTACTTTGGGTTGGTAAGATTTTTTTTTTTAAATATTCGTGAAAGAATTCTCTTATGCTTAAAAAGGCTGCATTTATTTGATCAAAAATGCAGTAAAAAGACCTTAATATTGTGAAACCTTATTACAATTAAAAAATACCTGTTTTCTGCTTAAATATATTTTAAAATTTAATTTATTCCTGTCATAATAAAGCAGAATTTTCAGCAGACATTACTTCAGTCTTCAGAGTCACATGATCCTTCAGAAATTATATATGCTGCTGATTATACATAACATTTCTTATCACTATTGAAACAGTTTTGTCACCACCAATGAATGTAATCGACAGTGTCTATATTTACATGGACTGATAGTGTGGGGGATATTATTTAATTATTTTTATTGATTGGATTCGACATCGTTGTTGGAGTGTTTTTCCTATCAATTTCTCAGGTGTGCTGAGTTTGTGTTGATTGGGTATAACAGATGACGATTTTTTTTATATATATATATATATATATTTTTTTTTTTTTTTTTTTTTTTTTTTTTTTTTTTTTTTTTTTTTTTTCTTCATCTGTAATAAAAATTCCTGTAGTTGCAGGCTTGTTGCCTCATCTCATCAAGTCTGGTTACGTCATGACGTCAGTCTTATGCGGTGTGAGTTTGAACCGGCAGTGTGAAGTTTTCGACCGTGGCTAAAGCGGTCCTGGAGGTTAATAGCGGAGTTCTACGCTACAAGCAGATGCTAGTGCAAGCGAGAGAGGAAAAGGTGTCTGACAGAAGGAGACGACTACGGCGAAGTGTTTCTCAGCGATCCGCCGTGTCCGCCCTCGCAGTCACTTAGCGTTTTGACAGAGCAACTCAAGCTTTTCAAGCTCCAAGACTCTAAAGTGCACTTAACAGCTTACTATAACAACGTGTTTTTAGCTGTGCACTTGAGGCATGTGCCAAAGAAGAGCACTTCCTCAGAGTCGTAGGGTCGAAGACGATGTGCTTCTCTTTCTCTTTTACTCTCTCTCCACCGTGTTTATTTTCATGTCGTCATCAGTCACTTCGCATCTGATTGACAAGTCTGCTGAATCATCTGGAGACGGCTAATGCACATTTCGTGTCTCGCGGAACATTTGAACCTCTGAAAGTACATTCTGTAAAATTTGCCACTGGAGTGCTGCTGTCTGACTTGTTTTGCCTATAAGAAGTAATGTGTTGTAATAGACTCAAATGTTTGTTTTCACACAGCTTGTTTTCTTTTATTTTTGGTAGAGAGATGGTAGATTACGCTTATAATTGGTAATTATGATGTATAGTAACATTGTTGGAGCTTTAATTCAGGCATTTAAAATATAGCATGAGGAAATTTACTTTCAAGAATTGCAGCCACTTAAAGTGTCTGAGTTGTTTTACACTTTAATATCATGAAGCGTCCTGCAACTGAAGGAAGTGATGCGTCAGGAAGTGAAGGGCCGCTATCAGGAAGAGATCAGATCTCTGTTTGCGATAGGACAGAGATTGGGCTCAAATTGTGTCATGTGATCTTCATCTTCATCCTCAGAGGGATATTTCTTCATATGCAGATGCCTTTGTTAGAGGTCATGGTGCTCTCAGAGATCAGAGCTTTTTTCCTCTTGTGTGCCATTGTCTTGCACCCTTATTTTAATGATGCAAAACTGATGCAAATGTTTAGCTTGGCGTTGTTTGTTTTTGTATTGTTGAGTCTCTCTCTTTATCTAATTTATGCCCTCTTGTACAGGAAGAAAAAAAATGACAAATGAGATCTCTCAGTAGTTTCGCTTGCGTAGCAATATATTTAAATGGGGGAGCAAATGGACTTAAAATTGTTCTTGCTTCTCTGCTCATAATTTTTTTCTAGAGCCTACCAAGTGGGAAAGTGTTAATAATCAAAGTTCGGGTCAGCAAATTAAATATTACAGTTTTAGTTAGCGGTTTAGTTAGATTTGTTTTGATTTTACACAGCTGTTCAGTTTGGGGTTGGAATGATTTTTTGTAGTTTTTTATTTAAATTTTTTTGTAATGTCTTGTAACGGAAAAGCTGAATTTTCAGCATTCACTACTTCAGTTTTCAGTGTCACATGATCCTTCACATGATCCTGGTTTGGTGCTTAAGAAACATTTTTTATTATTAGGAAAATTGAAAACCATTGAGCTTCTAAATATTTTTTTGGAAACTTCAATACATTTTTTTCCCACAAGACTCTTTGATGAATAGAAATTTCAAAAGAGCAGCATTTATTTAAAATATAAATATTTTATAACCTTAAATGTCTTTACCCTCACTTTTGATCAGTTTAATGCGTAATGCACTAAATAAAAGTATTAATTTCAAAGTGTTTAAAAAAAATCTTACTGTCCTTAAACTTTGGAATGGTAATGTGCATTTTTATAATTGTATTAATTATTAGTTTATCATCAACTCTCAAACCCCCTGCAGTTCCCTCACAAACCTCTAGGGACACACAAACCCCATGTCTTAGTAGAAATAAACAAACGAGGTCATTTTTGATAGAGTAAGTGTATGGTTTCATTAATGTGGATTCTCAGCCCGATCTCATGGCAATTCGTACATATTTTACGAGGTGGCTAATTCATACAAATTCGTACGACCTCACTCGTACAAATTCATACGATTTTTGCTAAATTGTATGTATTTTACGAGTTGCCAATTCATATGAATTTGTACGAATTACCTACACCTAACCCCGCCCCTAAACCTACCCGTCACTGGGGTCTAGACAAATCGTGCAAAATTAGCCACCTCGTAAAATACATACGAATTGGTCATGAGATTGCGTTGGGATTCTATACACAGTTTTGAAATCTCTGAAATCAAAATCTGCAATCAAAAGTCAAATTATATTTTGTCAACCAGGACCAAACTATCTGAGCTATACATCCACATTTCATTTTATAGCTCAATATTGTTACTATATGTCAAAAAGTCCTGCCTAAATGTATTTCGCCCAAAGAATTTCAGGAGAAACTTATTAGACAAAGTTTAAATGAAACACTGAGAACTCCATTAAGCGCCTGAGCTATGAAAGCACAACCTCTGAGCAATAAATTTTCCTCAGGGTTCTTCTGGACGAAACCCTGGCGATGGCATTGCGTGAAACAACCAGCTAATAAAAAGAAGAGTGTGATGATTGTGCTGGAGTCCTCGGCGCTCCGGGGCCGTTATCGTCTCATCCATCCGTCTTAACTCTGCTCCTCACGGTGCTCGGAATGGAATTCTCCCCCCCCCCCCCCCCCCCCCCCCGCCCTTTTGGAGAGCTAGCATGTGTGATAAATTGTTAAGCAGCTCTCTCCTCTGTTTTTCCCCTTCTCTCTCCCTCTCTCTGTCCTTTGTGCTCGAGCAGGCGTGTTCCAAACTCTTGACATCAAAAGAAGGTGTAACTCATCAGTCTCTCACCAGGGAAACTCTTTTCACCGGGCAGCAGAAAGGGGAACACGAGCGAAACAGGATCCGTTTGGGGGCCATGAGGAACCGTGGGGGTGATTTGTGGCCCTCTGTGTGTGTTTGAGGGGGGCGGAAGGGAGTTGTGGAAACTGAGTGTGTGGTAGCCAGTCTACACTGGGCCGCTGGAAACATAAACACAGGCTCATAATCACGGCGCTGAACACACAAACACACATGGCCCTCATTCGTCAGGTTTTGTTCTTTCGCATATGCGCCCTCGCTTCTGTTTCTCCCTCCATTAACTCCTCTGTTACAGTCACCTCTGAACTCTTCCCCTAAACACTCCACTTCTGCTTTTTATTCCTCATTTTCTTCTGTTTTGTTTTGTTTTGTCACTTCCTTATAATCTTTCTTTCTCTTTCACATACTAATATGCTGGCTCTTTTACTCACTTGTTTGTTCGCTCACCTACTAACTTTCACTCAGTCAGTTTTTTAGTGATTTGATTCAGTCGTTCATTAGTTTGTGTGCTCTTTCACTTGTTAGTTTGATGAATAGCAGAATTTTTGATTAATAAATGCAACCTTGGTGAATTTTTTTTTCAAAAACGTGAAAAAAACCGAACTGACCTCAAACTTTTGAATAGTAGTGTATTTTTTTGTATCATAAGGGAATTGAAACAGATTTGGAAAAATTTAGCATCACATAATTTGCTCGCCAATTGATCCTCTGTAGTGAATGGGTGCCGTCAGAATGAGAGTTCAAACAGCTGATAAAATCCACAGGTAATCCAAGTAAAGCTGTGTGTTTGTAAGAAACAAATCTGTCATTAAGACGTTTTAATTTTAAACTGTCAGTTCTGCACTCACGAAAAAATAAATAAAAATCACTGCGCTCAACTTCAGTTTCGGGTTCGTAGATCAATCAGTAACATCACTTTCAAGTAAGGGATCCTCAATCACTCTTATCTTCTTAATAACTTTTCAATTTATTTTAATTTTGCAACAGAGCAGTCGACCTGTTGATTCTGGTCAAAATATGAGTCCAGTTTATAGTAATGTAATGCTAATTTTCTGCAAATCTTTTCTGATGAAGAAACAAATTCAGACTACTTCTTGGATGGCCTGTGTGTGAGTACTTATTTAGCAAATGTTAATTTTTCCTTGAATTATTCCTTTAACGGCAGGAATGTATCACCACACACAAGTTTGAGCATGAAGACAATAAAAAAAACAAACTAATGGTATATTTTCCACTAAGGTAAATGTTTATAACACTCTAACTTTAGTAGACCGTTTATATCATCTTGATTTGAATTTCTCACTTCATTAACATCAGCAAAGGACAAACAACAATTCTTACACTGTGATTTAAATCGTACTGTATGTAGTCAGTTGCAAATAAATTAGAAATCACTGAGAAGTTAATGCAGTAAACCCGTGAAAGTTAAGGAAATTATACTTGCTCTCATTCATTTCTGACCTTCTGTCAGACTTCCAAGAGGTCCAAAACAAAGCTAAAGGTGTTAAGACATTATCAAAAATAAGTAATTTTATAATAAAACAGGTGTCTTTTTTTTATTGCTGTAGTGGCCTCAGTAGTCAAACGACAAGCAATTCAACAAAAGCAATGCAATTGCATAGTCCATATCAAGGCCATAACCACAAATTGATGTTTAGAAGGGGAAAATGTAGTAATTTAAAAAGCTGGCATTGAAAAACCTGTATTATTTGCTATTCATGTCCACATTCAGTGTCTATGCTAGTTTCGGCACAGCACAAGCTCTATATTCTGTGCATTATAGAGTCACTTACAGTACTTCAGATTATAATTATATCTAGTATTGTGCAACACTTGAGTCAACACGTGGTCATGTCAGGAAACCAGTGATAACTAGATAACATACTACCACACAGCAATTAGTGAGTAATTACACTGCCATTTCATCTAAGAGCAAACAATAGAATGATATGACAGGGTCTACAGGGTTTATCTCACACACCGAGCAAACGTTACAACCCTTCGTTGAACTGACATATCAAATAGTAACTGTCTGTTTGGGGTCGGAGATAAAAATCTCTAATGACAATAACAAACGTGAACTACTCTAATCAAACAGAACAGCAAGTTGCCATATTGACATCTTTTACAGCCTCGATCAGAGCAGGGCAGTTGAATAGAGGCCAAGGCTAAAGGAGTGTGTGTGTGCATGTGTGTGTGGCCACTTTAATTATGTTAATGCAGCGCTCCGGCTCAGTGAGAGGAGTATTAGTCAGTGGGCAGGGCCGGAGAGTGAGCAGAGAGACATATGGAGCCCTTTGCCAAAGTTATGTTATACAATCTGCTGCAGAAGAGCTATGCTAATTCTACTGACGGAACCATTTCACACTACAGGACGCCTGGCTGAGAGGCCAAGAGAAAGTCTTTTTAAATAGCGGAAAGAAACATGCTGAGTGTGAATGAGCGAATGAAAGAGTGAGTGAGTGAAAGTAGGAATAAACAAGAGAGTAAATGTCTAAATATATAAATAACAATTTGAGTGAGTCTCCATCATATTTTACAAAATTGTTCATAATTTCCTTATTTAACATAGACCTTTTACCTTAATTAATCACTGTATATTGCATTGTTTTTCTTTCTTTCTTTTTTAATATACACATTGTTTATGTAAACTGCTATCATTCAACACTGATTGATCAGAATTTGACTCCGCAGTAAATTGGCCATATGAATGTTTGACTATATATTGTGATAGTAAAGTGTATTAAAACTTAAAAAAAGAAGGAGTGAATAAAACTATGGAGTGACTAAAACTTACTAAGCAAAGAAAGAGTGAAAGAGCAAGCGAACCAACAAACAAATCAATGAAAAATGAGTAAAGAAAAAGGGAAATTTAGTAAGTGGGTGACAAAAATTTAGTAAGCCAGCAAATGAAAGAACAAACAGATGAGTGAAAGAACAAATTAACTAACAAACAACCAAATCAAATCGAAAAAAGAGAAAGAAAGAGAGTGAACCAGTGAGTGACTAAAACTTAGTGAGAAAGCAAGCAAATTAATAAATGAGGAAGTGAACAGACGAACGAGTGAATCAAATCAATCAATTCACTGAAAAACAAGTAAATGGGTAAAGAAAGAAAGAAAGAAAGAGAAATGAGTGAATTAATTACTGAGTGAATGAACTGCTCAAGAAATATTTGCTATTTTTATCAATGTTAAAAACAGTTGTGCTGCTTAATATTTTTGTAGAAACTAGGGATGCAACGATACCATTTTTTCAGATCCGATCCGATCCAGAAAATTCTGAGTATCGCCGATTCCGATCCGATTCTAGCGCAGGTTTTTTTTTTTTTTTTTTTTTTTTTTATCAATGTAGAGTTTCTATACTTCTGTGTCACTCTTTTGTGTGTTAAACACAATCTACTAGACAACTTAATTTTAATGAAAAATAACATGAAACTATATATAGGGGCTGTTTACACCTGGTCACTTCATGCGTTTTGTAATATAAATCCGATCGCTCAAAACACTTCAGGAGGTGGTCTGGGCCACATTCCAGACGAACTGGACATGTGTAAATGCATCTGGTTGTTGAAACCACATATGTGAATTTTACTCCTCCCAAAATGTAAAAATAATAAACGTGTGAGACCGTGTTATAGGCTATATGACATTTTAGTCAGATATGACTGCGCTAATGCAACAAGCCTCACCGCGGATGAGTAGCTGAGCATCGCAGACGCGCAAACTGCCGCGAAATGAAAGACTGAAAACGATGAAGACGCAGACGCTCAACACACTCATCTTCATTAACAGTATAAGACAGGCTTATCTTTGCTGATGCCAGTCTTGCGGTCCGCGCGCTCCTATTGCTGGAAATGAGCTGTAATTAATCTGGAGCGCTTTTAATGATTTCGCTGATGAATTTCGTTAAAATGATTTTGATTTCGTTGGACTGCTGGGAAATGACATTTTTGGTTTATGTGGCCATGTAAATGGAAACGTTTTATATACAGCGCGGGAATAAGAAGATGATCAGATCAGAGAAAACGCATGACTGTGAAGATTTATGTCTCGCCAGGTGTAAACAGGCCCATAAATGGAAACGTTTTCTCAGATGAGCATATCAGTAATCTGCGTTAGTGGATGTAAACACTTTAGCAGCCCATTCATTCTAAAAAAATCTATGACAAAAATTTTATAAAATAAACTTTAGTGAAATAACATTTATTTTGGGGAACAAATAAAAGTGTTATTCTAAAAAAATCATGTGAAGGACTTTTATAAAATCTGGTAAACATGTTGTGAACACATAACATGCTTTTCTTTAGTGGGGAACAAATAAAAGTGCATATGTTAAATAAAATACTGAAAACAAGTAAAATGTATTTTTGCTCTTCTGCATTGTGTAAAATACATTTGCAAAACATTTTGTGATTATAAGAAACTACAAAATTAAAAGACATTTATTTTAAATATATAGCACAGTAATGAAGGCAGCAACATATGATAGAGGAGTCCTGCCTCCATTACTGTGCTATACATTAGATTATTAATAGCCTTGATAGGACAGTACAAGAAACGCTATAAATAATTTCATTGCGCAAAAGTATTATAATACGAAAAGCTCCAATAGAGAACGGCACAAAGCTCTTATGCGCACGCATCCCGTGCAGAATGATGTGCTTGAAGCAGCACGGAGTCACAGCACGCAGCTCCTGTAGAGAAGTTCAAAGCACAGAGGAAAGAGATATTGATGCGTAGCTTATTAAATCTGCGCGATAGTTTATTGAGCCTTTTCTTTTAACGGTTTTAAATCTCAGTTATTGAGCGCTCTTGAAGAGAGTTTCATTGTTTTGACTGTAGTAAACGAACGCAACACGCAGTTTGAACGCTGAACGGAGGATAACGGACAGCCGCAGCAGAGAGAAGAGTTTACATGAACTTGAATTTAACGACTTAAATATTCATCTGTAACGTTACCTCACATTAAACTATGAAACGGCTTCAGAACACTTGGACTTTGACTTTATGGTGCTTTATAATGCTTTTGTGCTTTCGTGGGGCTTAACAATAACACAGAATAGTATACACACAATATCGGATTTGGATCGGTCTCGTCTCTCCGATACCCGATCCGCAGAAAATGACCGGATCGGAGCCGATACCGATCCTGAGTATCGGATCGATGCATCCCTAGTAGAAACTATGATTGAAAGTTCCTATACACTGCTATCTTGCTGAATAAAAGTATTAATTTAAACTAACTAACTAACTAACTAACTACAGGGAGCCCTTTTAATTATAAGGTTACAATTAGGCTAAGACTACTTAAATTTAATTAAAATTTTTCACTCAACTAAATTTTTTAAAACAGCATGTTTTTTTAAATTAACTTATAAATAATAAAATGTCTAGGCTATTTGTTAAAATATATTCAATTACACACTGGCTGTCATATCATGTTTCATAACAGATTAATTTAAACATACATTAAATAATTAAGACTAACAGGTTTAGTAAAATATAATGAGTATATGGTGTAATATTTTGCGAAATGCTCTTCTCTAGACTTCATGTCTCTAGTGAACTAACGAGCTGTAGACACTGATGAGTTGCTGAGGTAAATGAAATGCTGTTTTGTTGATGTCTTTCCGCGGTTGAAACACTGATTGAGTGATTACATGAGGCATGAGATGTTCAGTCATGTTTATTCGTGTTAAAACTAGTAGTAGGCCTACAGAGGAAGGAATGATGGCGTTCACTCGCGCTCCGCTCTGCTCAAGTCTGCAGTGCGCCACGGCTCAGACACGGGAACCAGAGCTGATCGCGGTCGCTCGAGTCAATGCTTGTGTTGGGTTTAAACCAGCATGTTTCTGAACCGTCCCAGAAGCGGCTCTCCGAGGCGTTTATATAGCGATCTGTCATGCCACATCAAAGACTGTCAGAACGCCATTTATTATTTCAATTTCCTGACAAGGCAAAAAATACAAAATAAATACTTTGTTTTCTGAACCGTCAAAGCCTTCCGAAACGTTCGGTATGAATACGTGTACCTATACACCCCTAATAACTGGTGATAAATATTTATAGCCAGTCAATTTTCTCAATTCAATTCTTGCTGTAAAATCTATTTTAAGGACGGGCTGCTGAATTTATATAATGATTTGGCTGTTGGACTGCTGGGAAATGTACATTTTTGGTTCAACCATGTGTTTAGAACCAATAAGCAAGATGATCTGTCTCTTCCTCTCTCTGTGTGTCTCGCTCACCTCGCTGTCACCTCGCTCTGCCCCTCTCGCTCTTTCTCTGATGAGCACAGTAAGTGTGTGTCGGCTGCGTTTGATTTGTGGAGCTGTGCAAACACTTGCAGATCCCAACACGCTCACTAACTAGACTTCACCCCCTCCCCCCGTCCCCTCCTCTGTTTATCCTGCTTTTCTTTTGCCCCCGTGTACCCCAGGGAGACAAAGGGGCAAAAATAGTCTGTTTCTTCACCTAATCCCCACCTGGAGGCTTTGTCTGAAACCCCATCTTGAACACACACACACACACACATACACACACACACGCACACACACGTGCTTTTCTCTTTTTGCATATGTTTCTGCTGTTCATGTATGTTTTGTGTCTTCTTTTGTGTCATTTGCAACCATTTTGTGATTATGTCAAGAACGGGGCCCTTACATTGTGAATCATTTAAATAGGTTGTTGTGTGTTTAATAGGCTGGTTGTTTCCCCACTGTGGCTGGAGTCTGTTTCCTCTCATATATTGAGAGAGAAAGAGGCCAAATGAAAGAGTTTAACCTTGGTTTAGATGGAAACAGGATGATGCTTTCTAGACAGCCTCCCACTGATGATACCTTTAAATGGAGTCGAGTAGGTTGACATCTCTTCTGTTTGCTTTATTTAGATGGGGCATTGAGAGCTGGCTTTTATATATCTGTTCTGTCTCTCATATGACAAATTACATGATTTTTAAAAAGTGTTTTAATTCATAAACAGGTTTATCTTTGTTGACAGGCCTGTAATTGACCAAAGCTTTTTTTGGTTAGCTGGAAGCAGGATGTGATGTGTAGTATATTCACCAGACGTTTGGCTTATAAGATTAAGGATGTTTACTTTGGCTGATAGATTGTTTTGTTTTATTTTAGTTTAGTTTAGTTTAATTTTTACTTTTTATTTTACTACTACTGTTTTTCATTTTTATTTTAATTTACTTAAATGATTAATGTTTTTATTGTACTACTTTTAGCTGATATTTGCATGACAAACCATTTGTCATTTATAATTATTATTTATACTAATTAATTTAATTTTTGGCTGATAAGATTAAGGATGGTCGTGGAATTCTGGGCCCTGTGCACTGACTTTGCTATGGGCCCCCCCCCGTGATTGCAAAATCACGTTCAGTGGGGTGGGGGGGTTGTGGGGGGTCACGATGGGGCCCCCCTCGCCAAGGGTCCCTGTTACTTTGTTCCACTATTACCCCCTGTCCGACGCCCCTGGTCGTGATGGTTGTTACTCTTTGTTTGATTAGATTTTATTATTTAATATTTTAAATTTAATACTTAATGTATGTTTACTACTGCTATTTTATGTCAATCTTTTAATTTTTTTTTTTTTTTTTTTTTTTACTACTATTGGCTGATATTTTCATGATAAGGCATTTACCATTTATAAGTATTATTTATAACAATTATATTATAATATTATTATTACAATTATGATTTATTTATTTATCATTTATAAATATCATTTATTTTAGTTTCAATTGAATTGTTATTTTAATTTCAATTGAATTGAATTGTTTCATTTTTAATTCAATTTTTAATTACTTATTTATTAAAATAAATTTACTTAATTTAATTTTTTATTAAATTTAAATTAATATTTTGCTGCTAATAATGCATTTGACTTTTTAAAATGTATTTTATTTTACTGCTACTGATTGATGTTTGCATGATAAACCATTGCCCATTTATATTGTGTAAACTCCAGTTGTAGCTCATCTGACTTGGAGAATAATCCTGGTCCTTTAGACTAAAGTTCTCTCATCAGGCATGTGATTCACCTTCAAACCTTCGAGAACAGGGCTCTCAAAGTCTGGTTAATCTAACACTCCGCTTACATTGCTGTTCTGTGACGGCTCCACACCGACCCACGATGCTTAAATATTAATACAAGCATTCTTCCTCCCCAGCGCTCCGTTATCATCGCTGTCACTCTCAGGGGCACGGCAAGCTCACGGTATTGTCACACACTTTCAATTTCAATTAAAGTGGGCGCACAGGGATAAGGAGAGTACCCACAAGAGGAGGGAATAAATACCTGTTAAAATGCTATGCGTGTTTGAATGCATGCTGCGGAATGATAAAAGATTAAAAGCGCTGAGAGTGATAGGGAGTTTGTCAGCACTTTTATCTGCTCTAACATGCTAGAAAAGATGGGACCCAGTCATGCCTCACATCCCTCTTCCCTTGTTTCCTTTTCTCTTTGCATTTGTCTTTCTCTTCCTTAAAATGATGGGGATTTTAGTGTCTCAGCAGGCATTGGCCTGAGAGAAAGATTTTCGGTAATGAATAGACAGCCCAAAGCTTTCATGACACAATCTTTTGGTTGTTTCTCAGGGCATCGGTGATGAAAGATGGTTAATTCAAACTAAACAAATCTCAAATATTAACCCCCCTCTCAGTATGATCTTTGTGATGATCTAACAACAGATATCATAAGAAGAAGAAGTCAGTTGGAGTATTGTGGATACCTTTTTTTTCAGTTTTTATAGGCAGTTTCAGAGGAACCATCATTACCTAAAAAATAATAATAATAATAAAATAAAATAACAATAATAATAAATCAATAAATAAAAATTGCCATTGATTTTTAATAGTTAATATATATATATATATATATATATATATATTCTACATAATGAATACAAGGAACAATAACATTCAATAATATTCATTTATATCAACCAATATAAAATCTAAACAGAAATACTTATCTACATTTTTATTTACCTATATTTTTATTAAAGCATTTTAATGATAAATGCAACACAGGGACGTGGATGAACCTTTTTGAGTGAAACAAATAATTGAATCAGATTGAATCAGTTTTGAATTGATTTATTGCAATGGAGAGTTTTCAACTGATGTACAAAAATGAATCGAACTAACTGATTCTTTGCTATTGAAGTTAATAAATTATTTAGCATACTTGATGGCCAAATAAAAATGCATGAAAATGTTCACTACCAAATTAATTTTTTTCAAATATATTGTGGTTATAATACTGCCCAGCATTAGCACACTTTAGAGAGGACAGGAAATGATGAGGAGGAAAAGGGAAAACGTGATCTGGAAATCCGTACTTGAACTCACATTGCACAACTCAACATTGTTGATTTTATGACCAATGTCCACTTGTATTAATTTCCAAAAATACCATCTCGTTAAGTGTTTTAATCCCAGCATTGAATTTTACAAAAAAAGAAAGTGGATCTGACATAGTTTCAGCAAACCACTTCCTGGAGCTTGATTAGCTATAGCTAGCGGCTATGCCGAATTGATTTTTCTACAGAGAGAATTGGCAAGCTGTATATTTGTGTGTTATGTGTTTGTATTTCTCTCTCTCTCTCTTCAGGTGAGTAATGCAGAGTTCATTCTTTTATCTCAAACTCTCCGAAGAATAACTGACAGGTTAATGCACACGAAAACATGAACGCTGACAGACACTCTTTTAGCTTGTCCTTCATTTGCACCGTCTGTGTCAACAGTGTTATGAGCTTCTCGCTGGCAGATCTGGATAAATCGACAACTCCAGTGTTTAATGATGCTTTCTTTAGTCTCTTTTGCTTTTGCAGGTGTCCTTGCATATGTCTGGATACTTAACTGCCACATTATGTTCAACAGTTCTGCCAAATAGAGCCCTGCCTTCATCTCTTCTCAAGACGACGTGTCTTCACAAAGGAAATTGCATTTACAACTAACAAAATCAACTCCACGTTAAAGACGCCTCACATCCTCTAGTGAAGGAACAAAATGTGTAGGCTATGTGACCTTTAAGAGAAAAACAAAAAAGAAATACATCTCCCATTGATTCAGGAAAAACATTAGTTTGAATAGAAATCATCTTTCAAGGTTATGACTCACTCCGAGGCGTCGTGTAAATCTTCTCTTCTTGTGTTGAAGGTATCGATTGAGTCATAACATTATGAGCGGCTGGGTAATTTAACTTGTGGCGAGAGGCTTCTTTGACAATTTTGAATGGCTAAAACGAAGCCGTATGCCAAAAAGATGAGTTCAGCTGATACATATGATAGTTTAACTTGAAAAAGTTTTTGAAGGCGCTGACAAATTGCTAGTCAGACCTTGTGTGTGAATGATTGTCTGCTTCTTGAACTTCAAAAGATCTGTTTGTGGATTTACTGCACAGTTCGTTTCTTTTAGACCGGCTTCTCTGGTTCAGTGGAAAGTGTCAGACTGTATGGACTCTACAGGGAAGCGCCGTGAGGAAACTCAGGTGAACAAAGTCCTCATTAGCACCATTAATATACCTTGCAAGGCTTCCATGGCAGCCTTTCCAGCTCCTCATTAGTTGATTTTAACCTTTCACAGTAACCCATTATGGATCATTGTTGACCCCAGGATGAGGTGACTTATAACGGAACCAGGAAACTATGTTTTAAAAGAAGCCAGAGGCCTCGGCGCCAATTTAAGAGCTCTTAAACTAGAGCCGAGGAGCGTTGCTTGGAGACATAACTTTATAATGAGGAGCTGAGCACTTGATTGATTACTTGTCTTTGTGACGGCCCGGCTGTGTTTATCTTCAAGGTAGTGCGGCGAAGCTTTTGTGTACCTGTAAGGTCAGATTGCATTATTGCGGTGAATGCTTCATTAGTGATGCTCGTTGGTGACATTGTTTGGTTTGCATGAAGTCATCTGAAGTGCGGTTAAGTTGCAGTAGTTTCTCACTTTATTTAGGCTCAGGAAGAGTCAAGGAGACTGTTCAAGAATCCCAACAGGACGGTGTTTAATCTTCGCAGGTGTAGTCTTTTGTTTTACAAGCACAACAATTAAAAATAATACAAAAATAGACATATAATTAGCTGATAATATAGAAGTCCTTCAAGTGTGGTTATGTAACTATAGTCGTGGTTGCTGTGGGCAGATAATGAGCTCCTCATGTTTCTTGATGGTATTAAAGTTGGTAGATACAGGCTGCGGCAGTACCAGAAGTCAAAGACCACATTGAAGATCTGTTTGTTTCTTCTTTTTTTCCATTTAAAACTGGCAATAAATATTTATTTTTCTTTTTTTAGAACTAGTTATGAAATATTTAATATATTCTAATGGCTGGTCTGAATAAATCTCTCTTAATTAGCAATAAATCATGGCTAAATTATTTCTAAATAAAAGCTATGTTTGACTTTTAATAAAGGTCAGTCACATTGTTTGCATGGTGGATTTTAAAGGGGTTATTGCGATTTCTTTTTTAATGTTAGTGTGTAATGTTGCTTTACATAAACATATCTGCAAGTTGCGGCGCTGAAAGTTCAGCAAACGGAGATATCTCTTTTAAAATTCGGCAGTTTAATGCACAAAAACGGTAAGGGACTACAACGGACTTCCCGGGTTTGATTGTCACAGACCCAGATAAACCCCGCCCCCGGGAACACGCAGCAAAGGGGGCGAGGCCATGCTGCATTAGAGAAGAGGAAGAGAAAACTAGGGACACATAACAATCTATTCATATTAGGGCTGGGCGAAGGATATTCGGATGGACGAAATAAAAAGTCTATCGTTTCAATTATGCCATGTTTATTTCGTGGTGTCGCAAATTATTGTTTACGGTCTTTTCCATCATTTGGATGACTGCGTGAAGAGTGACACAGAAGCAGGTGGCTCCGAGTGGAGCACGATCCGACACGACAAAACAAGGAGCTTCTAAACGAGGGACTACATCTGTAATGGACTATTTTAAAACAAGCGATTTTAAGCCGTTGAAGCTCAAACAACAGAGCTTATATATGTGTGCGCCGTCTCTGTTTCTGTGTGAAGGACCGCGCTTTTTTTGCCGCTTTATTGGCTTTGAACAATTACATAAACACACTGTATGCGTAAGAATCCCTGTCTTTGCATTTAAAACACAGTTTTGGGTCTTAAGAGAGAAAACAGCTGAAAAAAAAACGCATTATGTAACAGTTATTGTCCGGACTTTGTCTTAAAGGGGAAGCCCAATATTCGTTGAAATCAAACAACAATCTCTCACTGCTCTTGATTATCACTTCTGATTTAATAAGAATAAATTAAAAATAATAATATATTTATATATTATGTATACTATGTATAGAATATATACATAATACCATGTTAATTATATCTATCTAATTAACCGTGAAGACTAATTCATTTACCAATGTGTAGCGTTTCTTATTTATGTAGGTTTTTGTCCTATTGTCAATTAGTTTCTTATCCTTATTTCATCACTGTTGTTTATCCAGTGAGCAGTTTTTTTAGTTTTTTTTTGTATTCTAAATTTAATTTCACTTTATTGGATTTCTTCCAAAAAATGTGATCCATAGCGTAGTCTAACATTAATTCACATCAATACACATTACACAATACAATATACACACACACACACACAAAGCTGTTCGTAAGCTTTTTTGTTTTATATTGTATTTTTTTATATTGTATTATATTTCTATTAGTGTGACATTGTGACAAGGATTATGAAAATTCATGAATCAAAGATCACCAAAAAACAAAATTTAAAGAAAAAATTAATTATACCGAATATATTGATATCGTTATAGAATTAGTCATTGATATAAGATTTTGGTCATATCGCCCACCCCTAATTCTGACCTTTTCTTCTAACGATTCTAGGATTCACAAGTCAAAATTTAAAGCAGCGGTTCTTAATACTGCTGGTGTCGCCCTTCACTCTCTCTCTCTCTCTCTCTCTCTCTCTCTCTCTCTCTCTCTCTCTCATTCAGTCTAATAAGCTCCAACAAACTGTTCCATTATACACTTATTTTCACACAGCAATGAGAGCTTATAAATGCACGCGTGCGGTGTCTGTATTGAAGCTTTAATCAGGATAAAACCGTATATTAAAAGCTCAAGAACTCAAATAGCAGCGTTTAAAAGTATGAGACAACAACAACCAAACATCTTAAGAGCCGTGCTTGCACAGGTTCTGTACGATCCTCTTCACTAATATCCTCTGGGTCTCAATCGGGCTCAAATTGATAAGAGGAGGTGGAGGGGGGGCGGGACGTTTGATGTGCTTAGAGGCGGTTTAGAATCACAACACACTGAGCCAGCTAACTAATCTCAGCCCAGGGGGGGGCTTCATAAAACCAGGAAATAAATAGGTTGAGGGGGACAGAGAGGTGTGGAATAAAGGTAAATTATGTGAAAAATAATGCGTTTTTTAAAAAAAACAAGAGCTTGTGCACCCCATAAACACAATCAAGCTAGAAAAAAAAACAGTCAACCACCCCTTTAATTAACTTTAATGCTTTACACATATAAAACAGGCTCTCGTTTACAGGTAAAGGACATTATTGATTATAACGAAGGCTGCGCATGTTTGCATTCTTTAATTATTTTTGCATTTCAATATATTTATGTAATTATTTAATTATTTATGTTTGTAGTGGCCCAGTTGAAGATGTCCCCGACCCGCCCCAGTCCGTCCCATAGATGGAATTAGGCTGAAGCGAGTGGTGTGATGTCATGATGTTCATTGACACTTGACCTTGGCTCTTCATTGCTCTTCACTCTGTCTAATTGATTGGAGAGCTGCTTGTCCAGCACTCAAGAACTCCATTTAACTCTCACAGAAAGAGGAGGAGGAGGTGGAGGGGGTTTGCTTAGTGACTGAGTTAAGAGGGGGTGGTTAGGTTGAGGGGTCAGAGCTTGTGTCTCCTCACTAAAGCTTTGTAAGATAGATGGACTGATGGATGGATGTGTTTTGGATTGTACATGTGGAAAAGTGCCATATATAGCAAAGTAAAAGATTGGCAAAGCGTATGGAGGAAGTGACATTGCCATCTGCAATCTCCGGTATAAAATGTACGTGTTTGTGTACCTTCAGAAATAGCATGTTTCCGCTGATCACCTATACACACTTGAAAGTCTACACTTTTACTTCCCATTATTATCTAGTTCACTTCTTTGAATACATTTGTTGCTATAACAACATGGGAAATGAAACTGACTTTGAATGAAATTGTTCTTTGTCTCACTGAAATCTGACTGAATTCTGTGTCGCTCCTGATAATCATGTTTAATGTTTTCTTTACTAACGTCTGTTTCTTGTCTTTTCTCATCGTCAGAATGACTAACAAAAGAAATTATAATATGTGGTGACTGGTGAGGAGGTGTAATATATTCATTGTGCTGTGCTTTCAAACCAAACAAAAGAAACAACTGTTAAGTTCACCGAAAATGCTGAAAATAATTAATCAGGCTAGTCAAAGAGAAAATTAGTATTTTGTTATGCTAGACACAATGCAAACGATATAAGTTGGTATAGAAGTTTAACTGTCTCTTGTGAGATTAGCATCAGAGATTTGGGCTTCTAAAATGCCTTTGCGGCATCTAAAGAAATCGGCAGCAGTGCCAGAAGCAGGGTCAGAGCCCTTAGGTGTTCTCCAGTCTTATCGCAGCTTAAATACCCCCTCCGGGTGGGTCGTGTCCTGTGGAGAACACCTGCCTGTGAACGCGGTGGGGGGAGATCAAGGAGCTTTTGGTAATCAAGATGACTGGCAGTTTGTAGGTGGACATTGTTTACTATATTGTACTGTAATTTCCTCTAACAGGGCTGAGTCTCTAGTCTGGATTGCGTGTTTAATAGGTCCACTGGCACTGTCTTTATTATGGGCTTTTTTGAGGAAAGTGCTGGATATACTGCTGAGTTTGCCCGACTGTATTGTGCCAGCTGGTGTGGGCGCTCTGAAGATGCCCTCTGGTTATCACACACACAGATGGAGGAGAGATCGCTCCTTCACTGCTGATGCTTCAAGTCCATATTGTAATTATGATATCCGCTTAACAAAGCCTCTCCCTCTTTCTCTCTTTCTGAGATGTTATCATCTGAGATTTGTTACGTCTCATTTTTTCTTGTCTCGTCTCTTCTCATCTTGGCTCATCTTTTCTCTTCTCTTTTCACTTTGGCTTTTCCCATTTTGCTGCTTTTGGCTTCTTCTCATCTCGACTTTTCTGTCCTCATCTATTCTTGACTGTTCTCTCTTTTTCTTTTGCTCTCTTTTAGATGTTGTCCAAGATTTGTTTATCTTCTCATCTTATCTTTTCTCTTTTTGTCCCACCTCTTCACATTTTGCATTGTCTTTTTCATTCTTGTCTCTTCTTATGTTTTTCACCTCTTTGCCTGTTCTCTGTTTGCCTCGTCGTCTTTTTTTGCAATGTTTCTTCTCATCTTGGATCAGCTTTTCTCTTTTGTCTCTCTCTTCTCTTTTCACCTTGGTTTTTCTGCTTCTTGCCTCTTCTCATTTCTTCTTGACTCTTCTCATCTGGTATCTTCTCTCCTCATCTGTTCTTGTCTCTTCTTTCTCTTTCTTTTTTTCTCTCTGAAATGTTATCAATACTCTTCTCACTCTGTCTTTTCTCTTCTCCTGTCTCATCTATTCCGGTCTCATTTTACCTTGTCTTTTCTCTACTCATCTAGCCTCTTCTCACATCTTTTCACCTCATTTTACCTGGTCTTTTACCTGGTCTCTTCTTGCCTCGTCTCCTCCTTTCTCATGATGTTTCTTCTCACCTTGGCTTATCTTTTCTCTTTTCTTGCTTCATCTCATCTGGTCTCTTCTGTTCTTATGTTCTCACCTCTTTTCTTTCTTTCTGTTTCTCTCTCTGAGATGTTATCCAACTTTTATTTCTCTTCTCCTCTTGTCTCATCTCTTCTCTTTTTCATCTTCTCTCTCTGAAATGTTATCCAAGACTCTTCTCATCTTGTCTAATCTCTTCTCCTTCTCTCATCTGTTCTCATTTGACCTTGTCTTGTCTCTACTCATCTTGTCTCTTCTCATGTCTTTTCATGTCATTTTACCTGTTCTCTTCTTGCCTTGTCTCCTCCTTTCTTACAACATTTCTTCTCATCTTAGTTCATCTTTTCTCTTTTGTCTCATCTTTTCTCTTTCCACCCTGACTTTTCTTGTAGTCTCACCTTTTCCTTTTGAAGTGTTTATTATAATACAACTACATTACTCAATCACTTCCCCATAACCACAGATGTCTTCGAGGTGAGAAGGGAAGTGAAACCAGTTTGATCTGGTTGATCATCATTTATCTCATGTGAGATGCCTTGCTTGAACAAACTAGCCAACACTGTTGTTTTCCCTTTCTTCTCCCTCTCTTTTGATGAATCTCGCTCTTTTACTCACTTGTCTGCCCTCTATTTCCTGTATTATGCTCCATCTGTGCGCTTTTGTCCTATTCTCTCTGTCTCTCATCTCATATTTCTCTCTTTATCTTTATCTTGCCTTTCCTCTGCTCTCTCTTTCCCTCCATCTGCCGTCTTGCGGGCCGTCTGAGAGCTGGCGAGCGTTCTGAAGGTTCTCCGCTGGGGGGAAGGCTTTCTGGAAAGCAACAAAAGGATTTAAAAATAAGTTTGGTCTTTTCCGTATTTTAATGAGCCCCTGAATATTTCCCAGGCAGACAGCCTGCTGCACTTTACATGTTTGTGGATGCGTGCGTTGTTTTTCTGTACATGGATGTGGTCTAAACTTTAGAGCAGAAATAATTCCTAATGTACATATTTTATCAGTATTTTGTGTGGTGGCATATGGATGTGAGATAAAAAGGCCTCATAAATCTTGTAACCCATTGCTGTTGTATGAAAGTAATTATAGTTTTAGCTTTGTTGAATGGATTAATTTTAATTGGATGGATTAGAATGTAAGTAGAGTGACTCGTTTGTTGTATTATTTTTTATTATTTAGTATGGATGTCTTTGAAGTGTTGACAGAGTGTGTACATGTCATTATAGTATATAAATAGTTTGATTATTACATCTAGAAATTCAGTTTCTTTTGTAATGCTTCTGTTTACACACAGGAAATGTCATTCCAAAGAAAAAATAGTTGAATACTTCCATCAGATTATTTTCATTTTCTGTTGACATTGGGTATTCAGGCTTTTGGATGTTTAATTAAGCATTTCCTTTTTATGCAGATTACCTTTGCCTCACTTAAAGTTAATCTTTAGAAACACTAAGGATTTAATAACACTGTTAAATGTAATTTTTAACAAAAGTGTTTAACTTATTTAGACCAAATAATTTATTACCAGATTTTATACCAGATTTTTTTTTTAATCAGTGCATCCCAACTGGCTTGTATTAAAACTATCAGTCATTAAATATATATATATAAATATGAATGAATGTATTATTTTATTTTATTAGATTTTTTTCGCAAGGGTTGCTCGGAAGAATCTGAATATGCTGATATTTTTCTTGTATTGTTATAATGTACTTATTTCCTCTTGCCTGATTATTTATCGAGCAGCACAAGATAATTATTGAGCGATTTCTGCTGGCAGATATCTTTGCACTTTAACTTGTGAGGAAAGTTCTTATCCTCTTGTTGAGCCTGGTCAAGAGCATTAGCAAACACATCAAATGAGAAATGGGGGAAGGGCCATATCCCCACAATCCTGTCCCATCTGTTTGGACATTGAGCAATAACAGTGCTTAGATCATCTGAACAGCTCTTATTCTGCACCCTCTCAGCGCCTGCCATGAGTTTGCGTAGCTCTCAGATTTGTAGGCAGTACGATTTAGCAGGCGTCATTGTGACAACACAAATTAGCAACACTTTAAAAAAAGCCCTTACAAATCACAAACAGCGGCCGCACAGAGTGCTGATTGCCGCTAACCGCTAACAGAGACATGGTGTATTTACACATTCAGCAGTGTTTTTTAGTCTGTTATCCGGCTGTTTTTTTGCCCTCTGCGTAAGCTGACTGTGTAATTGGGTGTTGTGATTGGCGATGAGCAGGATCGAGCGGGCAGTAGGTGTAATCTAGGGTTATTTGTGGTCAAACGTTAGATTGAAGATTGCAGTTAGCCTCTGCAATCTCATAATCTGTCCTCAATCCTGTTAGCACTGCGTGAACTGTTATCCTGTGAAGGACGTCCAAATTACAGGTCACGGATTTCATGCAGACAAGTACTCACTTACATCTAACAACATTTTAACCATTCAACAACTGTTTGTTTTTTTGGACACAAAATTGTAATAAATACATAAAATATTATTTTGTAATGTCATAAATTATTTATTCTTATTGTGAGCATATACTTAATAGATTTAAATGATTGCATTTTTCAATATATTTTTATTTTCAATTTATTTAATTTTATTTTTAACACATTGAAGGAAAGCAGCCAACAACACTGTTTAACACGGCTTAAAAAACAGGTGGTACCTTATAAATTTGCTGTTATCATACTTTGAAAAAGCTACATTTTTTTGTTTCATTTGTTTAATATTTTGTCCACTAATAAATAATTTATACTTCCATTTATAAATAATTTTGATAACTAAGTCTAAAATGTGGAAAATAGTATCAATAAAGAGCTAATTGGTCTGCTCAAACTTTGGTTGAATCAGATAATTTTAGGATGTTTATCAGATATTTTATATCACATTTAAAATGGAATAAAATGCTTTCCCATTTATTCACACTTTTTCACAGATGTTTCTCCAATTTATCACTTGTTAAGAAAAAAAAATCAAGTTTAATTTAGGGAACTTGCCAGAACCTTTCTAAAGCAGGGATTCTTGAGGCCCACCTTATCAAATCATTGGATTCATTTGAGTTAAACACAAAACCAGGCTTCCAAACCCATTACCATTGCACGATTTGCCCTCATTGTCTTGTTTAAAGCAAACTACAGCAGGCATAGCGGTTGCATCCTTGTGCCTTGAGGCCAAGAGTGGTATATGGCAAGACTTTACTGCTCAGATCTCAGGTGGAGATCAGAAGAACGTGAAATGGCTCTTGACTTTCTTTTGTTGGAATGTTTGTGCTTTTTCCAGAAATCCCTTTTCTTTAAAGTGCTATAACCTGAAAATCAGAGTTGAGGGACAAAAGGAAGGAGGCGTAGAGAGGCCTGCTGCTTCTGACGGGTCTCTGGGGTCATTTTCACCTCTTTCTACTGTGTTGTTTGGAGCTCACATGCCACGGCATGCTTTGACTTGCACAGTACTGTTTGTTTTCTTAACTCCATGGGTTCCCTGTAGTTCCAAATGCCTCAGTACCTCTGAATCTGAGTGTGAAGAGTCAGTCTATGCTTTTCTACTCACGTTGGAGGCTCTTACCCCTGTGGGTCCTGTAGATCTTTTCCATGTTTTTCTGTGGAGTACACAGTTCGTTTTTGAATTGATATTCCATTTTGCATGTACTCCAGTGAAACAGCATTCATATTTAGAGCAAAACAGATTATTTAGAGAGAAATAATATAGGATGGGACATGCATTTATTTACACTGTAGGTATTTATTTGGGTCGTAGAAAAGTAGTCTGTGCTTTTATTGGTATCAAGGTGGTTCGTAATTAGGGATGCAACAATATGAAAATTTTAAAATCTTTAAATTTTGCTGAAATTTAGCTGATTTACTCTCATCCTCAGGCCATTAAAAATGTAGATAAGTTTGTTTCTTCATCAAAACAGATTTAGGAAATTGAAACATCACATCACTTCTTCACCAGTGGATCCTCTGCAGTGAATGGGTGCCGTCAGAATGAGAGTCAAAAAAGCTGATAAGAACATCACAATAATTCACAAGTAATCCACACATCTCCAGTCCACCAATTAATGTTGAGTGAAGTGAAAAGCTTTGTGTTTGTAAGAAACAAATCCATTATTAAGCGGTTTTAAATGGTCATGAAACCCCCTGTTTCAGCACTGGTTAGTTCTCACCACAGTTTAAAAAAAACGCTAAAAAAGTGGGCATGATGTGCACCGGAGTGGAGGGGGAAGAGGGGAGACAGAAAACACACACAGCTTCAGGTTCATACAGTTTCATTTCGCTCCCATCGAGTTAAAAACACAAATAAATGCACAGCCATTTGCACTCTGCATCGAAAACATATATATGAACGCGCTGTTGCACCTCTGATAGCTTTTAAGGCTTAGTCTGCAGTGTTTATATAAGCCTTTTGACGGGTTGTGTCACAGAGCTGTAAAAACGGTTACACTCACTAAGTGAATGAATCGCGTTTGTGTCGAACACTTATTACAAAGCAAAAACAAACACTCTCCTCCGATCCATGTACGGTTCTCTCAGTTAAGGTGCGCGATGTCATCTCACAGTCTGAAGCATCTGTCATAGCAAATAAACACATGCTGTTGTGAATAATTAAGCGAAGCGTCTTCTCATTGGATAAGAACACACAGTCTCATGAATAATTCACCGACGTATCATCGATGTTCTATCGTCCTTTGCCACGTCATAAATTGTGACGTCAACACGATGTAGATTTTAAACCCGGAAGATGAAAATAGCACAAAAAAACTTAAAATTAATCAGTTTTCTCCAACAGTTTAAATTATCTGATGCTAACATTGTCTTCTATGATGTGCAACACAAACACCTCTGCTAAAATCTCAGAAAAAGTAGTCTGGGGTTTCATGACCCTTTAATGTTAAATGTCCATCCCCTGTTGTCCTCTAACATCAAAATCCACCAACATACGTTTAGAACAATTTTGCAGAGCAAACAGTACAATTTTGTACTGTTTGATCTGTGCATATTTCTCTCTTGATTCAGACGAGATGACTTTTTCACTGGAGAAGGCAATAATGTCAATAAATGACACGTTTTATTAGTAAGAAATGTCCTAATGATGGATTGTTTTTACTAACATGCATCTTGTGTGTTGCTTACATTGCTTTTGGATTATTGCGATGTTTTTATCAGCTGTTTGAACTTTCATTCTGACGGCACCCATTCACTGCAGAGGATCCATTGGTGAGCAAGTGATGGAATGCTAAATGTAACCAAATCTGTTTGGATGAAGAAGCAAACTCATGTATGCCTTGGATTGCCTGAGGGTGAATTATTTGGGTGAACTATTCTTTTTAAATTATTAGTGTTTTTAATGATCAATTTTAAGTGAAGTAATAGTAAAAGTTAGATGATGGTAAAGGTAAATGTATGTAAAATCTGAATGTTTGATACAAGAATAGCATACTTTCTCACGGGAAGTTTTTAGAGCCAGTCCCCTTAGCAGTAAATGCCATGTGACTAATCATTTTGAATCCACAGGAAAAGGACGTTAGCTGATGGCACCACAAAAAAGTGCACAGTCTCGAGCCCTTCTCTAGAGAATATCCTGTCAGCACACAAGCTGTGACGTGAAAGGCAACAGACAGGGGAAAAAGTCCATTTCACGCTCTCCAGGGCCCTCCACAACATCAGGCAATGGCAAAACATCTATTATTACATAATGAAATAATTGCGATTTATATGTTGCTTGCAAAAAATGTCGTTTCGTCAGAATGCACGCCTATTATACGCTGATTGAAACTATCATGCGGACTGGTAATGGGCTATCACACACCAAGTGCTTCAGTCATTGTAACCTCTACTGTCGGCCCGGCCGTCCTCTCCTCTGCTGTAATTGCATTTCTAACTGACTGCTTTTAGCTCAGAGGATCCTGCTCGTTTTTCCTCCTTCATCTTGGGTTCCGTAACAGCTCTGTACAATTAGTCCAGGCCAGCGTTCAGTGAGGAGCTATGGCTCGGCTGAACCGTGAGTCCATGTAATTGCATTTGGCAGGAGGGGCAACCCGACCGGCTTGATTTCACACCTTGCAGACGCAAGTCCATTTACATGCAAACAGCTTCAAATTACAGCTGTGGGGAACATGCAGGGGACCGTTCAGCCCACCCCGGGCCCCTCGCGCGGCTGGTTTAGCAAAACGGAGTGTGATTGAATGAAGGAAATCAGCCTAATTATTACCCATCCGCACTCCCACATTAATGACAGGTTAGAGCCAAAGATACGGTAATGGGAGCGAAAGCGTTCGCTTGCCATAAAAGAACTCTGATATTATTGGCACTTTCGCTCGTTCGCTCAGATATCGCCAGGTAGCGTGTTAGCGCGCTCGAAGCGGAGTCAGGAAACAGCCATGTGGAAAATGAAGTTGCTAAGTGACATCACCTTTGAGATCTCCTCCTTCGAGTTTTTAGCACGTTTCACAACAGGTGTAAAACATTCTAACAGATTTACTGTGAACAGATTGAGAGAATGTACTCGAATGAAGTGTATTATTAGATTTATAAACATTTCCGTACTTAACGCTTGTTAGTAATTGCAAAGGTGGCAAGCAATAACATAATCTCACGGAACGTAATGTAACGTAATCATGTGGAACGTAACCTCCAAGGCTGAAGTCTGCATGAGAAGTACAACCCCATACATTTTGCTTTTCCTGTTAATGTAATACTTTATTGGTTTGAGGACGTTGGCCACAAAAGCCAATGTTTCATTCTGGAGTGTTAGTTACAGTCGGTGCCATATTTTTAATAGTTCTCTCTTTCTCAGAGTCAGAGTCAATAAATCTTTATTGGCATGACTGTAAAGGATTTCAACAAGAAAATCATTCAAGTTCTTACTTGCTGTGGATGTATAAAGCAGGTTGAAGTAAAGGAAAGCAAAATAAATAGAACTGCGATACATATAAGGTGCACATTTTATAATAAAAAACATTATATATATATGTATTTATTTATTATGGAAATAAGTTGCACCTGACTAACCCGCAATGGGTCAAAATTGCATTGTTCACAGAAAACACAGATAAGTTGCACTGATGTATAAATCACATTTTATTATAACCTTGTAAAATTACAGTAAATAAAACAAAACATTCTAAACACTAAAAAATATGTATTTTAGTTCCCATCACTTTACATTTAACAATATTTATAATGGAAAAATGCAAGTATAAAACAGAGAAATTATAGTGGCATTCATATAAACAACATTTGTTATAATCAAAAGCCTATAGCCTAATCATTTGTATTTTCAGCTAAACTGAAACTATTGGTGTAAAATTATTGGAAATGTGCAATGCAAATAAACTTGGTCTCATATACCTCTCATTCAGCTTTGGAATATAAGTCATAGAATGTTTCAGATAGTAAAAAATGTGACTTATAATGCCGAAAATATTTATTTTTATCATGTATTAATAAAAAAATAATTAAAAAAATATATATAAAAAAAATAAATTTAATATAAATATAAAATTCCATTGCATTGCGCTGTCAACCTATTTTTGAAATAAAACTAAAAACTAACAGCTACGTGGTGCTGCTGTCATCGGTTGTTTTAATGTAAACTGAATGTAAACAGACAAGCAAAAAATTGTATATGTGTCAGGTCAGATCAGGCCTAGTGTAAATGTGACCATATACACGCGCGGCACATTGTATTTTACAAAGCGCCCCTCCGGCTACAGGAATTAGCATGCTACATAGATGGCAGATACATACTGTAGCAAGCTGCTATGGGAGCTGTGTGACCTTTCCCAAAATAATTTTAATTTTCTGTTTTCTGTTTTCTCGCTCGCTTTCTCACTTACTACGCACGTCAAAAGGAGTGAGAAGGTCACAGCCCAGCGGTAGCTGTTGTTAATATATCAGCCCCTGTGTTTTTGACTGTAATTATGCAGTAAACTCCTAGAGGTCTGGCTGAAGCATGTGTATACGGGGCTCTGGGCAAAACACAGAGGGGGAATGGAGATATTTTCTCTCTTTTGGAGTCTGTTTCAGAGCCATTATAGCTCTGAGGCTCTACTTATTGGGGTTCTGTTCTCTTTTTGTGTGAAATTTAGTGCCACCCACATTAAGATTAGCTGTTTAGGGTTTGGTAATAGCTGTTTTGCTTGGTTATGTGTGCAGATGACCTGCAACTGTTTCTAAGATTTATTGGATGGAGCTAGAGGATTGACCTGGTTTGGAAAGGAAACTCTGTTCTCTGGTGTTTATGAGAATACAATCTGTCTTTGTATGCTGCAAAATAACTAAGGAATAACACAAACCTGCCCCCGAGGTTCGTTGCCCACATGTGGAAGGCATAATACAGTTTCCAGTTCATGGACTGAGATTGGCACCACAGTGACCCAGTCTGTATCCCACACCAGTGACTGTGCATTTTTATTAGGGATTCTTTTGATATGCTTAGAGGAACTCATAGACCTACACGGATTCCACAAGAAGCTTTCTGGAGAATTCAAACTGCTGTCTTTCTCAAGGTTCTGTATGGTCCTTGCGCCAAGAATGTTCAATTATTAAAAATGTTGCTTAATTTGTTGACCTCAGCTACTTTAGAACTTTCATATTTAAAGGGATAAGAAGGGATTCTGTCATTTACTCAACCTTGTGCCTATCCAAACCTTAGTAGTTTTGGTCACATTTACCATTGCTTTGAAATTCATATTAAAAATCCAGTCATTTTAGTAGGAATCTGTGCAAATGATTTGTGTAAAAACAAAACAATTTCCCACAATAGATTTTTTAATTGGGTTGGAGTTGTTCATGCAAATTCACAGCATTGACAAACAGAAAGCTGATTAATTGGAAAGTGACGTCTTTGTGAGCTATGCTATACTATTGGACCTTTTTTTGTCTGTGTAGTTTCGCTAATGTAACTGCACCTTATTACTGCTTCAGAACAGAATATTTTGACGAATGTTTTTGAAACCGTTCAATGAAAGCTAATAGGGTCCAAACCAACACGGAACCCTGCTGACTTTAATATGGATTAAAAAACAAGTCTTACCTTGCAAATAGGTGCCAAATTGTGGATTTCAATGGGGTGTTTTCCTGGATTGTAAAATTGATTATTTGCCTATTTCATATGGAGTTTCGCAGGGGAGTGTACTAGGTCCATTATTATTATTTTTTATGATACATGAATGATTTCAAAATGGCCTTTTCTAATGAGCTTTTGGTCTCTGCACATTAAATTGAAGTAGTAGAAAATATTTTGACATATAAAATATAAATCTATGCCATGGAATTCTGCAGGCTTTTCCCTCAAAATATTAAATATGTGTGCAGATTCCATTCAGACCTACTCTTAGCATCAGGTGTTGCTCTTCTTTTGAGTGTATGTGTGTGCTGTATTGGAGAGGTGACGGGCATCTCGCTGTCCTGCTGCCTGTCATGAGCGAGGGCAGACAGCTGTGCTCTGCTGAGCTCAGAGAGTCGTGTATGAGAATTCACGCGCTGACAGAGACAGATGACAGCTGAAAGGAAGCAGCCTGCTGGAAGAACACCTCCATATCTCACACCACCTCGCCTAGACCACCCCTTTAGAAAACCCTGCATCACTCTCTCTTTCTTACTCACTCCCTCTTTCACTCTATTACTCTCACAATTTCAAACTACTATATTGGCATTGTTGTTTTGCTCCTTTATTGCCTTATAAAATACTGAAACACAGAATGGTAGAAAATGGGAGGTACTAGTTAAGCTAATAGGGACTTTAAGCAGCCTCCACTGTTGGAACGGCAACGCATTCCAACGTCATATTGCGCATTCGCGACTTCAACTGCTACTTTGTGGCATTCTGCTGTAACCGTCTACAACAGGAGAACAGCTGCTTTGCCGTAGTCGTTACAAAGGGACAGCTTAGGTAGTTAAATGTTGCGTTTTATGGTATATACCATTTAATTCCATCAGTATACAATTCTACCATTAGTCTTTCATTTTATCCGTGTTGATTATGTTTTAAATTTAAGCTAATTTTAACGATTTTTTTCATTTGTACAAAGATATGTCTGCTGTTAGCAACAGCACTTCAGGTAGCACTGACACTAAATATATTTGAAGAGAACAATGAAATTATTGCCTAAACATCCTCCTCATAATCCATCATTTGTATTTAAATAAATGACTGAATGCTGCGATGCGCCGTCTTGTTTACGGTTGCTTAATGATTTTTATGTTCTCGGCTACGGCGGTGTAACAGCTTACTTCCGGTCAACATAGCCATTCCATTTGCAGCTGTTGCTTAAAGTCCCTATTAAGCAGAGTAAGTGCAAAATACAATATAAAATTCACTATACTGTAAATTAAACATGAATTTGCTTGTTTTATTGAATTATTGTATTATATTACTTTTTTCTGTCAAATATTATATTATATTACATTTATTATATTATATTATATTATATTATACTATACTATACTATACTATACTATACTATACCCTGGAACACAAAACCAGTCATAAGTAGCTCGGTATATTTGAAGCAATAGCCAACAATACATTGTATGGGTCAAGATTATTGATTTTTTATTTTATGCCAAAAATCATTAGGATATTAAGTAAAGATCATGTTCCATGAAGATATTTTGTAAATTTCCTTCTGTAAATATATTAAAACTTTATTTTTGATTAGTAATATGCATTGCTATGGACTTCATTTGGACAACTTTAAAGGCGATTTTATCAATATTTTGATTTTTTTGCACCCTCAGATTCCAGATTTTCAAATGGTTGTATCTCGGCCAAATATTGTCCTATCCTAACAAACCATACATCAATGGAAAGCTTATTTATTATTAAAATGGACACGTATGACTGGTTTTGTGGTCCAGGGTCACATATAAGAAATTAAAAGCAGGAATAGCAGTGCAGCCTAATGTGATTATTATACTTCAAAAGGGTATAATTTCAATAAATAAATATGAGTCCAAACGTGGCACTGTTGTACAATATTTAAAACCTAGTATACTTTCATTGAAAAACACATTTATTGATACATTTTCAATGCACCCCTAAAGATTTTTTTTTTTACGTTAAAGTTTTTAAAATTTGGAACACGTGCTCTTTGGGGAAAAGTGAGCATCAAGCTATGATATTTTGTATTATGTTTTATTATATTAAATTATTTTGCAGTCATTTGCAGCTTGGCAACATATAATGACAGTAGCATAAAAGCAGTAAGAAGAAATCTTCATAAAATAAAATAATACAATAAAACAAGCAATCAAACAAAAATGCAATAAAACATTAAAAATAAAATTGCAAGTACAATAGTCTTTCTCTGTCTCTCATCCACTCTCATCCTACTTTTCACCTTCCATCTGGCAGAAGTCTTGCATTTTATCTAATTTTCTTTTGTTCATTCATTATCTTTTCATTGCAGTGCATACATGATTCATACTCCTTTACCACGCGTTGTCTTTCATAGCCAGGCCTCATTGTTGCTCTGTACTTGAAGTCGTTCTAAACCACATGGCACAATTTAACTGTCTGTCTTCTTTCTCTCCTTTCTTTTATGTTCTGCTGTCCTGCCCACCCGTGGTCTTGACCCTCTGCTGACTCACAGGTAAGCGTCTCCATCCATGTTTCATTAAATGTCTCTGTCGTCTGAAGTCTGAATTTCATGTCCTTGTCTCGTCTGAGCTCACGGATTCCACCCACACAAACAAGGACATCTTTCTGGAACTTTTAAAAGTGGCCAAAAACGGTTTTTGTCATACTGTAAGGACATTTTCTGACCTACTTTCCCGTATGTCTGAATTATGAAGGACTGTCATTTATGTATTTTGGATGGAGAAATATGTGCTGAAAGAGGGACAGGCATATAATGGTATGTGCTTTTATCAGCATGAAGAGCTTTCGCTATGCTTTGGGCTGGGATTACATTGAGGTTTAGCTGGACCACTATAACAATGTGAGGTCAGGGACAGCGGCTGATTTGAACGCTGCTGTATTAATCTGTACATTAAGGGGAAAGTTATAAGTCTGAAGAATGAGAAATGAAAAAGTTATGTAATGAAGGTTATGCAAGTGTAATTGTGTAATTGAATGTTTCTGAGAGACCCCGGGAGCACATATCCATGAGTTTGCTCAGCTTGGGTAATAAATAAATATTACTACTTTTCTCCCACATCATATTATTTAATCAATATTTTTCAGCCTTTTAGCACCAGTTAATTACATAAAGCACAATATGACACTACAGTAACATAAAAGGGTGTTCAATTCAATTAGAGTAAATATTTTTAAACAATCAGCAGTTGTTGGTTCATGCAGTATCAAGCAATGCTTTAAAAACCTCTATATATAATCACTACTGTTCAAAATTTTGGGTCTTGTAAGACTGTTTTTTTAATGTTTTTGAAAGAAGTCTCTTATGCTCACCAAGGCTGCATTTATTTGATCAAAAATACAGTAAAAATAGTAATATTGTAAAAAAAAAAAAAAAACAGTACTAAAAATGTAGTAATTTATTCCTGTGATGGTACAGCTGACAATTCTGCAGCCTTTATCTTTTCAGTGTCACATGATCTTAAAAAAAGAAAATGCTGCTTGATCTTTTTGTGGAAACCGTGCTAACATTTCTTTCAGGATTCTTTAAAGAAAGTTCAAAAGAACATCATTTATTTGAAATAAAAATCTTTTAAAGCATTATAAATAAATATATAAATATGTGTACTGTCACTTAAGTTTTGAACAATCTAATGCATCCTTGCTGAATAAAAGCATTTCTTTTATAAAGAAGAATCTTTCTGACCCTAAACTTTTTAGTGGTTGTGCATGTGTTTATACTGTATATAATAAATCTTTTTAACATTTCATTTGCATTTTAAGCATGAAAAATGACAAGTGGGAGCTTCTGTGGACCATTTTTCAGTAACTGTGCAAATGAATAATTAAGTCAGTGCTTTAAACCAATTTACATTTTACAATATATTGTAAGCATTCTTCATTTATATATCAACCAGTTCTATTTAACTATTAGAACCTGGAAGCATGACAGATTTTAGGACTTTTTTACTGCTACTCTGAGGGCCCTGGATAGCTTTAGTGTTCTTATTTTAGTCTTGAATTCTTATTTTAGTAAGCAGTGGTTTTTGTGGTCTGTTCATTTAGTCACGTACTGTCTCTGTATATGTAAGCTGTGCAGTAGTGTTTTGTGTTTGGTTCTGCTTTAGAGAGAGTTTGTGTGAAAGGGAATAGGGGTCATAACAACACCCTCAGCAGTGTCTCATCTCATAGGTGAATCTGATAAGCATGACAGGATGCTGGAGAGGAGAGAGGGGTGAGAACAAGGAGAAAAGGGATCAATCTGCCCAAGACTGTTTATCATTAGGGACAGACTGAGCTGGTAAAAACTAAATTTATGTACAGTTTAATCAAATTAGTTACATGATGACAATTAATTAATACAATTAATATCAGTATGTGACCCATTTCGATCTGGTCAATCCTGGAATTGGTGACAACCTCAGAAACACCAAACAATCCACCTCTCCACCATAGCTGAGCTTCAAATAGTGGTATTATGTTGGAAAAAAATAACTTTAGCTATAAAAACACATATATCATGGACAATTTCAGGCCATTTTCCACCGATTTTCTCTTGCACCTCTTTTGATATAGGCTTTATCCAATTTTTGGTGCTTGTACCTAATTGAGGGTTTTTCATCGGCACACACATAGCGAAAAGGCAAGCTTTACAGGGTTGTCCCGCTCTAGATTCCACCTGCCCCTCTTATCGAAAATGATTTGTGTCCTTGTGGAAACCATTTTTTTTTTTTTTTTTTTTTTTTTTTTTTCAAGCAGCTCCCAGTGCTATTGTGCTGCTATTTTGAATCTCCTCACCTGCTGTTTTTTTATTTATTTTTTTATTGTGTAGTTTAATTGTGCTAAATTTATGTAAACGGCTATTTTAGACATTGGAAATGAGAAAGGAAATGGTGAAATGTTTGATATTAAAAACACTTTTAATTCACTCAAATAATTCATAATAATTTTATATATTATAATAATTAAAAATGTTGTATTAAATTACAAATACATGAATGAATCAATGAACGAACAAATGCACAAACAAATAAATATATACATAAAAAAATGTAGTTCTCAAACTTTTGGATACTTTTTTTTCTTCTATGTTTACTTCCAGTCCATTATTGTTTATCATGGGACAT
The DNA here is from genome assembly GCA_027422415.1 of Schizothorax lantsangensis. Classification (NCBI taxonomy): domain Eukaryota; kingdom Metazoa; phylum Chordata; class Actinopteri; order Cypriniformes; family Cyprinidae; genus Schizothorax; species Schizothorax lantsangensis. The sequence continues at coordinate 28,587,043 of CM049845.1, read as the reverse complement.
CTGGTGAAATTTTGTACCAAAGTTCTGTAACCATTTCCTCTCATGAACTGATAAAACCATTTAAACCATTTACTGTTAAGCCAGTTACAAACTGTGGCCTACAATACAGCTTAGTTAAGAGTGATCCCGTTACGCCGTCCGTCCTCTGTGTCATTAATGGACTGCAGACTGATATTGTGTGAGTGTGTGTTTGTTCAGTAATGATGTCTTGAGTGTTATCTCTCCCTTGGGTGGCACTTTGTGCTCAGTAGGGGTGAACTAGTCAAACAAGGGAATCCCACTGATGTTGGCTTAACTGTCAACCAGCTCCTCCCTTCACCACGTGTCCCACTGCTTTCTTATTCCCACCCTGTGGCTGCTGGGAAACGCGGTGAAGATGCTGTTAATTCTCCAGAGTGATTCCCCTCTCAGCGCAGTTAATTGCTGCAGTCTGTATATTCCCAGATGCTCTCGGTTTCCTCATTGTTGCAGTGCAGGTAGTCAGCTTCAGGATGTGTCCACCTCCCTCTGGTGCCTCTGCCACTACGCTATTCTTGCATACTTTTTATTTGTTCTCCTTCTGTTTGTCTTCACTACAGTTTACTGTAGGCATTGTAGGAAAGAATGATGAAATAAGCCATCTAATCTGTATTCTTAATTTTAAATGAATTGGCCACACCCATAGGAAGGTCTGTTTATATAAGATTGATCTGTCTGTCTATCATCGTCAATCTTCTTTCTATTCATCGTTCTTTCAAACTATCTATTGTTCTGTCTTTCTTTCTATCTATCTATCTGTTTTTCTGTCTCTGTCTATTGTTCTGTCTGTCTGTCTGTACATTGTTCTGTATGCCTGTTTATCAGTCTCTATCTGTAAAACTGTCTCTCTGTCTGTTATTATATTGTTCTCTCTGTCATTCTATCATTCAGTCTGTCATTCTTTCTATCTGTCTGTCCTTCAGTCTGTCTGTCTGTCTGTTGTTCTATAATTGGTCTGCCGTTCTTTCTATCTGTTTTTCTGTACATCTGTCTTTATGTTTGTGTGTCTGTCAGAAGTATGTCATTCTGTTTATCTGTCTGTCTATCTATCTGTCCACAGTTCTATCTGTCTGTCTGTCTGTCCATCTGCCATTCTGTCTGTCGTTCTATATTTTACCTGTCTATCATTCTCTCTCTTTGTGTTTTTTCTGTCTGTTTATCTGTCTATCGTTCTGCCTGTCTGTCTGTTTATCTGCTGTTTTGTCTATCTGGCTATCATTCTGTCTGTCTATCATTCTGCCTGTCTATCTGTCTCTCTATCTGTCCATTGTTCTGTCTGCCTGTTTATTAGTCTGTATCTGTAAAACTGTCTCTGTCATTCTATTGTTCTGCCTTTCTATCAGTGAGTCTGTCATTCTTTCTATCTGTCCATCGTTCTGTCTGCCTGTCTGTCATTCAGTCTGTCTGTCTGTTGTTCTATCATTGGTCTGTCATTTTTTCTGTCTGTCTGTCTATCTATCTGTTTGTCTGTTGTTTGTATGTCCATCTGTCTGTCTTAGACATGTCTGTCTGTCTGTCATTCTTTTGTTCAGTCTGTCATTCTGTCTGTCTGTTTATGTCTATCTACCTGTCCATAGTTCTGTCTGTCTGTCCATCTGCCATTCTGTCTATCTGTCATTCAATTATTCAGTCTCTCATTCTGTCCATCTGTTTATCTGTTTGTTTATCTATCTGTCCATCTGCCATTCTGTCTGTCATTCTATAATTCTGTTTATCTATCTGTTTATCATTTTCTCTTTCTTTCTGTTTTTCTGTCTATTTATCTGTCTATCATTCTGTCTGTCTATCTGTCTGTTTTTTTTCTATCTGGCTATCATTCTGTCTGTTGTTACATTTGTCTTCTAACACTGTCTATTATTAATTTTGTCATGTAAACATATCTTGTTGTAATTTTTCAAATTATGAACAGTTATATAATAAACCAACATTGTGCATGTTGATGGCCATGCACATAAACTAACCCCAAATACATTCTTGACCTTGGCAAACCCATGTACTTACATCACTTTTCTCCTCACACTCATTGTCTCTTCCTGTCTCCCCTCAGGAGGAGCTCAACTCTCACTGCGGTGACAATGTCATTTCATAATAAATTCATGCAGACTCCATCAGAAGAGCATTTTATGTGAAAAGCAGCAGGTTTCTGAGTTTAGGGGAGTTTCAAGTGTTGAAACACTATTCTTGTTTTTGTGTTTGTAGAAAACATCATAAGCCAGATTTATATGCTAGGTGCATGAGGCGAAAGCTCAGAGAGAAAACCCTTCAGCAGAGCTGCATCTAAAGAGACATTTTGCATGAGAACGACTGAATGACTACCTGTATTTGCACGGTAATGCTCTCAGGTATATACACCGCTTGTTTGATCTTGCTTCCACTCTGAGATCCTTAGGGAAACTATTTAGTATTTGTACAGCTTGTGTACTTTGATTAAAACATGGATTTGGATTAGTTTGATGAGCAACATTCATGGTAGGAGGGGAAAATGGCAAGATTAGTCCAAGTGTTTGATGTTTGGCATTGAATACTCAAAGTAAAGCCTCTATTGGTAAGGAAACATGTACCTGGTGGGTTCATACGTGATCTAGAGAGGGGCATATTGTGTCCATTGGCTCTCATGTGTATTTAGTACTGTGTGAAAAAGAGCAAGTCGGTTACAGCAACAGCTGGTGTGCAAACAGATGAATGTTTAATTGAGATCCAGTAGAGAGGTAAGAAGAGATTGCCAACATCTACCCCACCCAAAAGGAGCAACACCCAGCCAGGAGCTGAACAGCTGAGGAGCTCATTACTGTATGTGTGTGTGTGTTTGTGTTCATTCCCATTTGCAACCATTGCTGAAAGCACTTTTTGTTTTTGATGTGTGTGTGTGTGTGTGTGTGTGTGTGAACAGGTGTTAGCAGTATCGTCACTCGTCTTTACCAGAGGATTTCAGCTTTGTTAAATAACTGCTCTACTAGCTTCAGACAGCACAACCATAGACCATATTTATGGATTGTCTGATGCATGTACACTAAATGGCAAGATGGATGGATGGATGGATGGATGGATGGATGGATTGTCAGAAAGACAGAGGGATAGGTGGAAAGACAGATAGACTGATGGATAGACAGATAGGTGGATGGAAGGATGGATTGATAGACCTGTTTGTTCTTGAATGTTCTGCTTTAAGTTCATCAGTTCACAGATGTTCTTGCTTGTCATTTAAAATTATGAACTGTGAATGGCTGAATTGCATCAGATGTAAAACACAGACCAGAGCTTTTGCTTTTCATCATGGCTAAACATGGCTTGACAGAGCTGGTTCAATCTTGTGTTTGTTAGTCCACAATTGTGATGAGACCAAAGCACTCAGCACATCGTCAGGCAAGATGTATAGAATTTAATGGGAGAGAAGCAGAATTGATTGACAGTTTGACGTAGGGCTGCACGATTATGACAAAAATCATAATTGTCGATTATTCCCTTGAGATTGTAATTGCGATTATTAATAACGATTACTTTGAACAGATGTATGCCATTGTTTGAAGCTGCATGCCATATTTTTATATAATATATATATATATATATATATATATATAAGGCTGAAAACACTCTTCCTGAACTTTTATTGCTTTTCTATAGCATTGAGCCTCAAATGTCAACTATACATTGGTTTGGTTTCTTCTTTAAACAAAAAAGGTAAAATTATGCATGGTATAATAATGTTATACTAAAACTAAAAAAAGAAAAAAATGGTTTACTAAAGCTATACATTTCATTTACAATTAAACAGAACATTTTACAGTACAATTTATATTATAAGGGCTCCAGAATAACATTGGAGAGCAGTGGCACCAGCACCTGATTTGGTAGCACTGAACATGTAATATTGCAAGTTTTGTCTCTTAGAAATGCACATTAGAACAGGAGCTTGAGTTCGGATGCAGATGTACATTTGACAGTACCGTTGTGAAAACTGTAACATCCTCATCTTTTATACATAACCAAAAGTACAGCACCTCATTACCATGGTAAAAAAGTAGCCTAACTATATGGTTTCTATGGTGATTGCATTGAAAAACAGAAGCCTAAAGTCATTCAGTCAATTACAAATCCACATCAACTGATAGAATAATTGACAAAATAATAATGTAATTATATTCCATTACTCCTTTAACATATTTAGCATATTAATAATATAATAATACTCAATATGAATATCCTACTTTTCTGCCACCTTATCATTGTTAACCTTAGTGTTACTAGAGTAAAACTATGGTAAATGTGGGTGATTTGTGGATTGAAACGTCTTCTAACTGGATCGTTGTTGCACTGTTTCTGCTGCTTTCTTCATCAGTGTTGATGAGAATAACAGCTCCGATTTATTTGGCTTTAAACTAGTTTAAATGAAAGAGACGTGCTTTGTACTGGAGAACTCTGCGCTGAACTCGAGTGCTTCTTACTGGATTTCACAGTGTTGTTTAGCACGTGATCGCGGGTCACTGTAATAAACGCATATGCTCTAAACTCGCGCTGCACTGTTTTCTTTTGAGGCGCGCGGATTAAAGGTCGGTGGCGCGCAGTTCAAACGAGTTCCGCTATTTTGTTCTGCTTTTGACACGTTTGGCTTTTAACATATCTATCATGCACAACAGCGTGACAACGACTATCAGTTAGACAAAATGTCTTTTATCCAGTGTGTTTGAGTTTGTTAAACCCCGCGCTGCAAACACCCCTTAAGCACACAGAATAATGTGTTTTAATTATTTATTTTTGTAATCGCTGCTTTGGACGATTATGTAATCGTGGCATCCATAATCGTAATCGCGATTAGAAATTCGATTAATTGTGCAGCCCTAGTTTGACGTGAATCCTCACACATTCACATGCCATACCACTCCACTAACACAAACTGCTCATCCTTATTTTATTTACTACTTCTGAATTTACATTAGGCATACAGTAAGAAGACTGAAGGAATGGCCATTTTATTTTATTTTATTTTAATCATTCAGACTCATTTTAAAATTAGGTTTTAAACTGACATGGCGCATCTAACAGCACCATATTTGTTGTGATTTTGTGGAAATTTTCTGTCAGTGCTTTCTTTTATTCCAGGCTGTTCCTCATTCAATGCTGTCCAAATTCAGTAGACAAAAAAATAGCAGTTAAAGGGATAGTTCACCCAAAAATTAAAATGCTGCCATTAATTACTCACCCCCATGTTGTTTCAAACCTGTAAGACCTTCGTTCATCTTCGGAACACAAATTAAGACATTTTTGATGAAATCCGAGAGCTTTCTGACCCTCCATAGACAGCAATGGTACTACCATGTTGAAGGCCCAGAAAGATAGTAAAGACTTTGTTAAAATAGTCCATGTGACATCAGTGGTTCAACCTTAATTTTACGAAGCTACGAGAATACTTTTTGTGCGCAAAGAAAACAAAAATAATGACTTTATTAAATAATTTCTTCTCTTCCGTGTTAGTCTTCGACGTGCATTCAGAAGAGTACCACGCTTGCGTGTGCATTACGGTTGAACCACTGAGCACATGGACTATTTTAATGATGTCCTTACTTCCTTTCTGGGCCTTGAATGTGGTAGTTCCGTTGCTGTCTATGCTTAAAATCTTAAGTGGTGTTTCAAAGATGAATGAAGGTCTTACGGGTTTGGAACGACATGAGGGTCAGTAATTTTTATTTTTTGGGTGAACTATCCCTTTATGTCATATGGACTACCTTTTACAGTAATTTCATGAGGCTGCTTGTGAGCTTGATGGAAGAAAGAAAGTCCATAATTATTTTTTTATATTGTAAACTATCCCTTTAATTATTACTTATTTAACACCATTTATGGATGATTCAGGACAGGAAGAGAGACAATGCCTGTGTTTCAGAACACAGTGATCAGCCTAAAAAACCTTTTTAAACATTAGTACATGCTTTAGCTCTGTTTTACACTCAGTCACTTTTGATCTCTGACCTCTGACCTGATTCAGCAGGTCTCATACACAGAGCTGTCATTTAAATGATGGACAGTCTCCTCATGATTGGCTTTTTGTGCATTCAGTCGATAGATGTGTCTGCACGCAAGCCCGTATGCGCATGCGCATGCATGTTTAAACAAGTATGACAATGAGGATCATCCCTGAGGCGGCGTCATTAGCTCTGCCGAAGCCCCTCTCTCTCCCATCCATTCAGGTTAGCGTCACTCTTGAAGCTTGTGACAGCTCCCCAGGCGCTCATCTCGGGAAGGCTAGACTGCGCGTTCGAGGATGCAGCTTCGAATAAAAGCATCTTGCCTTTGAGCCTCGGCAGTGTGTTAATAGTTAATGTCCTGGCGGCCTCCACCCTGCCTGAAATATTCAGCAGAATATGAAATAATCATGAACATTGATGGAATGAAACCTGCTAATTTGACTAACCCCATTTTTTTTGCAGAGCAAACAGTAAGTTCACGATTATGGATCGAGTGTACAGAACAAATGCAGTATTGATGGGTCTCATCGTAAAAAGAATATTGTTCCAATATTAGAGGAAGTGGGAGCTGGAGTCAGACCAGATGTCTTTGAGTTTTTATGAGCGGATCTCCAGACGAATGTACGCTTCTCAAGTGGAATTCTTCTAGTAGAATTTTATATGTAGGACAATTGTCCCATTTGACTTGAGTTACAGAAACCAAACAACACTCAAATGAGAGAATATCTGACTGAGATGTAGATGATGTAGAAGGCAACAATGATGTAGAATGGTCTGATTGTTTGCCTCGTTTTTTTAATGTATTTTTTTTATTACTATTTATTAAATTGCCATTAGGTGCAGTGTGCTGTTTGTTTTTTGATTCACTAAAAATGACTTGTTCATAGGAGTCATTTTTTAGCAGCTGGCCCACACTGATCATTTTTTTGATTCACTAAAGAACCATATGAGTCATTTGTTTAGAAATAGGCCAACAGTAGTTGTGCTGTATGTTTTTTTTTATTCATTAATAAGAACCTGTTCATAAGTCAATGAACTAGGAGTAAATGCACTAGGAGATCTGTATGCATGTATCCAGGAACTAAAAATATGGCTTACAGAACATTTTCTGATGTTAAAGGCAGGGTAAGCGACCAAAACAGTAAGCGGCGCCCCTTCACCTCGTTTTGTTTTTTTGCTTTTGAAAGTTTTTGTTTGTTCCTGTGTGTCTGTCCCGCGGCAAGGAACTCGCCGCTCGTAATCCCGCCCTAGCCCGCTTAATTTCGGCGTTGGAGTTCGGCGGGATCGCCGCTAGTCCGCCGTCCGCGGCTCACCCAAGCACGCCGCCGTCCGCAGCTCACCCAAGCCCACCTGCAGTTCATGTGGCAAGCCCGCTGTCCGCCGCTGACTCCAGCCCAGAGCATGTTCCCGTGGATCCAGTCCACATATCCGGCCAGGAGTGCCGTGCCATGTCCCCAGAGACATGTTTTATGTCTTGTTGAGTCCTCAGGAACAGTTTTAATGTATCTTGTCTTGTCGGTCTTGTCCATGGAGACTCGTCTGGGGCAGTCTGCCTCTCCTTGTCGCTGATATGGAAGCGGTTGCTGAGGGACCCTGTGAGGGCCCCTGACTCCTCGTCATGCCCAGAAGAAGCCTCAGCTTCCAAGCTAGCCCAAGATGGGCCCCTGTTTCTGTGGACAGCCCGGAGGGCTCCTGATACCCCATAAGCAGCCCCATGGATTTTTTTTGGGGGGGTAGAAGGGTCCCGGCTGTAGTGGCCACGGCCACGAAGACCACCTGCCATGGCCTCCAGAGCTCCCAGCTCCGCCTTGGCTTCTGATCTGTCTGTTCCGTCCTGGAGGCCCCCGTCCTGTATGCCTGTCTGTGTTTGTCCTGAGGGGCCTCCAAAGCGCCCACCCCCCCTCTCAGGTGGTACTGTTACGGCGCGGGACGCACCTTCCGGGGAGTTTTGTCAGTCCTGTGTCATGTGTTCCCCCCTCTTGTGTCCTTATTTGGTTTGTTTATTGTTCTCGTTTAGTGTGATTATTAGTTAATTCTGTTCAGCTGTCTGTTTGTAATTATCCTGTGTATTTAGTTCCTGCCTTTTGAGTTCCTTTTTGTCTGGTCTACTCGTTACTCCCCGGTGTTCCTGTGCGTCTGCCCTGCCTTGTCCTTATTAAAGACTGTTAATTTGAGTTTATCCACGTCTGCGTGTTCCTCGTTTCTCCCTGCTGTGTGCACCGTGACACTGTCCTTTCTCTTTTCTTTTTTCATATTGTCTCATCTTTTATTTTCATTCCTTTTTTTTTCTTTTCATCTCTTCTAAATTGACTTTTGTTCATGAGGTGCAGGTATTAGTATCTAAAATTATATTCAATGTTACAGTTGGACTGGCTTTGTTCTTTGGAACACAAAAGATTTGTGGTTTATAAATCATACAGAATTTTAAATTTTTTGGAAAATCTAAAAAAGGAGAAAGTTTCCTCTGAGGGGTAGTTTTAGGGGATATAACATACAGTTTGTACAGTATAAAACCATTACATCTATGAAATTTACCCTTAAAACATGTAAACCTGTATGTGTGTTTAGTCAGAGGTGTCCAGTGTTGTTCCTCAAACGTTTCTCAAAATCTCTTCTTCTGTGTTATGCAGAAGTATGCCATACATGTTTGGAACAACATGAGGCTGAATAAATGTTGTTTTATTTTTGGGCAAATATACCTTTAATCCTCTTAATCCCTCTCTGCTCTCTCTGTCTCGTGCAAAGAAACATCTTCATGCTACCTCAGCTATCGGCAGTTGTCCATTACCCTTTATAAGCATCCACCGGGCGTCTCAGAGCCACAGGCACCGTGCCACCTTCTTCTCATTCCGAATGTGTGTGAGACCATGTGTAGAGAGAGATCTGCTTTGTACTTTTCCTCTAAAAAAAAGAGAGGATGGGGATGAATGGATGAGAGGGAAGATATGAGGGCTTGCTGACAGCTTAGTGGGGTCAATATCTAGACGGCAGACATCACTGCCCCTCAGAGCCTGTGAGCCTCTCGGCTATCTCACAGGAACAAAGAATCTTCTGCCATTTTGGCTCATGAGATCATTTTACAGACCAGAAACCAAGATGAAGTGTATGATAAATTGGTGTTAAAGGGAAAGCAGGATTTCTAAATAGGCTTGAATTATTTTAATCGGGATTTACGCAGATTAAACAAGCTGCTCATTTACTGTATCATGTGGTTGCAGTGAATATTTAGCTATTTTACACTTTTTCATTGAATGAATGTTTGACACCAATGTATGCAATAGTACATTAAACAACAATAAACAAACTGTATCCTGTTCCCCTTTGTAGTTTATCCTTTACAGACTTGTTTTCATTTGCATCAAATTAAACGTGGCATCTACTTTGACTATAATCCATTACCTCAGTGATTTCAATTAATCTGCAATTTGATTCTGATTTATTTGAGTACATTTCAGTTTGCTTGAACTATTCATTAAAAGAGCTGGTTCGTAAGAGTCATTTATTTCAGAAATTGATCCACACTGGTCATGCTTAATGTTTTTGATTGAATAAACAGCATTGGTTCATAAGAGTCTCTATTAGTTTAGAAATGGGCCCAAACTGGTAACACTGCACAATTTTGATTGACTAAAAATAACTGGTTCTTGAATGAATCAAGGCAGACCAGAACTGAATCTGCAAGTGGGCTTTTTTCATCACACCCACAATCTCTACCTGAATTGGCCTGTCAATACCTGCATTGGCTGAGATCTATAATCATAAAGTTAACTGTCATGGGGCTCGTTATTCATCTGTAGAGCTGTTAACCTTTAGCCACTGTAGGAACTGAAGATTCACAGCCTTCATAGTGCAAACAAACAGGCACTTATATGGTGGTGGTTGGCTTGTAAGAATCCTTCTGTGCTTCTCGAGAGACTTCCAGCAAGAGAAAGAGAAGAAAGAATAAATAAAATAGGTGTTTGATTGTTGAATGAGCTCAGAACGAAACTGTCAGACTCCACGGGAACCTTTTTTATGGCCTCATGTCTGTGATCAACTTTCTGAATTTCATTAAACGTTGCTGACTGCATCGTGTTTTTGTTTTGTCCTTGTATTTATGAACTTTGTTGCTCTCTTTTATGAACTTTCTTTCACCTCCCTTGATGGTTGTTGTTTTCTACTCTTTTCACAGTCAAAAGAGACTCATTGTGACTTCAATTACTTGGAGCTCTGGGTATCTGTCTCAGGTAGACAGAGGCTGAATTGGAAGTGGTGTCAGCTCCTTCATTAAACATTAATCACGGCGGGTCCCTCAGCAGAGCTTCTGAAAGGGCAAAACTAATAAACAGTCTGCCGTGGGAAAGACATGAGCACTTATGGGGGTCCCCTCATGGAGACATGATAGACGTCTGGCAGAGGAGATGCTTCTCTTCTCTTCTCTTCTCTTCTCTTCTCTTCTCTTCTCTTCTCTTCTCTTCTCTTCTCTTCTCTTCTCTTCTCTTCTCTTCTCTTCTCTTCTCTTCTCTTCTCTTCTCTTCTCTTCTCTATATTATTTTTGCTTGTCATCTTGTTTCATCTTTTGTTTTATTACTTTAGATTTTCTTCTCATCTGTTCTCACCTCGTCTCACCTTTTCTCATTGTGTCTTCCTTGTCTCACTTTGTCTCTTCTCATCTCAACTTTTCTGATGTCTTCTATTCCTTCTATTTTACATTTTTTCCCCTCATCTCATCTCTCCTTTCCTCTCATCTTCTTACATCTCACCTTTTTCTTTCTTGTCCCATTCTCTTTTCTCCTTAAATCTAATTTTGTCTCATCTCTCTGTGAAATTATATATATTTTTTTATGATAAATGTTAAGTCTTATACACAGAGCTTTATTTGTATTGGTCCCGGTTTTGTTATGTAGACATTTTTCTTTGCCTCCATAATTCCATGTGCATATGAGAGTAGGTCACTAGATTACCTCATATCTGGCATCATGCGTGTTATTTCAGAAATTCATGAATTATTCACTCCGATGACATGTGGTTTGCCAGCTGTGTTGAAATGCAGACCAGGGGTCTGTTCGAGTTAAAGAGCTGTGCCGGTCTGACAGGCTCTCTGGTATTATGGGTCTGTTATTATTATGATCGTGAGAGATGTATTGAGACAGAAAGGGAAGAAGCCTCTACGGGGAGGGCGTTCCGGCCCCAGTCAGTCTCCACATGCACATTCCAGCGCGGTGTGCTGGAGGTATCCGGGAGAAAACCGAGGAGATGAATTTCCCAGTTCCACAGCAGAGGTGTCAGACAGATGCATGCTGGGATAGATCTCACACTTATCATGCCCAGAAATGGACACACCTGGGTTCTAACTCAGTGTGTGTGAATACATATGTATTTTTGTCGGACAGATGAGTGTGTCATGTGTATGTTAGTGTGCAAAGAACCAGAGAATATCTGCCCTCTCTTTCTATTTCTCTAGGTTGTACAATGTCTGTCTGCTTTATGTCCTGCAGCAGGTGCCACAGGAGAGGGCAGAAAGTCACATCCACGTAATTGACAAGGACTACAGAATGGCTTCCTGCAGAGTTTGGACTTGAAACACAAAGCAGATGTTGCTTGGAGTAGTTCACAGGACAGTTATTCCAGAATGTATACATTCCAGTGCTGCTCAGCCGGCTCAGAACATTCCTCCCAAACCCATGCGAACAGGAAATGAAAAAGATGCAGAGGGAATGATGTGGTACTTCCGAGTGGAAGCTCTCAGGGAGTTGGGTTTGGATGTACGACGACATTTATAGCACATGCACTTAGCTCTAGACGTCTGTTCAAGGCGTGCGTTTTCATATGAAAGATCTCATTTTGTAGATGTAATCGTTAGCTAATCTGTTAAAGTGTTCCCTGTTGGATCTCAGAATGACATTCGACAGATGTTTTCGTGACATTTGTGGTTTAGTTTAAACACCATGTTTAAAGTTGAACGTAATGCTTTCTAGATGATGCGCTCCTTCATAGCTTCCTGCATGTGCTTACTGGCTAGCATGGCTCTCCTCTAATCTCGTACCAAAAGGCATTTTTCTTCTCATGTCAGAAGATAAAACTATTGAAACTTGGCAGCGACTTAAATAAAGACGTTTTTAGTCAACTTTACTTTGAAGTCAATTCCCTTGAGGCGTTTAAACTGTAAATCCAGCCCAGCTCCACGCGCTCAAAGCTAAAGCAGCTAGCTAGCGCAGGAACATTCTATTAACATGTCTCTGAGGGGCTCTACCGTGTGTATAGCAGTGAGAAATCCCACGAGTCTCTGTTGTCAGGTGTTTCTCTGTTGGAGATCACTGAAGTTAGTCTAATCCACTTTCGCTAATTAAGATTATATTAATGACTTATTTTTCATGGTTGGTTTGCTGAGGTGCAATTCAAACCTCAGTGTAAATATTAACTTTGAAATGTAACACATCATGCACTGTTTTTCTGATACCTCATTGTTCGGTTTGTTGAGGTGAGGTATGCTATTCATTTCTAATCAACCAGAAGTTGCTTAAGAAATAATTATTTAAACAAAATACCATCAGATGTGAAGTGTCACACTGGGAATTCTGGGAAAATGTGACTGTAAGTTATACAATTAGTTGTACATTTTTACTTCCAAAAATGTTACATTTAACAGTATTATATTGTATGAAATGTAAGGTTAGATCTATTATGGTTTTTCATCATATACAGTATAGTAAGGGAACTTACTGTTAACCAATTAACAGGTGTTTACGGTTGCATTTTTTGTAGTTATTTATGGTTAACATTTTTACATTTAGCAGTTTTACAGTATAGAGTTCAGGCATTTACATTTATGAATTTGGCTTTTAGAAAAAGCAACTTACATTGCATGAAATGCATACATTTTCTTAGTTCATGCATGGGACTCGAAGCCATAACCTACTGTTTGAACTACAAAAGCACAACCAGAAAAACATGGAGACTTTATTATTTTATTTTTTTTACTTGTGCCAGTGAGCATCACCTATCCACCTTCCAGAGCACTTTAACAACCACCTCGTACACCCTAGCAACCACATAGCAACATAGTAATCAGCAGGAATACATTATATGCCTAGGCGATCTCACTCATTTTCCTCAGTAATTGTAAAAATCTATTTTCTTTCTTTTATTTCTGTGCACTGTTTTAATCTCCTCTACATAATAACTTGGGAATTGATTAAAAAAGCAAGAACAAAGCGTATTTACTTAGTAATTTTCACATAGGAGTTGATTCTTTCTTATTGTTAGAAGTTTAAATTATAGAAACAAATATTTCTTGTCTTATTTTGCTTTTGTCAAGGCTGAATCCACATAAAGGGATTCTAATGCATCCATTAAATTCAATGTTTACTCCTTGTCTCATCTATTTTCCTTTCTTTTTGCTCTCATGCTTTTTTGGTCCTTTATTGCTTTATTGTGTAACTTTACGGGTCATAAAGTTGCATCACGTGTATTTGAGTTGAAAAAGGAAGAGCCAGTGACTGGGTGTGTTCAGCGTGACATTACGTTATTACCACTGCGCACTGTAATGAGCGCTTCTTTTGTCTAGATGTGACAGACAGTTTAATGATTTCTAAGGGGAGGCGATGGGCAGGCTCGCGCCTTCAGTCTCTGAAACATTACACCTTCCCTTTAGATGTCTCCGCTGCGGCCTTGACAGCTAGATAAGTGCCGACGGCTGCTTTTAGGCTCCGTCTCAGCCGTTACCACTTGGTACATTAACCTGCTTGTAGGTGGAGAGGTTGGTTGGAATAATGGACTGCAGACTCTTGGCTGATTTTCCTAGTTCACCTCAACCCTTCGGGATGCTCATGTGTTGATGCATGTTCTGTCAAATAAGTCGTAGATATCCGAACCAAGATACGAGAGTGGTTCATTTCCTCCAAGAACAAAATAGAAATACTTTTGAAATGGAGACGAAGGTTTCATATGCTTGTCCTTTTGTAACATTCTCCCTTAATGAATGTCTGGTATGCTGCGCAGAGCTAAAGTGCTTCTTTGTGATGCCTTGGTGCAATAATTAGGAGCGATGTTAAATGCTGACTGGGATGAAGAGAGGCGTTCAGTTGCGCTCATACGCCACCGTCCTCTGCTGATTAGAGACCTACCGAACAAAGCTCTTTTGTCTTTTTCGAGGCTGCGTGTTTTGGCTCATAGTTGATCTGGGGTTATTCCTGTGGAATATATCAGTTCACTCTAACTGACTAGGGAGATGCACAAAGCAGGGCAAGAGTATCGTGTCAGTCATGTCAGATGAGAATTCTGTGAGGGGATCTGAAATTGAAAGCATCCTATTAAATGCTTGCCAGTGATTGATGGTTTTGTCACATCACATCGCTTTGCAGTGGATCCTAATTATTTTGCTTGCTTGTTCTGTTAAAGGGATAGTTCATCCAAGAATAAAACCCTTAATTCATTTACTCGTCCTCATGTTCTTTCAAACAAAAACTTATTGTTCTTTCAAACAAACACGATTGTCTGAGCTGCTCATTTATGTACCGTGAAAGCGTATAATGATTGTAAATAATGCATGCAAAATATTGCATGCAAAATATATATTTAATAAAATCTACATTAAATATTTCAATTTATTTTAGTAAATTATAAAATTTTTAATATATGCTGTTACAATGCACATTACAAAAATGCCAAATATTGGCATATGACTCTTGAACTATATTCCAAGTCTGTGAGGAATAGGTGAAAAATGGTCATAGTCACAAGCAGTAACTTGGTGTCACTGTTGTCAGATTTGTACACTATACAATGTAAGATATAAGACTTTTGGTCTGTAACACCCACAATTTGGGCTGTTCCTTGCAGAACGCTATTTAATGCCTTCAGATGACTTGGGATGTACTGTACAAGTTCTATGGATTCTCTTAATGCTGCGTTTTAAAATGTATATGCTTTTCGACAGCCTCTGGTCACAACATGTTTTCATTGTATTCAAACAAACATCTTGGAGAGTCTTCAAATATCCAAAGAATGCAAAATTAAGTATGGGTTTGGAAATATGAGTAAATAATATCCAAATTAAGTCATTGTTAAGTGCTACACAATTGTACTTTTTTGGTCCGTTGCAATGTTCTTTGTGTTGACAGACAGATTGTGTGTGTGTGTGTGTGTGTGTGTGTGTGTGATGTCAGCTGGTGCCCGGCTGTGGATGGACATTTGAGCCCGTCTGTGCCTGTTCTGCCTCCCCTGATCCTTTTTCCTGTGTGAATAACACAAGTGAAAGACATTCTCAATAGGCTGCATTTCCCACATCAGCACAGGTCCTGTGCAGACACTGATGTATTTGCATTAAAGTCTCTCTTGACACTTTCACTTGTTTCTCTCTCTCCCATTCTCTTTCTCTCTCCTACATTCTCTTTCATGTGTTAAGTTCTTCCTCACCTCACAGAGTTTCTGGACCAAATCTGTCTGATTTTTCACACTTCGCATACATAGTATGTACTAAAGTATGTGTGGGACAGTGGGGTAAGATGTAGAAAGACCTGCAGTATCATATACATCTGTGTGTGATTAAGAAGAGTACAATCTATCTATCTGTCTATCCATCTATCCATCTATATATCTTTATAAATTATCATGTGTCAGTATCATAATCTAGAGGAAAATATATGTTAAAATTAACACATTTTAAATAATTATCTCCTCCTTAATGGGAAAGTGCATACAGTACTTTTGGGTACATAGTACAATAATATTGCAAGTATTGCAACATATCACGTCATGATATTTTGTCTTGATAAAAAAAGAATAACATTGTGAAGGTTCGTGTCTACAAACTTCCAAAGACATCATTAACACAGCAAAGCACATCTTTCACCTTGCGTTCCTCAAATGGTGCATGCAACATATGCAGCCCACAATCACAAGTGTATTAGTGTGCATGTTTGCGATGCCGTGGGCTAGTTATGCATAAATACGTCTCTCTTTGTATCTCTGGGCTTGAATTTTATTGCCCATTTCCAGCAGTTATAGCCAATCTCCTGGGTTAATGCTCATTGTCAAATGACAAACAGCATTGGGGGTTTTCTCCAGCTCTTCCGATGATTTTATCAGGCAGATCTTT
The DNA here is from genome assembly GCA_027422415.1 of Schizothorax lantsangensis. Classification (NCBI taxonomy): domain Eukaryota; kingdom Metazoa; phylum Chordata; class Actinopteri; order Cypriniformes; family Cyprinidae; genus Schizothorax; species Schizothorax lantsangensis. The sequence continues at coordinate 28,570,987 of CM049845.1, read as the reverse complement.
TATCTTCTGGCTCTCCTTGCCTGTTTTTCTGTGGACTACATTTGCTTTTTTCCCCAAAGTCTGTGTGGAAACGGGGGTGGGAGAGAGACCACCTGCTCCAGGAACTCTGCTGTGGCACATGTGAGCCTGATTCTCTCGTGTAATTCTTGAGAAAAATTTAGTTTTATTCATCAAAATATTGTCTCTCAGCTGACTATAAATGAATAAATTGCATCGTCTGGCACAGATGTTTCTGTTTTTGTCTTGGCAGAGCAGTCGGCTTTCATTATTGTTCAATTTGAATGTTGGTATTTTTCCTGGAAGCATTTTTGATTGCTTTCTGAATGGAACATTAGAGAGCGTTGTAGATCCATAAGATGTTTTGATAAGCTGTTTTTCACTTAATTTTATGTGTGCGTGTGTGTTCTGATTTGGAAGGAGAAAATTGACTTCGAGATACATCATATTCTGTAAACAAACACACATCAAACGTAAAGTTGTGTAAGAAAGAAAGTTTGGAAAGACATCATTCCCCTCCCCTTTTTTTCCCCTCAAACTTACCAAAATCAAACGTTGTCATGTTGGTGCATCTGCACGTGATGCCAGAAAAATGTCAAAGAACTTCTGGTTGTCTTTTAATCAACTCTGCATGAGGACCCTGCTGTGTCCTTAGACATTCTGTCACTTCTCATGCTGTTTCTCTCTTTCTCATGCACTCTTGTAACTCTTTGTCAAGTCAAGTCAGTGTTACTTGTGTAGCACTTTTCATAGTACACATTGTTCCAAAGCAGCTTTGCATAAAACATAGTGTAAGCCAGTGGTTAATGTGGCAGAAAACATCTCAACACAACATAAAGAAGAAACATTAATACAAGTGTTTAATATTATTCATATCATTTTATTAATACTTTTAATGTGATTATTTTACTGGTCAAAGTCTAATAAAGCAGCATTAAAATCTGAATTATGCAGTGATATGATTTAAGCACCAGAAAATCTGACAGATTTTGGAGGTCTTATGACAGACGTCACCGCCTTCCCCTGTCAGCGATTGTCTTCTGCCCGGTGTTTTCCGCCTCTAATTTACATGAAGTTGGCATGTCATGTAACTTTTTGACGGCCTCATAGCAACTCACTCTGCTCCAGTAGACACTTGCAGTTACAGCGGAAGTAAATAGGTGTTCCAGGAGGTTTAGTAGCAGAAATGTGAAGCTTGTATTTTTGTTAAAGCACCCATTTATTATTTGAGCGAAGGATAATTTTCCGTACATGCAGATGATCTTCTGGTTTGGTGTTAATGCAGCTTAATTTCTGACAGTGGATTTTAGTACCTTTCTGGTATCCTTGTGCACATCATGTGGATGTTTTCTTGAGTTCTGTGGTCATGAGATTGAAGTTTGATTGGATTTAACTTTCAAGGTCAGTGATTCTGTCGATTATGTAAACCTTTGAATTCTGTGTATTTAATTGCATTTATTGTTTGGCCCTTGTACTTCAGTTGTAAATGCCTTACTGTATTTGAGATTTTTTCTCAAATATTATTTTCTGTGGTCACCATAATCGACATTATGCCACAGATGCTGTCGATAGACCTTAACTGTTTTGAACCTGGAACACTCCTTTATGCAATCATTTAATATTGTGCTGTTAATTAAGATATTGATTAATATGTAAGCAGTGAAATCAATCTTGGAGGGCTGTGGGCAGTGAAGCGTCTCTCGCTGTCTGACTGGTGTAGACTGCAGCTGGCAGTAAACGTGTCTCCGCCACACAGATGAGGAGGAGGAGGAGGTACAGCTCTGCAGCTGTTGTTCACCTCTGTTGTGAGTCTCATTTGAGCAGCTCAGCACATGTCTGGATTGTGACCACAGTGTTAATGGTCTGAGGTGGATATGTATGTGTTTCTGTGGCAAAAGGATATGGGTTCAATTCCCAGGGAACACACATACTGATAAAAAAAAAAAAAATGTAAAGGTGCATCTCAATAAATTAGAATGTCGTAGAAAAGTTTATTTATTTCAGTAATTCAACTCAAATTGTGAAACTCGTGTATTAAATAAATTCAATGCACACAGACTGAAGTAGTTTAAGTCTTTGGTTCTTTTAATTGTGATGATTTAGGCTCACATTTAACAAAAACCCACCAATTCACTATCTCAACAAATTAGAATACTTCATAAGACCAATAAAAAAAACATTTTTAGTGAATTGTTGGCCTTCTGGAAAGTATGTTCATTTACTGTATATGTACTCAATACTTGGTAGGGGCTCCTTTTGCTTTAATTACTGCCTCAAATCGGCGTGGCATGGAGGTGATCAGTTTGTGGCACTGCTGAGGTGGTATGGAAGCCCAGGTTTCTTTAACAGTGGCCTTCAGGTCATCTGCATTGTTGGGTCTGGTGTCTCTCATCTTCCTCTTGACAATACCGCATAGATTCTCTATGGGGTTCAGGTCAGGCGAGTTTGCTGGCCAATCAAGCACAGTAACACCATGGTCATTGAACCAGCTTTTGGTACCTTTGGCAGTGTGGGCAGGTGCCAAGTCCTGCTGGAAAATGAAATCAGCATCTAAAGAAAGCTTGTCAGCAGAAGGAAGAATGAAGTGCTCTAAAATTTCCTGGTAGATAGCTGCGTTGACTGTGGACTTCAGAAAACACAGTGGACCAACACCAGCAGATGACATGGCAGCCCAAATCATCACTGACTGTGGAAACTTCACACTGGACTTCAAGCAACATGGATTATGTGCCTCTCCACTCTTCCTCCAGACTCTGGGACCTTGATTTCCAAATGAAATGCAAAATTTACTTTCATCTGAAAAGAGGACTTTGGACCACTGAGCAACAGTCCAGTTCTTTTTCTCCACAGCCCAGGTAAGATGCTTCTGACGTTGTCTCTGGTTCAGAAGTGGCTTGGTAGCCCTTTTCCTGAAGACGTCTGAGCGTGGTGATGCACTGACTCCAGCTTCAGTCCACTCCTTGTGAAGCTCTCCCAAGTGTTTGAATCAGCTTTGCTTGACTGTATTCTCAAGCTTGCGGTCATCCCTGTTGCTTGTACACCTTTTCCTACCCAAATTCTTCCTTCCTGTCAATTTTGCATTTAATATGCTTTGATACAGCACTCTGTAAACAGCCACACCTTTCAGTAATGACCCTCTGTGACTTACCCTCTTTGTGGAGGGTGTCAATGTTCGTCTTCTGGATCATTGCCAAGTCAGCAGTCTTCCCCATTATTGTGGTTTCAAAGAACAAGAGATACCCAGAATTTATACTGTAGGGATGGTCATTTATTGAAACTCAAATATAAATATTCTAATATTTTGAGATACTGATTTTTGACTTTCATGAGCTGTAAGCTCTAATCATCAAAATGAAAACAAAAAAAAAACTTTTGAAATGTTTTACTTTACTTAACTTTTTTACGACATTCTAATTTGAGATGCACCTGTATAGCCTGAATGCACTGTATGTCGCTTTTGTTAAAAGCGTCTGCTAAATGCATAAATGTAAATGTAATGTATGTGACTCTCAGCACTGAAGTATATTACTCAGAAATCACTTGAATTGCTAATTAAATTTAAATGCAAGGAGGCAGAATTAAAAAGAACTGAAATTGAAAGAAACTTGTAGAACTGTAATTTTTAACTAGAATATCAAAATTTGTCCTGACAAACTTTAAATGTTGACTTGACAAAGCCTTGTTTGAAAAGTTTTGAAATAAGTATAAATAGCCTTGATGTTTGAATAGATAGACAGATAGTCAAAAGTCTGAAATGCAACCTTTAGAAATTTGATTGGTTTTGTATATTTCATTGGATTTTATTACCAATGAATTTCTCACATTTTAGTTAACCCCCTTCCTCTCATTCCAGGTCAACTTTCTGTAGGGTGTGGCCAAATCAATTAAAATTCCAATTCTTGAATTATTTTTTTTTTTAAATTAAACCCTGAACCTGCTCTGTAAAGCTGCTTTATATCAATTTATGTTGTGAAAAGTACCACACATATATGTATTAAAATTGGACTTGACATACTTTTTTATTTATTCAAAGTAAATATTACACCAATGTATAAAATTTAACATGACAATATATAATTGTTTAAAAATGTACGTGTAATATTTACTGTATGTATGTTTTCTTTTTTTTTTTAAAGCCCTCTAAGGCATTATAATGACATTATAATGGGTTTTCTTGTTAAATAGTATCTACAGACAAGTACTATCACAGACAGGGAATAAATGTCATTGGAAGGTCATTTGTATGGATTACTGATTATTTTCCGCTTGTCGCAGTAGGGTTGCTGTGGAAACCAGCCTTTTGGCTTGAGAGAATGTAAAGCAATGCTTTTCTTTCTCTCGGCTTTTCAGGTACAGGAGAGAGCAGTTATAGCCCACCACGAATAATGACTTTACTCATTTGCAGGATGTCTCAGATCGCCTCATCCTCCTCCGTCATAGCGCTGTGGTCTCTGTTAAGACGGGTCAAAGGAAGGTCTGTTTAGAGGGAGGATTTTTTTGGTTTATAAGAGTGAGGAAAGACCCCCGGTAATGGGAACAGCACTCGTGCCTGAGGGAAGCACTCTGCGTATCCTTTTTACACCATGTGAGCTGCTACTGCACCAATCTCCAGACGACTAACATCTCTTAAAATCAAACACACGTCTGTCCCGGTCTCATTGAGACATGAACCAAACCCTCCAAATGCTTCGAAGGAAGCGTGTCTTGTAACGTCCCAACCTAAGGCACGTTTCAGCTCTTGAGTGCTCTTGAGAAGGATAGTGGGTGAATTCAGACACTGTCCTAGTTTGAGAGCTCCAGCGAGGGAAGGAGCCGCGGGCATACACGGAGAGCCCGGTAACGTGCATGGAGTCCCAATTGTGATGTCTAGCTCAGATGCCTGCGTACATGAATAACCTCGACTCTTTGGTTGCCACAACCGTTCAAATCAGCTCCTTGACATAGCGCCGCCATTTACATACATGGATTTTAGTTTTTTTTTTCTGCTTTAGAGGATGTGAGAGTTAGAAAAAAAAACCTGCAGCTTTAGACTTTGAAAAGATCCCCGGCCTTCGTGCATTTGATCTCAGTTTTCCTTTTTTTTCCAGACGCTTTTCCCGAGATGAGCGCAGAAACCTCTCTGCATCCAAAGTCTGCCATGAAAGTTTGATTACACTGTATTTTTCTTACTCTGAAGAGTGTCGAATGTGCCGCAGATGTCCCTAACTCCTCTTATCCTCTGAACTCTCTACATAATCGGGATACAAAGATGTCAGCAGTGGCCGAGGGGAGCAAGAGCGAAGCAAATCAACTTTGGGTTTTCTCCTCCGGTCATCTCTCATTCTCTTACAGCGTTGCTCTCTAAAAACACTGAGCTCTACCCGCTCCGCCTCGAGTCACAAATTCTACTCTGCTCTTTGTGTTCGCTCTCTCTCTCCCGCACTCTCGAATTTTTCCGCCGTCTTCCTTGTCCTGTATTTCTCCCTCAAGCATTGTCCCACTATGAATATAAATAAGGCAGAGAATATTAACAGTCCCTCTGTTCTCTCATCCTCTCAAGCTTGACTAAAATAGATGTTTACATGGGCTCGCAAATTTAGCATGAGAGTGAAGAATATGGGGGATTTTTAACAGTAAATGCTTGGCTGGCTTCCACTTTTAGAGCGTGCAGGTCGATTTGCATGTTAATATTCACCTCGCTGCAATGAAGACCCACAATACGGCTCTGAAAGTGATGCGCCGATATCTATTGTGAAGGAAAACTCGGGCCTTTGGATGATAACAGCTCACGGAGGGTATCTCGCTCTCCTCTCTTCATAGTCAACCGCCTTCACTCGTGTAGCTCATATCAAATTTTTTTTCAAAGAAGTCTCAGAATCAATGCGAAAGTCCTTTTCTGCAAACGTGCGCCATGGAGAGCAAATCAATAGAGAGAATGCCATTATAGCGCATCCACCTTGTAAATGTAAGATGAAGTACCAACATCCTTTCTGCACACTTTCTAAAGTATCTTTCTGCTTGTTTCCACTCAGTCGCCTCCATGTTTCCCTTCACAAGACCTCCACCTCTGTGAAACAAATAAAAAACATGTTTTTGGTGGAGTCGTTTTTTCCACTACTTTCAATGTATCATCGGTCCCACAGCCTCTGCCTCTCTGCCCCCTTCATTAGTTCTACTTCCTCTCATAGAGACCGGAGTCCATTTGATTAAAGCTTCTCTCAGAAGCCCCGGGCCCAGGTATTTGTTCCGCCCTCCTGAGAACAGCCTCATCTCCCATCCTGTATGTTTTTTTTAATGTTTTTATGAGGGATATGCTTTTGTATTTGTTTTGGCTTTTGTTGGTCCCCAAACAACAAATCGTGTGTCTCAGCATTTATCTTGCTGTCCTGTGACATTAGAGAGCGGTGAGAGTTTCGGTCTTTGTTGTTGTCGTCAGGTTTCAGCTCTCTCAGGCTGCCGGGTTACAAACTGCAAAAGGCGATCGTAATCACTTTTGGAGCCTTCTGCTCAGAATTTGAATAAAGACATTGCTAGCTTGGCTTGAAAACTGACACGCAAGTAATATCTGGTTGTTCTCTCTGTCTCTCTCTGTGTTTGGTTTCAGAGTTATCTCGCTGTTTGTTCATGCTAGGAATGCGGTTTTGAGACATCACTGCAGGACGAGACTCAAGAATGTTGTCCTTTTGCAGGAGACATGTGTTTAAATAGTATTCATTATCTTGCTTGCACAGAATCCCTGAGGCATGACCTGCAACTTCTGCTCCGCTAGCGGCAGCAAAGCTAGTTTCCGGAGACAAGTTTTTTTTTAAATTGGGATGCAAGAGGCTCTGTGGAAATGTTCAGAGAAGAAAGTATTTAAAAGAAGAAAGAAAAGAAAACAAAGAAGCAGAAATAAGTTACATGTACTCTATTGCCATTTATTTAGTTTTTCCATCTATTGATCTCAAGTTTTTAACATTACAGAAAATATGCATGTTTTTTTTTTTGAAGAAATTTAACAGTTGCTATACAAATGTTTCTCTTGTATAGAAAATGGATAATGGATACCGTTTTCGGAAAGGAGTCTGTTGCAAGGCGATCATCGTATACTGTATGGGTGTGCTTGTCATCAAAAAGTTTGAAAACCCCTCTTTTAAACCATGTCAAAATTTACAATTTGCCAAATTTTATTTATTTTGATGTCATTAGCTATAGTTTTTTTTTCTTTTTTTTCTTCAGTCTTACACATATAGCAGTACTCTTTATGGTGGGTAGGAAAAAAACGATTGTAAAAAAGACCTTTTATAGAAAGTAAATACTTTTGGAATTTTGTGACAAGACCTTATATTTGGTTCTTTAGACCTCTGGCCTAAACTGGCAAAGATTAATTCGGGAACTAATAGCAGAACCACCGAAATCTCACACTTTAATTGGACCAATTAGTGTCCTTTGTCTATAATTTAATTTGACTAATTTTCTAGAAGACGACACACTTATCCTTTGATATTAATGTCTCCATATTAACCCAAGGCTTCCTCACCTTAAAAAAAACACACTCAGAATCACTGCATGCCCAAAGGCTGAATCCCATTCTTCCAGCTTTGTATTAATTCCCCCTAATGGTTCAATAAATGAAAGTGTCGAAACGAGAGCCACCTCCTTCCCTAAACCCTCATTAACCCTTCAGGAATGCACCCGAGTGTCAGGACCTCCCCTCTCAAAGACACCTAAAACCCAAGTCTTTAGGAGAGGAATCTTCAGAGAGAAAAAAGGATTTAAGAATGACTGTTCAGTCTTTTAGGGAGTGGGGCTCTTGAGACTTGGATACAGAGGAACCCAAAGAACTTGATTAGCCACAGATGAACGTCTCGTGCAAGAGGTTAAATCCCTACTGGCACGGTACCATATACCTGAAATACATTAGCATTAGCATAGACTGATCAGAGCAATTAAGGTCTAGAGGAATCTTTGTTGAGGACGCTGTCACAAGCTCTCAGCTTGTTGTCCATCAAGAAGGTGACATGAGGGATAAGGAAGGCTAAAGCAGGCCGGGCCAGAGGTGCACTGGGGCTCCCCTCAGGGGGGATCCACACTACCATCTGAGCCTGGCTCCGGATCTGCTTTTTTCCCCCTGCCTTCTCTGTGTTTTTTCTCCTTTATCCGTGAGATGGCTTGTCTGGTGGGAAGGAGAGCCAAGCTGACAGCTGCATTTATGCTGGAATTCCTCAGCATCTAATCAGGGGTGTTGGGGCAGCGGAGGAAAGTGTCTGTTTCGTGTATGTGCAGGAGGGGTGTCTTGATGGGTACTGGCAGGCCGGAGGGTAGAAGGTCACGAAGCTTAAGGATAAAATAGAAAATGGACCCCTAAGCTGGTTTACGTTTCAGTGGAGAGAATCTGCCTGTCAGAGTCTGTCAGATCACTTGGATTGTCATATGATGATGCAAAGGCTTTTGCTCTGCCATTTTCTGTTCTTGCCTTCCATTCTTTATCTCTCTGTCACTCTCTCTGTGTCAGGGAAGTGGCCCTCAAATGATTGACAAAGAATTGATTTGTGCACATTATAAGATTAAAGCTGTCTTTAATGGCTTTGTCTCAAAGTTTTCTATTTTTCTTTGTGCCAGTAATTTCTATCATCACTTCATCACACCATCTGTTGTCTGCTGATGCTTCTTTAATACATTTTGCAGTGTTGATAGTTGTTCCTCTGGCACTCTAGACACAACACGCACACCATTAACAATGATAGAATGATTCTGAAAAATCTCTGAAATATTATAAACAATATTGATTTTTTTATGCATATGCCCACCCCTTTAAAATCACCTCAATCATTTTAGAAAATCTATCTATCTATCTATCTATCTATCTATCTATCTATCTATCTATCTATCTGTCTATCTATCTGTCTGTCTGTCTGTCTGTCTGTCTGTCTGTCTACTGTATCTATCTATCTATCTATCTGTCTGTCTGTCTGTCTGTCTGTCTGTCTGTCTGTCTATCTGTCTGTCTATCTGTCTGTCTATCTATCTGTCTATCTGTCTGTCTGTCTATCTGTCTGTCGTGTATACATAGATTTCTGAAATATATGCATATACTGAAGATAAAAAGGTACAGCATTTTCTGTAAGCAGTGATAGGATGTGTGTTATTTTGATTGTTGGCTCTGTATTGCGTCTCATCTCATGTTATTGCTTTAATGCATCACTGTCAGGGAGGTAGCGGAATGCAGCATTCTTTCCGTCTTTTGCGTCTCCCGCTGTTTGTCCCGCTTTCAGATCCAGTTCAGTCTTACCTGGTCATGTCCCCTGGGGTCTAAGCCACCGTCCTCAGCAGTGTAACCTTTCATCACTCTGACCTTAATCTCTTGATTAGCCGGTCCCACTGCTCATCACCGCCATCCTGCCCGCAGGCCCATATGCACACTGGCACAGAGCTGAGTCCTGACAGCCAGCCGCTCTTTTTCTCTGAAATCAGCTCTGTTAGAAACTTTTTCCCAGAGTTCTGTTTTTTTTTTTTTTTTCTTCACATAGTAGTGCTAAAACTGCAGGGGGTGTTGATTACACAGTGTTCTTCTTTTTGCAATTTTCTACAAATATTTTTAGATAATTGTATAACTCTGACTTTAATTAAAGTGTGAATATATATATATATAAAAAACCACCTCAGACAGACTTTATTGATCAGAGGGGGAAAATTAAGTTTGAAAGACCAAGATGGTGCGTCTGAGATTGCTGCTGTTTTGCTGACTGTGTTTATCTCACATCGATAACATTAGCCTGAGGAATTGATGTTGGCATTATGAACTAATCCCTTTAGATGAAACCGATTTATCTAGACAAGACAAACACAGTTCATAAAGGTATACAACCTGGTGTAGTCATCCTTAGACAAAAGTGACTATGCAAGTTATTTAGCCTGTTTATTTTATAATGCTGTTTTTATGTAAGTTTTGGCCTTTTTGTCACTAGTCACCTGGCTTAGCAGTCTTTAGAAAGGCATTGTATTTTATAAGTCTTTTTATTTATATTTTGGCCTTATAGCAATTCCATTGAGAGCCTAACTAATCAAAATGTAAAAGTTTTTGGTTGTTTGTTTGCTTTGTTTTAAGGTTTTATAGGCCTTTTAAATGTACCACAGACAAGATATATTTGTTTGAAATTTAGAGTTTTTATTTTCAATTTCTCTCTCTCTCTCTCTCTCTCTCTCTCTCTCTCTCTCTATATATATATATATATATATATATATATATATACACAGTGTATATATATATATACTTTATATACATATTATTTAATGAATTTATGGACCAGGGAAGAACACATTTTCCTAGAATGCCATTAACTCTTGAGTTTTTTTTAAACTGTAATTCTGTAAATTCCACTTTCTGTAGCCTAATTCATATTCAAGTTTCAATTTGACTTACCTTCCAGCTTGGTCCATTCAAATGTAAAATTATCAATTTAAAGGAAGATTATAATTTTTGCCCAACCCTAGATTGTATCAGAATAAACCTAGTCCTAATCTCTGATTGTATTATCAAAAGTTTTCCTGTCAGAAAACACATACTTGTCATAACTAAAAAAAAAATACACCATTTTCTGGCCATGTGGTGAATACTTTGCTCTTTTTAAAGAGCAGAAACAAGTCTTAGAAACATGTCAAGAGGATTCTCTCAGAATGTCTTGGCTTCAATCAGGAACTGAAACAGCTGAATATCTTAAGAGATTGATTTGGGAGAGAACACAGTCAAAGCACACACTTCGTCCTCTAGCGTAGTGTTCAGACCCATGGTGCCCTCGAATCCAGGAACAGTGGCTCACTGCATGTTGAGGATTGACCAGAAACAGCATGGTCACGTTGTGACTTCTAAAGAGCCAATCTGGAATAGAGAGAGTCTAAGTAAAAAGAGCAAGAGATTCAGAGAGAACAGCTGGTCTAGTTATCAGTCTATTTACTGTGTGTTTTGATAACTGAATAAAAAGTTAATCTTTTCCCAGAAAACTCATTATCTGTAACTTCCCTTAATGTCAGTAACTCATTATTAACCTCTCAAAGTTGTTATTCTAATACAAAACCACTGTTTTCACAGTAAAACTGTGGTTTGGGGCCTCAGACAAACTCTCGAAAAGTGGGTCATTGCAGACGATAGGATAGTCGATTCAAACAAAGCAGGTAATGCGTCTCCCCGTAGCCAGGCAGAGCAAGTCACAAAAGGACCAGTGGAACCGAGGTGTCGGGAGGGGGGCCCCGGGGGGCCGGTCCTGTTCTCCTAGGCTCCGGCAGTGTGGTCTCGGATTAATGCAGCTCGCCACAATGGGCCTCTTTCACCCACAGCTGTGTAGGAGCACATTCACTCTTATAATGAGCCCTCTGTGCATCAGGAATATTTCACAATGTTTTTGCACTCTCGAACAATATTTGGTCACGTATCATTGCACGACACTGTTGCAGAGGGGTTTCTTAGTGTGCATTTGCATGCATTTTGATGTTATAAGCAGCCTCATCATGATGTCATTTTGTCGGCAGCTACCCAGATGCACTCTTGCACTCTTCCTTCTCAATTATACATGCAAATCTTCGTCAGAGAAACTCCCAGACATCTAAATGCTCATCAGGGTATGAAAAAATGTGAGAAGAGAGGCTAAAAGGAAATAGGATGAGGTAGCATGGGATTTTGTACTGTCCTTGTACCAAATATATTTGATGTGGTGAGTTGGATTTTATTAAGCAATATTCTAGGTTCAATACAAGTTCAATGAATAGTTCATCCAAAAATGAGAATTGCCACAAATGCCACAAAAAGCTTAAAGGCACAGTTCACCCCAAAATGAAATATTTGTCATCATTTACTCATGCTCATGTCGTTCCAAACCTGTATGATTTTCTTTTTCCTTTGCAACAAAAAATTATCAATAGAAATCAGTTGGGCTCTAGTATTGTCTGCATACAGGTTTGGAATGACAAGAAAGTGAGTAAATTATGTTTGGGTGAATGATACCCTTTTAAGCTCGACTAACAGCATCAGTGCCATTTTTTTAATGGAAGTAAATGGAGATGTGGATAATTCAGTGTGAAAATTATAGTTTTATAAAAGGACCCTAGTGAAAAAAATACTAAAATGTATTTGAAATACATTTATTTTGTCCTAAGTATACTACAAATACATTTGCATATTATGTGCTTAATAAAAAAAATACCCTGCAATTGTACTTTTGGTATACTGAACTGGTATACTTAAAGTGGAACTATTGCAAGTATACTTCAGGTATACTTTAAATATCTTGCAATTACGACTGATATTATACAGGGATTATGCAATCCTTATTAATAGTAATATTAAAACACATTTTATGCATAATATTAAGAAATGTGCATTGTGCAATAAAGAAAAAAAAAGTTTAATTATAATGTTATATCAGTAAGTCTTAAGTGATATGTCAGTTAATATGTTAATCTGAAGAATACTTAGTATGAAATGAATGTATTCGATATAAATTATGGCATAGTTTTTTTTTTCATTACATTACATTAATTCTGCTAAATCCTGTACATTTGAGCTATAAAGATTTTAAAAATGTCATTTTTGCAGTCATTTTATGGTTTGATGTTGTCATGACAATGAAGTTCAATTGGTTATAACCTTACACAGGAAAGGTTAATAAGCAATTTTTCTATAGACTACAGCCATGTTAACATGCAAAATGTTTATGTCTTGGCCCCTCTCACTTAACATTGTAAGTGCCTCATAGTTATTTTGTTTTTTTTAAGAAAGAAAATGTTTTTTGTGCTGAGCATTACGCTACAAATGCTGTCGTTTTGAGCGTGGCTTGTATTCAACCCATAATATTCTTTTAAGTGTTTCATTTCACAACTGAATTTCTCTAACTACTAAGTAAATAAATGGATTTTGCAGATTTGCTAAAGATTTGCTTATTTACTCTGCTGTGAAATACAGATGTTTATGCAACGTTGATCTCATGTTTGGGTGAAACTGAGCCTAACGTTTATGCCTTCAGCGAGATTTCTATCTAATGCTTGGTTGATGTAATCCCCCGAGCGCTAATCCTGATGTAATGATTGTCAAACGTTACCATAACATCATGTCGGCCCAGTCTCTCATTAACTGATGCTAAATCCAGTGCAGGCCTGTGAAAACGGGGACCGGCCCCCGAATGACCCACACCCCTCCGTCTAAACCTTTCCCAGGACGAGGGAGGGCTTTTCCCCTGCTCTCGCCCCTTTCAGCCCTGTTCATTAGCCCAAAAGCCCCTGCCATGCAACAGAGACATGTTTGGCAGAATCCCCACCTCACCGATTCAGGATTAATTGGGCATGGAGCAGAGACTTGAACATGTAGCATGAAACACCCTTCCACCCCTCCACTCAGCCCCAAAGGGACAGTAGTCAGGGTGGAAAAGACAGCCTCGGGCATATTGGCCCGCCTGGGTTCTTTAGCAGACCTGCAGTAGATGCTGACAAAGGCTCTGCTGTAGGTTTTAGCTTGTTTGTCCTGAATAGGCGTTTTGTTTTGTCCCTTTTTCTGTAGATGAAGCCAATCTGTTTGTGTGGAAGTTTTCTGCAGCATCAAGGCCACATTTACCTTCCTCAATCTCAAACTTGATCTAAATGAGTTTGTGAATTAAGTATAGAATATAATTACAACTACCCTGAGAAAAATGTATTGCTCAGAGGTTGATTGTATTGAAGTTTTGTTTAAATATATTTTTTTAATGTGTAATGCATTTCCTTCCCCATTAATAGTATGAATTGAATATTGTGATATTGAATAATATGGAAAAACAAATATTGTGATAACATTTTTGGCCATATAGCCTAGCCCTTGGCCTAGTTGCTAGTGTTTTTTTTGTGTGTTTTTTTTTTTTTTTTACCGCGTCATGATAGTCTGATCACTAGATATTGGATGAGAAATATTCAAGTTCTAATTGAGATTTTTGGCTTTTGATTGCTCAGATTTGCCATGATTAATGAAGAAGTCTGCAGAGTTTGACATGATTGAGATCTCCATTCATGAGAAACACAATGTTCTTTCAAGAGAAAAATCAGAGAATCCCAAGAAAAAGCTTCCATTTTCTCTCCATTTAAACTTGTTGCTTTGGAGAAACTCTTGTTTTTTTTTTTTTTTCTTCCCTACTGTTTTATTTTTAAGTCGGTTCACAGCATCATTGCTTGATTTACACAGGAAATTGAAGCCATGTTCTTATCATTATCTCCCTCACATCCTGCTTTGCCCTAGTTTGCAGGAAAACTCATGTTGATGTCCTTCTCACTGTGTACTGCACCACTGACATGTTTCTGACCCATCGACCTAGTCCTTGTGTCGTTGATCCCTGTCCGTCAGGCTGAAACTGTAGCAGGACTAGGTGAGGCTCGCAGTGAATCCAGAGACGGCCATGTTGGGCCATGGCCACATCCCATTAGGAAGATGTAATTACGGCAGCGAGGTGGCATGGGTTGTCCAGTGCACCGCACCATCTGCTCCCAAACGCCTGGCAGCTACAGCCACAACATGTTCGTCCTGTAAGTGGCACTTTATTGGATTGGTGGCAAGGATCATCCCTTGGTTAATCAAACACTGTGTCGGAGGGAAGCCTTTGTTCATGCGAGCATGCACAGACATGAGTAGCTCAGAGGAAGATAAGAAAAGCAGTTCCCTAAAGCTGCTCGGTGTCAGAGGGCTCTGCAGCGACTTGTGCACCATCTCAAAGATGAATCCATCATCTCTGTTATTGCTGGAGTGGTCACGCTGCAGGACACATTCTTAGCAAAGTTAGTAACTTTGTTGCTGTAGGATAACCTGTAGAATTTTGTAAATTGTTATAATTTTTGGAGTATCATTTCTGGCCATTCCGGTCTCTAAAGGTGAATCTCCAGGTCCAGGTCATATTTCTTTTTCCGTGTTTTTAAAATATATAATTATATTATTTTATTATTTATTTGAACTTTTTTTTTTGCACAATTTCATTATATTTAATTTATATTTAACTTACCTTTTTATTTTTTATCTTCATGAACCTTTCCTGATTATAGGGGAAATGCATTTTATTTACTTATTTCTATTTTTCTATTTTCTAGAAGAATCTAGAAAACGTCCCTTGTAAAATCCTTTTGTGGAATTTCTTTTCAATTATTATTATTATTATCTTTAAATTATTTTTATGATTATTATTATCTTTAAATGGGGTGAATGTAAAGGCATACGTTTTTTGTGCACACAAAAGATTTATCAAATGTGACCTATGCTATATATTTTCTTTTCATTTTATTTTTAAATATTTATATTTTTCCTATTATCAATATCTACAGAGCCTCTTTCTCCAATGAAATGTATTTCTAGGAATTATTTATTATCTTTAAGATTTTGAATTTAGGGTGAAATGCAAAGGTTTTTGTGAGTACATAGAATTTTCTAGAATTATCAGTCTCAAATTTATTTTCATGCAAATGTGACTTTGGGGCAGTGTACATTTCCTCGCAAAATCAAGAAAAAAGTACCTATATATAATTTTTTTCCCAAAGCATTTCAGAAACCAAAGAGTTTCATAACGCTGAAACAACTAACTTTCACTAAGAACTTTTAGATTATTTGCAAGTGCACATTTCCAGTGGAGCTGGAAGGTGATTAGAGGTACTGTGAGTCAGACGGTCTGTGTAATAATCCATGTACATGCAGAACCCACATAAAGAGCTGAGAAATTGCATCTCCTCTTAACAGTATTAAGCCTAGCAGTACGCCATGTAATTTCCTTTTCTCCCAATGTTCCAAAGAATATTTTGTGTTCTGATGACCATTTACATTAGTACTGAAGGATAAAAGAAACTGCAACCTGAAAAGCGTCACATGGGAAGGCTCGAGTATCTCGAAGCAATGCATTGTGGATTTGTGTTGCAAATGTCCCTGGCTTTCTGCATCAAAGCCAAGTGTTAATCCTTGCCGGAAGGTTCCAAGTCTCTGGTCTTGCTCTCTCTAACTGCACCATCTGTCTCAGTATTAGCCTCATTAAGGGCCTGTTAACTACGTCAAGGCTCGCGTGGGCCACCAGGACACTACCGTTCATCCATCCATCCAACCTGCACCTTCTCCTTTACGCTCAGTTCATCTGGTGACCCTGGCCTGGTGGCTGGAGTTAATGGCAGTTGGCAGGACTCCCATTATTCATGAGGTGTGATCACTCACGCAGAGATAATGTGTGGGAATATGTGGCATTCCTTATGCAGTGGACCACAGAACGACACTGTGCATTGACTCAGTGCAACATGTAAAAAAAAAAGTTTTCAAGGCATATTTTACCAGTTTTATTTCAGTATTATTGCGATACTATATGGTGTGTGCATGTCAAAAGTGAATTTAATTATTTGCGTGAATAGATTACATACAAAGTCAATACAAAGATGTGAATGTATGAAAATTTGTTCCGGGCATCAATCGCATCTTCTGCGCAGGTTGAAAAATTTCAACTTGTGTGAATAATTTGCATAACGCTTTGTCGCACAAGCCAATCAGGGAAGAGCTTATTGAAATGTCCAGTTTGACATGTCTGGTTGTATCAGATTTTTTTTTTTTATTATTGTTTTTATTCATGCAAGTGATGCAAAAAGCTAATTTAGCAATTAGTAATTCTGTTGTTTTTTTAATTTTCATTAGTTTTTGTTTGATATATATAAGATATAAGTATATATTTGATATATGTAAGATATATCTATATATTTTTATTCACTTTTATTTTAGTTTTAGTTATTTTAGTTCATTAAGTGACACTAAATAAAAATAAGAATTGTCTTGTTAAATAGCTAAAATTAGCTTAAATTTAGTTCAATTTTTTTTTTTTTTTTTATTTTTTTTTATTTCTATTCAATTAAATTAAGTTTATTTTCAATAATGAAAAAAACTTATGTTTTATTTTTAGGGAATTATAATAACCCTTTATTTTACTCACAGAAAAAAAAATATTGCTCCATTGTTGATCTCCAGAAAAATGTAATATAATATTCAATATATTATTTTGAAAATGTTTTGTTTTTTCATTGAGGGTGTGTTTATCTTTGTGATAAATATTTCTATGCAGATGGCTCCATAACATGGCTCTAATTTAGGCCCGTCAGACACTCATCCAGGCATCTGTGTTCGTCAGCTTGCTCTGTTCTTCAAAATATGAACACTCAGATTCTAAACTACTTAAAAATGTTTTGGGTCAATTGTTCCTGGACCTTTTGTCTTGCGATTGAGGAGAATATGGGCAGAGGAGTCCTGTCTCACAGTGTGTCTGTCCCTCAGGCTAACGGCTGTTGTATTTTTCCATTCTGTCGCATATTTCAGTGGACTTTTTTTCTCAGTGCGGGGCTAAAACGTCAGTTACATTTGAGAGGTGCACTGCAGTTGGCAAACACACACACACACACATTCGAATCCCAAGTGAAATTGTGAGTCAAATATCTCTCATACCTGAACCATTGGAGGAAATTTTAGTTTGAACTGGCCTCTCTCTCCTTCTCGTTTTCTGCAAAACACAGGGTCCTTCCTGTCTCTTTTCTTTTTATTAGACTTTGTTAGACATGGTGTGCTTCCAGGGGTATGGCATGAGAAAACACATCCCAGAACATTCCATTAAAAAAAAAAAAAAACAGAGATTGGCATTGCCCTGATTCTGGAAATAGCTGTCTGCCAATGCTGGATCCGCATTCCTGCTTATACCAACACCTGCAGGTCACTTTCTGAACCCTTATTACTGCTGCAACACATGCAGATCTATACTAGGGTCTGGAAGTTACATGTTTTTAATCCTAAAGTCAATCAAAAGCTTAATAAATCTATAAAGTTTTGATTCTTACAGATCACAGGTTGTTCAAATTGATTAAATTGATTGGTTAGTCGGTGCCGTGGCCCAGTGGTTAGTACAGAGAAGCTGTGGTGATTATGAGGAATCTGGCTTTACTGAAATGAAATGACTTTTCACTTTTAATGGTTGCATTTCACTTGAGATTAATGCAAACTGTTTTTATTCTTCTTTCAGTTTTATTTTAATTTATTTTATTTTATTTTATCCTCCATTATTATTACACTGTCCTCCGTTAGGTGTGTAGTGAGCATGTGGTTTGTCTCAGAGCAATATCTTGTTACTGGTTTTGGTGCTCTGTCGCCTCTCAGCTGAAGTTTATGATGTGAGGATGTGGAAATAGAGGCCCCACTGGGTCACAATTGGCCCCTCACACCCAGAGGAAAGAGGCGAAACACAATATCATGTTATCATACACAATACCGCTTTCTGTTCCGCTGTGTTAATTGATATCTCTCTTTCTCTTTTCATGTCGCTGCCTGCATGCCGTTCCTCCCTCATCACACTTTCTTTGGCTGAATGACAGGTAAGATTCTACAGCACTAAAACACTCCAGTCAACAAACACATACAATCACATGTTCAGGCTTATGGCCAAACCATAGCTTTAAGCTAAGCAAACAAGCTTTGGATTCATTTGCCAAACAATTCCTTTTGAGAGCATTTAGTACAGTAAGTGAGGTAGCAAAACGATAAAATGTAATTTGGGACAGTCTGCAAAGCGCTGGGTCACGTGTGCACTTAAATATGAGAAGGATGTCAGTGGTTTTGTGCAGCGTACTCACAATGTAAACTCCCAAGGGCAGATAGAACAGTTACAGTTCTTACTTCCACAAAGTGAGTGAACATTTCTCTCCTGAACAGTTCTCTGAGGGAAGCTAGGCATCCCTCCCCCCATCGCTTTTGTTTTAGGCCGTAGCCCTCATCTCTTTGCTCCATTTAGGGGATTATGTTGCTTTTGTCCCAATTTTTAAAAAGCTTGGTGGAAGGACCATCTTCTACACTGTCATAGTGTTTTTTTCCCCCTGAAGCAAACATATAATGTTAGTCAAGGTTTCTTGTACTAACAACTGGTATATCACTTTCAAAAAAGTACCATGAAGAAGTGATACACCAAAACACCAAAATTAAAGTTTTTATTTATCCAAATTTTGAAAATGAAGTTTAATCGCTTAATAATCAAATTTATTTTATAATCAACAGTCAAATAAAAAAATAGTTTCATAAAAACATTGCACATAAGACAGTTTAATATCAACTTTCTAATGATATAATTGTTTCTCCAATTTGTTTGTCACATTAGAAATGAAGACAGCGGGTTAAGGAAAAATAGAATGAATATGTAATATAGTGCATATATTTAGTAAAATACCCTCAAAAATTACTTTAGAAAGATATTTTTTGGCCGACTATCAAGCTATGGACATTGAATGGCTTTCCTGAGGTAAACGTAATGTTATGTGATATGTTGTTTACAAGCTGTTTTATTGAGGAAACTTTGAGTGATTACATAAAACTTGGTACATTTCATCATACATTCTGGTGTTCATTCATGTTTATTTTGTGTTATAACTAGTAGTAAAAAGATGATGATCCCTTCATGGGCCACTTGAATTGAGGTGGCTACAGTGATCTGTAATTCCACATTAAAGAATGCCAAAATAGCATTTATTGTTTGAATTTCATTATTAAAATTAACAGAATTTTAAAGCTCAGACTTTATTTCATATAAAAAGGAACAAAGCACAAAGCTTATTCTGATTATCGGATAGTAGTCATGCTGCAAGTAATGTTCAGTGAAGTTTTGTTCATGCATCAACTGAAAACCGAATAGACTAAAAATCTCAGTTACTTGTAAAGAAGATCGAATTGAAAACAAGAAATCGATATGGTCAGCCCAGTCCTAGCGTCCACACAGCTGACATGTTTACCTGTTGTAGCCTATCCATGTTGTGTGCATTACATATACACAGTCAAAACGCAATCGGAAAAGAGCTAATTAAAGGTCAATGATTTCATCCAAAACCGAAAAATAAATTTTTGGTAAAATATTTTCAGTTACTAAAATTATGGTGCATCACTACCACAAAGTACCATGCTACTACTGTGTTTTTTTTAGATGCATACTATGGTATTCCTGGAAATACCATAGTTTATTTCAAAGTACCATCTAATGCATTTTATTTGTAAGGGACGACCATTTTCTTTGACCTTCAACATTAAACATTCTGTGCCTTTTGAGATGTAATTGACCCTTGTGATTGGCTAACTTGTTGGCATGCAAGATGAACAACAGTTTATGAATAGATTTCAGGTTTGTAGTTAAGTTTAGTGATTTGGCAAGCCAAGTTGCCATGTTAATATGATCATGGATGTGACGTCAACATTTTTACAACCAGATTTTGGTAGCTTCATTGCATTAAATAGACTTTGTGTTGTAAGCATTATATTATATCTTCTTAGTAGGGTGAATTTAAATGAACTGGGCCACTTGAAATATCAAAATGATACTTCCCCTTTAAAGAATTTTGTATTGATGGTGAAGGTTGGAGCTCATGGAAATTGCTGTAGACACTTTAGTGCGCTTGATCTCCAGTCTACAGCTGCATGCAGTCCCTCTTCATGTGAGGCCTGTAAGACATCATTTCTTATTTTCCCCTGTGTCATTCAGCACTTGCGAGCTACCTCACCCAACAATAATTTCCTCATCCCTTCTATTCACTGTCCTCGTCCAGTCAATGAAGCACTTAAGCCCCCAAATAATACCTTCCAATGACAAATACTTTAAGAGAACATGCTCTGATAGGTCTCCACATGTAGTCAATTTGTCAAAGGGGTTTAGAGGGCTTTACCTGCCTATTCGTCTTGAAAAAAAGAAATGCTTTCTTTGGAAATGTTGTTTTGGGATTGATTGTACAGTAAACAGTGGTTGTGTGTCATGCAAAAAGGCTCTAGTGTGTCTTTTTCAATGTATTTTAAAGTGAGTGGTTGTTTTTTAGCATAATAGTGGATACAATTACACTGGACCGTACAATTAGGCGGAATAGCTCAGTGGTAAAGGCTCGGATGAAAGGTTAATGGAGGAGAGTATAAATGATTTTGAGTAATCAGCCATGGCAGTGCATGCTGACGCTGCAGTAGCTGCTGTAGGACAGCGGCACCAGAAGCAGCAAAAACACTCTCTGATCTGAGCTGACATTTCAAGCTGACTTTCAAATCAGGAGAGCATTTGCACAAATGCACAAACATCAGAAAAAAATCCTGTTTTCATCATAATTTAGAGATGCAGTGATGTCTGCAGATGCAGCTTGCATGCGGTTCGGTCCATTAGTCAGACGGATGTGAGGGAGTTTTCCAGCTCGGATGGATCGGTGGTTATGATTGACTGAATTGAAGGCTGCACTCTCTATATAGTAGAGATATCTGCAATTCATCATTTCAATGCATGTTTTTGCACTTCAGTGTCTTATTGATTTATTAATTTCAGCACAGTTTTGTGAGATGGCAAAAACACTGCCTTCCAAAGCCAAGTGTGCACTGCAGTTAACTTAACACTTTATTTGCACTGCATGGCGTTATTTGACTGTGATTCAGAGAAAAAAGTAATATTTCATAATCCACAAAATGAATTTTATTTTTTAAACTGTAATATGTGACCCTGGACCACAAAACCAATCATAAGGGTAAATGTTTTGGAATTGAGATGTTATATATAATCTGAAAGCTGAATAAATAGGCTTTCCATTGATGTATGTTTGTTAGGATAGGACAATATTTGGCCGAGATACAACTATTTGAAAATCTGGAATCTGAGGGTGCAAAAAAATCAAAATATAGAGAAAATCACCTTTAAAGTTGTCAAATGAAGTTCTTAGCAATGCATATTACTAAGTGCATATAATCAAAAATTTAGTTTTAATATATATTTGGTAGGAAATTTACTAAATATCGTCATGGAACATGATCCTTATTTAATATCCTAATGATTTTTGGCATAACAAAGATAATTTTGACCCATACAATGTATTTTTGGCTATTGCTACAAATATACCTGTGCTACATAAGACTGGTTTTGTGGTCCAGGTTCACATATATTAACAGAATAATTAATATATCCTACATGAATTAAAATGACAATTTATTGAGAGAATATTATATCATTACTCATTCAAATATATTTATGTAATAATAATAATTTGTTTTACAATGCTAATACTACTACTACTACTACTACTACTAATAATAATAATAATACTAATAATAATTTGTATAATATAAAGTTATTTTTATATAATAATCAATAAATGTATATGAAATAAAATACTTAAATTATAAAAAATATATAAAACATGTTTAAAATAATTTATAAGAATAAAATATAACATTTCTCATATTCAGATACATTTAAATGGATGTTTATTATTATTATTAATATCATTAAATAATTTATAATATTATTATTAATATTTATTTTCATTATTAATATAAATATATTAAATATAATTAAATGTACATGATATTCAGAGTTTTCCTCATGTGTTTAGCAGTTTTAGCATTAATAGCAAACCATTAATTTAATACCAGAAACAATACTTGAGAACTGTTTTTCATTTCAGTCTTTTAAAGCATTCAACATCTAAACCTCTGTTTTTAAAACAACAAAAGAAAGAAGGAGAAAGGAAGAACAGAATTGTAATCGCTGCATGGATTGGAGATGACCTGTGGGCAGTTCAGTTCAGTTCAGTTCAGTCACTCATCCCAGCTCTCTCCTGGGCCGTAGATGAGCTTTGATTTTCTCCAGGTTTGTCTTGCAGCCCGATCGCGGCAGACAAAAGGCATTTTTGCTGCAGCGTGAACGCAGGCACTTATTGATTGGCTGTATTATGGAGTGCTGTGGCCACAATGGGGGCTCAGTCATCACCATAACTCTGGCCTGTTCCAATGGGTCAGGAAATGCAGGCTTGGTATAGCACATGCATAATAAAAAGCTTTTAAAGGAATGGATTTGTTGACAGGGGTCTTATTGAGATTCAGCATTTGATTGTTACGCTTTCCCTCTTCTGTCCTTTGAACAGTTCTACAATAAATACTCTTGATTTTGGAAGAAAAACATTAAAGGGAAAGCAAGCTAGAATAAGCCTGTAACCTATACGATTAGTTGATATGAAATACTTTTGGAAAGTTGATGTGTTCTGCAGTTTTCTCCATCTAAGAATAAAATATTCTAAGACTGAGAATATTTTAAATATCTTTTTGCTTTATTATTATCATTATGTAATTTAATGACCATATTAATAGAGGAACTTGATTGAATATTTGTATTTTTAAAAATCGATATCTTATTCACCATTTAAAATGAACTAATGAAGATTAAAAAGGTCATTGAAATGTTAAAACAAATAACTCATCTCTTATACATTGATGTAAGTTCAAACCTAAAATCTTGATATTAATTAAACAATTAGTTCATGAATGTTATGCGTTGACTATCCATGAGACAAACAACTTGTTTGTATTTGTAAAGCATTGCATCCTATTTTAAGAATCATATCTGCATTCATATATATATATATATATATATATATATATATATATATATATATATATATGTATTTATTGTATAAAACTTTTATTATTATTATAATTAATAAAAATAACTAATAATAAGCACTATATAAATATAAAATAAAAAATAATTTATAAATATATGGTAGATTAATTAAGTGCACATGATATTCAGAATCCTCTTGCGTTTTGCAGTATTAACATTAACAATTAGATGAGTACTTTAATACTTGTACAATTGCATATTGTTTTTCTGCCCGCTCAGTCTTTTAAAGCATTCATCATCTGAATCTGTACTTGAATAGTGTCTGTAAAAACAAGAAAAGAAGGCAGGAGAAAGAAAAAAACATCACTTTAATTGCTGCATGTATTGAGAATGACTTGTAAGCATTGCATTTCTGAAAGTGTATCATATGGAAAGCATCACATCCTATTTTAAGTATTATATCTGTGTGCAAACAACATTTAAATATATAAGTGTCACAAAAACATCTGCTGAATGTGGTTTTAACATCAAACCGGCAACATTTTAGCACCATACTGCAGATAAGCAAGATCTAAAAATAGTTTTTACCATACAGTATAAACCACTCATCGCATGTTAGTGTTTGAGATTTAATTGGCTTCAGACATGATGCACAGGGCACGTCCTCTCAGAGCGCCTTACAAAGAACATAATGAATGTGAAATCAAATCACTAGAGGTCTCGCAGCCCTCATAATAGCATATGGCCTCTAGGTCTTCGGTCTTCAGGGGCGCTGAGGTGAGAATTGGGTTTCATAAAGCTTTTTTTTCAACCTCTCCTTCTTCCTTTCTCTCGTCACACTTTTCATTTCATCCCTCAAACCTCTAAAGAAGAACTTGGCCTTCCCATCAACACCTCATCCATCAGACCAGTCCTCTGTGACCAGCTGGGGAAGAGTTACGTGTCAGAGCCGCTGTTGTTTCGGTGTTCTGCGGTCAGGAGGCCTTTGGGTGGTCTCTGCTTATGTGAAGCCCACACACACTTCTGCTCACTGACCCGAACATCCACAAACCGTCCTACCTTTTGTAGTCACTTTTATTTCTTCTCTCTCTCAGCTATTTCAGTCCTGTCTATTTCCTACCGCTTCTTTTCACTGTATTCCCTCGTTCTCTCACTCATTTACCTTCATATTTTGTTTGCACTTCCGTCATCTCCCTTTGCTCCTCACGCCTCCCTGCGTGTTATTTTCGTACCTCTCCGCCCTTCCACTCTTTCGGCGTTCTCCTCTCTCCGGTTATCTCCGTTAACCCCGCTCGTCTGAATCCTAAGGCGCGATATCGATCTGGCACTGCAGATGCTCCTACAGCGGAGCTGAACGTGGGCAGGCGGTGGACGCCTTGGCGGATCCCTCTCCTTATAAAGGCTGATTGCGAAAGTACCTGTCTCAGGAGCGTCTGGGTTATTCCTGTCCGTCTGTCTCATTAAAAGCCTGCAGCACAGAATGAGAGGGCAGCAAGTTCAGGCATGAAGGAACACAGTTTGCCGCGGTGCTCTCTGGTACAAGAAGGTGGAGAATTGAACAGGAATTGGTGCCTTGGGGTGTGCAGATACACTTCAGAAGAATTGATTGGCAGATGCTGGTTTTGATGAGGCAGTTATTCTGGAAACCTTTGGTTGGAGGCGAAAAGCAGTTGCTTACCAATATTACACACACTTTTTTTTCCTCCTAGGCTGATTCTGAGACATGATTTATTAATTTATAAGTGTTTTATTCTCACCATGGCTGCATTTATTTACTTAAAATAATAGTATAAATAGTACTATTGTAAGAAAAAAAAAGATAAATAAATAAATAATGTAAAATTTAAAATAACTTCTATGTTGATGTATTTTACAATGTAATATATATATATATATATATTAGGGGTGGCACAGTACGCGTAACGAACCGTAAGGTTCACAGGGCAAATTCCAAATGGAAGTGATCATCCCTATCCTCTTGGATAGGAATGTGCAACGCACACCGTGCTGCGTTGTCACGGGAACATCCCAGCTGAAGATAATGAGGAAATTAGATTGCTCCCTTTGCCAAGTGCATTCCAAACGACTAAATAATGGCACACACGTGCCCTGTTCACTCCAAAGTCCCCACTCCAAGAGGATAGGGATGATCACTTCCATTTGGAATTTGCCCCGTGAACCGTACGGTTCAATACGCGTACCGTGCCACCCCTAATATATATATATGTGTATGTATGTATAAGTGGTGTAACGCTACACGTATTCGTACTGAAAATGTTATGGGTCTTTCTGTTCAGTACGCATGTGTACCTAACAAAACATTAAATTTTCAGGAAATTCAGACAATAAATGTCATTTTGGCGTTCTTTGATGTGGCGAGACAGATCGCTGTATATAGAATCCTCAGTTCTAACGGCAGCACAGAGTGCGAGTGAGCACGATCATCCCTTTACTACTAAAATAACCATGAATGTACATCTCACGTAATCGCTCAATCAGTGTTTCAGTTGCAGAAAGACGTCAATAAAACAGCTTATAAACAAAATGTTACGTAGAATTTCATTTACCTCAGGCAAGTCATCAGTGTCTACAGTTCGTTATTTGCTAGAGAAATGAAGTCTAGAGAAGAGCATTTTGAGAAATATTAGACTATATGCTTCATTATATTTTAATGAATACTTTACCTGTTAGTTATGTCTTAATTAATTAATTAATGTATGTTTAAATAAATATTTTATGAAACAAGTTACGACAACCAGTGTAAATGATTATATTTCAACAACAAATAGAAATTGTATCATTTAGAAGTTAATTTAAAAACTGCATTATGTGCAATTTCCATGTTTGCATACAAATTTTTAATTTGAGTGTTGATTATTATAGTTAAAAATAAATAGAAATTGAATTTTGGGCTCTGTTGTTAATTGTAACCTTGTAGTAGGCCTAATGTAAGAGGGCTCCCTATAGATCAGAGCAGAAGCTGAGGTAGATTTTTATCCCTAAGAAAATTTTAATTGTAATTGAATATATTTTAAAGAAAAGCAATTCCCATTGTAAAATGTAAGCCATGAGACTGTTGTGATATGAATGAATATTCTGTTGCAGTGCACAGACCAATTCAGAAACCATCTTTCCACACCAACCAAACAAAGTAAACTCTGACATCAAATAGCCCTGGGTTCACTCCAAAATGTCAATTCTAATTGCTTGTTGTTGTGTTGTAACTCCTGGAGCTGAAAAGTGTCTTACTTCAGCAGATCTGTGTTGTTTTGCGTACACGTCTCATTTCTGTTTCAATCCTCTTTTACTGAACCAAACTTTTCAGGGTTTTCAATTCCACCCTCAAGTTACTTCAAAGAATCAAGAGTTCTTTGGTGTTGAGTCTAGAACAGAGAATGACCAAGACTTTTCAAAGAAGTCTCAGTCAGAGCTTGTTAAAAACAGCTGCTTCTGATGTCCCTGGATGCAGGAACTCTTGAACATCTGAGAAATTCACATGCTGCACACACAGCGAGAGAGACCGCATGAGAGAAGAGTCCAGATGAGATTAAAGTCATTCTGAGGACAGAAATGTATGGCTTTTTTTTATGAATGTGTGGTTCATGACCATGTTAGTGTATCTCTTGTGTCCACATGCGCTCGAGGCAGAGCAATCCGAATCCTAAAATCAGAGGCGCAGGTGTTTGCAAAAGGATTGAAAAAAAATTGCCATTTGTTAACAATCAACCTGTCAGCTCTGCCTTAGTCTGCTTTTTTGGAGATTACCGCAAATGCTTTTCTGCCTTCAAGCAAATGTAGAGAACACACATATTTTCTCTTCCTCATTCTCCTCTTTCTTTATTTTGAATAGACTTCCAAGCAGTATGTGATACATCTCTGTACCGCACACAGAAAAGAAAAGACGGTGACATGCAAATTATTATTTACCAGGCCAGACAATGCCATTCACGTCTTCTCTTTGTGTGTTGGTTCTGTTATGATAGCACCCGTTGGAGTTATCAGGCTTGATAAAGCCCTGTAGGAGGTGAGCTCAGCGTTTTCTCCGTCTGTTTAATGACGACTGGTCCTGTGGTGTAAATCAAAGTACCATAGTATTACCATCTGATATCATGGCTGCATCTTGGTATATCCACGGTATTTTACAACAGAAGGCCTTTAGTTGTGATGTGTTATCGTGTTGTCCTTGACTGCTGGTGTGTGTTTGTGTGTGTGTGATTAATATTTGTGTTTTGTTTGAGAGATATAGGCAGGTATGAAGCTGAGGAAACTGATAACGTTGGGATTTCTGGCTCACTGCTTTTCAATGCCAGGCTTTGACTGTGTTTTCTTAAGGAGATAGGGAGTTATTCCTCTGGAAATATGTATTTGTTTATTTTTTATATCCTGACCATGGACATAAAAGCAAATGCTGGCAAACTGCCTTGTGCTGGGTATATATATATATATATATATGTATACCATTTTGGAGTATATCTGAAACATGACAAACTTTAAACAGGATGCTGAGATGTTTTCGTGGGTATATGGATGAAAACAGTTAATATATTCAGTAATTGTGTTTGTATATTGAAGAGTCTTTCTTCATAATATACACTATACATACATACATAATATACACCATCCAATAGTAAAAAAAAAAAATTGTATTACTATTCAGCAAGGATGCATTAAATTGACAAAAGTGACAGTAAAAAAAATATAATGTATTTTTTTTTTTTCAAATAAAAGTGTTAGAAGAATCTAAAAAAAAACCTTTCACAATTTCCAAAAAAATGTTTCTTGAGCACCAAATCATATTATGATTTCTGAAGGATCATGTGACACTGAAGACTGGAGTAATGACTGCTGAAAATGTAACTTTCCCATTACAGAAAAAAAAGTTATAATAATAATAATAATAATAATAAAAAGTTAAAATAGACAGACAAATGTTTTATTTATTTATTTGTAAAACATATTTCACAATACTTCTATTTGTCTGTATTTTTGATCAATTAAATGCAGCCTGGCTAAGCATAAGGGACTGGAATAAATCATAAAAAAAAGATGATTTGGCCTCATCTTACTGGCCTCAAACTTTTGAACAGTAGTGTATCTCTAAAACAAAGTTTAGTGTGCAGGGATGTCAGTCAATTACAATTTTTTAAATCAAACTAATTACAATATTAATTTTAATAATTTCATTTTATAGCATTTATAATTTTTGTTATTGTTTTTATGGGATTGCATATACATACAGGCTTGATTTAATTGTGTTCATATTTTATATTTTAATTCTGTTTTTTTAGTTTTTTTAATTTAAAACTTTTTATTACTTTTGTTTTTTATTTTATTTTATTTTTAATTTGTATTGAATTTGTAGTTACACACATTGAATTAACACTTTAAAAGGATAGTTCACCCAAAAATGAAAATTTTATGTTTATCTGCTTACCCCCAGGGCATCCGAGATGTAGGTGACTTTTTCTTCAGTAGAACACAAACGAAGATTTTTAACTCAAACCGTTGCAGTCTGTCAGTCATATAATGGCAGTCAATGGGACCCACGGCTTTGAGAGTAAAAAAAAAAACATACACCGACAAAACCAAATTAAACCCTGCGGCTCGTGACGATACATTGAGGTCTAAAGACACGAAACGATCGGTCTGAGCAACAGTATTTATATAATTTTTTTACCTCTGATCCACCGCAATGTCCAACCGTCCTGAGCGCGTTCACAACAGCTGGCGCTGAAGGTGTAAACAATGAGTAACGTATATGCGTGACAGATCACTTCCGTGCATGTGTCTACTATGCCAGAGCACGTTGACGCGTCACGCGCCGGATGTTGTGAACGCGCTCAGGACAATTGGACATTGCGGTGGATCAGAGGTAAAAAAATATATAAATACTGTTCAGTTTCTTGTACAGACCGATTGTTTCGTGTCTTAAGACCTCAATGTATCGTCACGAGCCACATGGTTTAATTTGATTTTGTCTGTGTATGTTTTTTTTACTCTCAAAGCCGTGGGTCCCATTGACTGCCATTATATGACTGACAGACTGCAACGGTTTGAGTTAAAAATCTTCGTTTGTGTTCTACTGAAGAAACAAAGTCACCTACATCTTGGATGCCCTGGGGGTAAGCAGATAAACATCAAATTTTAATTTTTGGGTGAACTATACCTTTAAATTGACTACCCTAAAAGTTGCATTTTTTGAAAATCGGTTAGGCGATGGGTTGTCTGAAAGACTAGTCAGGTAGTCTGGTTTAAGGAAGCACTGCATTAATATGCTGGTTTAATGTATACAGACACCAGTCAAATGCGTGTTTAATCAAATAACTGGGCTAAATAATCTCTTATTACCAAGAACGTATCATATGTATTATTCATAATAATGCCATTATTGCTCACAGCATGTGATATGAAGTCTGATAGCAATTGCCTTGAAATGTATTGTTGTGATAAGGCTTCTCTGAGAAAGATTTAACATGCTGACAGTTCTGTTACTAAATCACAGCATACTATAAGCATAAAAGCCTCTCTGAGAGGTAACATCTCTAAATGCATCAGTTTCAAAGCACAGTCACAAAAAAGAGGAAGCTAAATAAAATAAAATAAAAAACATCTACATAAACTAGTCCATTTCATTGACTAGTAGCGTTGTGACGGTGAGGAAATTTCCCCACCGGTTAATCGATGTGTAACAACACCGATAATACCGATATCACCGTGGGGGTAGGTGGGGGAGTGCCCTCTTTTTCTCGCTTTCCTTCGCTTTTAAATAGCTTGTAAAAACAGGGTGTGCATTTTACTTTCACTTTCAAATTAGCGCAATTCTGCGTAAAGCAATTGTTCGTTTTTAGTTCGTTTGAGTTTTCCCTCTTTTCCTCGCTTTCCTTTGCTTTTAAATAGCTTAAAAGCGCCTTGCGCATTTACTTTCACTTTCGAAATAGTGGTAATTCGGCATCAATTGCTTGAATGCAATTTGCAAGCAACAACACAATACAACGTCAAACTCACTTAGCCTATATATAAATCATAGAACTTTTATTAACAAAATGAATAAAAATAAACCATGCTATAGGCTATCCCTAATATAAAATAAAAATAACTAACAAATAAATTTGTATACAAAACTGAAAATCAGCAAACACTGTGGAACCAAATAAATAAGAAACGTAGAACGTTTATTAACAAAACGAGTAAGAAAGCTTGGAGGCACGGCATACACCTTGATGTCAAATAAAATAAATAAATTACACAAAGTTTAAATAAAGTAAAAATCCGCAAACATTGTGGAACCAATTAAATAAGAAACGAATGTTTAAAAAAACTTCCAAAATCACCAAAGATAAACGACAAAAGTCAACAGGCTTTTCAAAATCCAAAATATCTCCAAACAGGCCCGTTTGCATTTAGTTTGGAAACCAAGTCATCTGCTATCGTCTTGTCCGTCTCACCTCACTCTTCTTGTCAGTCAGCTCGACTCGCTCTCCTCACGTGATAAATTGAATATGTGATCATGCATCTGTTGTTCGGCACACTGCATTGAGCAGACGCATTCAGCTTTTAATCATAGTATCTGCTAACTGAACTAAATGATTTTTATTACTATAAAAAAATCAAAAGCACGGTGGTGGGCGGTGCCGCAGTGGGCAAGTGACGTAACCGGTGTTGCGGCTTAACACCAGTATCACTGCCAACACCATCTATTGTAGCAAGCCTATTGACTAGTCTGTTGGACAACTAACCCGACTCATCCCTAGTGCTTATTGGGTTCTCCTTTAATTTCCAGTGGATTCACATTTTCAGTGATTTGTTTTGCCTTGTGATAATAATTAATGTAATTACTTGACAGCTTAGTTTGGCAGCAAAGAACTGTTTTGTTTTGTTTTTTAAAATATTTTTCTATTTATTTGTGCACGTGTTTGATGTCCAATGCTTATAGCACAGGGGTAGTTCTCCACTGGCAGTGCCAACATTGTGACGCTGCCAAGATGAACACTATGAAAGCTGTGCTCCTCTTGCCAGCCTGCAGGTCCCTCTGGCACGACTGGCACTGCGCACCCACCCAGTCCGAATTCACAGCTGGCAGATATCGCCAGTTTTCTCTAAATCTTCCCATCACTCAATTCTGTCTCATTGTCTTTTCTACCAACTGAGAATTGCCCTCCCACAATGCACTTGTGGGTGACCCATGAATGGAGCTCTGACATGCAATACTAATCCTTTTAGCACTCTGCCTTAACCAGATCGCTGCTTTTGTTGTTATTTTCTTTTTATTTCATTCATTTTTAAGTGGGGGATGGGTATATTGCGCTTTATGTGGTGGGTAAATGCGATACACAGCTTAAACAAGATGCTATCAGAGAAGAGGGCAGATGTATGTTGCTCGTTTATGTCCATCTGTGAGGTTTTACAGCTCTTTATTGTTTTTTTATGAATATATGAAGTGCATAATTTAAAGAGACAGTTCACCTAAAAATGCAAGTTGTCATCATTTAATCACCCTTTACAAACCTGAATGAGTTTCTTTCTACTGTGAAACACAAAATAAGATATTTTTAAGAATGTTTCAATAAAGTGTCAATGGGTCCAATGTGTTTTGTTTTTTTAGTCCCTATTGGCTTTCATTGTATGGACAAAAAAAGTCCCCTTTTTCTTTCTACTGTGGAACACAAAAGAATATATTCTGAAGAATGTTTTAATTAAAGAAAGAAAGAAAGAAAAAAGAAAGAAAGGGGTCAAACCCCCCTTTTTTGATCCAAGTGACTTTCATTGTATGGACAAAAAAAAACATAAAACATTTTTTAAAGTTCAAAAGAATATTATTTTATTTTATTACTATATTTTTATTTTGTTTACTGTATTTTTTATTTAAACAACTTTCCATTTCATCATTTCTTTTTTCTATCTTCTATCGTTATTGATAAGTTACAGGCCAAAAATATTTTTAAATATTTGAAAAATATAGCTACACATTTTTTACCTCCCTCTGACAATTTTATTTATAAAAAAAATTATATATAATTTTAAAGTTTAAAAGAATATTTTTTTAAAGAATGTTTCAATAAAGAGTCAATGGGGTCCAGTTTATTTTTTATTTTATTTTACTTTTTTATTTTTATTTTTTATTTTATTTTTTTGGACCCCATTGGCTTTCATTGTATTAGGGGAAAAAAAGCATTAATTTATTGTTTCACAAACGAAAGAAAAGCATCAGGTTTGAAAACAACATGGGAGTAAGTTAATGACTGAAAAAATATTTTGGGGTGAACTGTCCGTTTAAATAGTAATGATAGAAATGATTTACTCATCTTCATGTGCATGACTTTGTGTGTTTGAGTTATCTAGGAGAATGTTCAAGCTGCTCTTTTCATACTATGAAAGTGAATGGTGACCACTGATGTCTCTGGTCCCTAGACTGCTACAGATCTTCGGTGTCTCTTTTCAATTCACTGCCTTTCTCCTTTTCTCCTGTGTAAATATGCTTTTTCTGTGGATTAGCTTATCTTTCCTACCAAATGAATAAGAAGCTTATAAATCCAAGATCTGGAGTGTCAGGCTTGAAAGAGAGAAAGAGAGCGATAGAAAAAGCATCTCTCACTCCACCTGTCCATGCCTCTATAGAGCAATAATGACGAAGCGAGAGAAAATTGTGAGGGATGTGGTGAAAATTTGAGAGGGGCAAGTGTTGTCGCTGCATATATTTTTGATGTTGCGAAACCCCGTTTTAGCTTATCAGTCTCAAAGGCAATCATAATATTTTGGGATTAATTAAAATCTTAATCGGGCATGTTCATCTCTTCAGCACGGCTCCCTGCAGGCTGCTGCTGACAGCTGTATTTTAGCGCTCTGAAAATGTCTGGAGGCTAAACAAGTTTGGCTGCAGACTCATCACCTCCAGAGCAGCCGGTCTCACTCAGAGATGAGCGGCAGGGGATCTGTGATGGCTGCGGTTGGGAGTGTGAGCAAAAAGGAGAAACTGTGATAGACAACGATAGATATGGAGAGTGGGAGGATGAGCGTGTGGATGGAGAGGGAGGCTGAGGGAAATGGGGAAAGAATGAAGGCATTTGGAGGAGGAGGGGTAGAGGGCAAGGGAAGGGCATTATAGTCTCCAATGAGCTGTGCTGCTTATTTGGGTAATGTGAGTTTGAGTCTGATTTTTGTTATATCTTCTTCCAACATCATTATTGATATAAGTTGCAGAAAGACCAAAAATATTTTTATAAAGGGCTAAAAAAAAGCTTATATACTGTATATAAATTAATAAATATCAAAATAATGTTTTTGTCACTATGGCAATTACATTAAAAACATTAATTTATTTTCAGTCATTATTTTATATATATATATATATATATATATATATATCCTCCCATCACTACCTTCTCTATCGTTGTTGATAAGTTACAGGCCGAAAATAAATATATATTTTTAAATATAGCTACAAATATCTTTTGTCACCATGACTATTACTATATTTTTTTATTTAAAAAAAATATTTCTTATCTCATCCCATCACTTCTTTCTTCTATCGTTATTGATAAGTTAGAGGCCAAAAATACTGTAATTTTTTCATAAATATAGCTACAATTTTTTTTCTCCTGCTGACAATTTTATTATATTTGTAAAATTGTGTGTATGTGTGTATAGATCTACACACACACACACACACACACACACACATATATATATATATATATATATATATATATATATATATATATATATTCAAAAGTATTGGAACAGTAAGGCCAATTCCTTTATTTTTGCTGTAGACTGAAAACATTTGGGTTTGACATCAAAAGATGAATATGAGATGAGAGATTAACATTTCAGCTTTTATTTACAGGTATTTTCATCTGGATCTGATACACAACTTAGAGGATAGCAACTTTTGTTTGAACCCACCTATTTCTCATGTTACCAAAAGTATTGGAATGTTTTGTGGACCTGGTGTGTCCTATTAATTGAATATTCAAACAATAAATAGCACTGAATGTCTGCGTTCAGTTTCAGATCCGTGCAGACTGCATTTATAGTTAGTTAGACGTGTAACCAACATGAAAAGCAGAGAGGTGTCTATGGGTGAAAAACGAGCAATTGTGAAGCTGAGAGAAGATGAAAAATCAATCAAACCATTGCACAAACACTGGTAATAGTAAGTACAACCATTTGAAATCTCCTGAGGAAGAAAGAAACCACTGGTGTACTAAGTAACACACCTCGGACAGGTAGATCAAGGAAAACATCAGCAGTTGACGACAGAAACATTGTGACAGCTGTAAAGAAAGACCCTAAAACAACTGTTAGTGACATCAACAACAACCTCCAGAGGGCAGGAGTGAAGGTATCACAATCTACTGTTCGCAGAAGACTTCATGAACAAAAGTACAGAGGCTACACCAGAAGATGCAAACCACTCATTAGCAAGAAGAATAGGAGACGAGCCTCAAAAATTCTGGGACAAGGTTTTATGGACTGATTTTATGGACCAAAGTGATGGAAAGGCTAAAGTTTGGAGAAGAAAGGATCCACTCATGATCCCAAACGTACAAGCTCATCTGAAACACAGTGGAGGTAATGTAATGGCTTGGGCTTTCATCGCTTCTTCTGGGACAGGCTCATTAATCTTCATTAATGATGTAACACATGACGGCAGCAGCAAATTTAACTCAGAAGTCTACAGAAATATTTTGTCTGACAATTTCCAGAAAGATGCAACCAAACTGATTGGGAGATCCTTCATCATGCAGCAAGATAATGACCCAAAACATAGTGCCAAAACAACAAAGGAGTTCATCAGGGCAAGAAGTGGAAGGTTTTAGACTGGCCAAGTCAATCTCCACACTTAAACCCTATAGAGCATGCCTTTTACCTGCTAAAGAGGAGACTGAAGGGAGTAACCCCCCAAAACTGAAAGAGGCTGCGGTGAAAGCCTGGAAAGCATCACAAAAGAAGAATGCAAAAGTTTGGTGATGTCAATGGGTCACAGGCTTGATGCAGTTATTGAAAGCAAAGGATTTGCAACTAAATATTAAGTCTTTTTCACTTTAATCTATGTTAATTCTATCTGTTCCAATACGTTTGCTCACATGAAAAATGGGTGGGTTTAAACAAAAGGTGCTATCTTCTAAGTTGTTTATCAGATCCAGATATGAATACCTGGAAATAAAAGCTGAAATGCTGATCTCTTGTCTCATATTCATCTTTTGATGTCAAACCCAAATGTTTTCAGTCTACAGCAAAAATAAAGGAATTGGCCTTACTGTTCCAATACTTTTGGAGGGGAGTGTATATATATACATACACACACACACACACACACACACATATATATATATATATATATATATATATATATATATATATATATATATATATATATATATATATATATATAGTCAAAAGTTTTTGAACAGTAAGATTTTTAATGAATCATTTTTAAAGAAGTTTCTTCTGCTCACCAAGCCTGCATTTATTTGATCCAAAATACAGCAAAAGTAACTATTAAAAATAACTGCTTTCTATTTGAATATATTTTTAAAATGTAATTTATTCCTGTGATTTCAAAGCTGAATTTTTAGCATCATTACTCCATTCACATAATCCTTCAGAAACCATTCTAATATTCTGATTTGCTGCTCAAAAACATTTATTATTATTGTTATGTTGAAAACAGCTGAGTATATTTTTTTCAGGTACACATACAAATTCACACATACAAATACCCTCACACATACACTACACTGACACACACACACACACACAGCACATGCCAAGATGCCGGTCTGAAGAGTCCTGCTTCTGCAATGGTTTTGTGTGTTTTTTTAAAATTATTTTTTGTACTTCAAACTCTCTAACCAGTTCAATTCAAATTCTTCCTTTTTGTGCTTCAAAATTGTTAGAAGATTGTGACAAATTGTGATGGCAATTGTGCTTAAAGTGTTTTGTATTTTGTACAATTCAACTTAAACATTGTAATGTTGAGGTCCAGACAGAGTTCACCGCCGACTGATGAATAACTATATTAATATTTAATGCTAACCAAAGCTGCTAGTGCATGACGAGTCTGATGTGTTGGTCTCATTTTTGTGCTCATTGAATGCCTCCACAAAGTTCTCAGAATGAAATTTTGACAGGTTTGGAGAGATTAATTTATATTGTGAAATCTGTTGATGATATTT
Organism: Schizothorax lantsangensis; assembly: GCA_027422415.1. Classification (NCBI taxonomy): domain Eukaryota; kingdom Metazoa; phylum Chordata; class Actinopteri; order Cypriniformes; family Cyprinidae; genus Schizothorax; species Schizothorax lantsangensis. Next base: position 28,534,452 of record CM049845.1, on the reverse strand, counting down.
GTATGGCAGTCTGGCTTTTGTCTGTTATTGGGGTCAAGTAAACTCTCCATCTCGCTCCCCCTTTTCAATAAAATCTTGCGGTGTAAATGAGGATCCTTTTCCAGATCAACAGCAACATTCATATGCATGAGGATACAGGAGGCCATGAATCAGTATCCTGTCATAAAGACGGGTCTACAGTAGATAAATCACCAGCTGTCAGTCACACACAACCTGTCACAAACACACACTCCCAGAGTCTTTGATATGTTTGTGTGTATTCATAAGGATAAACCTATCCCCGTGTAATGCATTCAGATGCTCTGTTTTGGCAGGGAGGTGATTTTACTTGCAAATCCCAAACACTGAAAAATGAAACATAATTCGGTCTCCTGCTTTCTTTTTTGTATGTTGAGAGTGTGTGTTTGACTTCGTCTGTGTGTAAGTGTGTGTTTGTACGTCTTTGTCCTGTTCCCCTTCCTTTCCCCACACACGGGCTCGGGTTTATTTCATCAGTGAAGAAGAGGTGACTCACTCGAGATGTAGCTGTATCAGTTTTCCCGCTCTACAGTCTCTCTCCCACCACGCACATTTGCAAATACACAATATTTTGTTGTTTGATGTCATTGTAGTTACTGTAGGAATGCACTATATTACTAAATCAGACTGATTTCACTAAGCTGAGAATCATTTTCTTGATATTGCCAATAACCTCAAAATGACTGATACTGTCCAAAAACACACATACATACATAAAATTATTTTAAATGATTTTAGGCATTACAACTTTATATTATACAGTATGAAAATTAGTTTTGATATTAAATAGTGCTCACATTTAACTGTTATTAAATTATTAGTATTTTTAAAAATGCACATACATTTTTATTTTATCAAAACAATGTAGAACGGCTTGTTTTGTGATTTGATTTGCATGATTAGATATTTCAAACAATTTAGCATTTTAGTTTGTATCCATGCTTGAATATTTAAACAATTTAATTTATTTTATCTTATTTATAAAAAAAAACTCTAATTTTGAACAATAATCAATACAGTACAGCAAGATTTTTTTTTTACTTTTTACATTAATTTTTATATTTAAATTTTTTATTTATAAAAATCTGATAAACAGTATAGTGCACTAATTTTGTGATTTGCAGTGCATGGTTAGATATATCAAAACATTCCCCATTTTTGTTTGTAGCTACTTATATTTTAAACATTTAGATTTTGATTGGTTTTATTTTGAATATATTTTATAAAAATCTGTAATGTTGGCCTATAACAAATATAGTACCATCTGTTTTGTGATTTGCATTGCATGTTTATTTTTTGTTTTGTTCAAATCTAATGTTGCCTGAAAACCAATACGGTACTGCAATAATGGGCATCCCTAAAATGTATTTTTCTATTGACCAATCAGTGTCCCATATGTTGGTTTTGTGATTTGCATTGGTTAGACATCTCAGCCAATTCCCCATTTTTTTTTTTTTTTTTTTTTGATTCTTTTAAACATTTAGGTTTGAATTCATTTCATTAGGGTGTCCTGAGCCACAGAGATGATATCATCAAGTCAGTTTACATCACAATTACGGACACAATTACGCCAGCATTCATATTAAAATGTGCTCCAGTAACGAGTTCCTCAGGACTAATTATAGAATTGTCTGGAGAGTGCGGCCCACCTGCAGCTGAGGAGGACCTGGACTAATTACATCAGTTACTCAGGTTCACATCGCCTCAGGAGCGTAAACTCAACTCTGTGTGTGTTTGCTCCAGTCTGTCAAATCCATTCCACCGACAGGGAATTCTGTTGGAATATCCAGCTCATTAAGATGCCGTGCCCTCCCTGAACTACATCACAGCAGAAGTTTTCAAGACAAGTGACAGAAAAGTAAAGGAAGAAGGCATCCCTTGAGCCGACAGAAGCGTGCAGTGTCCTACAGCAGGGACAGGCTTTTTTTAATCTGCTGCGAAAAAGAGACGGCGTGTTTCCACATGATAAGTGATAAAATGTTAAGCAAAACTGGCAGGCGTAACTTCACACGCACAGATCTTAATGCATGGCACACTGGCGAGAGTGTGCTCTGAGTAGACAGGACTTTGCCCTGCAGCTGTGCTGGGGTTCAGAGCCGAACTTCAGCTCGGTGAGCGGGAGAGATGGAGGGTGAGACAGAGGGTGTGAAGTTTAAAGTGCTGAAGGGTTTTACTGCGTGAAGGCTCAAGATTTTCCAGAATTCCCTCATGGCAAATTAAAAATGTGGCTTGCCCCTCGGCCTGTTTTACAACCGGAGAGGACAAGGAACAAGAGATTAAGTGTAGAGAATGGTGGACTGTTTGAGCCTGGATTTCCTTTTAGGAATTTACCATGGCAACAGTAGTTTTTGTCCAAATACCATTGTTCCAACAATTATTGTTAAAGCCATAAATTACTGGGCTCAAGCAGTGTGAGAAGCTTTTAGAATTTGTTTTTTGTTTTTTAATTCCAAACTGCTTGTCCAATGTAGGGCCATAGGGAAACACCCTGTATGGATGGCAAGTGCATTTTATTTTATTTATATATATATATATATATATATATATATATATAATTTTTTTCAAACTACATATCCTATGTAGCGCCATAGGGAAACACCCTGGGTGGAGGGTGTTTCCCTATGACTATAGATTTTCTGTTTTGTTTAGCTTCATTTCATTTTGATTTGTTTTGTTTCATTTATTTTTCCAAACTGCTTGTCCTATGTAGGGCCATAGGGAAACACTCTGGATGGATGGGCATTTTATCTTATTTTATTTTGTTTTGTTTTTTTTTATTTGTGTTTTGTTTTGCTTCATTTCGCTTTTTTGTTTTGCTTTGTTTCGTTTTGTGTTCCAAACTGCTTGTCCTATGTCCTGTGTAGGATCATAGGCAAACACCCTGGATTGATGGCCAGTCCGGTGTGTTTTGTTTTGTTTTGTTGCTAATGCAAGTTGCCACAGTTTATTGTAGTAACATTAGAAACTGTGGTTATAATGGTACATTTTTGTAAGGGTTTAAACTTGTGTTATTTATCTCTGTAAGAAAAATCCTTATATCCTGGTATCGCCATGTTGTTTGACACATCCTTGGAGTGTAATGTAAATACCATGGCATATAATATATAATAGTCCTTCAGTACCACAGTATATATGAAAGTACTGTGGTGTGATAAGATACCATCTCTATGCTGTAGTTTCCGCTGTTCTTGTCATCATTGTCAGTACCAATGTGTAGCATTCTTTGTGGTGAAGTCATTCAATGGTGTTTTCATTGCCATAAGAGCAGACAGCAGAGGGGAGGAAAGAGAGTGCCGAGCCTCCCACTGGGGCTTTCACTCTCCACCGGAGAAAGTTTTCTTTTCTCTCTCTCTTGTTCAGGAGTGCGGAGGTCACCACTGGGCATCTAGAGAAGGAAACCCCCACCCCCTTTGACATAATTGTTGTCATGTGGAAACACTGTGGGGTGGATTCACTAAACAACCACTTGTGTGTATGGTATTTCATCACAAAAACATGTCTTATTCACTAACCACCCATAATCTAGTTTAATCAGGCATTAAATTTACTGAAATAGCACCGGGATGTATTTAAATGAAGTAATTTTCATTATTTTCAGCGCAATCACGTCTCCTTTCTATGCAAATGAGGATCATTATGGATTTCCTTATTCACACAACTTGGCCCCATTTGTCTGCGACAATAAACATTTCGCTATTACCGATCAGTTTGGGATCAGTAAGATGTATGTACGTTATGTATGTATGTATTTAAAGGAAATTAAGGTCACTCTTTATTTTAAGGTCCAATTCTCGCTATTAACAAACCATTAACTATGACTTTTGCCTCAATAAACTCCTAATTTGCTGCTTATTAATAATAAGGTTGTTAAGTTTAGGTATTGTGTAGAATTAAGGATGTAGTGAGAATTGGTCCCTATACTAAAATGTTACAGAAATTAATAATTTTATTAAGCAAGGATGCATTAAATTGATAAATCATGACAGTAAAGGCTTTTCTAATAAATGTTCTATTAAACTTTCTATTCATCAAAGTGTCCGGAATTTATTATGGTTTCCACAAAAAATATTATTAGAATGATTGATCACATGATAATTTGACACTGAAGACTCAAGAAATTGAAAATAAATATTTTAAATTGTAATGATATTTCTTAATATTACTGTTTTTGCTGCATTGTAGATAGTAAAGAAATTCAGCCTTGGTGAGCATAAGATACTTCTTTTATAAAATAAATAGATATAAATAAAATAAAAAAATTAAAAAAAGATGAAAAAAAAAAACTGAGCCATAAAGTTTTGAATGCTAGTGTACATTTTCTGTTGATCATGAACAAAAAAAACGAAGGATAAGAGTCTTATACCCCCCCAGCAAGTGTGGGAATTCCACTCCAAGTGCACATTTGCACTTACCTTGAACGAATTATGCACTTAAATATTTTTTAACATCATATTTAGTCACTTCCTTCCTGTCTTAAACATATTTAATTTTGAGCCTGATTCCTATCAAAATTCCCCATTTCTCTGTGCGGTCAATGCTCCTTTCAGACTTCAGTACTTTTACCTGCACCCTACTCTCTTCTTTTTTCCTCTCCTTCGCTTCCTCTATTTCCCCCCTAAAGCCAGCTCTTTTGTGTATGTGAAAGCAGATCTTGTGGTTAAGTGCGTCTGTATTGTAGTGGTGGGATTAAGTACAGTATGTGGGTCACAGCTGGGATAAGCACTCTCAGGGATGGCAGCAGAAGGCAAAATGTCAGTCAGTGTCACTGCGCCGCCGACGGGACGACGTCTTTTAAAGACAGTCCCGCTCCAGCCAGCGGGAACCAACCCTCCTGTGAAGAGCACAAGCGTCTACTTTTGTGATTTTGATTTGTCACCGCTCACGTATTTGTTCCCGTCTTCCTGGCCCTTACACGCGCTCTGACAGACACCAGATCTTCTTTTTGAACAGAATTCCCTCCGGCACCCGTGACAAGGTTCTTTCAGTGTTTCAAAACTTTCAACTCTCTCTTTTTTTGATTCTCTCCTCTGAAGTCACCCCGTCCTCTCTGTGGTGGAATGACATGAATATCCGCTGCAAATTCAAAGAGTTTTTTGTTTTATTCCGTGATCAGTGGGATATATTGTGTTGCATGAGTCATACAGCAACAAGCTGACTTTTTTCTATGCACGCACGCACACACACACACACACACACACACACACACACACACACACACACAGATCTGACAGCAGGATCCCGGGTGGAAATTGCTCCATCCCTCCTGCTGTGTCACCGCACATGTATTCTCAGGTATGGCTGAAATGTGTGTGATTCTGGAAATATGAGAATGAGGAGGAACTCTGTTACCTTTTGTCCTCTGAGGAGGAAGTGACATCAGCAAAGTAGAGACGCACCAAAATCCTCATATGGTTTCATACAGTTTTAATTTATAGTGTTCATTTAATCAGACTGACATAAGAGGTTTGAGAAGGAGAGGGATGGATGATTCCGATTTTCCTTTTTTGCAGACGTTCAGTCTAGCCTTGTTGATTCTATTCATTTCATAGGAAGGTCCACTTTCATTATTAATCAGTTTGTTTGTCCATCAGCTTTTATTGCTGCATTTAAACCTGCGGCTTTTGGGTTGCATTGATCTTGCTCTTGTAATAATCCTTGCAGACAGACATGCTGTATCTATTCACCCAGGTGATAAGTATTCATACAGCGAAGACTAATATTGCCTCACAGATAAAAACCACTTCAGATTGGTCTCTCACTAACCTTGTGGAGTGTCCTAGTTGCCGGGGGCTCTCAGTGTTGCAGTTTGCGTTCATCTTTATCAGGATTGTTCATTGAGTTGATAGCAGCATGTGTCCGTACACTGTGTTCTCAGGCGAGCGGTGCAGGAAAGCCACGGCCAGCTCTACTTTACCATCAGAGACCGGACCTCCATCTGTTGCTGCTCCTCTTATATTGTAGTTTTTGTTGGCAGAGAAAGAGAAAGAAGGCAAGCAAGTAGCTTTTTTATAACTTGTTTTATTGAAATATCAACTTTGTCTCAGATGTTTCTCCTAACACTTCTTTGAACAAAATAAAATATAAACAAACATGACATTTTTTGACTTACAGTTAGTGTATTTGGAAAGATTTGGACACTTTATTTATTTATATATTAATTTATAAAACACATATTTTATTAATACAATTCAGAAATTATTTTTTAAATATAATTATTCAAAATATTTTATTTATATAGATATATTTTAATATTTTAATGAAAATATAAAACTGTATACAAAGTCACAAAGGTACAAAAAGATTTTAAGAAATGTGTCATTTAAAATATATAAGACAATATTAAAATATATAATTATTAGATATCATATAAAATATATGTATGTGTTTGTATAATTTTTACATTTAAATTCTAATATATATATATATATATATATATATATATATATATTTAAAATATCTTAATATATATATATATATATATATATATATATTTAAAATATCTTAATGTATGAATTTCATTGTCTACATTTTTTATATATTTATAAATAATTTAAATATTATAATTGGTATGAATCACTATACAATATATATTGGTAGTCTGATTGTCATGCTTCTTTATATTTCATATATATATATATATGTATATATAGAGAGAGAGAGAGATATAGAGATAGATAGATAGATTATGTCAAATATAAATAAGCTTTACAGAACATTATTGGAAAGGGTTACAATGTTTTTCATGAAACAATTGAGTCCATTTTAAAATGTATGACTTTTGATTCCAAACTTCTTATATGGATAACATTTTTTTTTTAAATCTCATTGCGATTTAGGATGTTAAAGAGGTCTCTATGGGGAAGGTCTCTCAGTCAATATTTTGCATGGATGTGGCAGTGACTCTGTGAATGTGAAAATGTGCCATCTTCTTCTCCGTAGTACTACACAGTGCTTTGTCTCAGTTATATCACAGCTTTGTGCTTCTGCCAGCCACAAAACCCTCCCACACTGCAGGAACAGCCTCAGACGGGTAACACAGGCACAGAGTTCACCTTCTCCATTGGCACATTATTAGAAGCAAACGTACAAACACAGAAATGATGATGTGTAGAGTGCAATTAATATTCTAATAATGGATTGGGTATTATGAAATGATTGCTGAGCGAAGTGCACAGGCCTGATATTTACCTCCGCTTTGAGAAGGGCTTTGTTATTACGCCAATAGTGCGTCTGCCTCCAGTTGTGTGTGTGTGTGTATGTGTGTGTGTTTTTACCCTCCAAGAAAAAAGGGCCTTTTTTCCTCCCTCTGTTTGGTTTTAGCTTGTCATTCTACAAAGCCAGGCGTGTGACATGTTTTCTCATTAAGAGAAGCAATAACTTTGATAAATCATTCCGGCTGCCAGCCCAGCCCCTCTGCTGGTATTAGAAAAGCTAATTGAAATTCTCTCTCCCTCTTTCTCTCGGTCTCTGTCTCTCTCTCTCTCACTCTCTCTCTCTCACTGACACCGTGGATTTTCTCTTTTCTGTTGTACTCTGTTCCTTTCTCCTGTTGACACTTCAAAGGCTTGCAGTTGTGTGTGTGTTTGCTAGTAATAGAGAGTGCAAATATTTGTTCCCGAAATAATAGCTTTTTCATTAGAACGACTATCTGTGGTGTCGTATTTAATTAACTAAATGTGAGGACATGCGTGTGTCAGAGAGAAGGTCAGGTCAAATGAGCCTCATAAACTAAAGATGATGCTAATTTGTGTTTCGTAAGATGTATTTGTGGGTGAATCTGTCAAAGATATGTCTGAGTCATATTTCAACACAATAAAATATACATACATAAACATTAAAATACATCTAAACAGATGAAGCAAACTACAAAATATAGCATCTATTAATAGCAAAAGTGCCTTGCCTTGCGTTAATTATGCATTGTAATGCACCTTATAATGCATTGTACAATCTAATGAATAATTGTAACCACAGTTACATTATAACACTTATCAATTCATTGTTACACTATGCATTTTAAATTTGGTAATACTTATTTACAAAAAGATGTAATGTATTACAATGCACATTATGAATAATTATAATGCATTATACCCTTTAATAATCCTTTATAATGCATTATACATCTTTAAGTAACGTGTTACCACATTTTTAATTAGCAAAAATAAAATGGGTTTTAGTTTTGTTATGCAAAATGGAATTTCTTGTTTTTGATTCTGGGGTGAAATATGACACATCTTGACAGTATTTGTGAGAATCGCCCTTTTGTGCTTTATGTGGGTGCTTGTTTTTGAACGTCTGCATTATGAGCGCGTCTTCATGAAATCAAAGATGAAATTTCAGTCAGCACTTTTTCAACCACCTCATTTCTGTCTTATCTCTAGTTGTGTTTGTGAGTGCTAACAGACAGAGTTCAGAGTGACTCAGAGGAGATGTGAGCGGAAGACGTCTGAGCACATTATAAATGACAGCCCAGCTTTTTAGTGGCAGGACTAATTCACAGCCGCACACCGACTGCCTGTGGAAAGCACGGCCCATGAGGCACCGAACAGCTGTGAGCGTGCGTGTCTGGGTTGTCTGTGCACGGCACCATCGGCACACATATTCTGTGGAGGTTTATCTTACATCAGTACATCATGAGAGTTCTGCTGCTACGGAGAATGATTGCACCGCTCGAGATAGAACCGGCCTCATGACTCACTCAGGGGAGTGCAGGTAAGAGAAGATTCATCTGAAGAAGAAACGAAGCTTCATCAAAAGCCGAAATGTATTGATAGAGACAAAATGACGACCCAAAATGGAGCCGTGTGTGTGTGTGTGGTGGTAGACCTGTGGGAACCTCATCAGCGGTCATTGTTACAATGAGACGTCTCCATTTTCTGTGTCCTCGTCTCAATAGAGAGTGATTTCTGAAAAGAGGCCTGTCACTCAAATGGCCTGTCATCTATAGCTCTCTCACGGAGATGCCACAGAGTGTCAGCCTTCATTCACTCTCTCAGACCAGACCGGGTTCGATGCCAAGTGTCGGGTTCGATGGAATGCTCTCAAGCTCCATTGGCTCTCAAGTTCCTTCCAAATGAGGGTCTTTTGTGGCCAAACTTGGCTGCGTTTGAAGCGCACGTTGTCGGGAGCTCTTTTCTTTTCAGTGTGAAAATAGACAGAGTCAACCTTCTCCTTTCAGAGGCGTCACATGCACGCTCCTCAAAGCGGAGTCAATGGGCACTGTGAGGAGTGTTTAGAAGATGTAAACAGGGAGATGAGGAGCTCAGCTGTACACTGTGGGATTTTTGTCTGTAGTGTATAAGGGCTTTTAACTTTGTGACTGTCAGTCAGCGAGTCGAGGGGCCGAGCGCTTGTCTGATTGAGATGAATGCAGGAAGGAAGATGGGAATTTTAGGGGATGGATATCCATGACAGCTGTCAGGTCTGTGGAATAAGGTGGCGCACATCGATATGTCCTCTTAACATGCTGCAGTGCTGTGATAGATTGTGTGCAGAGCCCTGTTACCTGTCAGTCAAAATCCCATTAGCCCATAGTCTGCTTATGTGCTTGATATTGATATTGTCAGTTGTCTGCACAAGAGTATAGCCATAGTTGGGTCATGGTCCTGCACAAAGACCTCTGCTGCCCCAAGTGGAAGACTGCTTATATTATTATAAAGGAATAGTTCACCCAGAAATGAGGAATTGTTGAAATTTCCATACAAGATTGAGTTTGTTTCTTAATTGGAACAGATTTGGAGAAATTTAGTATTACATCACTTGCTCACCAATTTACCTTCTGCAGTGAATGGGTGCCATCAGAAACAGAGTTCAAACAGCTGATAAAAACATCACAATAATCCACAACACGACTCCGAGTCCATCAGGTAATGCCTTGTGAAGTAAAAAGCTGTGTGTTTGTAATAAACAAATACATCAATAAGTTTTTAACTTCAAACCATTGCTTCCAGCTAAAATACAAGTCCTCTAATATTACTTTCTTTAGTGAAAAGTGAAGTGAAAAAGTGAAGCCTGAGAGTGCGTACATTTTCAGCAAATTTTCATTTTTGGTCTGGATTCACAAAACAATAAAACAATTCTATTTAACTTCTACCTCTTTTCATTTTGTAAAAATCATATCTTAAGAAAGTTGTTCTCTTTTTTTCTTAAGACTGCTCTAAAGCCTTTAGACTGCTTTAAAACACCTTTTAAACTTAGGGTAACTAAGATGGTTAATGAATGTATTGGTTTGTTTCAAATACTGAGCATTACAACAGTAGCTACAAATTATTAGAGATGTCCCAGTTAGGTTTTTTTGTGCCCCTGATCCAATATTGAAATATTGAGTCATAGAATATTGAGTATCTGCCGTTAGCAAGTCCCAATCCGATACTTGTATTTTCCTTAAAGGAACACTCCACTTTTTTTTGGAAATAGGCTCATTTTACACCTCCCCTAGAGTTAAAAAGTTGAGTTTTATCCATTCAGCCGATCTCCGGGTCTGGCGGTAGCACTTTTAGCTTAGCTTAGCCCATAGGCTACTGAGCTGGGGACTACTTTCAGGCGCTGCATAATATCATTGCACCTGCTGCACCCATGGTACGGCAGCAAAGTTATTTGATTATTACTGATTATTATGATTAAGCATGACATGATTTCTTTCGTGAATTCACATTCAGTAACAACTCTTCAAAAACGAGTAAAACGGGGACTTTTTATAAAGGGAATTTTATAATTACAACATATTTCGGTAGCATTCAGCACATATGAGTGTGCCAATAGACAGGACGCGTTTACTCTAGCAGCTACACACACACAATCTCACACACAAATGCATTCACTCTAGAGAAAACACAAATTAATTCAGCAAACCGCTCCATCTTGAGACGGGCTCTTTAAAAATAACTATTGAAAATACATGGCACAATATACACACAACGCCGAGTGCTGAACTCCCGTCAAGCTAGTCGTGACACAAATTGTATGCACGTTTATGATTATTATACAGTAATCTGCAGGCAGCTCAAAAAGATGGAATTTGAGGTGTTTTCATTGAGCCTACAGGCGAGAGCCGCCACACAATTAGATAACACCAAAGCCTGTAGCTTTCTTCTTACGAAAAAAATAAATTAATTAAAAAAATATATATTTGAGAACTATTTAAGACTTTTTCAAGAATTGCACTTAGGAACAGTCTTTCAAATTTAGAATTTAACTTAATAAATTTATTCATTTCTTTCTTTAGAAGATTCGAGAATCCACCACAAGGGTAATTTGGCTACAAAAAAATAGTAAATGCAGTCATAGGATAAACCTAAATGGAAAGTGACAGCGCTACACATGGGCAGAAACTCTATAGCAGCACACAAATAGCACTTCTTACAATAACCATTGGTTGTAGATGTTAATGAACACAGCACTAGTATTTTGTAACACTGTTATATTATTACTATAAAGTAGCTAATTATGTAAAATATATTTTTTAGAATTTTATTTCTTGCAAAGTAATTAGATAACTTGGATTATTTTACATCAAAATGTCTGACTAGGTTAATGTCTGAGGCAACACAGGCTGCATACTGCATATCTAATGCAGCATATGTACACAAAAAAGTGCGTTCATGAAAACTTTTTAATGTGGCGGACACAAATTTACAGTAGAATCTCAACCAGAGTTCTGCATAGCACACAAATATATCTGCAATGAAATATACTTGTATTTATAATTGACATTTCTGTCAGCACATTGCATTCTGGGATGTTTTGACATTCTTATCCATGACAGATATACAAGATTATTAACTGCCTAGTTTGGAACAGCTATAATACCAAATGATGTTGTTTAGATAGGCAGGTTTTGTGGCAGGTCACGAAGATTTGAGCATTTCTTTTGTGTGTTTGTGCATAATTTGTGGCTAAAAATGTGTGTTATATAAGACGTGACATCTAAGTTCATTATTTTATCTTATTATTTCCCTCTCCTCCGATTTGAATGGCATGATAGCACTTCTCTGCGGCAGAGGTAAAACGGTATTTTTCCCATATCGGATAAGAGTGTGACATGTCCTCAACTAGCGCCGCCAATTATCAAGAGTACCTGCAGTTCATATCAGCGTGAAGCAGCAGAATCTCATGTACCTTGTCTCTAATAAGAACCCAGCAGGAGGACGACTGCTGAGTCTTACAGGCCACAAAACAACAGCCTCCGTCTCTCTTTCTCTCACACGCACACCTGTGGGCCACCATTCAGAATTAATGCACCTACCTAATTAAAGTCCTTCATGAGCTCATGAGTACATGTTATGGTGTAATGAAGCTGTTTAGCTGGATAAATTGTGTTTTTTTTTGTTATATAACATTATATAGTACATTATATAACATATATATATATATATATATATATATATATATATATATATATAATATATACATATATTTTTTTTGAAGGAAGTCTCTTATGCTGACGAAAGATACATATATTTGATCAAGAATACAGTAAAAACAGCAATACTGTAAACTGTTATTGTTTTATATTTTTAATACATTTTAAAATGTAATTTATTCCTGTCATTATTTCAGTCTTCGGTGTCAAATTATCCTTCAGAGATTATTCTGATATGGTGCTTAAGAAGCATTTCTTATTATCAATGTTGAAAGCTTAATATTAATATTAATATGCTCCTTAATTAATTAATTGTTTGGGAAACTGTACTTTTTTAGGGATTTTTTGATGAATATAAAGTTCAAAAGTACAATATCTGTCACTTTTGATCATTTAAAAATATATATATATATATATATATATATATCTTAATGACGCCAAACTTCTGAACAGTAGTGTATTTTTTTATATTATGAACATTTTTGCTTTTTTTTTTTTTTTTTTACTTTTAAAAAAAGTTGGTCTTCGGTATTATATTTGCAGAGGATGAACCACTTTTAAAATACTGCAGATCATTTTGAGGAAAAGAAAAGTAAAGTCCAGCGAGCCAGAATTCCAACAGCTTTGACATTGCAATTCAAACCATAATGAGTTTCCTGCTGTGTTTAGTTGTATGTAAGACAATTGAAGCATGGTTTATTTTCCTTCAATTTTTTGTCATGACTTCAAACTCTCTGTAGTGTGCGTTTGTTTGAAGATTGTGAATCCTGATCCCTGTGGCGACAGCAGTTCGGAAAGACTTCTTAACAACTCAGGAATATTTGGCAGTCAGCAGGACGTTTACATTGAGCTGAACTCACAGTTGCTTCCATTCAAAACATTCCACTGGTCTGATGCAACATGGGTCAGCGTGGATGTGTTCGAGCCCTAGATACAGAAGTTTTCCCAGAATTCTGTGTGTTTGTGTGCATGTCATGGGTGTGTACGTGTGTATCCTACAGTTAATCTGTCTTAACTTGTCACCCTCTTATGTCATTCCTCTGAGCCAGAGGTTGAGGAGTTTGCAGCACAGCTGTGAGCTGTGATTGACTTCATTGTGTTCGGCCAATAGAGCACCTGCATCATCAGTCACTGGGGTAAAAATATTAATACACCCAACCTGTTCAAACAAATCACAGCGCTGACTAAAACACCATCCACCAGCCAACACTTATCAAGACCAGGTGCTCAGGAAACAGACCTAGAGTTGCAGTGTATCCAGGGTCCACAGTGAATATTTTGCCACACCTGCCAATAGTGAGTGAATTCATTGTGAACCTAGAGACACGCTGTATATTTTTCCACAGTTGTTTTTTGGGTGGCTCAAAGTGAAGAATATTCCACCTTTCTGTTGCCATATGGCGTTTTTATGGAAGCTTGTTTCTGCCACGGGATAAAAAATGGGGTAAAAAGGTAATTGCTATTTTTTTTTTTTTGCTACTTCTCGCTTTTCAGACTTTTTTTCTCAAAATTCCAAGAAAAAAAGTCAGAATTGCAAGATAAAATCAAATAATTCAGAGTTTTTTCCTCACAATTCGAGTTTACGTCACAATTCTGGGTTGATATCTAGCCATTTTTACTTTTTTCTTAAGAATTCTGTTTACGTCTCACAATTCTGTTTTATTTTTTCTTTCCACAGTGGAACCTTCAATAAAAAGTTGTGACTCTTTATTTGAAAGCTGACCGTTTGCAAAGAGCTTGATTGACAGGCGATCTGACCAGTCAGAACGCAGATTTGATGTGCCGCCACTGCCATCTTGCCCGACATCTATGGCCGGTCGCCATAGAAATCCGTGTTAAAACGGAGTAAAAAAGATAGACTGAATTGAAACTTTTTCAATATAACTAAATATAAAAATGTGCGGAGGGTTAAGTTGTGCTGTTGTTGGCTGCCACGGTAACGATAATAAGCTAGGGTATTCCTTTAAAGTACTTGTTTTGTGTACTAGAAAATCTGTCATGTCCGGCACTGTATGAATTGCTCGCAGCGCTTAAGTTAAAATACTGAGTGTGAAATAATAAATTAATATGTTAAAACGTGTGCTCTTATCATTCTGTGGACGAAATCCCGTGAACTTCACCCCAATCTGGAGCTGTATCTGCACATGTGCACTCATCTGTTTTCAATGCAGGTTAACCGCGACGCTTCATTTCATTTTCCCACGCATTAAACTATGACAGGTCCTTTACTGCAAAAAGACGGTCATTGCAACACTCTAAAATGATGAAACTAGGGCACCATGTGCTTTTCCAAACCATTTTCATATAGGTTTCACGTTATTGTTGGCTCAGAAAATATGTAAATGCGCATGCCCAGTAGCCGCAGTTGTATTCCATTCTAGCCTTCACCACAAATCAGACAGAAGAGTAGATTAACTTTCTTTAGGACTTAAACTTGAAAAATGGTGTGTTCCACGGTTGAAATAAAATATTTTCTGATGTTTATTCATGTTCATTTCATGCTTTACTTAAATATGAAAAGACGATCGGTTCACATGTTTGAACTGAGGCAATACAGCGATCTGTCACGACACATTGAAGAGCCACAAAATGGTATTCATTGTTTGAATTTCTTTAAAAATGATCAAATTTGAAAGCTGAGGGTCCTGAGACCTTGCTTCATATCAGAAGTAACCTGCTCTGTCTTTGTCGGTGTGTTGTCAGTTTCCTCTTTGCTCTGCGATGTATTTTTCACTGCGTGAGAACATGATGTGTAATGTGAGAGGGGCATTGTTTGTTAGAGATGGCAACAATAACTAAGGAGGTCGGGTCAATTCTGACTTTTTATTCACAATTCTGAGTTTATTTGGCAATTCTTACTTCCCACTTTCTAAGAATTGCCAAAAAAGTATTGTGAGATATAAACTCAGAAATAAACAAAGTCTTACCTTTTTTTTAGAACTAAGGCAGCTGAAAAAGTTTAATGTTGAGCTCTACAGGTGCATCTCAATAAATTAGAATGTTGTGGAAAAGTTCATTTATTTCAGTAATTCAACTCAAATTATGAAACTCGTGTATTAAATAAATTCAATGCACACAGACTGAAGTAGTTTAAGTCTTTGGTTCTTTTAATTGTGATGATTTAGGATCACATTTAACAAAAACCCACCAATTCACTATCTCAACAAATTAGAATACTTCATAAGACCAATAAAACATTTTTTTTAGTGAATTGTTGGCCTTCTGGAAAGTATGTTCATTTACTGTATATGTACTCAATACTTGGTAGGGGCTCCTTTTGCTTTAATTACTACCTCAATTCGGCATGGCATGGAGGTGATCAGTTTGTGGCACTGCTGAGGTGGTATGGAAGCCCAGGTTTCTTTGACAGCGGCCTTCAGCTCATCTGCATTGTTGGGTCTGGTGTCTCTCATCTTCCTCTTGACAATACCCCATAGATTCTCAATGGGGTTCAGGTCAGGCGAGTTTGCTGGCCAATCAAGCACAGTAACACCATGGTCATTGAACCAGCTTTTGGTACCTTTGGCAGTGTGGGCAGGGGCCAAGTCCTGCTGGAAAATGAAATCCGCATCTCCATAAAGCTTGTCAGCAGAAGGAAGCATGGAAGTGTTCTAAAATTTCCTGGTAGATGGCTGCGTTGACTGTGGACTTCAGAAAACAAGTGGACAACACCAGCAGATGACATGGCAGCCCAAATCATCACTGACTGTGGAAACGTCACACTGGACTTCAAGCAACATGGAGTCTGTGCCTCTCCACTCTTCCTCCAGACTCTGGGACCTTTATTTCCAAATGAAATGAAAATTTACTTTCATCTGAAAAGAGGACTTTGGACCACTGAGTTATTTTTCTCCACAGCCCAGGTAAGACGCTCTGACGTTGTCTCTGGTTCAGAAGTGGCTTGGTAGCCCTTTTCCTGAAGACGTCTGAGCGTGGTGACTCTTGATGCACTGACTCCAGCTTCAGTCCACTCCTTGTGAAGCTCTCACAAGCGTTTGAAACTTTGCTTGAGATTCTCAAGCTTGCAGTCATCCCTGTTGCTTGTGCACCTTTTCCTACCCAAATTCTTCCTTCCAGTCAACTTTGCATTTAATATGCTTTGATACAGCACTCTGTAAACAGCCACACCTTTCAGTAATGACCCTCTGTGACTTATCCTCTTTGTGGAGGGCATCAATGTTCATCTTCTGGATCATTGCCAACTCAGCAGTCTTCTCCATTATTGTGGTTTCAAAGAACAAGAGATACCCTGAATTTATACTTTAGGGATGGTCATTAATTGAAACTCAAATGTATACCCTAATATTTTGAGATACTGATTTTTGACTTTCATGAGCTGTAAGCTCTAATCATCAAAATTAAAACAAAAAAACTTTTGAAATGTTTTACTTTACATGCAATGAATCTAAAATATATGAAAGTTTAACTTTTTTAAATAACTTACAAGAAAAAATGAACTTTTTCACGACAATCTAATTCATTGAGATGCACCTGTATATGAGGAGTTTGCCGGTTACATGTTACTAAGCTAAGCTAACAGTGTGTTACTCTAATAAGTACAAAAATGCATAGCAGATGCAAATATTTGTTAAAATATTTAGTTTAATAGTTTTATTTTTATTTGATCTACTTTTGATCTAACAGGTTTCCAGCAACAAGCAATAAATGTACAATTGGTAGAAGTGAATTTCTGGACCAATCAGGTTCCATATTTTACAGTGGGCGGGGTGTAATGAAACAGAAATAGATGCCAGATAAGCAACAAAATGTCTTGTACTCATCATAGAGCAAAAATTCAAATGTATCCTTAAAGGATACATTATCTCCCTGCCTTAGATTTAAACACAGCATCAGGTTTGGGACAGCATTCACAACGTTTTCTCATCTCTGACTGATAATCAGTATAGGGAATTCTGCCTATTGCAGTATGGTTATACTGACTGTATTTTCAGGCTTCAATCCAGAGAGACATGAAAAATAAAAGTCACAGCCATGCTCTCAGGTTTGGGGTCAGGGGTTGGTTGAGTGGAAGCATGTTCCTTCCTCAGGAGAACTAAAAAAAAGCCTTTCCTCTCCAGACATGAAAGCAGCAGACTCATTGTACTTTCTGCATCTCTCTCAGATGCATATCTTTATGCAATATCTCAGATTCATATGATTTTGTTTGTATATGGGTTCTTGACATGATATTTACATTTATGCGTTTATGCAAATATTATATATATATATTCTCTCCACTATATTTCCTAGGCTGTACCATTGTATCATTTCAGAGTGGAGAGAAATGTCTAGTTGTTTAGACATCGATAGTTTTCTTTTTACAGCACTTCACTGAAGTCCATTATCGTATTTGATTACAAACATTGAGAGTCTGAGTCTGAGTGAGAGAGATAGGAAGCAAACGGTGGCTCTCAATCCGGAACGCTGCGCCGCCTCGTCCCCAGGGACAGACAGTGGCTAATCAATTTCAGACCAATGGGAGCTTCATTTACATCACAAAAGCTAATTATTGCAGCCTAATCAATCAGCACATCCTAATTAGCTCAGGGCTTGAGTTGGGACTGGCAGAAAGAGAGAGAGAGAGATTTCTGCCCTGCTGTACAGAAACGTTTTCAGACATGCTGTTATTACATATCCAGACAAGCCTGAGGTGAGCGACTTTGTTAAACCTACAGAGACAGAGCGAGAGCAGCTGACAAAAAAAGAAAAGATGTATGGATGAATGTTCTCTTGTTTTAATAACATTCCCAAAATCCCTTAAATTTTTCCACCCTTCAGGGCTTCGGTCTTGGAGAGGATGTGTGGAGGTCTGATTAAAGACGTCACTCATTTTGGTGTGTGTGTGTGTGTGTGTGTGTGTACTTGGAAAACTGAAAAAATCCTGAGAGATACAGTAGCTGGGATTTCTGTATATGCTCCAGTTCAAACAATTGGGGTCAGTGCATTTTTTATTATTATTGAAATAAATGAATCATTTTATTTAGCAGTGATGCATTAAATTGATCAAAAGTGTCAGTAAAGTTGTATTATAAATATTAGGGATGGGCATTTTTGGCAATTTCTTATTTCGATCATCGATAGGTTTCAAAAACGATTAATCGAGTACTTGGGTGGGCGGGGCATGTGCGAGGGGCGGGGCATGGCCGTAATGGAGATGATGAAAATATCTGAAGACTGTTATGAAAATGAATGTTAAAAATAAAAATATGACATTTAAACATGTCTATGAAAACATGGACACGTGATTAGAACACTCTTAGATTATGATTATGATGCAGCAATGTTATTAAAAAAGAAGCATCTAAAAAAGAATAGCTGCCTGAGGTGAAGCTGCTTATGCCAATAAACTGAAACCCATTCTATGACACTTCCTATGGTATTAATCAGATAACTTAGATACATAACATAGACGTTTACAACTTATCTGCACAAAAGGATGCATATGCCTGAACTTTAAGTTACGCGCTATAGAGAGAGAGAGAGAGCTCCTGCCGTGATGAGCTTTCAACAGCGCGCTGAAACACGGGTAAGGACAGAATTTACTATAGATTTCACATTATATAAAGTTCTCGTTATAGTGCTATGTTTATGAAATTCCAGTGAACTTTAAGTTACGTGCTATAGCGAGAGAGAGAGAGAGAGAGAGAGCTCCCGCCAGTTGTGCTGTCAACAGCGCGCTGAAACACTGGCAAGGACAGGATTTACTATAGATTTCACATCCTATAAAGTTCTCATTATAATGCTTATGTCATTAATGTTTATGGCAGATTTGTGCTATATTTTCATCTACATTATCAAGTGATTCCTAAAATCGCCTGCGTGTTTTCGAAGCCATACAAAGTACGAAAACTATTTTAATTGAAGTATGCCTACTGTTGAACAAATATGACGAAAAAAATCACTGCTGCATTATTATAGGATCAGTATTTTTTTAAAGAAATATCTAAAAGCAATGACCATTTCAAATAACTCAGTCAATTTCAGGCATTGCATTTGAGCATGAAGCACTGGTAATATGCAGCGCATTCAGCATGTTAATATAACAACAAATCCTATATTAGATTAATCAGGTATGTATGTAGCTAACCCAGACATCACTACCCAAGCTTTTCTCTCTTCTCACGTCTATACTTTGAACCACATGCTGTTGCAAGCTAAACAATCAGAGCTCAGGGTGCTCAGCCCAAAGTGCTGCTATAACCAATCAGAATTTTGTTTTTTTTTCACGATCATCGTTTTCATGATCGATCATCGCTGTCACGGCCGAGTACTTGAGTACTGGATCGCTGTTGCACATCCCTAATAAATATAA
The DNA here is from genome assembly GCA_027422415.1 of Schizothorax lantsangensis. Taxonomy (NCBI): domain Eukaryota; kingdom Metazoa; phylum Chordata; class Actinopteri; order Cypriniformes; family Cyprinidae; genus Schizothorax; species Schizothorax lantsangensis. The sequence continues at coordinate 28,514,758 of CM049845.1, read as the reverse complement.
AAATATATATTTTATTAAAATGATATGCACATATATATATATATAAGTATATTAGTGCTGTCAAACTATTAATCACATCCAAAATAAAAGTTAATCGCATCCAAAATAAAAGTTTTTGTTTACATAATATTTGTGTGTGTACTGTATATATAAATACACACACATACAGTATATATTTTGAAAATAGTTACATGTATGTACATTTACATATTTATATTCTTATATTTTATATTATATACAAATATATTTAATATATAAAAATAACATTTTAATTATATATATATATATATATATATATATATATATATATATATATATATATATATGAAACTAGAAATCATTTTAATTTGTAATAATATTTCACAGTATTACCGTTTTTACTGTATTTTTTATCAAGCTGTTGATCCACCAGTTCATGTTTTGTCTCATGTAACTAACTGACCATTATCTTGAGCATGACACACTGAAGGACCGAATGGCCCTTAGCTATTTCCAAACCAAGTGACAGTTCAGAACTATACACATCATTAAACAGCTTCTTCTTAATCTAATCACAGTCTTCCTCACAGACATGAATTATCCCCAGCAGTGATTTTACATGCAGATCGGCTCTGGGTTTGATTGTGTTTCAGTGTTAGAAGCATGTCCTCAGACGGTGCATCTTATGGCCTGTTATCATCAAGGGGTTTGGTACAGCTGAAGATGCAGTTTTCACTTTTACGAGGATTGGCGTTTGAGTTGACATGGCGGATAACACAGTGAAAGAGGTCAATAGATTTACATTTGCATTCATGTTCTAAGCAGGTTTTGAACTGAAGTGACTCGATCAGCAATAATCTGCATAAATCACGATAACGGCAATTACCATGACAGGTCTCTGAGAATTAAGATGGGCTTCAGATGTTGAGTAGGTGATCCATGTTGAACTACTAAATTATGCTGCTAGTGAAGTGCTACCCAAACACATTTAGTTGCTAAAGTAGATTCCCTGAAGATGAGTACAGCGTGTATTAATAGATTTTAATTAGAGGTGTTTGCTAAGGCAATCATCACTGTTATAATTGCTCATACCTGTGGTTAGAGATTTGAATAAACCTTTAACTCTAAGTATTCCACTTTGGAATAATGTTTTACACAGTGATGGGCAATAAAGTGTATGTAATAGTCCCATAGATTTACATTGAAGAAGGTATCCGAACCCTATTTAGGGACTTGGAATTGGGCTAGCATTCCACCTAGCATTCACTTTTTTTTTTTTTTTTCAATATCAGTTTTATTTTTACCACATTCTGTTTTCCATTAATTTTCTGGAATCCATTTTAATGGTTTCATTAAATTTTAATAATCAAAAGCATCTCTAATTAATTGATTTTATACCAAATAGTTTATTATTTTATTTATTTTTCTTTTCAGAAATACTGTGCTGTGTATTTACATTATTCTGCTAAATATAGGCCTATTCTGGTATATAATTTTTCTGGTAAATTTTCTTTTAAAAATAATGTTTCAATAATAACTTTATTAAGTAATATTTTTCTGTCACAGTTTCTTCAAGTTAAACGCTTACATTTTGCTGTGGAGAACTTTAGGTTTCTGTTTGTAAATCATAGTTTTACGTAAAATGTCTGTGCCAGAGCAGTTCATTTGTTCATGTGTTCATATACATATATTGAGTCGGCGGACAAAACATCACACGCGCTTCAGATGTGTGTAGTAAACATGCTCGTCTGCGCCATTCATTCACACAGGATGCAGGATTCATATTTAAATAGTATTTTTGCAGCTTAATATCCATAGACAGTAATCAATATCATGTTTTGATTGTACACTTTTGATGTATCTATCCAAAATTTGGCAAATTCCGTGACATTCCATATCATACAGTAAATTCCATTTTTATGACTTTATGACTTTGCCGCATCGCGGAAATCATAGGGCCTATAACTGTACCTGTTCTGGTAATTGTCTTTAACATGATTTGCACACTGTAATGATGAAGTGAAGCAGTATGAGGTTGAGTGATGTAGAGCGAGGGTGTTTTGTGGTGAGTTGTGACTCTGCCGCACTGCTTCCCTCCAGGTGTTTGTTTTTGTGACTGAGGAAATTGCTCATAAATTTCAAATGACGCTTTGCAGAGAGACTCAGATTTCCCCAGATTCCCTCACAGTCAGATTTACGATACAGCAGAGAACTGGTGCTGATATTAATGGATAGTGCCCGCATCCACCTTCTCCCATTTGGGCACAAAACACACACAAACAAATACACTACCATAGCGACTGTTTAGGAAAATGATTTTATGATTGAAATAATTACAGCAGTCCTACATTATTCTTTTAGCTGAACAAATCAGAGCTGCATTAAATCTGTCACGTTTATTGAATTAGCCTCCCATATGATGCTCCGGTATTTTTGTCTCTTCAGTGGTGATGACATGACAGTGTCAAAATTGTAGCCAGTCAAACAGTGACTGTCAGTCAGACAGTGTCAAATTTGTAGCCAGTCCCTATATATTATAAATATAATATATAAATATAGAAAGAGTATATATTGTAGGTCCCTGCAGCATGTGTGTGTGTGTGTGTGTGTGTGTGTGTGGTGGTGTGACCCTGACTTTGCTGTTTGTCCGTGGATATGCAGGAAGGACCTTGCTACAGGAAAAGTCTTGCTTAGTTTGCGTGTGGTGTCATGATATGCTTGTGCCAGCAAATTTCTGTCATTTTTAGAAATGTATTTAATATCTATCCATCCAGCCATCCATCCATCCGTCCGTCCATCCATCCATCCATCTGTCCATCCGTCCAATAGGCATTATTATTTAAAATGTATTAAGTATAAAAGAGTAAAATAGCCATCAAAGCTTTCCTCTGTTTCTTACATGTAGTTTCTACACAGTCTAGCTGATTAGTTTCCATTATAAATCCTGCTTGAGTGCAGTGTAGTTAAATGTGACAGAAACTGAGGCTCTAAATTTGTTTAATGGTAGCATATGCAAGTATGTCTTAGTTACACAAAGATCCTTGAGAAATCTGTGTGTATATCACCACCGAGTGGCCGTGATGTGAACCACATGTTAGTAAGCCGCTCACGACCCAGCGATGCCCCAGAGGAGTGTGGCTTTAGACACACCATGATTGAAAACAGAGGAAAAAGGTCATCGGATAGGGTGGCGCTGAGCGTGTAAACCAACAGGAGGGAATACATTAAACAGAACAAAGAACGAGGAGGAAAGAGCAACCGCTCTCCTCTCAGATCAGGAGAATTCACTAGATTATGTATATTTCCTGGCTGCCACACGCTGGGATCGAAATTCTGGTGTTCTCGCTCTTTCTGGGTCTCTGCTAGAATTATGCTGAATGCTGCTGTTTATCAGAACAGCTCAGCTTATTTGATTTGACGTGAGCCATCAGTCAGAGCTCTGCGCTGTGTGTGTGTGTGGTTTTTTAAGCCTATTCTGTCCCTGTTGGCTCTTTCTGAAAGCATTAAACTGCATCATGCCGTTGGCCACACGCATCCTTTGTGTGTTCAATTTTGACAGTGATTGTGTGTGTGATTGTGTGTGTGTGTGTGTCTATTCATGTGTGTACAGAAAAATACACATCAGTGCTCTTGTACCTACTGGCCTTTCTAAAAGTTAGCATATAGAGTAGTACTTTCAGTTTCTTTATTGCTTCTTTGTATAGCTATATATATATTGAGAGTGAGAGAGATTTATAATATTACTATTTTATATTTTATAGATAATTTATTACTATTTTATATGTATTACTATTAGTAATATGACTAAAATATTACTATTTTATATTTTATAGATAATACAATTATAGATAATTTTATAGTTTATAGATAGATCAATTTACTTATTTAAAATGTATTAATTATCAAAAAATTTGCCATCAAAGCACTTATGAATTAGAGTATGTGCCTAATCAGACAAATACAATATATTAAAAAATAAATTATTATTATTATTATTTTTTAAAAAAACAGTATTGTTGTTCAACATGAATAAGATCACCAATATATCCTGTATCCAAGATCCAGTCTTTTACTGCTGTCGGTTTTCTTTTTTTTCTGGTCCTTTTTTGCATGTTTTTCCAACTCTGTCATCTGTCTGGGACAGATCTGTGTATGAACAGACATCACACGAGGACAGCTGAAAGCTAACAGAACAAGAATAGAGTGATGGTCACAAAGAACGAGTGTGTTAGAAGTGTGTTTAACACTGTCTTCTCCACAGGAGTGGCTCTGACACACTGTAGGATATTGAACCGTGTGTGAGAGAATAAACACTGAATCTTTTAGCAGAATTTGGACTCTCTGTGTGTGTGTGTCTGTGTAAGCCATAAGTGCCAGACAGTAGTGATGGAGTGTTTATACATGTGAAGATTTTGTTGCAAAAAATACTGATAGAAAAATAAGAAAAAAAATCTGTAAGAAATTGAAGCGATAAAGGCTTTTGTTCTTTACATTTAACCTAAGGGTCAAATTTGTGCATGTAATTTAACTCAGAATATTATTTCATTATCTTAATATATGCTACTTCAATGATGTTTAGATGTTTTGTATAGAAACACTTTGAGGATACTGATTAGAAATAGAGATTTGTGTTTGAAAGAGATTTGTTTGCCTGTGTGTTTACCCTCAGGGTCATCACTGTGCATAATGCTCATAGCTTAGCTTGAATGTAACACAATATTACTTTAATATCTTATGGCAATGTTATTTTAAGCATTTTTAAAGATGTTTTTACTAGAAAACAAACTGAATATACTGATGAATTTGTTGAATTTTCTGTTGATTTACCCTCAGGGTCAGCGCTGTACATGTGTGAGCTTGTGGTTGACTTGTTGCCGTTTTCAGTCCTGTCTTTCACAGATGAATAAATGTATGCATCTCCAGCAGAGCTGTTAAAATAAATAAGTCTCCGCCATTCACTACACTAATGTCTGATTCATTCTGCACCACGTACGCTCAAGTGCACAAGAGGGACACATTCAAGAATTCACTAATTTGGTGTTGAAGTGCAGGTTCAGAATGGAAGAGAGGTGTTGTGGGACGTGTTATGCTCTTTTCATCTGCATTATGAAGTCTCACTGAAGCATATCAGAATCAAGAGCTCTACAGTTCACTTCCTCTTTACGACTGGTTGTGCTGAAATTATTTTTAAACTGGAGGCGAGGATATTATAATTCTTACCTACCGGTAAAAGATTACCATGTGGCTGCCGTTGGTCCTTTACTGCAATACAGATATTTATGATGTGAATAATGTAGCAAGAGTTCAGGTTTATGAGAAAAAAATGTACACACTTCTTGTGTTTTAATGAGTCAATAAATCCCATAAAAAATATCATGTGCAGAAAATGTTAAAGTCGTGTCAGCAATATTCTGTCCCAGCTGTTACAATTCAAAGTTATTTTCCTTGTAAGAATGTGCAAAACTAAATTGACTAGTTAGTGGGCTGTCTAAACGATTAGTTGTCTAGTTTTTTTAAATGTTTTTTTAACACTGGATAACTAACATTATTGATGCATTCGAAATGTTTTTCCTGTTCCATAAGGTTTCTGACAGAAATTTAAAAGCAAAAACATAAATGTATACAATATTGGACAGTCAGCATCATGACAGTTGGTTTTATTACCAATGGCTTTTAGTTTGGCATGGAACGGAAATTGTCTTCATATTTTCTTCTCTATTGTGACGGATATCTGAGTGTAATGGCTTCTTGAACAAGAAAAAATATAAAGCAGGGGGAAATGTACAAAGATTACAAAAAGACATTGATTTGAAAAAATGTACACTGTTAGATCTTTTATAATAAACAAAAAAATGATTTCATGTTAACTTTAAAAAATAATTTTTTTGTTTGCTGAATTTTGATTGACATTATTGTTCATTTGTATGATTGATAATGTACTTAAAATGTCAACTTTTAAATGTTTCACAATTAAATTTTTGCATAATAATCATGAGGGTTTTTGTAGTTGTAGCGCCCCCTATGGGTGAAATTTGACATGTATCTTCAGAATGTTATGTTGTCTGTCTGTATGAAGTTGTGTTAAAGGGGTAGTTCACCCAAAAATTACAATTCTGTCATTAATTACTCACCCTCATGTTTTTCCAAACCCGTAAGACCTTCGTTCATCTTTGGAACACAAATTAAGATATTTTATAGTCACATGGACTATTTTACCGATGTCCTTATTACGTTTATGTGCGTTGAGCGTGGTAATGTCATTGTTGTCTATGTAGGGTCAGAGAGCTCTTAGATTCCATCAAAAATATCTTAATTTGTGTTCCAAAAATGAACAAAGCTCTTACGGGTTTTGAATGACAAGAGGGTGAGTAATTGATGACAGAATTTTAATTTTTGGGTGAACTAACCCTTTAAGTTTCGACTTCCCTTTCAGAAGATATAGGTCAATTAGTCATTGTGAACCACACCAAAAAAATCTATTTGGTTATGTGTTAAAAACCATTAGACGATTCAAAATTCTTTTGATGGCACGTTTTCACGAATGTCTCTAGATGATAAATACCAGATATCACCCGAAATGGGCAAACTGAAAAAAATCGCTGTTTACCCGTGTCCTAACGATTTCTGTTTCTTGTCATCCTACAGGAAGTTCTACTACATTACCCTGTTACGGGACCCCGTGTCTCGGTACCTAAGCGAGTGGAGACACGTCCAGCGCGGGGCCACGTGGAAAACCTCCCTGCACATGTGCGACGGGCGAACGCCGACGCCTGAGGAGCTGCCCCCCTGCTACGAGGGCACCGACTGGTCTGGCTGCACATTACAACAGTTCATGGACTGTCCATACAACCTGGCGAATAACCGACAGGTGCGCATGCTGGCCGACCTCAGCCTGGTGGGCTGCTATAACATGTCCTTCATCCCGGAGAAGAAGCGTGCGCAGGTGCTACTCGAGTCGGCCAAGAAGAACCTACGAGACATGGCCTTCTTCGGCCTGACCGAGTTCCAGCGCAAAACGCAGTACTTGTTCGAACGGACCTTCCACCTCAAGTTCATCCGGCCCTTCATGCAGTACAACAGCACGCGGGCCGCTGGCGTGGACCTGGAAAACGTCACGGTGCAGCGGATCGAGGAGCTCAATGACCTGGACATGCAGTTGTACGACTACGCCAGGGATCTTTTTCAGCAGCGCTACATGTACAAGAGACAACTCGAGCGAAGGGAGCAGCGCCTAAAGAACCATCCCGCCCTCTTCCCCTTTCGTCGGGGGCCCAGCTCCGATCCTGCTTTCAGGGATGACGTGCCAGAGTCCGAGGCGTCCCGATTACCCACGGAGGACTACATGAATCACATCATCAACCGCTGGTAGCAGTGCTGGGGGGAGGGGGACAGAAAATACAGATTGATGAGGAGGAAAAGGCTGCGATCCCTAGGTCAAATCAAAAGGGAGAGGAGCACGGCGAACGAGAAAGAGACAGAACTTTAGTGCCACCATCAAAAACGGCCCTCCCCCCTTCTGTTGCGCTCCAGGATATCCTGCGGTCATCTCGGAGAGGAAGGACTCCAAATGCGGGACACTCTTCAACGCTACTGCGAAGACTTTGCGTGTCAGTTCAGAAATGACTGACTAACTTAAAGCACTGAGCCTGAACTTAAAACTAAGAGGTGAAGACTTCTACAGGCGCATTCGCCCACGGAAGGAAAAAAAAAACATACGTAAAAATTATCGCAATTATATTCACTGCAGATTTTAAAAGAATGAACCGAATGAAATTGTATAGAGGTATTTGCTTAAATGTCTGCTGCCATTTCAGCCATGAATTTGTGACGATAACGGTCTGTCTCTTTATTTTTTAGTTTGTTATGGTCTTATTTCTTTTAATTATTTTTAAAAGGGATTTTTCGTCCCTCAAAGAGGTCAAACTCACAGCACTGAGACCAACAGAGCTGCCTAACACTTATTGGATGCAATTTATTAGCTTTTCATAATCAGTGATGACTTGAAAAGGTGTGTTCTGTAGTCCTTTTTCATGTGTATTTGCACGTCAGTTGCAAATTTCGATGGACGGACAGACAAAACGTGGACCATAGCCATTATTTAAGCTTTCAGCATACTGTATGCGAAAATCCCGTGAGCTAAGTGTACTAATATAACCTTACCGAATGTTAGAGGTGTTTCGTTTGTCCGATCCGACAGATGTCTTGCGTGATGTTATTGGCCGAGACAAATTCTAAGTTGTCATCCGCACCCAATTTCTTGGTAGCCGAAGCAGAAACCCGGTGGAGATCCAAAGAGGAAACTGTGTCTTATTTTACACTTAGTAAGAATGTGCTCTGCGTTTCTAAGCGAAGTCATGCACTCTAAATGCGATTGATTCAGTCAATAACAGGAGCGTCGTAGAGTTTGTGTGTAAGTGTGTGTGAAAGAGAGAGCTCGTGAAACGATAGAGCAGAATGAAGAAGCAGCAAACGCAGCCTTTATAAATGTCACCACCATTCCCAATTCCCAGAGACTACTCATTATTTAGTATGCGGGTGGATGGAGGATGACTGTGTGTGTTTGAGATTCTAAGCATTCTATTGAGGATGACTGTTTTAAGTACGCAAGCATGTTTGGGTGTTACTTTTTTCTGTACAAATGTGTGCGAATGTGTGTTTCATGACCAATCTCTTGCCATGGTCCTCAGGGACTGAAGCTATTGCCAGTAAGGGGACAATAATGATGTCACATGTCTCCCCTTATGCAAATCTTTGAGTTGTTTGTTGTTAAAGGAATAGTTTGCACAGAGAAATTACAATTCAGTCACTATTTACTCACTCCTAATCCATGTGACCATAAAAATGAGATGTTTTGCAGAATGCACAAGCTGCTCTTTTTCAAGCAATGAAGGTGAATAGGGACTGGAGCTGTGGAGCACCTAAACTATATTTAAATTCGCTATATTTAAAGTATTCATTGTACAGTATAGAACAGCGTGAACATCCTGCAGAGTGTCTCCTTTTATGTTCCACTGAAAAAAAGAAAGTCATACTGATTTGAAACAACATGAGAGTGAGTAAATAATGTCAGAATTGTAATTTTTGGCTAAACTGTCCTTTTAAGTTAGCGACTACGCAACAACTTCAGAGTAAACAGTATGTGAATAAGGTATCAGGAAGAATTACCCTACTGGAAATGTGTCCTTTCTGTTTAACCGACTCTTAAGGTGTTATGAGGGACGTTTTGACTTTACTTAATGCTCTGCGATGGGAATTTGTTTTCTCATTAACCATAAAGACAGACTACTCTTCACTTACTGCATATTTAACCAAACCTAGAGTGTTGTTATTTTATTCAGGAACAAACGTCTTCTCATGAACGATCCGCATAATTCATGAATGATCTTTATGAAGGCAGCCCATTATTAATATCTCAATGTGATGCTGTCATTCCCTTCAGCTGATATGCTCTCAAAGGAAACCCTCAGTGGGTTGTAGTAATTGTTGGTCTCATTGCGAAATAGTTTGGTGACCAAGTGTTTCTCAGTCTTAATTCAACAATGGCATCCAGCCAATCAGAATAGAGTATTGGTGTGCTTTAAAAATGGTCACTGCATGACTGTCAATGTTAGGCCAGAAACATACTCTACAGTGACGCTAACAAACCTCAAAACTCTAGGGGGCGACAGAGTCACCTTTAAATATCTGTGCCATTAAACCGTTGTTATTCAGGTAACTAGCTATAGATGGTTTAACTTTTACTTACTCAGCTAGATTCTCTTCAAACTGTTGCTCAGCCATGACGGTAGTTGACCTGAAAGAGAAAACTATGCTAAATCCTGCTATAGCGCCCCTTGTGGTAATGCTAAGAACGCAGCACACATCTGAGTTGTGTTATCAATTGCATTCTGACTTTTCAGAACAGTCTCTAAAATTAAGCTAGAGGCATTTGCCTTCACCTTCTCCTCTAGAGTATGTTTCTGGACTTATGTGAGTCTAGCAAATCGACTCTTTCTGAAAGAATGTGTGTTTGTAAGCGTGCGAGAGCAGCACTTGCGAATCCCTGAGCTCTGCTCTCGGGTGCATTTATTCATCACATCCAGTTCATCGGCTCTGGGTATTTTTCTCATCATTTCATCAATGGATCGTCAAATACACCATTAAAAAAGATTTCATTTTTATATAAACACGTCAGTGTTTCCTGTCTTTATTTTTAAGTGTCTCTAAACTCACACAAGCACATTTAAGGTACAGTATATCATGGATTACTTTCTATTTTAATGTCTATGGGCATTGATTAATAAAGTTTGACTCCACTCAGTTTGTGAAAATGAATGAAAAAGTTTTAATAGTAATGCACTTAAGTGGAAACCTTGAAGGCATGTGAGTAACATCATGAATAAAGCTGTAAAATATATGACTATTAAGTTTCTGAAGTACCATTACAATTAAATATTAAATGTCAAAAGAATGATTTACCAGCCCTGTGTGTGCATAGACACACAGTATGTCAAAGTCCATTCACCTGGCAGCCATCTTGAAAATGCCCAGTTATTTGTTATATGAAACTACATCAGGATAAGTGCCAGTCAAAGTACAAGTTGAAACTATTTATAACTTGAGAATCCATGAGTATGATTATTATGCATTCCTCTGTTTCCTCTCCATATAATAAGGTTCTAAGGTTGGACCACTTCTCTTCTCCATCTACATGTCGTCATTAGGATCGGTCATTCAGAAGCATGGCTTTTCTTACCACTGCTATGCTGATGACACTCAACTCTACTTCTCATTCCAACCAGATGATCCGACGGTAACTGCTCGCATTGCAGCCTGTCTGAGTGACATTTCTAGCTGGATGATGGACCATCACCTTCAGCTCAATCTTGCTAAGACAGAACTGCTCGTGGTCTCAGCCAACCCATCACTTCACCACAACTTCTCTATACAGCTGTGTTCGTCAACCATAACTCCTTCCAGGACAGCCAGGAACCTTGGAGTTGTGATCGATGATCAGTTAAGCTTCACAGACCATATTGCTACAACGGCCCGGTCCTGCAGAACTGTAGTTTGATTGAGATTAATTGGAATGCACAATGAAAAAAGATTTTTGAAAATAGTTACAAACAGAGTTATCTGTTTTTGCAAATGAACTCTTCATATATATATATATAAACTTAATACTACCGATCTTAAACTTCTGAGTGGAATTCTGATATTTTGATAATATAAAACTAATATGATTTCCATTTTTTAAATATTGACAGTTCAATATACCAAGTCAAGAATGATGGATACATGAAAATGCACAGCAGGAATGACCCCTCGACCCCGTAAATACATACACCAGCGCTGCCGTGAGGAGCTCAAACATAAAGCTGACAGACAGCATCTCACACACACACACACACACACACACACGAGAGCACTCTCCCTGGTAATTACAAAATACCTCCTGGCACGGATATCAAGACATGCTTCTTTGTCCTGTTGAATTGAACGGCAGAGAAGCAGCGTATCAGCAGCCATTATTGTCTGAAATGGATGGGGTAATCACTCCGGCTCCTCTGAGTTCTGCAGGGTAATGAATTGCCACACTGTGTCTCTTGGACAAGAGCCACGCCGAGAATCACTTGCACCCGGGCCATTGTTCTGCCAGGATATAATAAGAATTCCCAGTATGACAAATACAGTATATAGAGAGAAGATGAAGTGGCTGGAAGAAGAATTAGGAGAATTTCTATAGCTCTGCACAATAAGTATTGAACCTAGATGACGAAGGGCTACAGCAACTTTTGTTTTGAGCTTAACAATTAACCATTGCCCTCAGCAGCTTTTTGAATTCATTAAAACAAAAAGAGACAAAAATTATTCAAGTATGTTTCCATATTTTCAGGACTGGAGTGGACCAGTAATTTTAAAGTGATAGAGTTACATACCTGCACCTTGTTCCAAACTTGACTGTCTTTCTTCTGTGGAACACATTTTGTCACTTATAATGAAATCCAGTGGGGTCCAATATTGTTTCAGACCCCCTTTGTTTTCTTTTACATTCCAAAGAAGAAAAATGTCATTCATGTTTGAGTGAACACATGATGGAGAAACTTTGTTTTTGTTGAACTATCCTTTTAAGCATTAACAAAAATAAAAAAAAACAATTTAAATTAATAATAATAATAAAAACATTGTTGCAGTGTTATTTTAGTAACATTGATGTATAATAATAGTTTTTGTTAATATTTTTAATTAGCTTTTATTTTTATATATTTCATTGTTCATTTTAGTTACATTGTAATAATTTTGTGTGTTTTGACATTTTTATTAGTCATTTTATGTGTGTGTGTGTGTGTGTGTGTGTGTGCGTGCGTTATAGTTTATTAGTATCTACATAGTTTATTATGTTTAGTTAATAACTAAAAACCAACATTTTATATTTTAACTAAAAAAACAATACACATACCCACACACACACGTTTTTAGTTTTAATGCATTTAGTTATTTTAGGACTTTAACTTGAACTTTAGTTATTTTAACTTGAAAATGAGAAAACTTTGTCGCCTAGCTGAAATAAAATATGAAAATATGTTGATATTGATATATATATATATATATATATTATATATCGATTATATATTCATATAATCAGTTAATGTTTATTTTATTTCCAGAAAGTTTTTTTTAATGGTTTTAGTTAGTTAACAATAATAACTCGGTTGAATACTAAATATTTGAATATTGAGGGGGCAACAGCACATCCCTCTCAACGTCTGAAGTGCTTCCTGCCTGATTGTATCACAAAATTCACCTCAAAGGGCTTGATTCAAAACTCATCACAGTAAATTAGGTTTTAGTGGCACTGATCTATATTAGTTATCAATTGCCGCTGTAATTTACGTTACGAGTGCTCTTCACTTCTTAGCTTATGTCTGATTTGAATGCACAGAGGGGATGATGTGGAACTGACGTGGCCATTTCACCTTTTATGTGTGTGGTCCTTACTTGGCTTTTAAAGGTGAGATGTATAATTTAGCCCCGGGAAATATAAGTCAGTGCCATGGAAACATGATGTCACATCCTCGAAAAGCTTTCAAACTCGATTGTTATTCCTCTCGAAAACTGTTTCTCAAGTGTTTCCACACAGCACTTCCTGAGGAATTTAGTGGCGAGAGTCGACATTAATTTTCTGGATTGTTCTCTGAAATCTTACAGTCGTACAGAATATTAAACTCAGTTCTGTATCGTGCTGTCACTTCTTCTCATTGTTGGCTTTGAAGGACTTCTGCAAATCGCCTCCTAATCAGGGTAATTGATTTTTATGAGCAGCCCCCTTTCGCAGCAGGCTGCTGGTTTTACAGCCCCCTCAGATATAAAAGTTAGGCGCTCCAGCGGAAAGGTTAACAGCCATTGCGGCAAGAGAAGGGCGGCTTTGCACTAGAATTTTCTCTTTTCTGTCCACAGGCTAATGCATAATGGAGCCACCTTGACCCCATAAAGCACCCAGGGCTCCCTGTCCCCTCAGAAGCGCACTTCGACCTGTCACACTTGATCTACAGTTTAATTCGATGCCGGAGCATGCAATTTCTGCCACACCGTCACAGGTCGTATGGCTCTACCACAAGAAAGGCCAATGGAAGCATGTATAAATATCCGGCTGAAACATCAAGCATGCCCTTGTCAGTTTGAACTTGGGTGGTAATAGCCAAACAGATCCAGGGTGTCCAATCATGTCCAATATTAATAAACAGAACATGGATTTTGACATCTGACCCAGCAGTAGCATTGAACTATTTAGCAGTATCAGAGCATCTCTGCAGGCTGTTTAATTCTCATGCAGAAACAGGAGAAATAGGCAAATAATAAAATGAGAATAGCCTAAGGCATGGCAGCCATGTCTCATGATGCTGTGCAATTAGTCTTTTGTTTGATGTAGAATTCTGGTAATAAAAATATCTTCCCAATTGAAGTTTCCGATTTTTGTTAACAGCCTGAAAGCATCATCTGTAACACAAGATAAAGATGTAAAATACAACTTTATGAATCCCAAGAGGGCAATGTATCATATTAAAGTCTAGATGATTATTTCCTCTGACAAGATGATTGAGAATCAAATATTCACAATAAGAGACTTGCGTTACTTCATAAAAGCAGACGTGCCAATTTTAAAAGTTTGCAACTGAGTGTATTGAAAACATAAACCTTATCTTTTTGAAATGAAGATTCAAAATCCATTATATATTAAGCGTTCTCTTTATTGTCCTGGTTTGAATGTGTCATGGTGGGAAATTAATGGGGACAATTATAGGTGAAACCAACTCATTCAACCCCTATTTTTAGGCTAAGTATTCTCATGGGACATTGAGTTAGGCCTACTACTTGTCATTAGGTATGTTTAATGTTATGAATTACACGGCAGATCCCGATTTTGTAATTTAATGGAATTAACTGTCTATTAATGAGATTTGGGATTCTTTTCAGTTATAAAAGATAATGCAAGTGTAACTTTACTGTCAGTTCTACCATATAATAGTTCATACCATTTTTTTTCACTTTTTCACTTTCACTTTTTTTTTTCTTTTCACTTTTATAATGTGTTCAATATGTTCGTATAGCTACATGGGTGCAATTTATAGTTGCATAAAAGTGTAGGCTATTTGACAAAAAGTTCATTTGAAAACACATTTACAGTATATATATATTTTTAAATACTTTTACACAAATTAAGCATGTCACTGCTTGAATATTCATGGCATACCCAAAGACAAGAAATACCATATGGCTTATAGAAATGCATTACACTGAGGTAGCTGTTTAAAAAAAATAAAAAATAAAATTGAAGCAGCATAAAAACAGGCATCATACACAGTAGTGCGATGAAAATATAAAACAGAAGGATCTTGCAGTCAGATCGCATCATCACTACAAATCCAGTTTCCATCTTTCCCTTTAAAATCTGAGTTAAAAGCTCCTGCGTGCTCTTTTTGAGCCAAAATGGCGCCTATGACTAATTAGCTGTCTAACGTATAGCCAGTAAAAACATTGCATTATGTTGCTGTCTTTAATTAAATTCCTGACATATTTTTAATCAATACGATATTCTGTTTTATTAACACTGTTGCTAATGCGGCACTTATAATATTATATGTGATTTTGCGTACACTTAAAGCTGTATTTCTAGATAGGCACAAAGAGCAGAGCCTACAAACGAACTGTGGGATGGACCAGTTAAACCGTCCAAACATGGCAACCCACGAAGCAGATTTAGAAGCCGGTGCTGGTATGATTGCCCACTTTATTCTCAGCATAATTCTGTCGCGTTGCATTTATTTCAATGATAGTGTGTATGAATACGTCACTCAATGCATTTTGCCACTGGGTCGAAGTAAATGTATGTGATTAGTCATCCTTGCACATTTACAAGGACTGCCAATGCTCTAACGTTACACAGAGAAGTGAGCTCATATAAACGCTGGATTCTTCTTTTTAGATAATTTTTTGGTTATTATGTTCTAAGAGTATTTGAATTCAGTCGCATCTCATTCTCATAACCTATACAAACCTAAAAAAAACAACTAAAAAAACGCATTATGGTTATATAAGACATATATACTTCTTGTTTTTACTTAGTGTGTTTAAATTCGGTCTGAGTGCCAGTTAGATGCCATTACAAATTTAATTCATCCTCCTAAAATGCTTTGAAAGATTATAATGCAGGAAGTTAATAAGAACCCGGAACTCCTGCTCGATGAGAACGCTGATTGGATGAAGCTAATCTTAATGTCCACGATGGGTGCTCTGATTGGTTGAGAGTCAGGTCGCGCCGCCCTCTCCAAGCTGTCAAATGAAGAGAAATACAAACAATGCAGAAACATATGAAGGCTTTTATGATTATAGTTTGCAAGTATTTTATGTCAGTTTGTTCTAATTTGATGTAGATAAAAAGAGGACAGCTTCAACGTTTGTTTCACTTTCTTTTTGAAATATTTAACCTATATAGCTATGGTTTAACCACTCCAGCTTTTTTAGAATTAGTGGTGTACCATTACCAGTGAGTCCCGTCCTCAAGCAGAGACTAAACAGTTTTATTTGCTCAGGCTTTTGTGGGAAAATGTGGATGTTGTGTGTTGCACTGCTGGCTCTGGGCTCTGTCCAATCTGTCAATGGGGACTCAAAAGCTGTCACAACAACACTGACCACTAAATGGCCCTCTACACCACTCCTGCTGGAGGCCAGGTTAGCTTGAACACACAATGATGACAGCATGTTTAATATATAGTTTTATTCTACTCTTTACTAATAATAAAAGCTGCCTTTATAATGTTCTACAGTGAGTTCCTTGCTGAAGAGAGTCAGGACAAGTTCTGGGACTTTGTGGAAGCCAATCAAAATATTGAAAGTGACCATGATGGTAATATTTGATCTGAATCCCATCTTTTACTTTCACCTTTTAGACATGCTGAGGCTTGTCAACATGTTTGCCTATTTTTATGAAGCTGTTGTATTGAATATCATATATTAAAATAATGTATACTTTTATGCTGCGGTGTGTTATGCAAAAAATTAATGTCAAGTTACTTGCGGTTAATGAAGATAGTTCCAATAGCACCAGTATTTGTGTCGATGCTCTTGACATGCTGTTGGCCAATCAGATTACCAGACTGTTGTCCATATTTCAGACACGGATCTGGCATACTACGATCTGATCCTGAAGAGAGCCAGTGTGCTGCTGAGTCCAGTCCAGCTAAACCTGCTGAAGTTCGCTTTATCTCTGAGGGCCTACTCATCCACCGTCCATTCCTTCCAGCAGGTGAGTAGGACCTCTCCACAGCTGTTGAATGTAAATGCAAAGTGAATCTGGAGATCATGTTTAAATCATGTTTGTTGGACTGTTTGTTTATGTAGATCGCCTCTAATGAGCCTCCTCCACCTGGCTGTAAAGCGTTCTTCAACGTACATGGACAGACGTCTTGTGATACAGAAAGACTTAAAGTCATGCTGGATAACGCCGTAGAACGGTGAGTAAAAGCAAGACCTGTTGTAGCCTCCCCTACAACATTAAGAAACATTACCCACAATTTTTTTTAATGTATTTAGTACATTTCCCAATATTCCCCAAAAATGTAAAATGTCACTTTTGCCACCAGTGAGTAAGCCTGGTGGAGTGGCTCACAAATCCATTTTTAAATAAGTACTCTCTTGGCTATGCATGAAAATGTTGCTAATAAAGACACAAACAGAAAGCAAATAAGGCATTTCAAATTTCAGTAAATAAATGTTTTTTGAAACTATGATGCCTCCACAGAAACATATAAATAATTTAGCACAATAATTTAGCAATTTAGAATTTTGCATGTCTAACAGTTAGACTAACATCTAAATCTATGTAAAGAGGCTTTTTCATGTTGTATTATATTTATTGTGCAGTTTTCATGTCCCCTTTGATTAGAGACTACATTTTTTTTTTACTTAACACTTAAATCCTACACTTTTCTTTATACATTTAAACTAAAGTATTGACAGTGCTGTCAACAGACCTAAACACAACCAAAACTTTATATATTTTTTTTTCACTTATTTATTGTTTGTATTATTTGTATATTGTTTTGTTTGCATTTAATTATTTTTGCATTATGCATTTATTTATTCATTTTCAGGCCCAAGCCATACCTGTTCAAAGGCGATCACAAATTCCCCTCAGCCAATCCAGATGCACCGGTTGTGATTCTTTATGCCGAGCTGGGCACCAAAGAATTCACCAGATTCCATCAGCTGATGCTTGCCAAAGCCAACAAAGGCTTGATCACTTACGTTTTACGCCACTTTCTGTCTGTGAGGATTAAACCTTTTAGTATTTTAATCATTATTTTCATTGTATTGAATCTCTTTATCTTAAGTCCATATACTCTGTCACCCATGCAGAACCCCAGCAAAGGTACAGTGCACCTGTCTGGATATGGAGTGGAACTGGCAATCAAAAACCAAGAGTACAAAGCCAAAGATGACACACAAGTTCAAGGTATGATAACAGCCGAAAGTCTTTCTGTTGTGGCTTTGAAAGAATGTTAGTATCATTTAAATACAGATATCGTCTAATTAGGAAACTCATTTATCTTTTCTCCACTTTTCACAGCTGGAGCTGATGCGAATGCCACTGTAATAGGTGAAAATGATCCTGTGGATGAAGTCCAGGGCTTTCTGTTTGGCAAACTCAAGTAATTTAAAACTCCATAAACATTAAAGATTGCTCTCCATTGACTAAAATGCATCCCTGTGTTTGAAATTACATAACATTATATATTGATAGCATGTGTTGTATTCGTCAGGACCATTTATCCTGAACTTAAGGAACAGCTGAAGGAGCTCCGGAAGCATTTGATTGAGAGCACCAATGAGATGGCCCCACTTAAAGTCTGGCAGATGCAAGGTGAGTGTTTTTGAACTGATGAAATTTCTGACTTCTATAAAATTGAATTAAACGCTTGTTGGCTGCAGGTGTTTATATTGAAGGCCACAAGAGATGTGTGCTACAGTGTTTTTACCACGGTTAAGGTAGAGTATTATATTATATACTATTTGGCACACTTACATTAATGCCACTACTTCAAGGCCTTTCAAGCTCAATTATTATATTACCTGTGACTAAAGAAGCAGTCGGGTAGCTCAATACTCATTCTGACAGAATGCAAATGGAACGTTTTCACATTGTTAATTAGCTGTGGCTCTGCTGGCCTTGTGTGGTTGTCAAACACAACTCCCTCTATCCCAGAGCTCATTACTGCTCTATCAAGGTAAACTCATCAGAGACTGGTCACATTTAGCAAACCTCTGAGCCAACACACACACAGTTGAACGCACTATTCCCAATGGTACTGGAAAAGTGCTTTGGCACATCAAATTCATTAAATGTAGAATCTGAGAAATTGGCATGCCATATACAGGTCATGGCTATTTCAAATTAGATCTTGAATATTTCAGGAGCAGAAATGCAGGTTGGAATAATGTGTTCTTTATGCTTCTCCTCAAGATCTCAGCTTTCAGACTGCCGCCCGTATCCTGGCAGCTCCCTCTGTGGACGCTCTCAATGTCTTGAGGGATTTGAGCCAGAACTTCCCCACCAAAGCCAGGTAAATAACCACCTGTCCATTACAAACACTGAGTCCTAACCAGACATGATAAAGCAACAAAAATCCTGTTTTCTTATTTTAAAATATAATTGGTCCAAAATCCTACTCCATTGTATATTTAACATTGAACATGTTCTGAATGGCTGAGATTTTGCCTATATGCACAGCATTTCACTTTCAGTGAAGGCTCTTAATTGATGCTGGAAACACTGTTTCTTAACCATGTGTG
The DNA here is from genome assembly GCA_027422415.1 of Schizothorax lantsangensis. Taxonomy (NCBI): domain Eukaryota; kingdom Metazoa; phylum Chordata; class Actinopteri; order Cypriniformes; family Cyprinidae; genus Schizothorax; species Schizothorax lantsangensis. The sequence goes on along the minus strand of CM049845.1, from coordinate 28,495,450 downwards.
ACATAACGTGTTTATATGTGACGTATGGTTTATTATTTCACTTTCAAAAGCCACTTTTCTGTGTTTATTCATTAATTCCTCATTGTCTCTATAGTAGTAAGTGCTTTTCAGTTCAGAAACCCTGGCAGCAGACCGCTCAAGTCATCAGAAAGTTTAGTCCGAGCTGGATGTTTTAAGTCTTTACTGCCTTCCAAGATTTAATTAACACTTTAAGGGTAAAAAACGAGCCGTCAGCAGTTATGATGAAAATAATATGCTTTATTTGGCCCAGACGGTGCAGCCACAGCTGTTTTTTTTTTGGCAAATGTATTTTAAATGTGCCGCCCACACTAAAATGCAATTTTGTTAAAGTGATCCAATGTCATGTATCGCCCAGAGCAATTAACTGCAGCTCTGAGTCATCGGCTCTAAAAAAAACAAAAAAAACCGGCGTGTTTTAATATCTGAATGTAGACTTGCATGACGTCAGTGAAAGCAATCTCTATCTAGTTAAACAGCGTTGATTAAAACAGTCAGCGCAGACATTTTTATGCAGATTACAGTAGGCTGTGCATTCAAAATTTGATTATAATGAATCATCATGATGAACTAATGAATCATTTTCAGTGTAACCACGCACATTTCTCTCTCCCCTCTCAGGTCCATAACAAGAACGGTTGTTAATTCAGAGATCCGGAAGGAGATTGAGGAAAATCAAAAGGTGAGGCCTACCATTGTCCTCTTTTCATGTTCCTAGAGTCCTTTCCTCAAAACTATGGCGTCAGCTGGTATTCTCATTCACTGCACCGCTGAGATAATGGACTCAAAGAAGAGGCCCAGTCAACTCTTTGTTTTTTGCCTCATAATAACTCACCAAGAAAAGTCATGACAAAGTCTTACAATGATTCTCTCTTCCCATATATTAAAACCTGTGTTTAAAATGAAAGAACGTCAGTTGTAAAGTGTTTTGGTTGTTAGTGGAATGGAGAATCATTCCTCTCCACCTCTCTGCTTGTTTTCTTCACGTTCCTTCGTGTGTAAACGCTTTTGTTTTGTCGCTGAAAAGGTAATGAATGAAGTAATTGCGGCGAATGCGGTTTATATGTGGCTTCGTTCATTGTTTCGGTCATTTCCTTTCTGTGATTAAAGCTGTTTCTTGCCTCTTGTAATGAGGACGTGTAACGGACCTGCTCCTCATTCCTCACTGTAATTGCATGCTGGGAAACTTGACGAATGGAGGCTCTTTAAGGTTCTCTAACGAGCTCCCTCGCTCTAATGCATGTGCCTTTAGCAAATAACAAACATGAGTGCCACGGATAAAAGCATGAATATATAGAGTGGAAATGGCCTAAGGCTCAAAAGAGTCTGTTTGAATTATAGATCATATTGAGGATCTCTTTCAACTTCTGTTCTGCTCTATGAAGAAACATATGTTTCATCCAGGGATTAGCAACCCACAGGGCTTGGGAGGTTACATTAAGTCTAATTGTGAATATGTCATACCTAATATCTCACGTTCTTATGTCTCCTCTAGTATTTTAAAGGGACATTAGGTCTCCAGCCAGGGGATTCGGCTCTGTTTATCAATGGACTCCATATTGACCTGGATGTGCAGGATATATTCAGGTAAGCAGCTGGATTTTTTTTATTTTATTTTTTTCTAATTATGTATTATATATTAAATATAAATATTACATTATAAACAATAATTATTTATACTTAGCAGAAATCTAAAAATAATGATTTAATAATAAAATGCAGCGTTTCCCACAGACACTCTATTTGTGGCGGCATATATATGCAAATTCATTCACTGCCAGCAGGAGACGCTTAGAGCGCAAGAGATAGAGGTTTCCCCGGTAACGCTGTACACAAAGCAGCGCTCCGCTAACAAACACTGCTTTATCAGACATTACATGCAAGATGAAATGAAAATGACATCCAAAATTTCCACAGGGTTTTGATTTTGAAACGTGCAGTGCTCATGTTTATTCAACGAATTCAAAGCCTTTTGGAAAATCTATTTGTGGCTGTCAGTTTTGATATTGTGGCGGGCCGCCACAAATAAATCAATGGATGGGAAACACTGAAATGTAACTAAAAATAATGCAGTATTTTATTATACACTATTGTTCAAATGTTTGGCACATAATTTTTTTTATATTTTTTTGTATGTTTTTGAAAGAAGTCTCTTATGCTTAAAGAGGGTGCATTTATTTGATCAAAAATACAGTAAAACAGTAATATTGTGAAATATTAATACAATTTGTGAGTGTATTTTACTGTGATGGCAAAGTTTTTTTGTTCAATATAGTTCAAAAGAGCAGCATTTATTTGAAACAGTGAAATTAAATGAATTTGAAAATGTCTTTACTGTTACTTTTGATCAATTTAATGCATGCTTGCTGAATAAAAGCTTTAATTGCTTAAAAAAACATTTCAGACCCTATACCTTTAAATGATGTCTTGCAATATTGTAAGTAATGTGTATCATGAAGTGTGATGTATTTGTTAATGTTTTGATTTGGCATGCTGCAACCCTGTGTATTTTTGCAGTGTTTTTGACTTGTTGAGGAATGAGGCCAGGGTCATGGAGGGTTTACGTAGTCTGCTCATAGACACTCCTTACATCCACGACATCCTCAAACTCAACGTCCAGCCCTCAGATTCTGACTATGCAGTGGACATCCGCAACCCTGCTGTTAATGTGAGCTACATGTTGTTGTTTTTTGTAAACCTGTTTTCTGGGAGAGAGAATAGAGAATAAACCATTTTTTTTTCTCTTTCTCCAGTGGATTAATAACCTGGAGACAGATGGCCGATATGCATCCTGGCCCTCCAATGTGCAGGAGCTGCTGCGGCCCACCTTTCCAGGAGTCATTCGACAGATCCGGAAAAACTTTCATAATCTGGTAAGTATCACAGGTGCTGTGTAAATATGACAGTTTATTTCAGACATTACCAGTTCACATTGTGAACCCCACATAGCTCTGAATTCTGCAGATCATTTCAGAATTGTGTGTCTTTCTGACAGGTGATGATTCTGGATCCAACCCATGAGAACACGGCAGAGCTGATCAGCGTGGCTGAGATGTTTTACAGCAACAACATCCCACTCAGGTCAGTCTGAAAATAGACCGAACATTATTACAAGAACATGATTTATGTTTCACAATGCATAGGAGCCATGGTGCACCCGCAGGAAAGCAGGTTCAAATCTGGTCATTTTCTTGTGCCATTTTCACCCCTTCATTTAACTTTTTCAGCATCTGTCAATATATAATAAAGGCATTTAACCGATAAATATTTTTTGTGTGTATATCCTGTAATTATAGACTTCAAGTGGTTGAACTCTGTACCCTGTCAGTGTAGTTATTGTGTCTCTCTCTGATGATTTCTGTGTTTTTGTCTGTCTGCAGGATTGGAGTGGTGTTTGTGGTGAATGATTCTGATGAGGTTGATGGGATGCAGGATGCTGGTGTGGCTTTACTTCGAGCTTTCAACTACATCGCTGATGATGTTGACAGCCAGATGGCCTTCGATGCCATCGTATCTGTAAGTCAACAACATCACCAGTGCTTCATATAATATCAATTTAGTGGTGGATTTTGTCTATGTTTAGGAGCATACTGGATATAGATTTGCCTAAAAACTAAGTCTTTTAAAGAAAATAATTTATGATATGTCTTTCAGATGTTGAACAGAGTTCCCAGTGGAGGCAAACTGAAGGTGGAACATGTGGTGGGTGTGTTGGAGAAGAGATATCCCTATGTAGAGATCAGCAGCATCCTGGGGCCTGACTCTGCCTACGACAACAACAGAAAAGTGAGAGATTTGTTTTTTCTAATATGTGTGCTTTGAATAATTCAACAGTACTCCATCTCATATGTCATATTCTTGCCAAAAGAGACAGAGTATTGTGGATGAGGTAATTTTTTGATCAACTGTATAGATTAGGGATGTTACTGTCAGCCAGAGGTGGTTCCTGTGCTAATAGCTCTTTGTGTCTCCCAGTACACATAACCCTTATTGAGGTCTTCTGTCTCCACAGGAGGGAAAGGCATATTATGAGCAGACTGGTGTTGGCCCATTGCCTGTGGTGTTGTATAATGGAATGCCTTTACAACGTGAGCAGTTAGACCCAGATGAACTTGAGACAGTCGTCATGCACAAGATCCTAGAGACCACCAGTTTTTTTCAGCGCACAGTCTACCTGGTGAGAATTACATGTCTGTCACCCATAGTCTCTATGGTGTCCTTTTTGGGTTAAAAAGTAACACATTATATCATTGTACTCTTCCTAAAAAAAAATAGCTAAAACCATCATCAAATAGATCTGTCTGTCTTCCAGACCAGCTTTAATGGAAGTAGTATAGTTTTGTAAAGTTTCAGAACTCGTTTCACAGAGTAGTTAAGGTGTCATGCACTCTGTAGTCTTGCATGATTAATTGTTAAATTGATAAATTTATTATAAATATATATTATTTATTAAATTGTTATTGCCAGTTAGGATTCTGCAATAAATACAGTACATAAAAAGGAAAGTAACACACATTACATGAATCCATGTCCATATTGCGGGGATACTGCAGGTGTGTATATTATATATATATATATTATTATTATTTTTTTAATTTATTTATCTGAAGTACAGTTTAGGATTATTTATTGTCAGTGTCATCTTTTGAAATTCTTCTTATGATACTTTCAGGGTGAACTGAACAGTGACCATGATGTAGTGGATTTTATTATGAATCAGCCCAATGTGGTCCCACGAATCAATTCCAGAATCCTGAGCACCAACAGGAATTATCTGGACCTTTCTGCCACCAGTGAGTTCTTGTCTGATTGGTTTCATAGCAAAATTGTGTTTCTTCAGTGTTTTGCTGCTCTCCGGTTCTTTTCTGTTGAATCATAAATAGCTTTTCTTCCGGTAAACGAGCTAGTTTGAGATATACAACATGTACGCTCTCACATGCTCGCGGGAATGAATATCTGCCTCATTGTGAATTCTGTGCTAAATGTCTTGTTTGTTCTTGATAGCCCATTTATTTACAAAGACGTACAAATGAGACTGCGGCAATGATATTCATAAACTGCTTTGTTTTTGCAAGGAATTTGAAACTGAATTTTAATAGCTTTTGAATAGCATATTTGCAGTCTTTCAGGAAGCTGAGTAAAAGACCCATTTCAATCTGAACTCAAATAGCACTCCATGTTTAGAAATAGCTGCATTTGAAATGGCTTTGGTTGGATTCAATTATGAATGTGAATGTACCTCTAACAGAGAACAAAGCACAACCTTATTTTCATTTTCTCCCCAAGTGTTTGCCATCACCTGACCTCCAAAATAACAAGTCTTTTCTTTTCCAGACAATCATTTTATCGATGAATATGCACGTTTCCTTTTTCTGGACACCAAAGACAAGAATGCAGCGGTGGCCAACAGCATGAATTACATGACAAAGAAAGGTGAGGTGATTGCTGCTATTGATCTCCATGAGAAACACAATTATTCCAACCTGCTGCTGTTCTCTGACCTATGTCATCATGAACAATTAAGGGTTTCTTTGTGGTACCTTTATGAAATATATAATTTCTGGTTGTTCTGTCCATTTTACGTTATTTACCAGGTGCACACTGCGGTTTTGGCAAACCAAATCAAATTTCAGAAGTTGTCAAATATATTTATCATAAGCAGTCTTACAGCCAGATTTACTAAACAGGGAAAATTAGCATGAGACCGCAATCCCTTAAAAGCGGTGATGGGAGTGGAAAGTTCTGTCAGTGATCTTCTGACAATACTGCGTATGTTGGGTGTTAAATAATGGTACAAATACTAGAAAATTGACTATTGCAAATCTTAGTAAACTAAAAGAAGCAAAAGAAGGTTTGCGCTGGTGCAAGCTCTTAGTAAATCTGGCTCTTGGTTTGATAAGTATGACATTCTCACCGAGAAAAAGTAGTTGATACTAGCTTGTGTATATTATATTTCCTTTGCATTATAATATAAAAATGTCTGACATAAAATACATTTAATGTTGTACAATCAGTTTGGTCCTTTAGCCAAAATTTCTCATTATCTCATTATATAATCTGACAGGCAACACAAAAAAATGGCAGTGTACACCTGGCTTTAGACACCAAAAACTGTCTGTGTACCACTAAATATATCTGTCTGCTTTTATTTGTTTCTTCATTCCTTGTTTTTCTTGAATGCTGATTTCAGGGATGTCAACCAGGGATGCTTCTGGTAATTGCATTGAGCTGTTATACTCACTTAACTGACAGCCCACTTCCCATAGATCTCATCTAAACATACAGTGCCCGAGTGCAAATATTGTTAGAAAACGCCTACATTGACATCATTAACATAACTCTCTGTTGCTTGAAGGAATATTCTGGGTTATTTAAAACTTAATGTCTGTGTACCACATCTGCGGTATGCTGTCGATTACCACAGGAAATAACTTTGACTCTGTCGCTCAGTTTGTGTACACAAATGGGAATGCATTTACAGGAATACACTTATAATGGAAGCCTAGCAGGTCAGTGTGCAACTACTTTGAATAAATATCTATAAATATTTAAAATGTCTATTTTATTGTCACACTGTTTTGAAAGTACAAACATGAAAACGGTTAGGATGCACTAGACCTCTGTTAGGCTCTGTATGTGTGATACAAGGATACCAGGAGGTTGAAAGTATGAAGGGATGTGATGTAATATATAGAAGTGAAATTACATCAGAATTGTCCATCTAGAAAAGTAGTCCAACCTCAAAAGGACAATTCAGACAAATTTGCATTTAATGTTGGTGCTTCAACTGAAATACAAGCCTCATTCTTAAATGCTCCAGCCTGCTAGACTTCCATTATAAATCAAATATATTCCTCTGAAAGAGTTTTTGTTGTTTAAAATATACTGAGGGACAACTAAATAATTTTCTGTGGTAATTGACAGTATGCCACTGATGATATTGATAGCTAAAGTTGTAAATGTCCCAGAATATTCCTTTTTAAGTGTGTCTGCGAGTTTTAAGATTAGTGTATTATGATTGTTGTTGTTGTTTTCCTTTAACCAAGTGAAGAAGTTTTCTGAAGCTTGCTATTGATTTAAGCACAGCTGTGCATTTGTCATCTGTCAGAACTGTCAGTGTGTGATGGATGAAAGAGAATCTCTTTCTATCCTGTGGTCCCCTGTAATATCTTTCTTTTTCAGACGTTTACAGGTTTATATCTAGGTTGAAATTGCCTGTCTGTCTTTGTGTGCTGCTTGAGCACTTCAGATACATCTCGCCTTTTTGACTGTTAAAACCTAAGACAAGCCAGAATGCTTTCAGTTCCTCACATCATTTTCACTCACCTTTTTTAGATTGCATGAGGAAACAGCATGTCTCGGCTGTGTAATTTCCTTCAGCCTGTGTGTCTGTCCTTCTCTGACTTGCAGATGATGGCATCATCCGTCCAGTGACTTTCTGGGTAGTGGGAGACTTTGACCAGCCCTCAGGACGACAGCTGCTGTACGATGCTATACGTCACATGGTAGGACAATGTCACTGAGCCAGTTCCGTCAGTGTTAGCTGTAGAAGACAAAACCTCATACGCAGTGCACAAAATTAACTTTTTGCCACAGCGGTCTGTCTGATGAATAGAAGACATTTACTGGCAGTTTTGTTATATTGTTACTACCCTTGTTTGTGAATCTAATCTAAATGTATTCACGCAAAGTGGCAAATCGCACTACAGTATTAGTATATGAATATTAGTACTGTCAAACGATTAATCGCATCCAAAATAAAAGTTTTTGTTTACATGATATATGTGTGTGTACTATGTATATTTATGTATATATAAATACACACACATGCATGTATATATTTCAGAAAAATATGTTATGTTTATATATTAAATATATTTATATATAATATAAATATATACATGTAAATATTTTCAAAATATATACATGTATGTGTGTGTCTTTATATATACATAATAAATATACACAGCACACACACATATATTATGTAAACAAAAACTTTTATTATTTTTATTATTTTCTATAACAACTCTTTCTATTTCTATTTATATAACAGCTCTAATCTTTAAATGTGTGTAACAGAGTGAAAAAAGTCTAAACTAATCATAATTTGATGTATTTTTTTCCTTTAGAAAACCAGTAATAATGTACGATTAGGAGTTATCAATAATCCCAGCGAGAACCCGTCTAATGAGAAGAGCCTAATTGCTCGAGCCATATGGGCAGCCATGCAGACCCAAACGGCCAACAACGCCAAAAACTTCATCACCAAAATGGCTAAAGAAGAGACGGCACAGGCTCTTTACGGAGGGAGTGACATTGCAGAGTTTGCTGTCGGGGTAAAATAAGCTCTCCTGTAATTCATTTACAGTTGTGATGGATTATTTGCTCTTGGTTATTTCACTATTGCTGCTGCGAATGTCACTTTTAAACTGCAGAATTTAATATAGAACCAAACTAACCAGATCCTTCTGCATTTTTCTGCACTACAGGGCATGGATGTTCCTCTGTTTAAGAGTGCGTATGAGTCTCCTAATGTGAACTTCCTGTTGGCTCACTCTGCCTACTGTCGGGATGTCCTCAAACTGCAGAAGGGACAGAGAGCTGTGATCAGTAATGGAAGAGTAAGTTAGATGTTTTGTATAGCAAGAATTCTGATGCTGTGAAAGCTCTTCTTATTCTGCTTTTTTTTCTTTTTCTCTGCAGATCATTGGTCCATTGGAAGAAGGGGAGGTCTTCAACCAGGATGATTTCCTGCTTCTGGAAAGCATTATCCTGAAGACATCAGGGGAGCGTATTAAGGCCAAAATTCAACAGCTGGGCATGGTAGAGGACAGGTATGCTAGACCAATCCTGTGCAACAGGTTACAGACAATTTCGTTGGTTGATGCAAATGTTTAAGTATATATAACATTAGCTGTTTGCTTGTATAACTAATAGCAGAGCTCCAAACTACTTTGAGTACAGAACGCCCTTCTGTCAGAGCTGTAGAAGGATTACAATGCATTAAACATAACCGTCACATGTACTCTCTGCAGTAATTACTTCCTCTTAATGAAGTGTGTCGGTCTGCCTTGAAGATAAACGTGCCGTTTTATGTGTATTTACTGGAAGAGCAGACTGAGACAGTGACACCATGTTCATTATCCTCTCAGTAAACTTTTAGAGGGCTGATTATTGAAGTGTTGGGTGTAAAGAGAAGGCAGTCATTGTCTTTATCAGTGCTTGAATCTGATACTAGGCCTCTTTGAGAGAGTTTGAGCAAATTTTTTCTTTGGTTAGCACATGTGTGTTTGGTTAGCTATGGTGCTCATGTGGGTGACACAGGTTTTAATCTGGTTTCTTATCCTCTCTCTATTATATTATGTCAATAAAAGTGACAAAATACAACCAAAAAGGAAACAGACACAAATACTTGAATTCTTTGTTTCACCCCATTGTGAATATTTTCTTTGGTTCAAGTTCTGTCAATGTTAGCCAGAAAAGATAAAACCTTGTACACAGAGTACTTTCTATTTTTTTTTTTTTGCCACCGTTTCCAATGTTTGTTCTCCAGTGGCATTTCATTTAGTTACTATCATTGTTTGTGAATCTAATCTAAATAATTTACACAATGTGACACTGAATCTCAATACAATATTTATTTATATATTAACATTTAGGTAAACTAATGTATTAAGCTAAAATTTATTTAAATGTAATTTTAAAATATATATTTAGAGTCACATGCTAGTACATAAAAACAACACAATTATTTTATTTTATTTTTAGATCGATCATGTTTTGCAGGACATTTTGAACTCTAAACCTAACATGCTATTTATATTTTAGATGATGTGTAAGACTCAAACCTTTAAATGTGTGTGACAGAGTGAAAAAGCAAGTCTGAACTAACCATAATTTTACCACAATATTATTGTATATTAATTCAATCAGAGAAAATATTCACACCCCTCAGTGGGGTAAAAAGGTTTTGTTCAATAGTCTGTTCTCATAAAATGATTGTCAATCATCTATATGGCTATGAACACGTCTACAGAGATGAACAAAAATGAACTAAATTGCACAGCAGAATTCTTTTCAAGCTGAATGGTGCTCTGACATTTTTGAATTTTTACGACACGAAAGTGAGCTTGCTTAGCAAGAAGCATTTGCATTCATTTACTTGCATAAAGTAGATTTTGTGTCTTAGCCTGGATTTGTTTGTTTTGTATGAATTGTGATTTAGAGCTAGTGATCTGGTGATGAAGGTGGACTCCCTGCTGTCCTCCCAACCCAAAGGTGAGGCGAGGATCGAGCACACTTTTGCAGAAGACAGATACAGGTACGTCACTTCTTCTCATACCAGGACATCTCTAAATCCTCAGAATTCAGTTGTCAACTTCTTCCTCTGCATTTTTCTTCACAGCGCTGTAAAGATCAGACCAAAGGAAGAGGAAGTGTACTTTGATGTCGTAGCTGTTTTGGATCCAGTGACCAGAGATGCTCAGAAACTGACACCCCTCCTTTTGGTGAGAACTTCTGCATACCTTCACTTAATATGACTTATACAAGTTGGACTTGTGGAACCAGATGGTTTAGATACAGAATCCACCAGCAGGGGCTGGACTGGATCATGCTAACCAGCCAAACCTTGACCCCTTGGTTATGTTAGAGCCATTATTATTTATTAAGAATGTTGACCAATGGATGTTGATCCAGAATCATGTCCTGCTTGTCCTACATGTTGTGTATATACCTGCATTAGTCATCACAGGACATCTGGTCCCTCTCCGTGACATTTCACAGGTACAGTCAGTCAGCAGTCAGTCTGCATTTGTTGGCTCTATCTCTGAGACCAGCTGTCGGTGAGAGCAGGTTCATTTGGTTGTTTGTACCTTGACTCATGTCACTTCCTGTTTCTCCCTGTGCCCACTCAGGTGTTGAAGCAGCTGGTCAACATCAACCTGCGAGTGTTCATGAACTGCCAGTCCAAGCTCTCTGACCTCCCACTGAAAAGGTTAGAAGAGAGACACTGTCTCTGTGAGAACACATGCTCCATCATAGAGTCACCTTCACATTTCACTGTTTACTTGAATTTTTTTTACAGGCTACAATAACATGGGGCATGACAAGACATAATTTACTCTGAAGTGCTACATTATTGTTTTAGGCTAGCTGATGTTTTAAAATATCTTGTGATATTTTTGTACAATAATTTTATGTTTCCGTTAAAACAAAATATTTTTTCTCCTCAGTTTTTATCGATATGTTTTGGAGCCGGAGGTTTCGTTTATGGCAGATAGTAGCTTTGCTCCTGGTCCGATGGCTAAGTTCATGGATATGCCACAGTCGCTGTTGTTTACCCTGTACCTCAACACCCCCGAGAGCTGGATGGTTGAGTCTGTCCACACACGCTATGATCTGGATAACATCTACCTTGAAGAGGTAGGAATCCTCATCACTCTTATTGACTCATGAAGTCTAGGTCAAATAAGGTGAAGAGTTAGATGTTTTACTCATTATTTCTTGTTATAAACTTGTCATTTATACATATGGACATTTCATGTACTTTATATTTACTCGATACATCAGATTTTTGTGGCAGTTTTTTGATATAACAAAATATATATGTATATATATATATATATATATATATATTTCTTTTTTATTTTTTATTTTTTATTTTTTTCATAATGGAACCTTATAATTTGATTTGTGGTAAACAGTTCCAGTGGCAACAAAGAGTAAAACAAGGTTATGAAAAAAAAAAAAGGAATATCTACACTAACGTTCAAAAAATATGGGTCAGTGGTTAGATTTTTATTTATTTATTTTTTTAAGTATACTTTATTCAGCAAGGATTATTGTGTATAATAATACACATAATACAAAATAACAGTAAAGAAATTTATAATTTCACACAATTTTATTTATTTCGAATAGATGCTGTTCTTTTGTACTTTCTATTCATCAAAAAAATTATAATAAGAAATGTTTCCTAAGCACCAAATCAGCATATTAAAATAATTTCTGAAGGATGTGACACTGAAGACTAGATTAATGGCTGCTGAAAATTCAGCTTTGCCATCACAGGAATAAATTACATTTTAAAATACAATAAAATAGAAAACAGTTGTTTTAAATTGCAATCATATTTGACTATATTACTGTTTTTAATGTATTTTTACTGCATGACTGCATGTATATCAGGCTATCAATACTTTGCTTGAACTAGTTTTCTTTAAAGAACAGTTATTGTACAACAGAAACCCTATATTCTTTAACAATTGTATTTTGTTTGTGTTATATTGCACATTTTATTAAGCCATATGCAGATATTCATTATTGTGATCATTAGTATTCAAGTCATATCCTCTTATTTGCAGGTTGACAGTGTCGTGGCCGCTGAGTATGAGTTGGAATATTTATTACTGGAGGGTCATTGTTTTGACGTAACGACAGGTCAGCCGCCCCGTGGGCTGCAGTTCACTCTGGGCACTGCCTCCGACCCTGTCATAGTCGACACCATTGTCATGGCCAACCTGGTGAGTGGACGTCACAGATTCATCTGGGAAATAATTGCTGATTGTCTTAGAGGTCACTGTCGCTTACTGTGATCCATCTTTAACAGGGTTATTTCCAACTAAAAGCAAACCCAGGAGCTTGGATTCTCAGGCCGCGGAAAGGCAGGTCGGATGATATCTACAAAATCTACAGGTACCCTATTATAAAGTGTCAGATGTCTGTCTCTCTTAATGTTCTTCTGTCTCTTCACTTGATTGGTCACTTCACTATTTTAATTCCCCTGTCGCAGTCACGATGGCACAGACTCTCCAGCCGAAGCTGATGATTTAATCGTCGTCCTCAACAACTTCAAGAGCAAGATCATTAAAGTGAAAGTAAGTAATGGGTGTCTGAATCAGGTGTTGGGGTGAGGTCACATGCGAGGTCTTTGTTTCTGTAGTTTGAGGGTATTAGTGGAGATAAATGTGCTCAGGTGGCTGTAGACAAGAGCTTGTGAGATATTCATTCCATTTTTGCACGACTGGAGAGATGGAGAGCGAGAGAGTGTCTTTACTTTTTCAGTATATACTCTTAATATCTGACAAGCTGTCACATGTCAGCCGTTGCGTGGGCGTTTGTCCAATGCGAGGTCTGATGCTTCCTGTGGGGCTGTGGGTGGATTAAGAATGTGGACTGGGATGAGTGTGTGTTTATATATATCTGAATTTTTGACACGTTGTAGCATTAAGTATACAGCATGGGCCAGAGGGAATGTGTTTGTTTATGCAGCAGTGCTTGTCTCAGGGTTTGGATTATTGTTTCCTCATCAAAAGATGGCAGTCGTGTTGACTTCACGTCGAAATTAATTTCACCTGCCAGTCGCTGGTACATTGAGAAATAAATTTAATGTCCCTAATATTTCTTACTGGTTGTGAAATGGCATTTTGCATTTGATTCAAATTTGTTTGTCCCTATAACAAAAGATTTTATTGGTGAATAATTTGGAACGTCACTACATGGAGTTCTGGAGTTGCAACAATACAGAAAACCTTTTTAGCTTCCTAGTTTAACATCTGAGATAAAAGTTATTAAAAGATGTGTGCTTCTATTCAAAAAAAAATGTAACGCTTTCTTTTAGACTTAGTTCACACTGCAGGCTAAAGTGGCCCAAATCCGACTTTTTTGCCCAAATGTGACCATTATCTGATTTTCTTATGACAGTCTGAACAGCACAAATACGATTTTTTCAAATCAGGCCCAGGCCACTTTCATATGTGGTCCTAAATCGGATACATATCCGATGTTTTGCAATGCGACTTCAGTCTGAACGGCCATGTCGCATTTCATGCAATTTTTACATCATTGAAATGCGACAGAAGTCAAAATTCTGCGCTGGAGGAGGCGGGAAGATTAAAATCACAGTGGCAGACAATATATATAGACAATACTATCACTTCGTTATTTAGGCTCCGATTGCACATTAACTTAAAAATTGCTAAACACACGCTAACACGAGCAGCATCCATTTTTATTTCCGCAAACACAGTGCGCTGCGTCTGACGTCACGTCTTCTTCTGCGCATGCGGGTCACTTCAGGGCCGTATACGGTTCACACATGAGACTGATGGCAGTCGCATTTAAATGATTTCAGCAAAAAATCCGATCTGAGCATTAAGACCTGCAGTGTGAACTAAGTCTTTCAGTGTCCTTGTTACACGTTACATGTACGTATAGTAATAACGGGAAATTATGCATAATTACAAGCAACTATTCAATCCTAATCCTAAAGGTAGCTTTCCTGTAGCTCAAATGGTAGAGCATGGTGCTAGCAACGCTAAGATCATGGGTTCGATTCCCAGGGAAAGCAAGAGCTGATAAAATGTAAAACTGTAACTTGAATGCAATGTAAGTCGCTTTGGATAAAAGCGTCTGCTAAATGCATAAATGTAAATGTAAAGGTAATTCGAACCCTAACGCTAATTCAGTTCGGCAACGCTTGACATCACTGCCATTCAAAGTAAACGAGAGGCGTTGATGCCGACGCCCCGTGTGAATGGGGCGTAACACAATACTAAGTACATGTTGCTAATTAATATTTCTCAGTGCTTCAGTGTACAATTACAATGTAACAAGGGCGCCTTGAATTTTTTTTAATGTTTTTAAATGTTTCAAGTCTCTTATGCTCACCAAGGCTGTATTAATTTGATCAAAAAATACAGTAAAACAGTAATATTGTGAAATATTATTACAATTTAAAACAACTGTTTTCTATTTATATAATTAAAACAAAAATCAATTTTATCAATGTAATGCATAGCTGAATTTTCAGCATCATTACTCCAGTCTTCAGTGTTTTATAATCCTTCAGAAATCATTCTAATATGCTAATTTGGTGCTTAAAAAGATTTATTATTGTTATTAATGTTGAAACCAGTTGTGCTACTTAAGATTTTTGTGGAAAGCGTGTTACAGTTTTTTCATGATGCTTTTGATCAATTAATGCATACTTGCTTAATACAATTATTAATTTCTTTAAAAACAAAAAAAAGTCTTACTGACCCCAGACCTTTGAACAGTAGTGTAGATGGGACATAAACCTTTTTAAGTAGGTCATTTGCATATCTTTGATTAATTTGTGTTAGCAAGGAAGCCATTTCTACTTAACATTATTTTGTTATTGCATTACATTTAAACCATGTTTTATTTTGCAATTCCAAACTAGCTAATAACTCCAGTTTATTTACTAATTAGGTTTCTGCCCTGCCCGTCACCCATATCTCACAGATACTGTCTTAAAGTGGCTCCCAGAATATTGCAATTGCATGTGCTCGACATTAGTGCTGAGGGATTTCATGCATAGATTCTGTTGCCCTATATCATGTTTGCAGGTGCAGAAAAAACCTGATATGATAAAAGAGGAGCTTCTTAGTGATGATACCCATGAGAACGACTCGGGATTCTGGACATCTATAACCAGGTACAAAGTGTTGCCTGTTGAGTTCCACTGTAGCTCTCACTTACAGTATTTTTCTGTTAATGGTTCTTTCTTTATCTCTTTCAGAGGATTTACTGGTGGTTCAAAGCCAGAAGAACCCAAACAGGAGAAAGATGATATCATTAACATTTTTTCTGTGGCCTCTGGTCACCTGTATGAGAGGTTCCTCAGGTAAACATCTGCTTTCAGTTGGATTTTACAGTGCCAGCATTACTAATGAAAATGACTGTAAACGTGACAAATATTTGGTTACACCTATACAAGTGATTTGAATACACTGATGTTGCATATATAATGGCATCAGGAAAAAAAAAACCTTCTTTCATCCAGTAAATCCAGTAAAACAATTTTGATCAATTACATAAACATATAACGGCTTAACAGATCATTCATGCAAATATATTCAAGTTGTGAATGTCATTATGATTATTTTAATATTCATAAACTGCTGGCCTGTTCAGCATAACCAATATATTTTTGTTTATCAAATGTTCTTGAAGTGGTCAGGACTGTCGTTGTTTGCATAGACAATTTTTTTTAGCATAGAGCACTGTTCATGTTCTCATATGAATCATGCCATTTGTGCTATGACAAATATATGACTTGAATATTATTCTTGTGCAGCAGAAATTGCTACAGTTTTGACATGTAATACATGTCCTCTTGTGTATATCCTTATGTGATATTGAAAAATGACACGCATACATCTTCTAATTTCACATATTAAGAAAATGCAATAACTTTTACGTGACCGCCTGGCTTGGGTCACATCTTGACTTTTTGTGACATTTTCCTCCTTATTTATAGTTCTGTTTAGGCCTGTTTTTAAATGCTGATCTCTATGACTTGCTATGTCTTATTAGCGGCAATGTTATTGGTTGTGTAATGCAGCTCAGTTTAGAAGGTCACTCACATAACTCTTCTGCAGCCTGTCACTGCAGGCACTCTGTGTTGAGCTTTGCCCTCTCTCTGTCTCTGCAGGATAATGATGATGTCTGTGCTCAAACACACCAAGACACCCGTCAAGTTCTGGTTCCTCAAAAACTACCTGTCTCCTACTTTTAAGGTACTGGATTCGAGATTTAACATGATGGCACTATTACCAGACCCTTATGTTGTATATATTTTATGTAATGCATATTATATTTTATTTTCAACAATTTGGTTTTGCCAACAAATAATTAAATGACATTTTACAATCTATTAAATAGAAAAAAATATTAAAATATTTCACAATATTGCTGTTTATACTGTATTTGACAAATAAATGCAGCCTAATTACACAATATATATTATTTGCTATTTAAATTTTTTATTTTTTTAGGATTAAAAAAATGCATTTTTACTAAATAATATACATATATTTTCTATTTATATTATTTTTTAATTCAGTAGCCATTACTGCAGTGTTACATGATCCTTCAGAAATCATACTAATATACTGATTTGGTGCTCAAGAAAGATTTCTTAATTTTATCAGTGTTGCAAACAGTTCTGTTTAATATTATTGTGTAAACCATGATGCTTTTTCATGATTCTTTGATGAATAAAAAGTCTGAAAGAACAGCATTTATTTGAAATATAAATCTTTTGTAACATTATACTGCTAGTTTACTGCATCCTTGATAAATAAATAAATACTGTAAAATTACCGTAGTGTGACATATTTTTGTCTATCTTTTTGTAGGAGTTTATTCCATATATGGCAGAGAAGTATGGTTTCCAGTATGAGCTGGTACAGTATAAATGGCCACGCTGGCTTCACCAGCAAACAGAAAAGCAAAGGATCATCTGGGGATATAAGATCCTGTTCCTCGATGTGCTCTTCCCCCTGGCTGTGGACAAGATCCTCTTTGTAGATGCAGATCAGGTACAAAAACAAAGCAGTGCAGTTGTGTGGCATGAAATCCTGTCTCTAGTGAGCACTAAAGCACAAACCTGCTCTTATGAGATTTATTTTCAAAAGTCTATGTACAAACAGATCACCCATTTATAGTCACTGGAATTGCACAGCAGTTGTAATCCGAGGTGTTTGTTTTGCAAACTGGAGAGGGCATCATGCACATTACACATCTGATGATACACTGCTGCCACCTCTGGGTAAAGAAAAATACAGCTGGAGATTAAATATAAACAACAACAAATAAAAATATTTAAAGATGTAGCTTCTTCTGGGCAATGCAGGTTTTTTATCTGACCATATCATGTCCTGATCCCATTTCCAGCAATTGCTTTCTTTTGTCTGTGAATACAAAGACACACAGTCTAGGATTGACAAATGTTGTTGTGTTTTTTTCCTACAGATAGTTCGCACAGACCTGAAGGAGCTGCGGGACTTTGATCTGGAGGGAGCGCCGTACGGTTATACGCCTTTCTGTGAAAGCCGAAGAGAGATGGATGGATACCGTTTCTGGAAGTCTGGCTACTGGGCCAGTCACTTGGCAGGACGCAAATACCATATCAGGTAAGAATGGTTTGCTAATATTGTTGTCTGGCATTTTTCTCTACCTCATTTTTAATGATGATGATACATACCAAACAACCCAATTGTATTAGTTTAAAATGCCGCAGTAGAGTCATAAGATAGCCTTGTCCAGTACATCAAATGATTTGTCTACTGTAAAGCTGCTTTACAGCTGAAATTGAATTTGTTTCATAACTGAAAAATGTTATTTTCCTGTTTATTGCTGTGAAGCTGCTTTGAAACAATCTGTATAAAGCTCTATATAGATAAATGTGACTTGATTTGATTTTGTGTGCTCCCCAGTGCTCTATATGTGGTCGATTTGAAGAAGTTCAGGAAGATCGCGGCTGGAGACAGACTGAGAGGCCAGTACCAGGGTCTGAGTCAGGACCCCAACAGCCTGTCCAACCTGGACCAGGTGGGATGTTCTTTCCTTCACAGAAAAGGCTTTACATAGAAAAGCTCATCATTTGGGCTCCTGATTGATGATGTGTTTTCCTCTCTCAGGATCTGCCCAACAACATGATCCACCAGGTGCCAATAAAGTCACTTCCTCAGGAGTGGCTTTGGTGTGAGACCTGGTGTGATGATACATCTAAAAAGAAAGCCAAGACTATAGATCTGGTAAGTCAATTGCTCTATGCACACAACGGTTGTGAATTTGTCAAAAAATTGGTTTGATTTTTATGTTTGTTTGTCAGTAATTAACACTTTGTATTTGTCTGTCTTAGTGCAATAATCCACAGACAAAAGAGCCCAAGCTGCAGGCTGCTGTGCGTATAGTAGCCGAGTGGAGCACTTATGACCAGGAGATAAAGAGAATCTACAACAATTTCCTGGAGGAGAAAGAGAGAGGCACCACAGACCGCTATCAGCAAACAGACAGAAAACACCCAGGTGAGACCAATCTGTCCTTTTCCTTTTTGTGTTAGTGAACATCACTGTGATGTTTTAACCTGTTGAATGGCACTTTCCACAATTATGGTACAAAATAGGTCTTTAAAGTTATGTTGTTCATCCACTTCATGAGGGGAAAATAATTACACAGTACAATTTCTAAAAACAATTTAAAACCCTGCAATGTATGATTTGCTTGGTGTGTTTTTACAATAAACATTAAATAAATAACAAAAATATATAAAATGGAATCATTAAAAAACATACATAAAACGTCACAAATAATGTAGCTTTGTGAGGGAAATTCATGCAATAATTAAACTTTTTGGTAATTGGAATTAGTTAATTTAACAGTTTTTTTCTTAAAATAAATTTAAAATCTATTGAGCATATCAAAAATATTAAGTTTTTGTTCACTACTGTTTAAAGTTTGGTGTCTGTGATTAATTTTATATTAAAAAGCATTATGCAAATACATACATTTTATGTAAAATGGGTAATATTGTGAAATACTGGAATTTCAAATACCTATATCAGTGTTGGAAATATTTGAATGGAAACCATGATACCATTATTTTTTTTTTTTTTTTTTTTTCAGGATTATTTGATGAATAGAAAGTTCCAAAGAACAACATTTTTAGAAATAGACATCATTTGTAAAATTATAATTGTCTTTAATGTCACTTTTGATCAATTTAATGCATTCTTGCTGAATAAAAGTATTAATTACTTAAACAAAAAAAACTGATCCCAGATCAGATTTAAACAATAGTGTATGATTTTAAATCGAGGATACAGTTGAGAAGGTCGAGATCTCTGAGCTGTGACAAGCCTGTATTAATTAATTAATTAATAGTTTATCTAATCTATCTAGTTTATTTTATCTAATATCTCTAGTTTAAAAAATCTCCTTAGAACACCAAAGTTTAGCCTAATCGTGCAAAGTGCTGAGTAGCTTTTTATAATTATTTGCTTAATTTGAGTTTCTTTCTGCTCTTTCTCTCTGTCAGGTGGTGACACACACTCAGAGCTTTGAGTTGATGCTCTGCGACCGAAGAACAGGGGACTCTGTTCAAAGAGTCATCTTTTCTTCACCCTTTTTAAACCAAGCCTATCCTCCAGGAATGGGTTGACATTCGTGCTGAACTTGACTTGAACAGAATTAATGCAAAATTCCCTCTTTTGTATCTGAATGCTTGTGGACGTGTTGGGGTTCTGGGTAAACGACACAAGCAGAGGACGTCTCCTCTATCCAGGCACTTCTGATATTTAACCCCCTACAACACTCGGGGCCTTGCATATGCCATAAACAATACCAGTTCCACTAGAGCAAAACAAAACTAGCACGGTCTCGCCTGGTTGAGCTAGTACCATAGGGAATAACATAATTGAACGAGAAGCTGCATGTGCGCAATTTTAATATTAAAACAGATTTGATAAATGTCCCTCTTAGCTGTAACTCGCTCTCATGAAAATTATTAAATCATGAAACACGAGGTGCAGAGTGTTCATTTAAAAGACACCCATGGTGTTGAAATGCCATGGCAACAAAGTGATGTCATAATAGTTTGACTTTAAAGCACAGATCATTTCCTGTGACACATCACAGTTCAGTTAGAGGCTCCATTTAAAAATTCAGATTCATCTTTTGGTAAACAAGCCAGCGCTAGTCTGTTTTTGTGATTCTGAAAGTGGTGATTCCATACAGCAGGGCAGTTTTACGAAAGTGTTAAAATCGCATCACTCTTCAAAGAGACATATCAAAAGACCTTTTAACTCAGGAACAAACTATTCGGTCGATTTAGTCACAGCTAAAGATTTTTTTTTTCCGTTCCGCAGAAGGAAATTTTAATTTACTGAAAAATCTCTGTGGGCATTTGGCATGAAAAGCTCCAGTAGTGTTGTCACAGCCTAATGTTGGTTCATGGTTACTCCACATTAAAATGATTCATAATGGCAGTCAGTTAATGAAACTTAGTCAATGGTCCTTTTAGGCCTACAGGATTAGAATGATGTCTTCAGAAGATTACGAGGAGGGGAAAAAAACACCAACTTCCTTCAGAGAAGCTGCTAGCAGGTAATTACAGGTTGTTGTTTAAATTTACTTTTTGTTTGTTTTCTTTTAGTATCACTGGATTTCAATAAGTCATTGATGTGTTTTTTTATTTTTTTGGGGGCCATGTCCATTTCTGTGGTAATACTTTTATAGGTTTAAGAATGACCACTAATTTCAAACATTTGATCATAAACCGTGGGCTGGGGCTTTTTTTTTGCATTCAAGGAATATAGATATGTGCACACATTTCATCTCTGGTTATTACCTGGAAATATTACATGGAAATCGCCAATAGATCCCAGAGTCTGTAAAATGTCAGGTTTTAAAGTGAAAAGAAAAGCGGGGCTTGTACAGTGCCTTGTGCTTCGTTCTGTTTGAGAGGTACATTACAGTGTCTTGTGGTTTATCTACTGTTCTTTTACTGAATACACTTAATATGGGGAAAATGACTGATTTAGTCAATGCTATGATGCTTTGAAATTACTGAAAGATTAATTGTGGGATGACAATATTTTGTAATAAAAGATGTACCAAATGGAAGTGTTTTTTTTACAATCCGCAGTTAATAATTATATTATTAATACTATTAATTAAAAATTGTTATCTTTCCACTTTATATAAAGAGAAAAAATCCACTCATTGCAATGCATTATTCTACCAAATGATGGCAGCACAATCCAGTAGTAAAACTATGACCATAATGTAGAGAGAGTGATGATTATTACCTTTATTTTAGATGCTCTGTCTCTGGCACTTAAACGTCCCCTCGTTTATCATAAATCTTAAGCACAAGTAAAACCAAACATTTCAGACTTTGCATGGACAGATGTGAATAAAAGGATTATATGAGAATTGTTCTTAGTTTTTCCAGCACTAACTGTGCCTTCTCAAGACATTATTGCAGATTTAGTGTCATATATTGTCATATGTCATTGTAAGTTGTGCAGATTTTTATTATGCACATATAAAGTTTGCTTATATTTGAAATTTTAGATCTTGTTACTGCAGCTCTCTCATATTTATGATGCTATTTCTTGTTATTTGGACATTATGCCTCGCATCTGCATTAAGATGACATGACTGTAATCTGTCCTTCGTCACTCATGTATTTTCATTGTTAGTTTCTTCCAAGTTCTTTTCAGTTTTGTCATTATCTAGATTATATTAGGCTCCCAAATGATCTTGAATAATGCAGTTAGCACACAAATTAGAGCTCATTTTGCCTTAGTGATGAAGTCAATTAAACACCTGAAACTCTAGTTATTACACAACAATAGTGTCCTTGACTCTGATCAATGGTTTAATGAATTGTGAAGGGTGCAGATGGTTAGATTTTTAGATTTGACACAAACAACAAAGTTCCATGCTACTATTATTAGGACTCGGTACCATGGCAATACCATAGTTTTTGGACATGCATCATGAAATTGTTTTGAAATGCATGTACATGAATATCATCATGTACAGTAAATACTGGTGTACATTCAAATGTTATCATCAGTACTATGGTATTACACTACTAGTCAAAGTTTGGGGTCAAAAGCAAATAATTCTGAAAAAAAAAAAAAAACATTTCACAAAATTGTTAAGCCTCACAAATAGATAATAAGAAATAAATTTGAGCACCAAATCACCATGTTAGAATGATTTGAAAAGGATGTGACTCGATTAATCACGTCCAAAATAAAAGTTTTTGTGTACATACTATGTGTACTAATATTTATATATATATATATATTTAAGAAAAATTTTACGTTTATATATTAAATATATTTATATAATATATAAATTATATGAATATAAATATATACATGCAAATACATGTACATTTTTCAAAATATATACTGTAGGCTGTGTGTGTCTTTATATATATATACATAATAAATATACACAGTACACACACATATATTATATAAACAAAAACTTTTATTTTGGATGCAATTAATTGCGATTAATCATTGCCCAGCACTAAATATTTTATAATATTTCTCTTTTTACTGTATTTTGATCAAATAAATGCAGCCTTAGTGAGCATAACAGACTTCTTTCAAAAACATTAAAAACCTCAAACATTTAGTTTAGTGTTCATCTCTGTACCTCTGTACTTTTTATAAGGGAAAACAGTGGTCCTTTTATTATAAATTATTGCGGTTTTCTGTTCAGAAAATTTGTGAGAAGTTTACAGTAGTTTCAGCGGTGGAATCTCCTGAACTAGGAGCATAAAGAGTTAATGCTGCTATTTACAGAGAAAGAAAAAACAAAAAGTTTGTCAATATCAATAGAGAGCAGAGCAGTGGAGCCAGGAAGAGGATCATTTACATGTAGATGATAGTTTTAGCCCGGATCCATTCTTTCTCCCTTTCTCTGTCAGTTCATAGTTACCATGACAACGCGCATGCCATTTATTTCTGTACATTAGGCGCAGACTGCTCGTCCTCTGCTGCTTTGGCCACTTTTTTTCTCCAGACCTCTTTTTAGGAGGATGAATTTGCATGTAGATGAGTTTGTGCTGTCTGTCTCTCCCTCTCTCTCTCTTCCCATGGTTTTATCTTTCCTGCCTTTCTTCCCGCCTTTTGTGACCTTTAATCCGCCGGTTTATTCTCCATCTCATCTGTCTCTCACTGCTGTCTCGTTCCTCTCTGCTCGCCGGTCATGGTGATCTCGGTCCGCTGAGGCCTCACGAGGGAGAGAAGTGATGTAGCGGCGTCATATTGGACGAGAGAGAACGAGACAGACAGAAAATGGGCAGCCCTCCTGTTGCTGGGGGAGACTCCGTGGCTCCGGAGCTGGAACACAGGGAGGGAGAGAGTGTCTGTGTCTCCGTGTCTCTATCCAGATGGCACTGGTCAGCCGTCCCTTACTCAGCAGGCACATTAAAACGGATCACTGATAGTAATGACCAACACTCGCATCTGTTAAGCCACGTCCCTTGTCTGGGTATATACGGGCATCCCGATGCCTTCTGCCCTCGCTTTGATCTCGCTAGCGTCTGTCGGTCTGAGCCAGGAGGAGGCTGTCCGTGTGCCGCCTGTACCCATGTCATCCCCGGGCCAGCAGGAGAAGAGTTTTAGTAGCATGTTGCCAGCTGGGACTGGGCTTTAGCTCGTGAATTTGCAGAGTTTATTGAGAAATGTTCAACAGCCAAGTAGTCTGAGCAGAGCACAGCCGTTCACGGAGTGTCTGATTCATGTGGCAAACACAAATGGCAAGATATTTGTTATTACTATTTTAGCTATTTTTTTTAACTATTAAAATAGTTTTCGTTAATTGAAATAAAGCTAAAATATAATATTAAAATTAGTTTAAATGTAAAAAAATAAAAAAAAAAAACGTATTTGAAAAGTAGAAATGTTGTGGCAACCAGGTCCGTTCTTAGCTGAAGTGTATAACACTTATATGATTAAATAGAATCGGAAGTTGGAAAAAGGGCAATTTTGAGTTTATTAACGTTTTATCTGCTCCCTAACAGCACGCACAGGATTATGGGATCTCATAGGCAGTGAAGGATCTGCTTTCTGGTATTATTTGTATACCATTATATTATTATTATTATATATATTTTTTTTTTATTTGCTTTCATTTTTATGTTTTAGTAAGTTTGTTTCTATTATAGCTTTCATTTATTATTATTTTTATTTATTTTTTATTTTTTTTTTTAAGTTTCAACAATTTTAATACTTCACCTTAAACCATAAGGCAACATTTGTCATTTTTAGGTTTAATTTTTCATCTAATATTTATATTTTATCTAAGTTTTATTTCAATAAACAAAAACAATTTTAAAATGTATTCCCTGAGAAGGTGGTGAGTTGTCATTCTGCTACAAGACCAATTCTGAGCTGATGACTGCACATTGTTGTAAATCTTGAGGAGCAAAAGGTGTCATCTACTTTCTTATTTTTTTTATAGCATTGATTGCCTTTCATGCCATGACTGTTCTGCAGCCCTGCTGTTTAGTCCCTCAACCATACAGGTGCCTTGACCTCTGTTTCTAGCCTTCATCTTAAAGCCGGTTGGGTCAGCAGGTGATGGTATAACCTTGCTGCACTTCTCCATAACCTTTATGTCATTCTCATTCCACAGTCTGGCTCTGTGGGTCACATCGTCTTCACTTTTCAATAGACTTTTTCTGGTGGTCAAATGTCTCAGCAGTTTGAAAGACTCTTGCAGAACGTGTTTTATTCCATCATTTTAAAAGTGGGCTGCTCTTTTTGTTGACTGTTATATCAAATCTATATCTGTATCAAAACGTATTAATGGCATTTCTATGTAATGGATGAGTGTCAAGGTTTATTTAGCGTGCGGTCATAGCTCATGCTGCAGTAATGTGGCGAGCCATTGGGTGGCGCTGTTACTCTATGAGCCACACAGACCGTTCAGTAGCATGTAAACATGACGAACACTCGAGGTTTTTAATAGTTAATTGGTCTTGTTTTTCAAAGCCACTCTCAGATACAAAGATGATGGCAAAGGGAACAAAGCTGTTGTTTTTAGCACACTTGTCATTTGAGAACATCCAGTCAATGGCTTTTATGAGTAGCCTACAACTATAATTTCAAATCATATACTGGCTCCTAGACAGGGTGAAAGATGTCTGTGTTGTTTCTTGTTGGTTTGTGAATGACTAATTCACACATGCACCAACAAACGCTAACACCTTCTAAGTTCTAAGCTGTTAGATTTTGATTTGTCATTTTCACACTGCCTGAACAAACAGGGTTCCCACAATGATCAGACAAAACCTAATAAGTTGGTGTTCATTGTAGCAGTCTAAATTAGCCTTTGTCTACTATTAACCACAGCACAGACTCTGCTCTATGTTTAGATCATTAGCCTGAGGTCAGCGAAAGTGTTCACACTAAGAAAGTCTATAGTCTATAAAGCTATCTGTTAGATTTCCCAGCTATACTAAAATATTAGCAATTGTGTGTTGCTTACATCAGAATGTCCATCAGTTAGAAAAGATGCTTTTTATAACCACATAGTGTAGGCTTTTACCAGGCGGGGCTAACAGGGTCACGCTAACCAGCCAAAACGGTTGCTTCGCTGGTTCACACATTTAGTCAGTGATGCATATGTCAGCCAGTGAATATGCTCACAGTTGATTAGACAGGCCATACAGTCTATGCATTTTCACTTGATTAGCCAAGACTAATAGGTTTTGGTGCCAGAGTTCCCATTATGATCACCATGAAGTATTTGCCGTCGGACGTTAGAGCACAGCATGTTGACTGATGGCTTCAGGATCTCTCTGCTGATTAACCAGGTCTGTGAACCCTTCCAGAAATCTAGATCCTCCTCACTGATAAACCAAAACCAGACCCGTTGTTAAAGAGATGATTGTGTGTTTGCACACTATATTTGCCAATTACCATATTCATATTTCTCATGCAATGTAAGTTTTCTTAAGCTTTCTTTTTTTAATGTTATTTATTATTTATTTTTCAGAAACTATGTGATGTTTCAACAAGATACACAGACACAGTTCCGCAGGTTAAGGTAATGTCCCTCTGTTTTGTCCCTGCTTAAACAGATTGACCAGAATATTATATGACCCCTCAGTTATTAGGAATACAGTGGCATAAAAAGCATTTGGACACTTACGACACATGCAATGTTTGAATGTCTTTGCATTAGATAACAAAATGTCAAACCAAATGGCATTTATTTTAAAGAAAGATAGCGCAAATACAATTTTCAAGGAAAACATTTCACAAATAAAGTTTGTTAGGTTCACAAATGGCTGAAAAAGTTGATTTTGAGAAAAAGCCTTGCATCATTTGTTTGCAGCTTGATTCAATTATTTATTAATATAACGCAAATAAAATCATACTTTTGAAGTGTGCCTTAAAGCATTCACCCAAAATGAAAATTCTGTCATCAGTTACTTTCTATGCTCTGTGTATGTGCTTTGATCAATGTTCATATGTAAATAAAAGCCTAAATTAAATCTGTTCATCGTATAATGATACCCTGTTTCTTCAGCAGACTTGAATTAAACCTCTCAATTCATATGGATTTCTTTTATGATGTCTTAATTAACTTTTTGAAGCATCAAAGGTTTGGTGGACAGGACAGAAATCTCTCAGGTTTGTTAAAAAATGTCTTCATTTGTGTTTCGAAGATAAACAAAAATCTTAAAGGTTTGGAAGAGCATGAGGGTGATAGTAAGATTATATTTTTTTTGGTGAACTATCCTTTCAAGAGTCCAAGTTATGTTTAAAGCACTAAATGTTTTTAGGTCTGATCAAGTGCATTAAACAGCATGTATGAAAGGAGAATCATAGGACTGATTCATATGACAAACTGCACAAAAACAAAGGCTTGATTACATATTGATTGTTTGATTCTGATATCCACAGAGAACAAGTACATGTCACTTTCAACAAATGAATGTTTTTTGTTTTGTGTGTGTTCACAGTATTCCGAAAAATCAAAGGCATGGCGGGGTTCCTCAGTGTGATTCCTATTGTCAGTCTGCTATGAAGGTACACAAAAGGACATTGTAAATGCATCTGGCGTGAAAACCCGATTAAAATAAGAGAGTAAATCTGATTAACATTGATTGACATCCTCTAAGAAGTGACAACCGTCAATTAACAGTGGGTAAGGAGGCTGTGGTGTGGGATGTGTTTTGCAACCCATGCCCAGCAGGTGATTGGCAACACTGCATCTGACTGACCTTCAGCAGGTGTTGAAAGAATAAAGAGATTTGCGCTAACACGTCTACCACACACACACACACACACAGCCCCCTCTATCCTCCGGTGTCCTGCCTGAAGCACAGTCAATACTGATAACTCAGCCCTGAGCTTGTGTTTGCACGCTTTCCCTGCCCTTGATCCCCTGTGTCCTCCCTAGTGTGTGTAGCTGTCCTGTTCTCTCTCTAGAACGGAGGAACCAGGGGCCTCAGACGAATGACTCCATCCAGCCTTGTTGGCACAACAGAGTTTTAAGTACTCAAATGAAATATGGATTTTTTTTTTTTTCTTTTTATGTTGAACGACATCCCAACTCATAGGAGAGTTGAATTGAAACATATTTTATTTCCCCACCACTGTGCAGAGAGGGTTAAACAAGAAGTTTAGATGAATTAATCACGTCTGCAATGAAAATCATATTATCAGTGAACCTCTAATTACTCATGGAAAGGTGCTTCTGGTCAATGCAATGTTGGGAAATAAAAAGGGACTGAATTAGGCTGAGAGAAGGATGTTAAGAGTGTTAAGTGGTAATGTGCTGGATGTTAAGTTTAGATCTAATTTCAACCCAGATGAAAATTTGATTGCTCTGAGGTTGATCTCTCATAGCTTAGGAAATTTAATGGAGCTCTCATTTATATTTAAGTGTCAATTTCATACAGTTTTTCCTCCTAAAACTCCTAAGGAGAGACGAAAACAAAGTAATTGCTTAGGAGTTATTGATATATGGATAGATATATAGAGCTGTAAAATTACTGTGGATATCATAGACTAGGTTTAATTTGTTAACATTAGTAAGAACATTAGTTATCTTGACATTTTCAGCATTTATTCATCTTGGTTAAAGTAATATCTTAGCCAAAAGTGAAAAATCGCTGAAAATGTAGCTATTCACCCTCAGGCCATCCTAGATGTAGATGAGTTTGTTACATCAGAACAGATTTGGATGCGTTTGGAATTGCATGCAGTGAATGGGTGCCATCAGAATGATAGTTCAAACAGCTGATAAAAACATCACAATAATCCACACAAATCCAGTCTATCAATTACTGTCTTGTAAAGCGAAAACCTGTGTGTTTATGAGAAACTAATCCATCAATAAGACATTTTTAACTAATGACTGTTGCTTCTGGCTAAAATATGAGTCTTCTATCCATTACTTGCAATGTAATGTAATAATACAATATAAAATGTAATTTCTACATATACATTTTTTACATTTTTAAGATGTACAAATTAACCATTATGAATGAACACTAACAGTGAACAGTAGTATCAATAAATTAACTTTAGATTAATAAATGCTGTAATAGTTTATTTTTAGTTCACAATACCTAATGTCTCTCCTAATGTTCTCACTTTTTTTCTTTCAGTGTTGCCACCTATAAAGTGATATGACTTTATTCCATAACACATCTCCAGATATGTTAAATTAGTTTTACCAACTTCTCAGTTTTTCTCTTATAATACTGATAAGACTGAAAATACTGTTTTAGCGTAGGGTTAGTTTTAGTGTATCTAAATATTAATGAATAAACATTCATATTTATATGAATATATATTGATCATGTGTTTCACTTATTATAGGTGTTATTTCATGCTTGCTGGGAAATGTTTTATCATTGCCAGACAAATAAATTACATGAGCTGTGGTTGATATTTTGTGGTGGCATTCAAAGCATTAAGTGGGTCTTTTTGTGTGTGTAACAGGCATAGTTTAGGATGTAGACAGACTCCTCTTGATAAGTTGGTATTTTGAAGGTATTTGAGTAGAAATCTGACCACATTTTTCATCACATCTAAAACTCTGTAAGAAGGAAAATGAGATTGCAAATAAATTGTTGAATTGTACAGCCACTACACTTTTTTTTAAACAAAACACTTCAGCTACCCTTCATTGAGATATCTCTACAACTGAGATACCATTTGTGTTCTCTTAACTCATTTTAGAATCATGTTTGTGTCCGTAAAACACCAGAAAGCGCTCCCTTCAGCTGAAGAGATACAGGTTAACAGGTGTATGGAGGGAAAAAGTGAAATTTGGCAAGACATAAAAGGGAAAATGGAATCCGATGCAACGGCAGACAGAGGAGGAAGTGTAAGGGGGCATGAAACATGCATTTCTTACCCACCCTTAGATGCTAAATGAAAGCACACAACTCACAAAAAGATGGAAAATCAGTGCTAATGGCCTATTTCACAGGTTTTTCTCTGCCTGGGTTTGTATCCGTCTGTTAGTGTCATTCGAGACATGAGACTCTGTGTGCTACAGGCATAAATATGTCCAAGTGCCATTTTAAAAATAGTCAGATTGACTTTGATTGGTGTGTGGAAGCTTAGAGAGAACAGTTGCTGCCATGCACAACTATTGATATTGCCTGCCAGTCATTTATGTCGAACAAAGCATTACGTAAATATGTCTGGAACATCAGGCACTAAAACTAAAACGGCTCAGCATCATTTGCCAGGTTGAATTCAGGTGAAAATCTAACACTGGTCTTTCTCACATAGGACAGCCATGACAGAAGACCTCGGCCCATCCCTCAGATCAACCAGACATCAATGTAACGGCTGTCAGAGGGGGGCCGCTACCTCCACGGACTCACATCCTGCTTTAATGTCTGTCAAAGCTTTGAGAAAATCTGAAATCATTAGGAGGAGCACAGGAATCAGAAGGTGGAGGTGAAGCTGGAAATTGTGGGAGGCTGTGAAGACGGGACCCTTCCATCTGGTCTGTGAAGCCGACAGTGTATTCCTCCCTCTGAAATCTCTCACTTCATTCCATCACAGGTTGTACCGCTAATAACTTCACAAGCTTGATGGATTAAAAGCCATTTTTATTGGATTTAGTCTACAAAACTCCTTTAGTTCAGTGCTGGTTCGCTTATGATTTATGAAGCAGTGATGACAATAATAATACCAGTGTTTTTGCACAAAACATAAATCTAAAATACCCGTTAAGAGGACTAACACTCTGTCCTTGCCAGCGCAAAGAATCGTTTTGAAATGGAAATGAGCATATGGATATTTCGTCATGGCTCTTGTCAAGGTGGAGACGCCTTTTGCAATGCCTTTTAAAGAATCATTGGCACTTTAAAGTTGCTTTTATGCATTAGAGAAGGATTTATGACTATATGCGTGCAAGCGCTGGCCAGTGCGACGTGATCAGGCTAATAGAGTTATTGACACCCCTCCGTATGGCCACACTCTTTCAAGCGACCATCAATCCATCCATCACTCCCCTTTAAAAAGGGATTTAGACAACCCAATGCATTTCATTAAGGCTTGAAATTACTTTTGAAAACAGGGAGATAAATAAAGTCCGTCATGAAAGCAAATGCTAAGCAGACACTTTGAAAGCGAGAGGAAACGCTTAAATCATCGTAATGCCGCACCAAAAAAGCAGGAGCAAGAAATATCCATTAGGTAAAACAAAATGAAAATGTGATTAGAGAAGTGTTTCCTAGCTGTAACACCTCACTCTTCATCATGCTAAGAGATGTTCACAAGCGCCAACCAATCAATGAGTTTACTGGTACTCACATAGACATAGAGATTCAGTCCCACACAGGCCTCTCTAGAAATCAGTTGTGTCTGAGAGTAACAAAATAAAAAGGTAATTGTGAATTTATATATCCTAATTGTGAGTTTGTTTCTTGTAGTTGCAACTTCATACAGTCAAACCTGAAATTTCTTCAGACACCTTCAACGTTTCTCACATTATCACAGTTTATTTGCTATAGTTTAGAAAATGGTAAGAAAATATGAGAAGAACTCAGAGTTAAATTGTGTCAGAACAAATTCATCTTGATAATGTCAGATAACTTTGATAGAATGGTATGTAATGAATTAGGTTGAATAGCTGTCAGCTGTTAAATCTAAGTACACAATTAGATAATATCAATTTAGGTCAACCAATTACCAAGCAATGCTAAATTTTGTTCAGTCTGTGGTGTAAAAAGGTTGCATTAGCAATAAAAAAAAAAAACACTTAAGCAAAACATGGTCAGGTCAAAGTGTCTGAATAATTTTTGGTCCCAAATTTTTATCAATTTTACTGATAGTCCACTGTATGAATAATTTTTGGGTATAATATGTCACAGTTTACTTTATTTGGCTATACTCACTTACATAAATGAACTATAGTGTCCTGCATCCACTAGTAAAAAAAAAAACAATAACAAAAATTATACCTGGTGTCTGAATAATTTTTGGTTTGACTGTATCTCGCAGTGTACAGTCACAATTTCACTTTATATCTTACAACTTTATTTCTTGTAATTGAAAATGTTCATATAATTGAGATGGGACAGTTGCGACTTTATATCTCACAACCGCCACTTTATATCTCACTTTATTAATTCAAATTTTGAGCCTTTTGTTTTTACTGAGGTGAAATTGGGCTTCCTTAGGCTTGAAACAAAAGCACAAACAAGGGGAAATATCTGGAATTAGGGCTGGGCGATATATTGCATGCGATAGTCATGCGCATCTCGTCAGTAAAGCCGGTTCCTTGATTAGCGCTAAATCTCCATCACCTGTTTTCAAATGGAGCGGCATTTAATACACAGAGCCGTAGTTCACAGACAAGCTACGCATATATCGACTGATATATCGCCTTCGATATGAACGCGATATTGCGTAGCTTGTCAGTGATCTACGGCTCTGTGTATTAAATGCCGCTCCATTTGAAAACAGGTGATGGAGATTTAGCGCTAATCAAGGAACCGGCTTTACTGACGAGATGCGCATGACTATCGCATGCAATATATCGCCCAGCCCTATCTGGAATATGCTCAAAAGCATTGATATTTAGTTCAGTTTGAAGTCTATAATTTTTTTTCTCTTGATTATGACATACTGTAGGAATTGTATTATTTAAATCCCACAGAAAGGGATTTTTAAGAGCCTGCAAGATCAATATGATTTCTCATCAGGTGCATAGATCCCAAGGGAGAAGGAGGAACGTTCCGTTCCCTTCAACATTGAAAATATCAAATTGTCAGTTAATATTAAGGAAAACATCCTACAGTATTTCCTTTCCATACTTAAGTTCATGCTGGGAAGTAAAATTACGTGATGTGACATACGGCCAAGTATGGTGACCCATACTCGGAATTTGTGCTCTGCATTTAGCCCATTCAAAGTGCACACACACAGCAGTGAACATACACACACCATGAACACACACCCGGAGCAGTGGGCAGCCATTTAAGCTGCGGCGCCCGGGGAGCAGTTGGGGGTTCGGTGCCTTGCTCAAGGGCACCTCAGTCGTGGTATTGAGGGTGGAGAGAGCGTTGTACATTCACTCCCCCCACCTACAATTCCTGCCAGCCCGAGACTCGAACTCGCAACCTTTGGATTACGAGTCCGACTCTCTAACCATTAGGCCACGGCTTCCCCCAAATTACGAGATCTCTTTAATATCTCAGTTATTTCTTCTAGACAGCAATGAGAACAAATGTAAAATTGTGGTTGGATGATTCTTGTCTCTCTTCTGAGAAAAATTTCAGGTCAGTCATCCTGTTATTGTTTGTGTGAATGCATCAAGCTCTAATGAAAGATCTCATCGAGGCTGTGATTCGGGTCCAACGGGTCCAATATTCATTGTTGTTGTTTTTTTACAACATTATTGGGGGAGGGAGTCTACATAAACAGCAAGAGAAAAGCACACTTGTAATAAGATGATTTGTCTCAATGTGTAATTCTGTAATTATGGAAGCAGTAAATAATTAGAAAACAATACATAATTCATTGTTGACTCAGATGCATTAGTTGGAATCACATTAATGAATGTTTCATAAGCGGATGGATCTCATTTTGAAGGTGAGGAGAAGTTTGACGGGGCTGGTTTTGCTAAAAGCGCATGAAGTTCCCTTCAGGACGACTATGCAGATGAGCTGAGAACTCGTTCAAGCAGGGACAAACCAACTGGGAGCTCCAAACAGTCCTGCTGTGAGGTATGGAGATGAGACTTTATTTGCTGCTGCAGTCGAGAGCTTAATTCATGCTCACTTTCAAAACAAATACCAAAAGAAACACTGTTATTTCTTAAGGGTGTCATGAAGTTACTTTTTGCTTCTCTTTCTGACTTCAATGTTTTGTGCTAACTTTGAACGAATGAATGATTGCCTGATCTCAGTTGTTTTGTGGTTTGGGTTCTGGGGAACCGTTCTGCTTGTTTCTCAAGTCTGTGTAAACGCAGCTGGTTTGCAAAATGTTCCAGTTGGCATGTCCAAGAACTGGACAAGAACAGGCTCTGCCTCCAGAACACATTTGGTAGAAAATGGAGCGTGAGAGCTCACATTTTAATCAGAGCTCTGTTTTGTTGAGTCGTGTAGAAATTTGTTGTCAGCATAGACAAAATATCTTGTTGGTGGAATCTAGGAAAGGAGTCATAGTGTAAAGACCTGATGTTTTGGAGCAAAACATATGACTGTAACCAAGTCACACCAAATGCAAAACTGTGATAATCTTTTCGGACGCTAGTTCAGTTGTCATTTAGTTGCATTGGACGTAGTATAAAGAGGTCTTGCATAACTTATGCTGTGCAGTGTGGACTCTGGTTGAAGAGTTTATAGTGGGGGAGGAGAAAAATAATTTCTAAATGTGTCTTTTTCCCCAGTAAATTATTTGGGCTCACTTTTATATGTGCGTGCATCAGCCAGCCATACATTAAATATATGAGAATATATTTTTTCCACTTGCAGTCAGCCTCCTCTTCTCCGTTGTGCTGTGTGCCTGCACTGTTTTACTCTGGAAATTCAGGAAACCGTTATCTGAATCTCACAGGAACTGTGCAATCAATGCTGTCCCTCTGTTCCCATTCTTTCTGCATTGTGCAGCCTGTCTACAAAAATAAGGCGACGCGTGGTTTACATGCAAAACGTGTCATTCAGTCTATAGCCTATTCAAAACCAGATGGGCAGCATTGACCTGAGAGCGCTTGTTTACCTTGCTTAAATAGTTTTGTCTTCTGCTCGGAATAGACCAGATACCTTCTCCATGGTTTTACTGTCAGTATGTGTTAATTAGTCTAAATTAGACTGTGTGTCTCTGTAAAAACGCTAAATGAAAAGACAGTTGGTAAACTCCCAAATGAGCATCTGGCTTTTACAGTTTACCAACTAGATGAGTGAATTAACTGTGTTTTGAAAATTATCTTAATTGCTGAAATAACATGAGTTACATTTATGGGTTTGATAAGAGGACAAATATATAGTTGAATTCAAATTAAAAGTTAGACTGAGACACAACACAATGTGCTAAGTAGACTGCTTTTTCATCTTTATTTTTGTACTTTTTAATTTAATATGTAATGTTAATTAGCACTTTTTAATTAATATTTCTTATCAAATGAGATCACCAGTGTTGGGAAAACTTCTTTGAAACTGTGAGCTACTGATAAATTAAGATAATTAGCTGTCTTTCACTTCATTCTATATCTATCTATGTATGTATCTATCTGTCTAATAGACTGTATTACCTTCAAAACATTCTAAGTTTAATCTAAAACTATTTTAAAATTCAAACTGTTTCAAACTTAAAACATTCAAACAGTTAAAACTCTTAAAACTTTCTGGTCTGGCTTTCTCAAGCCAACTTCAAAGTTTGTCTTGACAAACTTTTTTATCTAGTTGGAAATTTAAAAGGTATTTTTATTCTCAGTGGCTCACAACCCTGTAAGATAAAGTAGCTAGCTACTTTAAACTGTTACTTATACATTATATAAATTGCTAAATAAATGTATCTGGAATCACAACATTACAGATCAGCTCTACTGTAAAGCTACAGTTGCAGTACAACGTGCCAAAAATATTATTTTATTGCGTCACATCGCTACTTGTTGGAAAAAGCAGCTTGTTGAAAAAGCTACATTTTTGTAAACTGCTGAGCTACTGTAATGCTACTAAAAATGATTATGAAAAATGCATGTGAACACTAAACATCACATTCATTGCAGTCATTGGAACGTGCTGCTGCAACTTTAGTTTATAACAATAGCTAGGAAGAAAAGGCGAGACATTTGAAATGATTGAGTGTGCATTATTTCAGAGAAAATCATTTGTTAAAGAAGTCCCTAAATGGTGAAGGTAATTCTCTGAGGTCATTTTTGGATTCGTACACCGGACTCAGAGCCAAGGTCCATATTAGTGTTCATGGCTAAATTTACGGCGCTGCTACTCAGAGCAAGCTGTTAATTTTCTTCTTCTTATATTTCCAATTAGGCGAGCTGGAAACGGGAATGATTGCCCCTGTCTCTCTACCCTTTACCTTCAGATTTGAGAATCAGAGAGTGAAAGAAAAGAAATGACTGAACGAGGTCATGCGAGATCACATTCGGCCGGTAAATGACAGCTTGGACGTTTGCGTGAATGATGAGGTGACGAGAGCCAGCCAAGAGTCCAGACTCAATGACAGATGCAGACGTCGGAAATTACCTCAAGATGAACCAATCTCTCCATCTTCCCCCACCTCTCCTTTCCTTTCAAGGTTACGGTACCTCAGCTTCTAAATGGCATGTTAGAGTTTGGCATGTTGACCTCCACATCTCTCATCAGAAAGCATTCAATGTGTTCTGTAAGGCAATTTAGTTTGCTCCAAAGGGACTGTGGACAAAGCTTTACCATATACCCACTATGTATGGATGCTGGGATATCATAGGGATCCTATTGATTGCATGTAGATATTCATGAGTTACCTGCTTCCCGCTTGAGCTCGCTATGTGGTCTTACATTTCTGCAATATTCTATGGACAAATGAATAATGATCGAATCCAGCATGGATTTAGCACACAAATGGGGCCTATTATAGATTCCAGTCATGCAGCTAACACTTGTTAGAGGGGGCAAATCTGGCTACGAGGCAGATTTCTCAAAGCATATTTCTTTCCTAATACTTTTGATGTTATATGTTATTTGCATCTGAAAAACAGGAAGACATTTTTCAATTTCACTAAAAGATGAATGCACAAGTTCTATTAGTAGAAAAGGTGTGTTGTTTGATGTTATAAAGTGGATTCATTTTGAACATATCAGATTCACCTCTCTCACTGTCAGTTTTTCTCTCTGTGAGAGCTACTATATCAAGTCCAGCGGCTTGTCTCTTGACCTTGGCTGTCAGAGCAGTCAATGGTCAGGCTGTAATATTTGATTCGGGGGACCGTAGAGTGGGACAGGCTAATCTAAATGAAATGAGCCAGGAATTTTCACAGATTTATCCCAGGCTGAGAGAAATACAGGGCTCTTCTCCTGTGCCTTCTCCAACTCGAATAAAGTGTTTGTAAAGAGAAATCACAGACACTTTGTATTCTCAGTGAATGCTATGAATGCTTGCTTACAAATAATTTGTAACCTTAAAATGCTTAAAAATCATGTAGTGTGAAGAACACGTTTTATGCATCATGTATAGTACAGTAGTATTTTTTTTTAAGATTTTCATGATTGTTGATGGTGATTGTTGATGGTGATTCAAATTTATCTTACAATAATAAAAAATAAACACAGACACATGCATATATATATAAAGCAAGAAATACAAGAAAAAGGGATTGAGATGAGATCTGCTTTTGTTAAGGAAGTATTTTGATACCCAGCACTAGATTATTAATTAATTCAATTAGTTACCTTTGACCAGCTGCTGAGGAAATGCAAACATAATCAAGTTCCCTCTACTGCTTTGAGTGAAATAACACTTTTTTTCTGCTTTCAGAGTGATATTATTATGTGATTATATAATTATACAGTTGTTTTTTAAGGTCAGTCCAATTACATTGTAGAATAAAAGCGATAATGTGATGCATTGTAATGACTGCCTTCAACAACTGTTGGAGCTACATGGTCAAAAACAAGCACATTTACACAACAAAGATGTTAGTTACGCAATGCTCTCACAAAACAAGTGCGTAGCTGTCTGAAGAGCAAAATTATGCTCTTTAAACCCGACACTTTTTGCCTTTATAAGAAAGTTTCGTTAAAGTCTCTGGGTCTTGAGAGGACAATCCTAAGGCATCTGTTGAGCGAAATTTCAGAGATTTTTAATGAGAACATTTTATGTTATTCTGTTGTAATGAAAGAAATACATGAAATGGGATTTGAATACATCATATACGTAGGTGATATTACAAACATTTTTCAGTACATTGAAGCAAAAGATGTCAGCATTGATACAGATGATTTAGATACAGAGCTCTTCATTACTGTACATTGCTGTTCCTCCTTCAAACACAATATTTTATTGTTCAAGTTTGAATAGTCACCTTTAACTTAAGTTAATACTATTTGCTATTGTAAATACCAAAGCTGTTTTATTGAATTATTTATGAGTTGTGTGTCTGACATTATCTGTCACTGTTTAGAATAAAAACTGTGATGTGCTGTATGTGAATGAATTACTCTTTTTAATCTGTTCCTGTCATTGAATTGAACAGTTTAGCAAAGCATCATTTATTTAAGTAATTATTTAATAGGCTTTGGTTTATACTGTATGTTGTCTATAATCAAAATCTAGAACAAATCATACAATCCTACAGGCATTGCAAGCTCTCTTATGCTCTCACCACAGAGAAAGGAAACTTACTTTAACAAGAAATTGGATATTTCTGTTGACATACGTAATATGCCACTGAATCTAAATTTCCTGCAATTTATATAAAATGTACTCATAATGGAATGAAATACAGTACAAACATAAAAGCAGTTACATTATGTTTTAAAGTCAAATAAATTGTTTAATCTAGTTGTAATAGTTTTGCTGATAGAAACAAAATAGGCCATTTCTGAAAAATATATGCCCACAATGATACCTTTGAGGGTTTATTTGCACATTCTTGTTAGTACTTGCGTCTCATCACTTCGAGATTTCCCCTGAAACCCATCATTTCGGCTGCAGCATCACTGTGGAAAGCCTGTTGCATTTTTATAGCCTCCTCCTTCCATGTGCTTTACACAAAATAATAACACACGAATGACCTCGTCTGAACCCTGACACTCTCTTGCTGTACATAAAGGGTCATTTATGCTCATTAGTTCAGAACAGAGCTCACAGTCTAGCGCTTTGACCATGTGTCATCATATGAGAGACCACCGGAGCTGCTTTATGCTGAAAATAGCTGGTTTGAACATGTATAAGGTTGTGTTCATTTTTATTATACATATTTTTAGCTCCTTGAGTCTTGTCTTGAAAGGTTGTTTCATGAATGAAAGAGACTGTGAAAGTGGCTGCAGAGTGATGTGTTGCCTTTTAAAACATGCTTGTTACCAGACCGTTTTGAATTCTATGAGGCCGCTATATATACAAGTCACTGGCTGTTTGTCTCTGAACAATATAATTGACATTCTGAATGGCTAATGATACTATATTAGTTGCAGATTGCACTCACATTCTGTCTGTCATGAAGGAATCTATTATAATAGTATTAGTGTAGTAAAGTAGTCTGCCTCATTGAAAAAATACTCAGGGAAGCCTGTTTATAAGAAATCAACTTGGCAGTGACAAGCACAGATTTCTTTCTCCTTCCACTCAGTGGATTGAAACGGTTTGAAAAATCGCTTTGAGAGACCCTCTTTGTAAAGATGTCTATGCCGCCGTCTTAGCTATCAGATTTGTTAGTTCTCATTTTGGCGTACGTCCGACTTTCTGTGTTTTCAGGATATGAATCAGCTCATCTTTTTTTCTTCCTCTCTTATTAAATAATCTGAAATGGATAGTTTCTGTCATCATTTTCTCGCCCCATTTTACTTCAAACCCATTGATTTTCTTTCCTCTATTGAACTTAAAAGGAGAGGTTGAGCAGGATGTTCACGCTGCTCTTTTCCATACAGTAAAAGTACAATGTGTACTGTATTTTATCTTAAAGGGCAAGTTCACTGATTTTCAACCAGTTTTGTATTGTTACAATGTCGATAGTTCAAGTAAATGAACAATATATTATTTTTACCTGCATCAACATATCTCCATTTTTGAGTCCAGTGCATTATGGGTTTTATATTTTCATACCTTTCTTCACCACAGCCTTTTGTCTCTGTTTAATAGTCATGTAACACCTTTTCTTTTTTTTTCTTTTTTTTATTTGCATTTCTATTACATAAATAGACAACTTTTATTAAATCCTCATCTTGTTAGCTGTGAATAACCCCTTTAATATTTGCACATTCATGATTGACTTCAAACCTGGTGTGACATGTCTTGACATGCCATGTTTAATATACACATCATGAACGAGATTTGACAGCTTAAATTTCTGTACTTTCTCCACATAAATATGTGGTTATAGCGCATGAGTATGAACCACTTTTATGATAGTTTTTTGGAGCTTGGGGGCCTCTTGCCACCATTTACTTTCATTTTCTGCAAAAAACAGTCACAACATTTTGCTAAACATAAGAAAAAGAAAGTCATATAGGTTTGGAAATAACTTGAAGGTTTTCATTTTTGGTGTGGACTACGCCGTTAAAATCTTCCCACATGAGAAATAGCTTATTTTGTCAGCTGTCTGCATGTGTCTGAATATGTATCTCTGATATTCTTCCACTATGTTGAAGGTTACAGTATTCTTGCATTGCTATTCCAGAGCCGTGATTGCAGCATGCAGCAAGGTGGATGGGACATCCCAGAGGAGCACGAGAGGCCTTCTTACTCGCGTTCTCCATTGAATTAGCACTAACTCACTTTGACTTTGAAGAAAAAACAACAATTGATCTGTGCATCAGTGGCCCGGTGAGGGAGAGAAAAGATTCCTGGAGGAGGGCATTGACTCTCTGAGACAGATCAAAGCCGAGCCGGGTAAGCGATCACAACTTCTTCCTAATCAGGAGAAATGGAACAGCTGTAACATTGTATTTTCTTAAACTGCTCCTTGAATCTTCCCCAGCAGCCTCCTAAATTCAACTTAGATGAGTCCAAAATGTGAGAGATTTGGATTTAGAGATTGCAGGAGCCACAAAAGTTCTGTCTCAGAAAGGTTTCTCATTAAAGTTTCTTTCCATCACTGCAGCAACTCTGAATCATTTTGTTTGCATATTGATTTTTATTCAGATCTATTGAGAAAGTCTGAGTTACTGCTTATGTACACATCTAATGTGTTTGCTCTCCCATTTATGTGCTTGTCAAAAGTTAAGTGAACCAGAGAAAAGCTTTTGTTTAGCATGCTCAATAAGACCAGCGTGACATCGAGCGACTTTAAAATGTAACTCTCATACTTGGCAG
The DNA here is from genome assembly GCA_027422415.1 of Schizothorax lantsangensis. Taxonomy (NCBI): domain Eukaryota; kingdom Metazoa; phylum Chordata; class Actinopteri; order Cypriniformes; family Cyprinidae; genus Schizothorax; species Schizothorax lantsangensis. The sequence goes on along the minus strand of CM049845.1, from coordinate 28,454,627 downwards.
ACGTCCACTGTATTGCTGTAAAACTCATTTTAAGATTACTTACTGTAAGAGGAATCTGTTAATCTGATGAGCAAGAAAAGACATTTGAATGCCGTCATTCCTCACTCAAAAAGATTTTTAGCAATTATAACACTACTCAGCACAACAAATGAACCATATATGTAATATAATACAATATTATGGAGAGGACCTGGACGCGGTTGCTTTGGCTTGTATTTGTTCTCTATCATTAGCAAGATATATTCTCTGTGCCTGACGATTATTTATGCCGTGTGTTTGCTAAAGCAGGATGAGGGTGGGCTTTTATATACAGCTCGGTGTCTCTTTACGAGGATTGCTCTTTTATAGAGAGGCTGGTGAGGATTATGCCATCGCACAAAGGTGAGAGAAAAGCACTTGGGACTCCAGACGGTTGACATTCAACTGTCATTCAGTTCTTGGACACTCAATTGTGGATGAAGGTAATTGAAGTTCATAGAATGTCTTTAAAGAATAATGAGTTGCTTTTCATCAATTAGTACATTATTTGAGAATTACCTGCCTTGATGGCTGGAATTTAAAGGGATAGTTCTCCTAAAAATGAAAGGTCAGCTCACAGTAGCTGTCTATTCCTCATAGAGAGCAGGGGTCTTCACTTCTCAACTTTTTCAGCCCACCTTTGAGGAAAGAGAGATGGAGTAATGAGTGTTGCATTTTAAGATCAGTTAAATGCCATATTCATGTATTTATGTACTTGTTTATAATTGCAAAGTCATCAAAATAATCATTATGGTGTAGAGGATGGAGTCATACATTTTAGTTTTATTTCATGCATTTTAATGTATGAAGAACAATGAAACATTTAGCTGAACTTACAGTACCCTTAGCTTTGGTTCAAGAGCATGTCAGTCTGCATTTACTCACCCTTATGTTGTTGACTTGTATGACTGCCTTTGTTTTATGAAACATAAAATAAGATGTTTTGAAGAGTGTTGGTATCCAAACAATTTAGGTTGCATTCCATTGTATGAAAAAAATACAAAGAAGATCAATAGGAGCTAAAACTGTCTGGTTACCAGCATTCTTCAAAATATCTTTTGTGTTCTGCAGAGGAAAGAAATGCATGTTTGCAGCGATTTAAGTAAATTATGACAAGAATTTTACATTTTTGTGTGGACTATCTTTTTAATGCATGTTTGTGTAACAGATTTTCTTTTTTCTTTTTTTTTTTCCTCAAAAAAATTGTTGGAGATGAGATATTATACTGCAACTCCTGCTGCACATGGGTTACTTTCATGGTCATTTTTTGTCTTTTGAGTAACTTGAAAGCCATTTTGAAGAATGTTGGTTTCCAAACAGTTTTGGTTGCCATTGACTTACATTATATGAACAAAAAATACAAAGGAAATCAATAGGAACAGTTTGGTTACCAACATTCTTCAAAATATCGTTGTTATTCTAGGAAAGAAATGCATACAGGTTTGGAATGACATAAGTAAATAATATACTTTTTGTTTTTGGGTGGACGGTCACTTTAATGCATTTTTGTTTAAACATATTTATCATTTTTCTTTTCTTTTTTTCTCAAAAAAATACTTTGAGATGAAATAATATACTGCAACTCCTGCAGTGCAAGACATGGGCTACTTTTATGGACTTTTTTTTGTCCTTTGAGGAATCTGACAGCCAATGCTTACCACCTTCTTTTGTTGTATTATATAAGATACCAAAAAGAAAATGCTGACCAAAAGATAACATGAATAACATAACAAATACAACATAACTTATTTTGTGTTCCACAGACACTAATTCATATGGGATTTGAGAAACATGAGGGTGAGTATATGATTTACAATTTCATTCTCGGGTGAACTATCATATGCTTTAAATTCTTCACTTAGATTTCAAGGCTAATTAAATTTCTTATAGCATGCTATGCTTATTCATTATTCCCTCTTGTGTTCGCATTAACAGCAATTTGACAAAATAACCACTCTACACGTGTTCTCCTGTGGGTGAGCATGCCAGTCTGCTGTCTCATGCTGCTTTTTATTTGTTCTTATCATGTACCTGTCTGTCCAAAGCAGAACTCCTTTCACGGCCCATGTAGGGCATTAAAGGGCAAGACGTGCGTGTCTTTGAAGGTATCAGATTGGACAGAGGATGTGTGGACAGAACTGTACCCTACTGAGAGTGTGTGTGGGCTTGGCTTCAAAGGAAGGGCGTACTGACCTTTTCCTCACATCAGAGGGGAATAGCATAACCCGACTGCTGTCCTCTCCACAGGGCCTCTTACCAGCCTGGACTTCACGTCCTGAGATAGCGGCCACACACACACACATACACCCTTTAGATAACTCACCTTGAGTGAAAACTAGGCTGTTTTTGCACACCCATTTCGGTCGTTTTAATTTTATGTACAAACTATGTTTACAAACTAAGTCATTTTAAGTTAATGTTTTTATTAGTAGTTAAAAGGGGTAGTTCACCCAAAAATGAAAATTCTGTTATTAACTACTCTCTCATGTCGTTCCAAACCCTTAAGACATTCATTCATCTTTGGAACACAAATTAAGATTTTTTGATGAAATCCGAGAGCTTTCTGACCCACCATAGACAACAATGCAACTGTACTCTAATGAACGTGTGTCGAAGACTGAAACAAGAATTTTTTGAATAAAGTCATTATTTTTGTTTTCTTCATGCACAAAAAGTATTCTCGTAGCTTCATAAAATTAAGGTTGAACCACTGATGTCACATGGGCAATTTTATCGATGTCCTTACTACATTTCTGGGCCTTGAAGGTGTCAGTTGCATTGCTTTCTGTGCAGGGTCATAATGTTCTCGGATTTCATCAAAAATATCTTAATTTGTGTTTCGAAGATGAACGAAAGTCTTGTGGGTTTGAAATGACACAATGGTGAGTAATTAATGACAGAATTTTGATCAAAAGTGACAGCAAAGACTTGTCTAAATGTTACACAACATTTCTATTTCAAATTAATGCTGTTCTTTTGAATAGAATGCTGTTCTTTCTATTCATCAAAGAATCCTGAAAAAAAAATATTTATGGTTGCCACAAGAAATGTTGACATCACAACCTTTATCAGCATTGATAATTGTAAGAAAGCACCAAATCAGCATATTAGAATATAAATAAATAACTGCTTTTCTATGAAATATGTTTCAAAAAATATCCAAACATACAAACCTACCATAACTACCATGTATGCTAGAAAAATTTAATTTATAGAAAATTGTAGGCATTTTGCATAGGATGGAGCCATGTTTTACTTTGTAAGATTAATTTTAAATACTGAGAATACAATGCAATTTCAGTGCAATTTTCTCCTAGTTAAAGTGGTTTGCAGATGGTTAGGGAATTTGCTTCTCCGGCTTTTCCAGTCAGCTAAACCAGCCAAAAAGAAAACATCTATCCAACTTCACAACAATTGGCATCACTGTTTTACAACTTATTGAATCATCTTATTTTCACTGGGACTATAATGCCCCGGGATCAGTCAAAGCCTAGATAAAAATCTCCTATTTTTCCCACCTCCTCATTTCTGTGTTCTTCAACTCACCATTGCACTGTTTCTCAGCAGGCGTTTTTCCTCCGTAAACAAAATCTATTATTTAAGTTGTGGATCTTTGTTCACAAACTGTGAGTTATGAGTATCATAAGTCTCGGTGTCAAAAACGATAGCTTGTTGGATAACGGAATATGTTTATATGTGTTTCTTGTTGCCTAGAAACTGGTGTTTGCTGTAATTCAAAACAATCTTTTGAAGCAGCTCGCAACAAAATCAGTATCTGAAGTGGATAATCTCTCATGCATGCATGCACATAAAAAAAATAAACCTAAAGCCTGCTTGTTAATGCATTCACCTTGACGTGCTTCATCTGATCAGGGATGTTGCTGAGAATGCAGATTGTGCAACGATTACAAGATTATATGTAGATTCTATCCTATTTCCTGTATTGATGTCATAAGATGTCTTTGTTGTTCTCATTCAGTGAACGGCACAATGACAATGCAGCAACATCAGGATCTCCAGCACATAAATGTTGGGATGATAACGGCTAATCGGTAAAGCTGTTATCTAGAAATCACATCGGTGACATTGATGGAGCCCTAAGTACATCTATCACACTTTCATTCTGTCTGTTCAGGTCCTGTGGTTTATATTTTTCTGTGAATGTCACCGTCCCCTGAAGTCTCCTCCCCAAGTCAATAACTTTTGCTAGTGTGTGGCCAGTTGCCCTCCCACCTGGTCTGGTTTGTGTTATACTCATGCTGAATCTTCTGTCCTGAGGGATAGAGCTTGTGAAAATCCAATATTGCAGTTATTGTTGTGTGGGCTCAGCGTGATTGAATGGACTAGTGGAGAACGGGTCACTTCACGCGACAGAATGAGGCTGGAAAGACAGATGGAGAGGTGCAGAGGGAAATAGTGAGGCAGATAAAGTTTGGTGTGGATCTGTGTTGACTGAATTCGCAGATTAGTACAGAGCCCAACAAAGGACATGTTTTTGTGTTCAGCCGGCAATAAAATGCACCAAATGTTTCAGTGTATCACTAATGGACCTTTAACATCTCCAGACAATGATGTAGACATTTGGAATGTGCAGGATGAGAATCCAAGAATCTGAGTTCTTACTTTTTTGTTAGTTAGACAGTTATTGATTTGTGCCACGTGTCTTAGAATGTAAATGAGTGTCAGTAAAAGTTGGTTAATTATAAAACAGTGCCAAGTGTTTTAGAATGCATATGCATTTCAGTTAGTTAAACAGTTAGTTGGTTGTGCCAATTGTCTTTGAATGTAAAAGAGAGTTTGTATCAGTTAGTTAAGTAGATAAAGTGTCTTAGAATGCAAACTAATTTTAGTAAAGATTAGTTAGACATCATTTAGTTGTGTTTCAGAATGTAAATTAATTTCACTATGAGTTAGTTAGTAAACAGTTACAGTAGCTGTGCCAGGTTTCTTTGAATGGGAATGAGTGTTAGTATCAGTTAATTAAATAATTATGCAAAATTTCTTAGAATGTTGATGAATTTCAGCGTTAGTTACTTAGACTGTAAATGAGTGTTAATACAAGTTAATAAAGTAATTATGCTAAATGTTTTAAAATGTCAGTGAATTTCAGTGCAAGTTAGACTGCAAATATGTGTTAGTATCAGTTAGTCAATTAAATAACTATGACAAATGTGATTAAAATGTCAATGATTTTCAGGCTCAGTTGATTAGTTGGCTAGTTAGTTAGTTAGGCAGTAAGTCATTTAGTTGTGCTAAGTGTCTTAGAATGTAAATGAATTTCACTATATGTTAGTTAGTTATACAGTTAGTTGTGCCAAATGTCTTTGAATGTAAATAATGTTTGTATCGGTTAATTAAATAATATTCTAAATATTCCAAATATCTTAGAATATCAGTGAATTTCAATATTAGTTAGTTAGACTGTAAATGAGTGTTAATATCAGTTACTTATCTAAATAGTTATGTTAAATTTCTTAAAATGACAATGAATTTCAGAGTTTGTTAGTTTGTTAGGCTGTGAGTGTTAGTATCAGTTAGTTTATAATTATGGTAACACTTTAGTATAGGGATCAATTCTCACTATTCTCACTAGCTGTTTATTAGCATGCCCATTATTAACATATTGGATGTTTATTAGTACTTATAAAGAACATAACTCTGTATGACCATATTCTACACTCCTAATGCTACCCAAATTCAACAACTACCTTACTAACTATTAATAAGCAGTAATTAGGTGTTTACTGAGACAAATTAAGTAGTTAACAATGTGTTAATAGCGAGAAATAAAGCGTGACCATAATGTTGCAATTATTAATAACAATATAATTAATTAACTATGCTAAATTAATTACAATGTTGATTTTTTTCAGCATAGGTTAGTTAGTTAGTTAGTTAGCTGGTGAGACAGTTAGTCATTTAGTTGTGCCAAGTGTCTTAGAATTTAAAAAGCATTATTATACAGTAATTTAGTTAGGTAGATAATTAAAAAAATAATTCAAAACATTAATTAGAATTAAACAGTTAGATTAGTTGTGACAGGTGTCTTAAATGTAAATTAATTTCACCATAAGTTACTCAGTGCCAGTTACAGTAGTTCAAAAGTTAGTTAGTTGTGCCGAGTGTCTTTGAATGTAAACAAGCCTCATCAGTTTGATGGGTAACAAGCTAACAGATACTAACACTTTTTTACATTCAAAGACACTCAGCACAACTAAATAACTAACTGTTTAAAACTAACTAACCTATACTGACATTAATTCACATTCTACAACACTTGGCAAACTCACTAACTAATGAATGAATGAATGAACAGGTACAGTACTGACTCTCATTTACATTCTAAGGCACTTGGCACAAATATGATGAAGCACTGAGCGCCGCACACCAAATGGCCGGTTGACCCAGTATTGTGCATCAGACTGATGTCTCCATATGCTCTGGTTGCCATTGGAGATGTAGCTCCGTTCATCACCCCTGGTGACAAAAGTGCACTGTAGCCTACGTTTCCTCCAGCGTCGCTCTGCCGTCTCCCCTCTGTGATTGCTGAAACGGACCCAATCAGGTAGAACAAACCGAATGAGCTCTGCTCCTGTCAACTCTCCTTTCTAATTTTCAGCAAACTCTCAGTGTTTAAACACCTCGCATGCATCACAGCAAACCACGAGGCTTAGATCTTTCACAGCACTTGTTAAAGCCTGCAGCGGAAACAGACTGTCCCCACTATGCCCTCTGTTTTTCACCTTCTCTTTGTCTCTTTATCTCTCTTTCTCTCTCGCCTGCAGCAGGCTCTGTGCAGACCATTAGGTTTGGGGTTACTAATGTTCCTCTCGCCTGTTCTGCTTTCCATTATGACCCCAGGCACTGTGACCTGTTTCTCTCTGTTCTGTGTCCCGTGTTCTATCAAGTGTAATTTCCCCCTGATGGAAACCCCTCATGGGCCCCTCTCTCGTCCACTACCCATACAAACATAGTGATGTACATTTCTGGCAAAGATAGGACCATGCCTGGCCATTTTTTCATGCTTGGAGGACTGAAATGGACCTTTATTTTTCCTTTACGACAAAATGCACTAGTGAGTATCCATTTTTTCCCAAATATATTACATCCACAGCTCATTCGAAATGGTCTAAATGTCTGGGACCCAGTGTTACTCTATTATTTATGTAGTATTATATTTTTAAAAATTATGTGAGTTTTCATTTATTTTTATATTTTCAGTATTGTTAAATTTTAGTTTAAATTGTTAAAGTTTAACAATTAGTTTAATTATTTTGTTTTGACATTTTTACAGACTCTTTTATATTACTTAATGAATACATAACATTCTTCATTATGTTTTTTTTTTCCAGTTTTAGTTAATTTTAGGTCTTTATTTCCAGTTAGTAATTTTCGTGCTTCAGTCTAAACATAGTCCTTATTTCAAAAGTAATACATATTCTATTGTATTTCAGCTTTATTTCAATTAACAAAAATGTTTTTAATAGTTGTAGATAATTTTAGTTTTAGATTAAATTATGATAATAGTCCTGCTGAGACTGCTATGGAAAATTCTTTCCTTATTGAAATCATTTTAATTACTTATTATATTGTCAGCATAACCATTTGAAGGAAAAGTTGAATTTAAATGTAACATGAATTTAGTTTGTCCTCTTTTTGCTTTTTTTGACAGTAGCACTGGAGCTCCATGAACTCCACAAGTTTATAAAACCAGACAATCATATTCTACAGCAAGATTTGAAAATTTTAAAAAAATGGTCAGTGCTTTTATTTTCCTATATAACTTTGTCATAACTTAATTTCAAAGTAGTTCAAAAGCCTACTAAAACTTTAAATTAAAAATGTAAATTTTAAAAAGTCAATGTGATTTTCAGTGTGGTCCGGTACAATTTTCTCTCTCCGTTTGATCCAAAGGTCTCCTCTCCGTGGCTCCCATGAAATGAAAGTGTGGTTTTTCTCTGGTTCTGTGCAGCAGAGGAAGCCCTGTGGATCGATCAGTGGCCTTCCATCAGGTGGCTGCTAATGAATGAGATGAGAGTGGGAGGGTGAGTCTAGTGAAGTATTGCTCTCCTCAGCAGAGTTCTTGTCTCCGGGTCTGACAGCATCCTCCCCCCTGCCGCTTCACCACTATCTGTCCAGTCACTATCAATTACCGAGCTCTGAAACATCCTGCACCCTGTACACCTTCCACGGCAAGTGTGGATGCACATGTCGGGGCCTTGACCTGCTGTGTGTGTGCGTGCCGCATGTCAGGAAACGAGAGGTAATGCGGTAGAGGCAGGTGGCCACCGAAGCATCTCGCTATCCATTTTGTGTAATTGTGGTCATCTCACCTTGACAATTGTGTGTGTGTGTGTGTGCGCTCTTGTCCTCCTACCAAGGTCACAACAAAAAAGTTGGAGCTCTGGAGCAATGGTCAACCCATGCAGGTACACTAGGACTGAATCCAGCCTACAATATTTCTTGTATTCCTTATCTTTTTCCAAAAATCTTATTTTCCACCATATTTGTTGAATAAGTCCAAAAATTAAATAAAAATGTAGATTCCTGGTGAAAAAAAAGGTTAATCCAGCCTATTGGTTTGCTGGTTTTAGCTGGTCTAGTTGGCATTCCAGCCCGGTGGTTTAGCTAGTTTAGCAAGCCAAAAACACTTTTAAAACAGGCCGGGAAACCAGCTAAGCAATTCAACTTAGGTTGAGGACAGAAAAACAAACCGCCCTTTTACTCACCTGCTATTCAACCTACCAAAAGAGCAAAACAAATGATACAAAATGCCTCATACTTGAAGGAATTACACCATTTTGCAGTCTCACAAACAAACTCGTCTCAATTATACGATTACATTTCGTTCCTTCAAACATGCTCTCACATTGTCGAATGCGCTTCTGTATAATCACGCTTGATTCTCGGCGTGAAGAACCGAGCTGAGGAGCTCTGATTGCTGAAGTCACAGTCTGAGAGTGACTGATGAACAAGGCTGAAATTTCATGTTTCCTCTCCAGAGCCCTTAAGCAGATGTCACATTCTGGCAATTTTCCCTTCAGTATTAATGGAAAGGCTCAGCTGGCCAGAGAGAAATGGTTATGAGTCAGCTGCCGAGAGGAAGAGGAGGGCACCGAGCTTTTGGAAAGTTTGCGATATTCTCAAAGAGCTCTGAAGGTGAGTAATGACAAATCTAATCAATGCATTATTATCCCTTTATATGAGTTGTGGGGATCCATTCTATCATTCGGTTATGTGTATCTCCTTTGGACACGAGGAAGACCAAATGGAACTCCATTAACAGAATGTGTGTTTAAAACACCTTCTTTTCAGGAACCGTGTGCCATGCACAATGAATAGGAAGGCTTTTGTCTCTTTTTGATTTAGTTCCTTCGGCTTTGCAGCCGAGAATATATTCTTTTCATGTCTTATTTTGCTTGAAGAACTAGCAAGAAAGGCATCTAAGCCGTAAATTATTTTAAAGAATGGGCTCTAATGACCTAACAAACTTTAATATAGCCTATATTATTGAGTCACCCCATTAAGTATAGCCAGTATTTCCTACCCATGCATTCATCATGCTGCAGACAACCTGGCTGTTGATTTATACCGCCATTTATTCCACATGAAATGAGCAGAGATTACATATTCTATTCAGATTCATATAATGGGATGACTGTGTGTGTGTCTGTATAAGAGAGTGAGTGCTTTTTCATTTTCTAAAAGTTTACCTGGCTCTTTTTACAATTTACATCCAACCATTTAGCAGGAAGTTCTCATGGTGGAACAATCTCGGAGGTCTGGGAGTTGAATGGTTTTTCATCTGTTATTTACAGGTATCACCGGGACAATTAATGTGGGAACTCAGTGTCTTTCACTTTCAACTCATGCACCTCATTGTCATGGGAGTCACTGTAAGTATAAGCCGATTACCTGCAGCTAAATGGATTTCTGGTTGGTGATCACCAGCTTTGTACCAATGTGCTTAGCATTCATGGTCTCCCCTATTGGAAAAAACAGGCCATGTGGTTAGTTTGAGTCTAAGGTGGTCTACCAACCATAAAAAGCTTAACCGAAATGATCTCTTAGGTCTACCTCGGTCACACTGGCTGGTTGTCAACCATCTAGACCGTAAACAGATCATCCCTGAGAACTTTTTCTAACCCACTAAGCGATAAATACCATTGAAAGGCTGAAGATCCCTAATCTAGACCAGCTTTGGTTGATAAAATCCATGCAAAACCAACTCTTCAGCTGGATTTTGCTGCAAGGTCATCAAAGGCTTGTTAGATCATTGCACCACCTGACACCAATCCAAATTCTCAATCCATCACACCTCTTTCATTTGAAAACGTTTTCAGAGCGGCTTGTTTTGCTAACTCGAGTCACAAATTCACAACCAATAATTTCCCAAATGGCCCTATGGCCACACATTTCAAATTTTGCAGCTGCAGCCACGCCACACAAGGCTCACTTCATTCCACAATCACAATCAGAGTGAATCTCTGGCAAGCCAGAGCTCTCCAATCACTTCTCTGGTTCAGAGACGGATATAGAGCTTTGATTGAAGAGCTCTGGTAATCAGAATGCTTTGACATTCTTTCCCCTCATCAGGGCTGGAGGTTTGGGTGTCCTGTGTTGGGCCTGCAGGGCTGAAAGCAGACTCCCCCTCACAGTCTCACACACGCTCCGCAGGCATCGAGTAGGAGAGGACCCTCTGATTACAGCTCCGCAACCTCTTCAGCCTCATGAATCAGCCGTGACGACTAATGATGACAGACAGGGAGGGACTGTGGGGGCCCAGGTGGCTCTTTCATTTCTTTTTAACCAAAAGGATTTTTAGTATTTTTAGTCATATTTTAGAACCAATGAGATTGTAGTCACTTTACAAAGTACTTTTCTTGCTTAAAACACTTGACACCTGTGTGTGCCCAAATGTTCAATACTGTTCCTAATTTTAGAGTCAGTAAGGGTCAACATTGATAATAATAAGAAATGTTTCTTGAACACTGAATGAGCATTTTAGAATGATTTCTGAAGGATCATGTGACAATGAAGATTGTAGTAAGGGATGGTAAATATTCAGCTTTGCCATTACAGGAATAAATTAAAAATTTAAATGTATTAAAATAGAAAACAGTTATTTTAAATTGTAATAATAATAATACTTAGTAATTCGTTTTTTATGACTATTTTTACTATAATAAATGCAGCCTTTGTGAGCATAAGAGTATTCTCTCAAAAACCTTACAACATCATACTGATCATTATATGTGGACATGGTTACAGTTGTTATGAAAAGAGAGAGAACATGATTTTATTCAGATTATTAAGTTGTTGACTGTATAAAAGTGTAATATGAACTTGCAAAATAATGACTAAAATAACTAACAGTCCTAATTCGTAATATTTCTAAATAAAACAGAATATCCAATGAGAAAATAATGTACAGCATGGTTTGATTTTAGTCATTGGGAATTGATTGGATTGTGAAAATGGCTGTTATATATACCATAATGTAGTCGAATGCATGTTTGCTAAAGCAATGCCAACATTTGGTCATCATTATCCAGTTGGTGGATTTCTTTTTTCAAAATAAAGTCAGTTTCTTTGGAAATTTCAATTTCTTTGCAGTTGAATTATACAGACTAAGACCAGGAACATGCATTAAGAAAGTACATAAGTCAATTCTGATTTCATGTTAACTCATCCATTGATTCATCTTATTATGATCAGTGTACTTTTTTCTTCAAGACTGTGCTTCTAAAGCTTAATCCCAATCACCAAACCTGTATGTTGTGTTGACTCTTAGAGCTATTTTAATGTAGAATAGATGTCCAACTTGATTTGTTTTAAAAGCTTGTCAAACTTCTGCACAACAGCTGCTTGAAAAGATGTTTCTCAACTTTTAATTAGTTATTTAAAACTGTACGTCGTTGCCCTAAATGACTGAACATAACACGTATCTATGGAATCTGTGAGCCTCACATCTCGCAATACTATCAGCAGCCTTTCGGTACAAACAACCTCTCAATTCCGCTAATGTGTCATTTGAACAGATGTAGCTGGACATTGTGCTGTCTGGCCCCTGCTGTCATGGTGATCCCTCGCTCTTGTGTGAGGATGGCATTAATCTCTCAGTGCCGTGAATGAGGATCACAAAGGCCTGAAATTAGCGGCACGCCTCCAGCCGCACTCAATGTCACATTTAACGGAAACACACATACACGCACATAAACACTTTGCCAGGAGTCATTAATTTTAGAGCTGAGCCTGGAAATCCAGCTATGGCCTTTTCATACCCGGCTAATTGCCTCTAATTGTGCTCTTAGCAGGTGTTGCGCTGAAGCAGCGAGTTTTGTCTCTCATCCCAAAGCCAGGTTGGCCCTTTACCCTCACAGAGAAACAGAGGTGGTCTCACTGCATTCAAAAACAACAGGCCAGATTGCTATCTATCATAACTTCTTTCAGAGCCTGTGTTTTTAGTGTCCTTGAATGTGCAGTTTGTTGTACTGTGATAGTTTTGACTATTCATGCAATGGAATACTATAACAGGTTGTTCACTGCGTACTGCAAAGTAGCTTATGAACTGCCTATGATCATGCAGCAGTATTTAGTATTATAACAGCAAACATCTGTTTGTTCTGTTCCAGATGACTTTGTTTATGCCACTTCAATGAGTGCAGACAGCAGCAATTAACAAAATGCAAGTATGTATAAAAATGCAATACAGCTCAATAACAGTAACACACATACACAACATGCAATATTACAGTAAAATGTAAACCTACAATCAACCAAACCTGTTTCACACAATTTTACAGTCCTGACAGTCTCCACAAAGCATTATGGGCACTGTGCCACAGTATGCAACCATAAGCTTTTGCAAAACATATTGCCACATGACCATTATGCTGCAAAAAGTGTTATTTTATACGCTTATAGTATGTATTAATATTTTGAATATTATTTATATATTATAATAAAACGGATAGTTCAGGTCTTTGATTCTGATTGCATTCGAAGCTGGTTTAAATTACTCTACAAACATACAACTCTTTGTTTTTGCATCTGTGTGTTGCTCGTCAACCACTTTGTTGCAACCACAACCGGAACTACATTGTTTGGCAGAAGAATGTTTTTACTAATATAATTATATTTTATCTATTTTATTTTGTGAAACCTTGCTATGCATATGGAATAACCATTTTATAAAAGCAATAAGCCCCAAGAAGCCATGGTTTACAGTGAATTTATAAAAGCTAAGGGGGTTTTAGGCACTCTGCTTTGCATCGCGCCTAACAACACCCCTTAGCTGTTATAAAGTCACTGTAAACCATGGCTTCTTGGGGCTTATTGCTTTATTATATAATGTTTGTATAATATTAATTTCAGTTTTCATTTGATTAATTTTGTTTGCTTTTGCCATTTTTATTAGTAGTAGTGTTAGCTTTAGTGTATTATTATTATTTTTTGCTTTAATGTATTTATATTTAGTTCAGTTTTAGTTTTAATAATTGTAATACTTAAACCTAATTCATTTTAGTTAGTTGCTAAAGCAACTAAAAGTTTTATCTAATATTAAGATAAACAATTATACTGTATTTTATTTCAGCTTTATTTCAATTAACATAATTTATTTTATTAGTCTTAGTTTTAGTTGCTAATAGCACTCACTTTAACTAAATTTTGAGTAAAGATGTCTTTAATTTAGTCAGTTTAAACAATGAATCAAGCAACAGATTTTAATAATTATATTGATGTTTTTTCCGAACATTAGAACTGGAAGATGAGGTTTATCACATTGCATTATGGGATGGAGTATCTCACATTATGTGCTCTGCTTGTGTACTGCACATTTTAACATAGGCTTACTGCATAGTATAATATTATATTATATTAACATATTGGTGTGCCATTCTGAACCTTCCCTTTGTAATAATTCCATTGGTCCACTTTTATGAACGTTGTATTTTCAGGCTACATCCTAGTTGTGTGGCATATTTTGAGTGTCCAGTCTAATTTTACTTAAGTAACCACAAAACAAGTTTTTACCAGAATATTGTTTTTAGCTGAACAAAATTAGCTTAAGGAAAATATTCTTAGAAGGAGCTGAGGTGTACTGGTGTGAAAAACTGCAGATCTTAGCAGAGTGTATGGGGTACTGCTCAGTGCTAAATTAGTCAGGCCGTACATGAAAGCAGTCCCATGAAGCTTGCCCTCTTTGGACATTTAAAAATTTTCTGTATAATTAAAACATTGGAGGCAGAGGAAGTTCTATTATTGCCAACTTGACCTTTAAAGGGTAATTGCCTTTTCCTTACCAAAGGATAAAAACCCTGAAATGTTCAAATGAAAATAGGACCTTCTTTACAAGCTACAATAAACCAAACAATAAAAATATGTTTCTCCATAAAATGCTAGCTATATCACTCAGGAAGAGATCTTAAATTGCTTTTAAGGGAAAAAGGGTCACAGTATGTACAGTATGGTACTTAACTGTTCCCACTGTAATGTTCCCTGTATAAAAGAGGTTGCATTTGAATGAGAACAGTTTTGTACAAATCAAACAAGTACATTGGTCACTTTAGAAACCACGGTCATGTGATATGTATTCCATATTGTAAGAAAACTGAAAAAAGGGAAGGGTTTAAAAGAGTAAAATGCTCTCTGGCTCTTTGGAAACAGAGTCAAAGTTTTATCCTGAAGTTTATGGGGAAACTCTGGCTGCAGAATAAAAGCGTTCCACTGCAGCTGTCATGAAAGATAGACTTTAAAGGGCACATTTCAGACTATTGTCACATCAAAGTACTGCGGCTCTCTTTGGGGTATTGTGCTACTTTAATGATTTTTTTTCTCCCTTTTTTGAGTTGGCAGGAAGCTATCATATATAGAAACCACCTGATCTGGAAACACAGTGCAGTGAAAGGAACTGGAAAGATGCTTGGAGAAGACCAACAATTTGAAAACAGGAAAACAGAACGATTGAAAAAATAGCTCAAGGTAAATATGAAAAATTGATTGATTGTCACATAAACCGAAGATGTTGTAATTAGGCCTCTTTAACATGAGTGCACAGTTCCTTGAGATGTGTGTAGTTTACACACATAATAACGCACATAATATTGGCCCCAAAAAGTATTCGGGCACTTAAAGGATTAGTTCACTTTCAAATTAAAATTTCCTTATAATTTACTCACCCCATGTCATCCAAGATGTTTATGTATTTCTTTCTTCAGTCGAAAAGAAATTAAGGTTTTTGATGAAAACATTCCAGGAATCTTCTTCATATAGTGCAGTTCAATGGACTCCAAACGGTTGAAGGTCAAAATTACAGTTTAAGTGCAGCTTCAAAGGGCTATAAACGATACCAGACGATGAATAAGGGTCTTATCTAGCGAAACGATCGGTCATAAAAAAATAAAATAAAGTATATGCTTTATAAACACAAATGCTTGCCTGTTCTGCGATGTGCGTTCATGACGTAATGTAATACGTAATTACGCTGAAAAGGTCACGCTTGACGTAGGCTCCATCTCATCTTCTCCTCCAAGTTCAAAATCGTCCGACATCGTTGTTTTACCTTGTAAACTCGTTGAGTTGTAACTCCCTTTTTTTGTAAATGGCGTTTGACTTAGTATTTACACGTTCAACTTGTAAACACCGACTCGGTGCTTCCGCCTATGTCAAGCGTGACCTTTTCAACATCATTACGTCATGAACGCGTATCACAGAACAGGCGAGCATTTGTGTTTATAAAGCAAATACATTTTATTTTTTTATTTTTTAAATGACTGATCGTTTCGCTAGATAAGACCCTTATTCATCATCTGGTATCGTTTATAGCCCTTTGAAGCTGCACTTAAACTGTAATTTTGACCTTCAACTTTTTTGACTGTTTTCAATTATAAATGGTTCTTGATCTGTGCATACTTATCTCCAGATTTAGATAAAACAACTTTTTTTATTGGAGAAAGCAATTTATGGATAGAGTCATATTTTAGTTGAAAGCAATGGTTTGAAGTTTAAAATGTTTTGATGATAGATTGGTTTATTACAAACATGCAGCTTGTGGATGACTTACATTGCATGTAAATTATTGTGATGTTTTTATCAGCTTTTTTAACTCTCATTCTGACTGCACCCATTCACTGCAGAGGATCCATTGATGAGCCAGTGACGTAAGGCTAAATTCTCCAAATCTGTTCCGATGAAAAAATAAACTCATACACATCTCTGATGGATTGAGGGTGGGTTAGTAAATTTAACTAACCCCCGTCACAGGCTACAATCTAACATTTCCATGGGGAAGGTCTACAGTTTGCTGAGGTACTGTAGTGCAGAACAGTGTTTTGAACATTGGAGTTAGAAGGAAGAAAATTGACCACCAGAGTCCAGCGTGGACAGAAAAGGTCAAGAGCTCCCCTCCTCTCATCTCATCCTCCTGGTGGAGGTGCTGTTCTCATAATTACAGTGTAAGCAGTGCCTTCTAAGTGCGCCTAAAGCAAACATCATCAGGCTGACGGCAGTAATTTTATATCATTACTGAATATGACTGGGTAGGGACATTAGCAATGGAACATTAAACTGCCTCATGCCGCTTCCAAATGGTTTGTAAAACAACGTACGATTCCCTTTTCATGATTTATGCAACTTTCAGGAGACCGGCACAGAAACGGGGACGGAAAGAATGGGATTCGGTATGTGCTGATGAAGAGGAATTCAAGAATGATGATGATGACAGTGATGATGAATCATGATGAGTCATTGTAAAAAGTCAGACTAGTGCAATGTGGTGATAATAACAACAGCTGTGCTCGTGAAATGATTCAGACATCTGCTCCCCATTCAATACTTTGTTTACTCTCATAAGGAGGTAACAGCTTATTTAGCATGTTTTATTATTACTGAACTAATCAATGCAAGGGGACTGCAGAGTGTGCCCCGGGTCACGTTCATCCAGTGTGGCTTACTTGGTCAGCCTGAAAAGTTTCCAAAGCTTTGTCCCTTCATCAAGTCAAAATTAAAGTCCAATGAGCCGCTGGGCTGCTACACTGTATCCATATACGTATATAATCAAAGCAAATGATCTGAAGTTTCACATTTGCTAATTTTCTGTGTTTTAGAGCACAGGTTTATTCCACATTATCTTCAACATTTTTTGGCTAACCAATTAAACCAGATGGTCCTTGATCGCAGAGCAATCAAGTTTAGCAGTACAATGCCAACTCTGGTTTTGGGATAATTTTTTAAGGAATATTTTGTGCAAAAGTGAAAATGATGTACCATTTACCCACCTTCATGTTATTTCATCTGTCTATCTATCTGTCTGTCTGTCTGTCTGTCTGTCTGTATTTTTGTGTTTCGAAGAAAGAGAAGAAGAGGAAATGGTTTGAAATATTAAGAGGGTGAGTAAACAATTTTAATTTTAATTTTTAAGCAACTGTTCCTTTAAGAAAGCATTGCTAACTATTACCTAGTGTACCTCATAACTCATGATTGCATTTCTGCACAGTTAACTACGACGCAAGCTTAAGGAGAGAGATACAAGGGGAGGTAAGAATGAAATTTAGCAGAGTATTTATGAAACTCTCTCAGATATTCAGGGCAGCGATGGATAAAACGTCACTGAATGCCGAAGTGAAAAATCCCATTTCTCAGACACGCGGTGGGAGATTGAACATGAAGGGGATCATTTCTCTGCCGTGGCTAATGTCTCTTCTGAGAGTCCTCTTTTTGCTAAATTAATTTCACTTCCTTTAAGTGCATGTTTACTTTAAACAGCACCGAAGTCCCCTGACAAATGCATTTCTTTCTCATCCCCTGAATGTTCAGATGCTCTCCAGGTGCATGTAGAATTCAAGTATGCCCAAAAGACATTTTGTAGTCTTTATTCAAATTGCAGTTTGCTACATCACTGAAATGTGTGCCCACCCGTGTACAACTGAAGTATGATGGCTGGAGAGTGTGTTTACTGTGCTTTTATCGGGGACTGTAAAACTATCTTAGTGAAGGAAATCAAAACAGCAAATAATCCCTTTCCATCATTCGAAAACAAGCAGGTGCACATTCTAAGTGAATCAGTAGCACATTCTATTTGTCTTTTTAGAGCTGCTTTACAGCAGAATTTAATTTTGTATGCTTTATTAAATCACTATTTTCTTGAAACAATCTGTATTGTATAAAACAATATATAAATAGATTGATTTGACTATTTTTTTTTATGATGTCACCAGGGTTGCCAGGTCTGTGTAATAAAACCAGTCCACAGGCCAATGACCGTATCTGAATATCTAAATGCCTATATGCCACTAAAAACATATGCTATAGCCTACGCAGTTTAAACTTGAACTTCACTAAGAAGTATGAACAATCTGTTTTCATAAAGGAGCTCCCTCACAAAACCCTAGGCCTAATCTAGCACAGATTTATCATTGAGAGAATTTTTTTTTTTTCAATACATGCATTTCAGTCAATTACAATTTATGCAATATGTCAAACCTTTGAACCGCGAAAAGAAATCAACCTGTTGTAACACTTTACAAGTTGCCCAATTCCACAGAAAAACCTCAAATTTGCAACATCACATTGTATTGCAATGCTTTTTACAGTGAAGTGAACCGAAGCAGTAATCAATCACACTTAGTTCTCTCTCATATACACGTAGCGATAGCAACTAGTGAATTGCATCATTCTAAACACATATCTCTCTAATATGTAGTATTCGAAAATCTACAAATAAAAAAAAGAAAATAAAAACAATCAAACAGTTCTCTCTCTCATTTGGATTCTAGTAAATCGGTTTGTTTGTGCGGTTCAATAAAATGAAAAGATGTTTCACCGATTCAAATATGCTTTTAGGATTTTATTTTATAGCCCATTTTTAGGTAAAGTTTGGTATATTTTGACGTAAGTTATTACTTGCATTTTAGTTTTTAGTTTCATTTAATTGTAGCAAAGTTCCATTTATTTGATTCCTCAAAAAAAATCTGCCCGTCTAAGCCTGTATATGCTTTTGTGAGTCAAAGATGGTTGATTGCTTGTATTTGTGTTTATTTATATATTTTTTTGCGCATCTTTTTTCGGCAGAAAACAGGAGTCCCTCCTGGAAAATGAATTACATGAAATAATGAAGTCACTGAATTAGATCATTAGCTTGATTAACTCACCCCATATGTTGCAGTCATGGGAGAATGATGAAAAAGCAGGAAAACACATCAGCGCTTGTGAATCATAATTAAGAAATGCTAATTGTGTTTTTCATTACGGGAAAATCAATGGCTAACTCTGGAGATGTTACACTTGGTTTATTTTGTTTGGGCCCAAGATTTCATTTTAGAAGCGACATATTTTGATGCTGAACACTTAGAAAATATATGTCATTACTTTAAAGTTTAACTGTCACATAGGCTACTGTAACTATAAAAAGATCTCATTACATGCTTGACAGAAAGTTATTTTGCATATGCATTCTCTTGTCTATTTTTGAGGCATATAGTTTTCATCGAATTTTCATTTATAGGTGCAAATTGAATAAAGTGGTGTCTCCATAATATCGTATACACGCAGTGCCTGGGAATACCGCTTAGCTAATGTATTAAAGCTGTCTACCTTGGCCCTGGCCTTGCTTTGAGTCAGTAATATGCTGAGATGGGAAATCTTTGGATTGTGCATTGTTTGCAGGGTCACACACCATGTAATTATATTTTGAACCTGCTGGTGAGCTCAAGACAAGAGCATACATTTGAATATACAATAGATGACTGCAGAAAGAAAAACTTTTCTACAATGGCAACAAACCATATAGACTAACATAATATGTGCATGCTCAGTAAAAACCAAGGGCACTGAACATCATGGTTAGCTTACATAGCTACAATGAGTGATCTAAGCTTGCATAACTCTGTTAAATGTGCTGACAAACTAAGTTATATATATTTGGTATTTGCTCATATTTTTCTTAGCAAAGCTACTTCAAGATCAATGGGTAAACATCAGTTACTATCATATCAACTGCTTCACTCAAATATAGGAACAGTCTTAAGAATCTGCTCAATAATACCATTTTTTCAATGGATACATTGGTGCTGTAGCTTTAGATTGTTGATCGCCTTTGTCAGTTTGAAATGTTCTCAAATAAGCATGCTCATTTCTTTGTTTCTATTTTATTTGTTTTCTGTAATAACCACATGCCAGCCAAAAATGTGTAATGTTAAGATTTATGTAATGTTTTTGACATAATGTTAATGATGTTTTTGAAAGAAGTCTCTTATGCTCACCAAAGCTGCGTGTATTTGATTGTAAATACAGTAAAAACTGTGAAATATTGTTACAATTAAAAATAACTGCCTTTTAATTTAATGTGTAATTTATTCCTGTGATGGCAAAGCTGAATTTCCAGTCGTCTGTCTCACATGTTTCATCAGAAATCATTCTAATATGCTAATTTGGTGCTCCAAAACTTAATATTTTTGTGGGCAGTATGTTTTAGGACCTTATTCGGTCTCTTGCATCACAGATCCTGGGACAACATTCTCGGTTGTCCTCTTTGAAGAGAAAGGTGTGTATAAAAAAGTTTGTAATCATCTCACTATGCAAATTTCATGTAACAGTACGTTTAGTCTCTTGTCTATTTTGAAATAAGATGTTATGGCTTGAGATACAGTACAGTCCCTTTTCTTCAGTGTTTGTCTATCACTTTCAGAGCTTGACGAGAAAAATTTCTCATGTGTAGAAAGAAAACATGCGACTTTACATGGGTGGGATGAAGACAGCTAACGGTAGCCTTATGTAAGCTGCTGCACAGCAAGTATAGCCTATTCTTTTTTGTGACATATCTTTAGATTCTCTGCTTCCATGAGGCAGGAAATGCCAAACGCTGCTGTCATCTGGATGATGCCTATTAGTGGCATTCCTAAGTTGTTTGGGAGAGGAGAATGGCAATAAGCATACTAGCATTAACACACTTATAGTGAAATAAAGTAGCCTAAAAAAAACACGATCTGAATGTAGCAGGGCTGACTTCAAAACATTCTTCCAAATATCTTATTTTGTGTTCCACAGACAAAAAAGAAAGTAATTTTGAAGTCAAAATGATCATTTTTGGGTGAACTATCTCTTTAAGTACTGGAAATAATTCACTTTTGAGATACCAACATACAAAGAGGGACCATTACCTACATTAAAGTGCCGGAACAAGAGCTCTTTCCATTAATTAGACTGAACTATTAGGGGCTGCATGGCTTATTGAGCAGCTCACATTACTCTGTGTTGTGTGTGAGACCCTCTCTGAGTGGCCTGTCCACAAATGCCTCGGCCCCCACGTCCATGTCGTTCGGTGCGAGGTTAATTGCTACACCTTAGCTCATGTCCTTGTGTTAATGCAAATGAGATCTTTTGACATCCCGAGACGAGTTTGTGTGGTGGAACAGAATAGGCGACGGCTCCGGAGCTTGTAAGGGAAGGTGTGTAACAAAGGCTGCTTGTCTGAGTAATCACTCTCCGTTGTTTGCCAAGGAGGTCGCAGAGGAACAGTATATTCATGAGCTGAAAGATGAGGAGACACATTTGTTTCCTTCCTCAAACTGAAAGGTAAAGCCCTTGTTCTATGAATTCTCAACACTGTAGTCTCTCCTCGAGTGGATGTGACATACAGTGACAAATTAAGGGGAATAAAATAGGTTTTCAGCTATGTGACAGGCACAGGAGACGTGCAACACCTTAATTTAGCTGTTAATTAGATTGTTTTCAATTTACAGGCCCAAATATTATGTGTAGGAGAGGCTGAGGGCAGTTGTTATTTTTTTTCTTCAGTGAATTTTTCTCAGGGTAGATTTTTTTTTTTTTTTTATGTCAGCTTCTGTATGAGCACACACCTTAAAGACTTGAATATGTACTGTATATTCAATAACACAATTGAATATTTCTACTGTTACTGACCAGGAAAAAAAAGCCACAGTGGAAACTTCCATTGCATTGAACAGTAATATGATTATATAACATGAAAAAAAGTGTGAAACAGCAAAAAGGTAATGTCCCGCAATTAAGTAATAAATATTGTAAATAAATTGTACACCTTTGTAAGCTCTAAAACAGCTTATCCTAACCCGATACTTATGGAAAATACCCATTTTTTTAGTTATCTACTTTCATTATATAGTTGATTTTTATCTTAATGTACACTACTATTCAACAGTTTGGGGACTGTAAGATTATGTATGTTTTATAAAAAAAAAAAAAAAAAGAAAAAACTCCTTCAGAAATCTTTATAATATGCTGATTTGGTGCTCAAAAAGAAACACTTCTTATTGTCTATGTTGAAAATGTTCTATTTTTTGATGAATATAAAGTTATAAAGGATAGCATTTATTTGAAATATAAATATTTTGTAACATTATAATATGCCTTTATTGTCATTTTTTTTCCAATTACTGAATAAAAGTATAAATTTCTTTGAAAAATAAAATCTTAGTGACTCTAAACTTTTGAACAATACAGTGTAGGTACTCTATGCCAGTGTGATTTTTATTGTGTTATTGTTTCACCAGTTGTGTACATACTTGCATACTGTTTCTGTACCGGTCTTGTTTTTCCACACAGGTGACCTTGTGCACGTACACAGAGACATATGATCACACCGCTGTTTACCATATCCACTTATAGAAGCCAAAGCACTTTTTTCCCTTCATGAGCTAAAGGTGATCTTTACTGCGGTAGGAAATGGCCAAGATCTGTCATAGCTCTGACAAATGTAGGCCAATTTTGCAGCGTTACACTTTGTTAAGGCTAGTGTCCTCACAAAAAGTCACCTAGCAGCTGTGTTAACCAGCCTACTGGGAGGGAAGCCAATACAGCGTAGTAGAGTAAAAGATCAAGGTAGTGTGCTGTTTAGCCTGGGTCATTTAACTTAGCTTTTCATGTGCTGCAGTGACAACATGCTGCAATATCACTATGCATTTTGAATGACATTTATACACAACCTTTAGTTATTGCTTAATCAGTTTCATTTTAGGTTGTGATGTGAAGATTGCAAAACATGCTTAACACGTTCAAAAGGAAATGTTCACACTGTTTTTTTTCTGAAGCTAAATCATTTTATTAATGCTGAGATGTTTATTCATCTTTTTACACAGAATGACAAATATTTGGCATCTGACAGGGTGTGAATAGTTTTGTGTCTGGTGATACTTTTGTGTCATTTAGTTAGATTTAGTTTGAAAAGCTTATTCATATTGAAGCATGTAAAGGTCATATACACATTTAAGAATTACTTTTCCCTCCTACAATCACAAAATTGACATTACTGGTAAAAACGGGATCAAGATGCTCATTCATTTGGAGAAATGCCAGAAATGTGTGATTAAATACCAACATATAACCCTTCTACCTGAATTGAAAAGGTTCATGGGTAGTTCACATGCAAATTAAAAGATTTGCATAATGACTCCTTTATTGTAATCTTCTGAGATTGGATCTGTGGCCAAAGGTAAATTAAATTCATCACTTGTGGAATGGTTCTTAATAAAAGTGGGAAGAATCTGACAGCCATGATATTTTACAACCACTATTTAGTATCGTCATCACACAGGCTGTGCTTTCTTACCTGTTTCAATAGAAATGTAATTGACCTCAGTTGATAGGAATATGTAAATTCACCACACCACACTTTAGGTCCTGATTCAATCTTCATTTATTCTTCATAAACTACGGTCTAGGGTACAATCCATAGAAATCTGGAGTTTTACAGTAATAGTCCACACAACATGTCATTCCAGAAGTGTGTGCATTTTTAAAATCCAACAATGAAGTAGTTTTAAAGCAGTCTATGTATTAAAAAAAGTAATTCATAAATTGCCTTGCATTTTAATTGTAAGGTATTTAGAGCAGAGCAGCATTCAGAAAAAAATTGGGCTTTTCCTTAAACTGGTGACTCCCCATCGCTAATTTAAATATCTTTATTTAGAAAGAGTTTTTGTTTTCTATAATCTCATTTTTTTATCATATCTGTACATTGTTGAGTTTCGGTTCAAATGAAGCCTCCTGTTCATGAGACTGCAAGCGCATTATTACTCTTACCTTTATGCAAAAATAAGCCCATAATGCTTGCTCTGGTGCTTCCATGTTCTGCGCTTCAGCTTCCACTCTTCACACAAACCATTAGATATGCGCCTCACATTTATATAGTTTAAACATTTAAACTAACATTGTTTTTTGGTTTATTTTCTTGTACATACAACAAAAGTCATTTGGGTCTGATATTGACTGAAATTCATTTTATGTACAAAAGTTAAACCATTCGTAAAATGTCCCACAGAAAACAGAAAGTTATGAAGGTTGTGTTTAAATGATGAAAGAATTTTTCCGATTAAATCATATCATAACATTTTGTCATAATGTCACCCAAGCCCTTTCTGATTTATTCATAACATCTTTTTTTCTCATTTGCTTCCAGGTTTTGGACAACATGCCAGATGAATTTAGAAGTCTCTCAAGGATAAACATTCACAACTTACAAGACTAGACATTTGTTTTCATGTGCTTTTTGTGATACAGCTATTATTATAAACCTTAATTCTTCACATTTCCATGGTTACAATAACATTTACAAGGCATCTTTTCAATGTCCTTGCTTTACAGAAAATATGAGAGTGAATTGTTGTATTTACAAAAGAAGATGTGTGAGTGTTTTACAGCAGGGGAGGATTATGCAAGCAACAGAGAAGAGAGAAACGGAGCAAGCAATGCATCCTCTGAGTCAGGATTATATTTAGCTCAGACCAAACAAACAATGCAAACTGATCATGTAATAGATAAAGACAGCAGTGTTCAAGCAGTGCACATGCAGAGTACTTTTGGGTATTGTTATTTGAGCAGATTAAATGTTTAGAAAATTATCTCACGAGGTTAAGCAATTAGTTTATTCCTTTCTCTCCTTGCCTATTATTTACTTTCTGCTCTCACTGGATGTTTAAAGCAGAACGCCCACTTCTCAAAGAGACTCGTAAACTTTTATATTGTGTCTTCACTTAATTAAAAGCATGTCCTTTATTGATTGTCTCTGCAGAAAGCTGACTGACGTCCATTTCTTCATTTTCCAGTCAAGTGTGATGGGACTTTATGGTCCAGATGGGCACAGTGGAAACTCTCAGTCGAATGTGGGTCGTCCTTCGTATCTCAGTGACATCAGTCAATAAAGCTCAGAGAAATTGAAGATCTCTTTCCTTTCCGAGGCCAAATTTTATATAGGTCTTTTGATTTTGGCTATGGGGCTGTTTTTCAGTGATTTAATAACTTGTGTTCCCACATCCGGATCTTCGTTGTTTTATCTTCACACAGATTGAATCGGGCAGTTGTGGTACATCAAACCAGGTCATGACACAAGGATTTTCTTTCTTTTTGTCGAGTTTGCTCCGAGCAATGAAGGGAAAACTTACTGGAATACTTATTCAATGTTTTATTGTATCTCCATGCACTGGAATTATATTCATCTGGTCAATTTTGTATTAAAACATACTTATATAGCCTTGAGCATTTCAAGAGAGGATCCAAACTGCAATAAATGGATTTACATAAATTAATAATACACAGGGCTGCACTGAATCCCCAAAATAATCCCCTTCCTTTGGCCATTGAGTTCTTCACACAGCATTTATACTCCACACTGTGCTATAATCTCTACCTTTAAAACCACAATCGCTGGTGTATGAGTATTAAATGCTTAAAAAACAGGGAATTGTATCCAGAGATTCTGTAACTTCTTCTGGTTTGTACAGGAGGATGATAACAGAAGTATTTTGAAAAGAAGAAAAAAGAACACCTATATGACCTGCTGCATCATTTTGAGTCAGAAACACATTCTGAGTTGTACTGAATGAAAAAGGAAAGCCTCTCCTTTGAAATAATATTATTATTAAGAATAGTGGCTGACATAAAAAAATAAACACTTACTAGGAAATGGCCAGACAATAGACATATTTTACAGAATTATAATAGGCTAAATGCAATAATTATTAAAAACATTAGTCACAGTAAGAATCAAATATAATATTATTGTTGTCTTTATATATATATTTATATATATATATATAGCCGATTTTTTTTTTTTTTTATAGATTTCCAGTGTCTAGAGTAAATGTGACGCCAACTGATTTGATGTTTTATTAACATCTTTCTACAGTGGAAATAGTGATTTGGCGATTACATGAGAGATAACTCATTTCAGTAAGTTGTGCTGGATCTTTCAACAAACATTCTGATGTTCACATGTTTTATTTTGTGCTGTAACTAAAGAGGAAAATACAATGGAATCACGTACGGTCAATTTGTCACACCACTTTAAAAAGCATCAAAATGGCATTTATTACATGAGTGTCGTAATAAAATCGACATAATTTGAAATATGAGAATGTGTTTTATCAAAACTATCAACATTTCTTTATAATCGTGTTTCTCCACAAACAGTTAATTGTAAGGCAGCAGCTATTTGCACTAAGTCTAAATAGCAATAGATACTATTTACAGTAAGTGAAAATAGCATATTTTCTTAGCGATAGATGCTATTTACACTAAGTGCAAATACTGTAGCAATAGATTCTATTTACACTAAATGAAAATAGCAGTATTTTTAACGATATGCTATTAGTGCACATAGCTATAAATTCTATTTACACTATTTCAAAAATAGTGAATAATTAATTTCTATTGAAAATAAATGCCTTTCCGGTGTGATATAAGATTTAAAAAGGGAGAAAAAAAGTTTGGCAAATGGTGGGTTCGAACTCGGGTCACGTCAAAAAGCACACACCTTACCATCTATGCCTCTGGAACTGTAGTGTTGACTAATCACATGTTAGTGGGCGGAGTTAGTGTAAATAGCCTCTGCCAACAAGGTGGGCTATTTGCACTTAGTGTAAAATAGACACTCCGTAATTTGTAAATTCTGACTCAATAAGATACAGCACGCCACCTACAGTATCTGCTTACTGTGAAGTTTTAGAACCGAAAGTTCAGTTCCATTATACTAGCAATCCACAAACACTGTCGTAATCTTCATAATTTCACAGTGACACATTTTTGGTCCTACCACATGTAAATGAGTAAAGCGGGCATTTGTTTAGTTGCTCGCCACCCTCCAGTACGAAAATTCAGCTCTGCCTGTAGAAAACAGGATTATTGTGCATGCTCTTGTGATGTAACATATGAGCCTGTGCTGATAATCAGGACCTGGGACCATGGCCTAGCTCTCTAATTGAGCCACGGATAGCGGGCTCTTTCCGTTCACAATACGAGGAACCATATCCGCCAACTCTGACTTAATCAGGTGGTGAAAAGAGAACTGGCAGGAGGGCTCTGATTAAAATATTGTTTTTTAGCACTGCCTGGGAGAGTCAGGCTCCTTATTAAAAATTGATCCTCAAGCTGTGTCGCCTTGCGTTTCTGCCTTGCTGAAGAATTCATTACCTCTGCCACGCACCATGTCGCCTGCCTGGTATTCTTCATGTCACTGCACCCCTCCGTAACCCACACCCCCCTTTCGTTTATCAATTCTGAGATGCAAACAAACAAATATTCCAGAGGGATGAGAGAGGAAGAGGAAGAGAAAGACAAGGAGGGAGGTTGAAACAAAAACACGCCGCCCCAAGGCCTTCTCAGCACGGAGTACAAGACATTTGATCACCGGCATGAAAACCAAATGCTGTTTATTCTTATTTTCCCTCTTTTTATAAGTTCATCTCTTTATGCCTTATGAGTAGCCCTCTTTTTTCATTTCATTACTTCATTGCAAGTGTATTTTTTTATTTTTTGTTACTGATAGAGGAAATCTTTCCTATTAGCTATCAATCAATTGCTTGATTGCTTGATAGCTAATAGGAAACAATCAAAATCACAAATGAGACAATTCTCTCCCTTGGACAACAAGATTGAATGTCATTTGCTGTCTCCTGTTTGTCCATGTTTTTTCTATCTCTTTATTGGAATCTCTTTTGAAAATTATGTCATACACGACTGTTTGTACAAAAAAAAGCAGACGAAACAGAGACAATATAATCTCCAATATTTCTCATTAGTTGCTCCAAAATCAAATTATTATCTGTGCTATTTCACATTCATTTCATAGGTTGCTTATAGGTTCTCCTAAAAAGACAGACATTAAGGTCTCATTGTGATATTTCTTA
This sequence comes from Schizothorax lantsangensis, assembly GCA_027422415.1. Lineage (NCBI taxonomy): Eukaryota > Metazoa > Chordata > Actinopteri > Cypriniformes > Cyprinidae > Schizothorax > Schizothorax lantsangensis. Next base: position 28,426,452 of record CM049845.1, on the reverse strand, counting down.
GACTACATTCATCCCATTTTTATTACCAGGACCATCTGAGAAGAAATTGGAACATAACTGAGATTCCATTAAATCTCCTGAGCTATGAAAGAGCAGCCTCTGAACACTATAAATTTCCCCTGTATTCTCTCATTTCCCTGTTGTTCTTTTCTGTATTTTTCTCTCTCCTTCTATCAGACTTTGTACTGGGATGTTGATTAAGAACTAATGCAAATGATGGAGCCTCAGCGTCAACCGCCACAGGAAATCAATATCCCGCAAACCCCTGCTCCTTCCCCCTCATTTCTCCGTACCGATAACTAGACCCTCCTCAAACAAAACAATTAAAGACTCAACCTTAAACTCATTACCCACACCGCTGAACAAGAAAGCCTATTCCAGGATGACATTGAGTGCTGTTTGCTTCTCATTGTGAGCCTATTTGATATTCAGCGCTTGTCTGAGACCTGTTTAAATACTCAGATTAATTGTGCTCATGTCCACTTGTCTTTGCTCACACAAGTGTGCCTCCGTGATTGATTTGCTGAGAGCTTTGTATTTCGTTTCCAATAATTTAGCCAACCAACTAGAACAACCTATATAAGAGTACATGTTGGTTGAATGACTGGAAGCAAAGACCTTAACTAGAGTCATTAATGAAAGGATTTTAAATAATCTTTACCTTGACTTTTTATTGCAGATACTTAAATGATAATGAAAATTGAATCTAGTGTTGATGTGTGCACCTCGTGTCTAATAAAGTAACAATATGAGTGCACTAGTAAAAGACAACAAGGTTGCTGTTCTCAGAATTCCTGTATCACTTTATGACTTTATGACTTCACAGTGAAGACTGAATCTTCCATTCATTAGAGACGCATCATTGCATGATGACATTTCCTTCTTTTCACTGGCAGGCAGTATTAATTACCTTCTGGCACCTTTAGCAAATCTACATATTCGCAATAGTGACAGTGAATCCTCTGTTAACACCCATGTCTCATCTTGTCTATCAAGATTATTACATGAAAAGACCTTTGAACCCACCGAATGCTAAAACCTTACTTTTTTTAAAGTCAATTTGCCAGTGACGCACTAGATTCATATAGCAATCTGTCTCCAAAGCTTCTCATTTTTTAACTCGTATGAGTCATCTGTCTGGGGTCTTATATGTGATTCTGATAAATGGGGTTTGGGTAGTCTAGAATGAAGTTTTTGGTGCACTTCTGCTGCACATTTGATGGTTGAATTACTACCGGATCTGTTGTTCAGTATGTGTCCAAGAAGTGAGTCAATAAAAGCGGGATAAGTTGTTAATGCCATCATAAGGATTTTATCATTGTGGGAATGACTCTCGTTTAAATGACATCTTCATTCATTGCTGCACTACAGAGCTCTGGAATTGGATATTTTATTAAAAAGTAGTAAAGGAGTTAACAAACTACTTTTGCTTTTAGAGACACAAAGTCTAGGGAACTTATAGAGTAATACATTTTCTTTGACTCTTCCAGATATTTCCAAATAGTGAAAGGGTGTAGCATTTTTTGTATATTTTTTGTTCTTTTTCACATTTTCTGGTTTGGAAGGTGTTGAAAGTTGTTTATATTTAAAAATGCTAATTGATTTTTCATTGTTTTTTCTTTCTGCTTGTATTTTGGGGTTCTGCTCTGAATTAGTGAAACTTGTTACATGTGTGCATATGAGACTTGCATCATGCAGTCACTTGTGCTCAGACAGCACATGAGCAGGTGGTAATCACAACAGTGTCCATTTAGATTACAGTGTTAAACGCTGCTCTGATGGATTACATTTCATGGCCCATTTAGCTTATGGCTGGCAAGAAAATGCAAAAAGGCAAGAATTTTTTCCCACATTTGCTGATCTGGCCTCATTTTAGGCATCACAAAAATAGCATTTCACAAACTCAAGCCAATCTGCCAACGGAAATACTGAAGAAGTCATTCCCAGATTTGGTCCACCTACAACCCCCAACTGTAAACATGATAGCACACCAAAATGAGCATCGGAAGGAAGTAGCAAAAAAAGAAAGGAGAAAAGAAAAGAAAAAAAAACAACAAAGCAAAGCAATCTCCTGTAGGGTAGCGTCTGTAAATTAGCAAACTTAATGAGCCAGTGACAGCATGACGGATCTTTAGCATCTGGGCTGGGGTGACAGTGATTGATAGATGTTGGATGTCTGCGGGCTGATCTGATGGTTGATTTATGCCATGCTCGGTGCTGATTACATAAATGCCATTAGAGCTCCCAATGGCAGCGCTGGAGTGCGGCGTGAGCCAGACGTGATGGAGGAGAGGACAGTGACCGACCTGACTCAACTCAACCTCCCGCTAAGTGCCCCCAATCCACAATGACTTGAGATTATTGTATCATTTTTTAAATGATTGTTTTAGTATTTGATTATCTGTCCTCTGATTTCCATCATTTTTCATTGTCTTATACGGAAAGAAATAGCAGCACTCTCCGTGATAGCTTTTTATAGGACTCCGACTGATATGCAAGGCAAACAATCTTTTTCCAGTCTGGGAACTCGGATGCCTGTTTCAGGTCGTAAACTTCAGCATCCAAGCATATAGGCTATGCACTGGTAATGACATTTAAAGTAGAAGTTTGCATTTGTTTAAAATTGTAATGGAGCTAGTCATGTGATATACTGCGAAATAAGGGAACTTTACTCTCTTAAAAAACAAACAAATGGGAAGGCATATGAAAAACGTAATGAAAATATAATTGAAAGAAACAACTGTTCTGAAGCAGTGAACAACCATGGGTATGAAGAAAGTCTCTTTTCAAACTATGGGTTTTAGACTCGTTGAGACCCCTTTATGGATATATGTATATGGAATGGAAACCCTGTAACATATTGTAAAAAATGTAGTGCTTTTTAAGCCTGACAAAAACCAAAACAACTGTCTCATATGAGTATCATACATAGACCTGACTCTACCAAAACACAAAAGGAAGGTAAGGTAACAATAGTGTTCAAGTAATCTTTATTTACTCGAACATGCACATTTATAACTAAAAAAAACAACAACAACACAAATTAATCATAAAAACTGTTGCCAATGATGTGAACATGTGAATGAGGTATACCCTTTTTGTCTTAAATGTCCATTATAGTCAATTTTCCTGCTAGATTAGAGCTACCAGACTCCAGTCCAGTAGGTGGCGGGAATGGACCTTTAAGTTTGATTTGCCAACTGCCATTAAAGACAAGGAACCACAGAGGAAGAGTATGCCGGAGTTAAATAAGTAAAGTATCTGTCAAGTCCCTCTACACACTCCTGTACAGTGGGTGTCAATATGCAGTAATTACAAGTTGCAAAAGCCAAGAAAAGAAGAAAAAGAAGAAGAAGAAGAAGAAGAGTATGCCCATGCCCCATTTCTACTGCTAGTACCTGTAAATACTGCAGTCATCCCATCCAGAGCTGAATTGGACTCAGGTAAAACAGCTAAACTTGTATTATTTAACAAGAAGTGTGCATCACTTTGTATATTTAATATGCTTTGATCTGTGTGCTTATTTTCACTTAATGTAAAATCTTGTTACAAAAATGGTTGACTTAAGACTATTTATGACGATAATTAGGTTTTTATTATTATTTCCTAGCAGGGTGGAAAGTAAACTACACTAGGCCAACCTGGCCAGAAAATCTGTAAATTCTCTATCCCTTCACATCTTCTTAGAATCTGTTTTCCACAATAGCAAACCTGCATCACTAAATGACTCTGCTTGCTTCATAAAATATGTATGTCTGTACAGGGAGGAAAAATGCTAATAACTTTTGGTGGCCGAATTAGATTTGGGATCGGAGGCAAGGAAGGAAGAAACGCATGAAAGAATTTAGCTGTGCAACTCATAAATAGTTTACCAACCTAGTGAAGATTCATCAAGTTGCATAAGAGATAAATTATATTTTCTGGCTTTGCATTCTCACCCTCACACCGCCTTTCCACCAGATGAGTGAATTGAATAAAAGATGAGGGATGGAAATTGTGTCTGCGCCGCGATACCAAGGCTAACTGCGGTTTATACCTGCCGACGCTCGTGAAATCCTGATATCTATGATAGGCCACATTTGGAATGGGTGTCACCGATCCTATCGTCTTGCCGTGAATGAGGAAATATTGACAGCAATACAAAATGCCTTCCATGTGCACGGCAACACTATAGCGTATCCTCAACCTCCAGCAAAGCTGACATCTGCTAGTTTTTGCATCCTGAAATGGAGGTGTGGAAGAAATCCACCACCAGTGGTTTATCGGATCGCTATTTAACATAACGCAGGCCGTTGATGAAATTATTTCTAGCACAAACCGAGAGACATGCCTTTTTGTTATTCTGGAGGAGTTGGAAATGGCTTTAAAAATGCAGTAAGCTGGAGACCGGTTCCCTCGCTAGATGCCATTCTATGTTCACAGCGATGAAGGAAAACTAATTTTCTCAACAGGAGACGTTGACTTTTTGTAAAAGTTAGAGAACGTTGTGGAAAACAGATGACTAAGCTAACCCGCCTTAGGCATTTTCTGTCATTTTGGTGCACACTTTACACAGCTAATCACACTCTAGGTGCGTCAGTTACAAGATTATTCCCCTCCCTGCATGTAGTTAAAATCCCAAAATTCACTTCTCCCACAAATTTGTGCGCATGCCTGCATGATGTTTGTTGGCAACTTGTCAACAAACAACATAAAGGATGAACTTTCAGTAAATTTTACACTGATTTGCACAGAACACATAAAAAAATTATTGTGATTATTTCTTTAACAACTTTTTAACCCATCCACAGAATTGCAATGCTGGAAAAAAATGGTTAGATGTAGGGGGTGTTTACACAACACAATTTTTAATTAAAAGCAGAAAACTTGTCATGCTTTTTGGCCATTTATTTAGCTGAAAACAGGTTTCAAAGTGCAAGTTTTTAAAAATGATACAGTTATTGTATCTGTGTAAACTATGAAAACATGAATTTGTGAACATCAGTGACATTTGTGATACACATGCATATTATCTGTTCAGTCTATAGGTATGTGCGCAGGTGTTTCTTTACAAGTGATATAGACAACTACTGGCCTGAAATGTGTAATACAGCATTTTTAGTCGTTTTTAACGGATCCGTGTGAACGGGGATCTTTTTGACAAAGAAAAAGAAAAAAACTTTTTCAGTTTTTTTGTACAATTGTTGTTGTGCAAATGTAGCCTTAGATAAAGTTGCAAAATTACATTTTTTTTCAATGTGTGGATATTTTATATGTTTTGTTTATAGTGCATTCATACAATATAAAGGACCACATACTATGTTTAGCATGCAATGACAACTATAACAGTTTGTGTCTAGTCTGTGTAGTGTGCACCTGGTTCCTTACAGGGTAAGTCATTAATAAAGCTTTTGATGGGACACTAACTGTGGCCTAAGTGGACAGGAGGTGAGATGTGAAACTTCTTCAGCAATTTTTGGAGAAAACTAAATCATGAGGGCTTGAAGTCAATTGCATTTGAGTTGGTTGTGGTCTCAAGTGTCAAAAAAGATTTAGATTCTGTGTTGTCATCCACTTCCCATAGCTGACTCTTTGAAAGATATCCCTGTCTTTGAAAGCATTACCCTGTTTTGCAGTGGCTAGACGTGGTATCTATTGTGACAGAGCTCTTCATTTATCCAGTCTGACACAAAGCAGTGGCTTATGCCCAATGGGAGTCCTCTGGTCTGGGAAAGCTGAGATGATTGGTTGTGTGTCGTTTAGTGATCAAAGAGAAAGACACTTTTAAATCATCCTCCATTTGGCCATAGATTACTCAGCGAGGCTGCGTTCAGACAGAGAATTGAAATGTAATATGTGTATAAGACTAATGGTTAAACTCTGCACAAGACCGACCACCTCTTTTAATGCATTTAGTTTGATTAATAGCTTTATAACTGTACACTGCATGCCAGTCTCTGCTTCTGATCTAATTGTTTTATTTGAAGTGGTGTGTTTTGAGTTGATGCTGCCATTAGAGTTTCGCTTGTTTTGAAATGGCAAACACAGACAAATAACTGCAGTGCTATTAAATACTGAAATCCAAGGCATTCATAATATCTCCATTAATATTTGGTTAGAATAACTGTAAGGCCTACACTGTTCACATAAATCTGTAATTTGTCTCATAATGTGTCTGACAAGCTACAGAACATGAATGACTTGCATTAGTGCTCAACATAAACATAATTGCACATAAGCACAGTCTGCGGTCTACAGTGTATCCAGGGTCTGGGTTTGTTTCATCCGGACTGTTAAACATTTTTCATAAATGTATATAATTATAAACAAACATGTATATAGAACTGTATTTTTTATGTTTAAATAACTTCTGACTGTTACATCAAAGCTTGTGATGTTTTTGGTCTCCGACATACTAATTTAAATAATCTTTTGTTGCTGTTTTTATGTAGGCTTTTAGCAAGGTACAGTACATAAGGTTATATTTGTAGCAATGCTAACATTTACAATTATAAAGTAACCTTTGCAAAGGCATTTTTAAAACCAGTGGGTTTCGATTGAGAAAGTAGACATTTGTTTGCCTGTTAGAAGTAGATTTTCACTTTTTTACAGTAAATTCTAGACAAATCAACTGTTGTGGAATATTTTTTAAATTGATTGATTGATTGATTGATTGATTGATTGTACTATTTTGCCATGTCTTCTTCCTTTACAGAAGTGTTGTTGCCACCAGATTGGATAAGTATTTCAAAATGTCACATTTCTCATTTTATTTTATTTTAATCAAAATCAGTTGAATCCAGTGTTGTATTGGGCCCCATTTATTTTCATTGTTTGGACAAAACATTCTCCTAAATAACTTATTTTGTGTTCCACAGAAAACAAACGTCATAAACTTGTGGGATGACATGACTAAATGATGACTGAATTTTCATTTTGGGTGAAGTTTGGGTACATTTTTGTTTACCCATGAGCTATCTCATTAAAAGTTTGCCTTGTAGTGAGAAATAGCTGAGAAATCAAATGTCTCCTGTGATGCTAAAGTAATTTAGCTCTTGTTAGCTATTGAAAAAGTCATATCGTTTTTTGATAAAACAAAGCGTCCCTGCACACCATTCACGTACTGTAAGTGCTTTCTAATCCCATCCCTCTCATTCTTTCTCTTTTTTTCTTCTCGTTTACTTTTGTGGCATCAGCCACAATTCTTAAACCTCTTCCGTAGGGCCGCTCCATTCTCGGTAACGGCAGATTTTCATTACCAAAGAAGTCAATCATCATCAAACCGCCCTCTTGCCTTTATCGCTGGAATCTATTAGAGTTAATGCTTTTAGCGGCATTAACCAGGGCCCTGCGAACCTGCGGCAACCAATAGGCGAGAACAACATCCCCTGATGACACGTCTGAGCCCTGCGCTGAAAGACCTGAATTGATAGCTCTGCAGGTAGATGAATACCAAACAGAGAAGGCCCCCGCCCCGGCTCAGGAGCAGAGTTCCTTACTGCATCTTAATGGAGCCTGAGCTTCTCTGCAGAGGATGGGAGGGATTGATATGCTGCCCGACAGCTCCTCACCGGCTCCCATTGTGCTATAGGCGATATAGGAAGCAGTCGGGGAATCAGAGTGGATGTTGCAGGGGTAGCTGAAGACAGATTGCTAACTCGGCCTCTGAGGTGTTGGACACACTGATGGGCCATTGTGATGAGCTGTACTCATGCCTGGGCAACTAAAGCATGCCAGTGTAGTATGTGTCCTCAGGCCTCACAGTGCAGGAGAACAGCATGATGCTTTTCTCCCTTGAGTGACTGTTTAATGTTAATAAGGAACGCGGACAATGAAGTAATTTTAGTCCTGTCCTGCATCATTGATTTTCCAACTGAATTCACCACTCTACCACTTTTCTGCTAATTCCTTAAAGAGGGGGCTGGAAATTCCCTGTCGTTCATGAGTAAATTGGTGCGAAAGATTGGGTTTTTGTCTTTTGTGGCTTGGACTAGTAATGAAGCAGTAAAGAGAGTGACCATGTTCTGATTTAGAGATAATACACTCGGATCACTGACATGTTTACATGGATGATCATTTGTGTGTGGTAATTTAGCTGCTTGATTCAGTAACCTGCCAATTAAATAGTTAAAATCTGGCTAACATGTACTTGTAACTTGTAATTTATTACTTACATTTACATTTAGTCATTTAGCAATAGAAAAAGAATAGAGCAAGCTAGTGTTAGAGGCCTTTTTTGTCGCATACAAAACAGATTTGCATACAGTGTATATGTAGTCCTTCAAATATTCGATTACACATGGTCTCATGCCATTTGGAGTCAGGACAGTTGAAATAAATCAATACTTTTATTCAGATAAAATGCATTTAATTGATCAAAATTAGTCACAGTTTCCAGAAAATATAAATCAGCATATTAGAAAGATTTCTGAAGGATCATGTGACACTAAAGTAATGGCTGATGAAATTTCAGCTTTACCATCACAGGAATAAAATATATTTTAGAACATATTAAAATAGAAAAGTTATTTTAAATTACTGTTTAAATTACTAAATTTAAATTTACTGTTTAAAGTATTACAGTATTAAAGTTTATTTTTGATTAAATAAAAGCAGCCTTGGTGAGCATAACAAACTTCTTTCAAAAACATTAAAAATACAACCCCCAATTTTTTTGAATGGTGTAGTACAGACATATGAAGACTGTAGCTTTTCTAGTGACTATTTGTTACACACCCCTAGTCTTAGTGTTTCTGAAGAATGTTTCTGCAGTGTCCTCTGGGTCTTTCTCAAAGTATAAATGTGATGAAAACAGACTTTCATCAACATCCTCATTCACACATACAGATTAGGGAAGATCCAAAGCTGTACACGTATATTTCGCTTGTGTCTTGTGAATCGATACCGGATGAATGTATTGAAGCTTTTTCTTTCATGACAGACATTCTGGGCATTCCATTTGTAATTCTTGTACATGCTCTGTAAATACTCTTCCTGAACCACAAAGGTGAACTGTAATGGAGAAAGTGTTTTGTCTCTCCTTAAAAGCATTTCTCTGTCTGTTTATTGATGCCGTGGAGAGACTTGATACTCTAAGCCTTCAAAAAGGAGAGCTTATCTTTTTCAATGCTTTCCTCCAGTACATTCTTTCAAAATTACTGTAATTTCATTTTTATTTTTAAATTTGAGCTCTGTTCTTTGGTATGCAGAATAGAATAGAATTACACATTTTCTAGGGATCATTTTTTATATTATTTTTTTAATCTAATCCTAAAATGTAAGTAAATTATTTTTGAGTACTGATAATTAGTATGTGTGCTGATATTTAGATATCAGCTATCCTTGAGACTGTTTATTCAGGTTCTGATCTGTCATAGAACATTTGTTTGAGCTTTAGTCGAGTATTTAAATGATGACTGGAAGTCACTTATCTGGATTGATGTGTTAAATTACTTTGAATGTCAAACGTTTGTTTTCTGATCCTCCTTCAATGTAAAACTGAAATGATCATTTCTGTGCCATTTTAAAAAAAATGTCTCCCTTAACTCACAGAGTTGGCTAAAAACGTTTGCCTTATTGCACTGCAACAATATTATTAATTAGTATTAAAATGGTCTTATTTTGCGGTAAGATATTAACACTAAATTTGGTGAGATGATTGCTTAAAAATATATGTAGAGGAAAAACAAAACAAAGATACCAATTAAATACAAGTGTTTTTCTTTCTGCAGTGCTCATTGCAGGCTTTTTTTTTTAGTTTAGATTAAGTTTAGATTAATAGCAAACAAACAAAGATTTTGGCAGTTAGTGTTATTAGACTGCTTTTTCTTAGAGATGCTGAACATTTTCTTGTTTTTTTTTTCCATACACTTCGAGAATCGAGCCATAAAAGTAAAGTATTCAAACATGCTCAAATGCATTATTTAAAGGCATGAGAGTTTGTGTTCACATTCACAGTGAGGTCAGGGTGAAAACTTGCTGCACTGTAATTTATTCATAGTCATATTCCCAATAAACAAATACCAAATAATCTTTCGGAAAAACCTCATCATGATCTACTTTAATTGACTCCCCTGAGATCAGCTGTGTTCAGTGGATTGGATCATGCAACAACATTCAGTTTTTAAGGCACCACAAATGATTAAAATATAGTTAAATGTATCAATAATTCATCAGAAAATGTCAACACAAAGCTTTGTTCGTCACAGGAAGTCACCCAGAGGCAGCTCCATCTGCGGTGTGCTGGTAGTTTTGCCAAACGCGTGTGTCTGGATGGTAAGTGGGGCGAAGTGACGCTGTGTCTGACCTCAGATTCACCCCAGGTTCAGTGGAAGTTCAGTGGCACTTTGTCTCATCACCAGCACTAAGCCTGCAGGGCTATAACCCTCCTGTGCGCGGCTCCTCAATATTACATAACATGACGGCCCCAGGATGGCAATACTCACTAGAGTCAATTAACCACTGAAGGACATAGTAAATATTCTGTAATGCCTCTTTAAAGAGGTCTCTTTTAGTTTGGCTATTGGCAAAACGTGATATGAAACCACAGAGAATATGCAACAATGGGGAATGTGAAGTCAGACGTTCATGTAGAAACCAAGCATGACTTATTAAAATGACTAAATATTTCATTTGGACTTAATTTGCATTTGATTGCTCTCAGTGACATTAGGTTTATTATTTTAACATTGACTTTTAGGCTGAGATTTACCCTTGAGTCTAATAAGAAAAGACACTTAACTTGGCTCTACTGTTCTTTTCTGCTGTAGGTGTTGACCTTGTTTTTTGTATTTGGCAGACATTGCACGCCGGCTCTGCAGGAACAGCCTGTGACCACGCTATTACCTCTGTAGTAAATTATTTAGCTACAACAGCCTTGTCTAGCCACCTACCGAAAACCAGACGGAGAGGTGTAAACGGCTAAGCAGGCCATCACCTGCCACCAAATTGCGAATTCCAAAGAATTAAAGTGAGGGGGCTTATTGAATACATTTGAATGTTTTATATGATTGATATTTTTGTCAGCGTAATTAGAAACATTCAGCTGCTTGGAGGGCAATACATAAATTATTTTATAGCTTTTTCCCTCGCCTTTGATCACTCCAGTTTGTGTTAAACTTTAAATGAGATTTAACAGCAGAACCAGAATTGTTTCATGCAACAAATAAGTCAAACAAAGTTTGACAATCTACATACTAGATTTTTAAAATAAATTGCATTTGAAGAGCAGCATTTAACTTCTGTGGAAGACAAATCAGGTGCGTTTGAAGTTGTAGGGGTAAATCTCAAGGGACAAATACTTTGATAACTCAATGAAAGTGACGACTTCTCCTCTAAGTCGTTATGATCCAGTGCTAAACAGATGCCGCTAGTGTACTGTACATATTCATGATGCAGATGTACTGTGTTTCGGCTTTAAATAATGCATCGTGAAAAGACCTGCGGAGGCAGAGTAAGTATGGTGGAATTGAAGCAATCAAACCAAGGTTAAGTGATTTAAATAATTAGCTTCACGTTAATATCTTTTTCATATACCAACATAAAAATGGTAATTAAATCTGTGTCCTTTTATAAAATGAAGGTTTACTTCATGGTGATGGCAGTAAAGTAAGAATGTAGGGAAGCATGTGGCATTTTTTTTTCTTTCCACACTTGAAATAGTTAACCCTGGGGCATTCTAAACCCAGGGTTAATCATCGATATTCATAACGTTTCACGCCACACATTTAAACCTGGGTTGACGTTTTTATTTGCATATTTGCAGTGTGATTGGATGAATGCAACATGAAGACTCTTTGCACATCCTCGATAAGCTGTACTATCAAGTTTTTCCTGACTTTTTGGACTATAAAGGTAAGAATAAAAGTCTCTTCCTCCAATTAATGTGCTTTCTGTCACCATTTTACATTTCCCCTCAAACGCTGAACAGTTTACACAACGCGGTGTCACCGGTGTGTATGTGACTGTTGAAAGCACGCTATTGGTGTCTGTTGCTGAGCATCTAGCCGTAACATTAAAACACTGCATCGTTGCAAACCGTACATGTTTGAGAACCCTCAGTAAAAAGTGGTGCTACAGTAACTCTTCTAAATTACAAGTGTGAAACGTTCTTTTACCTGGGGTTTAGAACGGTGATAACCCCAGTGTTAGCAGTGGGAAAAGCCATAGGCAAGTCACATTTATTTATATAGCACTTTAAACAATACAGATTCTTTCAAAGAAGCTATACAGTAAGAGTCCTGAGAGAATTGCGTGTTTTATATGAAAACTCATTCTCTGTGGTAGTAATATAATGTTTTTCACTGCCTTCAGCTCAGTAATTGAGGTGAATCAATAACTTATGTACAGCAAACTAGCCTGCACTTCACCAGTGCCAATACACACTTTGAATATAGACAGAAACAAATGAACAAATATTGTTATAAAGTATTGGACATAAAATGTCAATTGGTGTAATGTCTATTGGAGACCTAACGATAATATGTTGGCAGGCATCTCATTTTATTTCTTATTAATAGTTTTGTAAAGGCATCGAGTGCACAGAGTGTCGGTGACATCAATATTCATTGTTAATATAATTTTCAGGGTTATTTTCAATGGCACAAACAGTGTTTATTAATTATTAATAAACTTTGAAGAGTTCTTTCAACATAGACTGTGAAGTTTCAGGGTATTTACAGTATATTGTTTTAGTATATAGTAACTATTTTATGTGTGAGTTGTAAAGTATGATGGGAGAAAGCATCTTAATAAAATTGCACCCTTCAGACTTAAAGGGATAGTTCTCCCAAAAATGAAAATGGTATAATTGTATCGTTGTTTAATTGTATCGTTCCAAACCTGTGGAACACAAAATAATATGTTTTGAAAAGTGTTTAAGTGTCCACTAAGGTTCAGTGTTGTTCAATCTGTATGGACAAAAATCTATTTTTCGGCATGTCTTCATTTGTGTGCAGGTTTTTTTGTTTTTTTTTTACATTGTGTATATCTTGTAGAAGTTATGAGAGTGAGTTTTTGGCTTCTTGGAAGCTTTTGAAGAATCCTGAATGCTCTAAAAGCAGTATCATTGCAAAGTTTATTGTCTAGTTTGGAACCGCAAGAACACAATATTGTAGTAGACATTTGTTTCTGTTTCATAATAAATTATATACTTAGTGTCCATGTGCCTGGCACATCTGTCTGGCACTAAGCAATGTTAGGTAGGGAATAAGGGGGTTCTTCATATGACACATCCAGAAGGTCTTGACAAGCAGATACTTGAAGCTGTCAATCAAACTGTTTATCTCTCTCCTCCTCTCTCTTTTTCCATCTGCAACGGCCTCACTGATGTTCCTCCCTGCCTTCAGCTCCTTTAACCCCTCCATCTTTAGCAGAAATGTTCTGTCACTGCCCTCACAAGAGGAACAAGCCATATGACAGGGTGATTTTATGGAGGGAAATTGTAAGGAAACTGTCTGTCATACAATGTGGGGTGTTTTTTCATGCCTCATTTTTCGTTCTGGACACCACAAGTGATGACAGTTATTACCATGGCAGGAGTTTCAATGTCGAAAAATAACAGTGCTTGTTTCAGCTTGAAAAACAACTGCTATAAACATTACTTATTATCTCTCACATATCCTGTTTGTGCATGCGTTTTTGGGGGCAAGGTTAAATTGATCTGTATTTTTGTGCTACATATTTTCAGTTCAATTATCTATTGTGAGCATTGTTAAAACAAAACACTGTACATTTATTGTGTTCTTTACCATCAATTTACTGTGATTTCTTACAATAACCAATACAATTCCTCAAAATGTCACTTTTTATGGTCTACAGGCAAAAGTTGTACAGGTGTGAAGCAACAAGAGGGTGAGAAAATTTATGACAGAACTTTTTAATTTTGATTTAATTTTTGAACGTTGCCTTTAAGACCTGCTTTTAGAAAATATGTTGAAAATCTCTGAAAGTTTTGCAGTATTGCTGAAGACAGTGAACAAAGTCAGGTTCATATCGTTCTGTTGTCTTCCAGACTGAAGCATTTAAAGTTTATAGTGTTGTGGACGCAGGTGTTGCACCTATATTGCTTTCTCAGCTGAGGTTGATACAGGAATGAATGTCCATCACTCACTCTCCACAGATTTATTATGACAGACAGTACAACGGTTGGTGCTGTGCACATTTACACAGATCATGTACACACACTGCCATCATGGTAAAAAACCTAAGGCATTGAATTTGAGACATGAACTGGCCCAACCATCATTTCTGAATCTATTTCAAGCAGCATTTTCCACAGAGGAGGATAGAGCGCTTTATTGATGATGTCTGCTACAGAAAGGGTCATTGAAATGTCACGTTCATGAATGATGCACTATCAACATCCGTATCCATAATAAGGGACGAACAGTTGCATGATAAAAGTAGGGAGAAATAGCCCTGTCCAATGGACTCTAAAGGATGGCCAGTGACATTCCTGTTTATAGGCCCATTTCTGATGGCTCACACATTGATAGCATCACCAAACAGCACCTGCAGTATGTGATTTGTCAGTGATATTGTGGTTTTTATTTTATGACGTACTCTAAAAACTGACAGGAATTTCTGCTCTCACAGGAATGCTGTTTATGAATGCACATTATTTTAGAATCAATGACATGCTGGAGGAAGCTGTGGCATAGTGATCAAAATGCTTTAGACATGTTGAGCTGTGGTGCTCAAATAGAAAATGCAGGTTCAGATTTGTTCTGCAACATTTTGTTTCTCATTCGCTTTCCTTTGTTGTATAAAGTGGCCCAAAAATATTTGAACACTTAATCCACACTTAAGTATTTCATTGTATTTGATGGGAAAGTATTAAACTAAGTTTCATGGCATGAGCTGAAGGCTGATTATCTGATTATGGCACCACGAGAACACGCACCGTTTCCAAGCCCTTCACTAGTGACTATCCTCAGATGTGAAAGGCAGCAGACAGGGGGAGGGGGAGGGGGGGGGGGGAAGTCAATTTCACGCTTTAAAGATCCCTAATAAAAAGAAACGGGCATTGGTAAAACATATTATGTAGTATAATGAAATATTAGCGGTATACACTAGCTTTCAAAAGCTTGAGGTTGGTAAGATTTTTTGTAATGTTTTTGAAAGATGTTTCTTATACTCAACAAGGCTGCATTTATTAAAAACAGTAAAAAATAGTAATACTGTGAAATATTGTTATAATTGAAAATAACAGTTGCCTTACTATTTTATTTTATTTTTGGTGAATTTTTAGCAGGTATTTAAATTTTTTTGTCTTCTGTGTCACATTATTCTACATGAATCATTTCAGTATAGTGATTAAATTAAAGATTTCTTAATGTTTTTTTTCCAGGATTCTTTGAGAAAGAAAGTGCACTTAAAATGCATTTATTTGAAATACAAATCTGTCTTTATTATAGATGTCTTTGTACCTCAATTTTGATCAATTTATTGCATCCCTGCTCAGTAAAAGTATTAATTTCTTTCAAAACAAACAAAAAATCATTCTGACCTCAAACTTTTGAATGGTAGTATAGTATCTTTTCACAAAAATTTGTCCGAATGCACAACTACTTTTGCATGGCCGTCAATGTATAAAATGATGTAGTCAGTTAGGGCATCTAACCAGTCAAACCTTGACTCCATGGTTGACACAGCAAAATTAGAGTCAATAAGCGCTTGCCCTGGCAGCCTCTCTGATGGACAGCCATGCTGTGATGACAACTTGTGTGCTTTGTCAATATATCACCAAGAACAATCTCCCGGTCTCTTATAACCAGCCCTCTGGTGCTCATTTTGTCCACAGCTGCCTGCCTGTTCACCAGTAATCAGTCAGTTCCAAAGAGTCTGGCATTGAGTAAGTGGCGCCAACTGCCCAAACAGTGTGTTTGTTTCGTTTCATTCCGCTTTCGGGTTTTGGATCCTGCCCTCCATGAGCTGCTCATTGCGTCCGATGAGCCTAAATGAAGGTGTCGGAATGAGTAATGCGTGTTGACAGTTGAAAGTGGCAAAACAGCACTAAAATCGTTTCTATCCATCCTTCTATCTCTCTGAACAAGTAAAGCAGGACAAGTGTATAGACACAAGGCAACGTTATCCATCTTTCTTGAGGAAGGAGGAAACTGGAGAAGGAATATAAGAGAGGAAGGGAGGGACATCTGCCCTTGAGTGTCACAGCAGAGGTCAGAGTTTGCTCCATGCACATAAGTGGCAGAAAGCAGGGAGAGAGAGATTGTAAAGAGAGTTAATTTGGTCTATAGATCATTGTCACTGTCCCCTGTTGCAGTGCAGTGAAGGTATGAGCATTGAGCAGCATGTAGGAAATTACCATGCATGAGCTGTGCGAGAACATGTGTGTGTGTACTGCTTAAGAGTAATCTGTCACCCTGACATGCCATTTAAGGGGAAACAGGAAAGTATTTTATTATTCCTTCAATGAGCTCCCTTTGTTCCGTGGTGCACCAAGCGTGCAGCTTGCTATATATTAGCCCTCGCTCATTTTGTGATCTTTTCTCCATTTAGGAAATAAATCAGTGGTTTTATTTTGCAGGTATTTTATTTGTGAGGGTTTCCAGCTGATGATACTAGTTTCTACACTGAAACAAATGTGGCGTATAGACAATTTTAGCTTAGAAACTGCTAGTAGGCAACATTTCACAATAACAAAGAAGTTTAAAGCTGTTTTAAACAAAATGGGTTATTTTACTCTCTTTTTTTATTGTGAGATAAACATACATATATTTCTGTGTTATATTCACTCAGTCATGCTGAGTAAAACGAGCAAATCCAACCTACATCTACTTGTGTTCACTCTACTTAAATGAAATGTATACATGAGACCTGGATAAACTTTAAATAAATTCTATCATGTCCTACCACTGTTTAATACTTTTTTAAAAGCATTTTACTACAAACTGCAGATATAGCAGCATGATGCTCAAATACTGATGAGTATTGCTTCTGTGAACTGTACCTTAAATTTATTATTATGAATATATTATGAACTATATAAAAAAATATTATGAACTATAAATGTATTTATGCATAAGATTTGCATTGGTTATTAGCACAGCTGAGTAGATTACTTACAAATTGTAGTCCGTTGCTGATTCCAAATTGCCTGACAAAAATTGTAGTTAGTAACGTAATCCATTACATTACACATTTTAGCTAATATAATCAGACTACTTTTAGATTACATTTAACCTAACTTGTTTATCACGTTGATTTAAATAGGATAATATTCTAAAATATTGATATTAACATATAACATAGAAATATTCCATCTGTTGTTATTAACAACATAAATTAAATTAAATTAAGGATTGTTATTTCAAGGTTTCCCAAACTAGGGTTCGTGAAGGACCTGCAGGGGGTTTGTGAGTTTAATGAAAAGCTAATAATTAAGTCATACAAATGCTAAATAAAATCAATTTGAAATGACATCAGTCAAAATAAAACACTAAAAAATGTAATATTTTGTTTACCTGCATGTCGTGTATGTATTTTCGAAACCCAATAATGTAACCAAACGTATTAAGTTGTTAAAAGAACTGTAAATCCAAATATAACTGCTATTAATTAACAACAAGAACCACAACTTGTCCGGGCCTACATAATTAGATGTTTATGTGCAAAATCTGTGACCACTCCCCCAATCACAACATGCACTGAACCTCAGGACCGTTATTGACACTGTTTTAAACATAACAACCACTTATTGTTATTTTGTCAAATGAATAGAATGATTAAAATTAATCAAACATGCAAAGTATGATAACATTAATTTGAAGCCAGATTAATTTTTTTCTAAGTGCTCAGCTGTCTGTTGTTCACATGTGAGCCAGTGGTTGTTGTTGTTGTTTTGTAGTGAGAGTGAAGGGTGGTGCTGTATGACGCTGAAGACAGATTGAGGCTGTGACACCTGTCAGACACGTCTGTCTGAGCCTGCCCTCATTCACAGAACACTTCAGATTACAACGCTGTGTCTGGTAAAAAGAAAATGGGGTGAAGATCTTTTCGTGTACTGATGTAAATCATCAACCATCAAGTTTTTTTTTAGTGAGAGGTACATTCAGTAAAAGAATATTGCATTATTCATTTGGTATTTTACTATGCCACATTTGGTATTTCATATGTAAAGCATCTTTTGAAATGATTTTTGTTCTATTTAATGGTATTTTGTAGCATTCTCTTCCATTGTTATTAATTAAAATTATTATTTATTTATTATTATATCCTATTGCTTTGACGACTACTCATACATCAATATTTTTTTTGACAAAGTGAAATTGAGATGTTTTCCAATTGTATTTCTGATTATTCTAAAAAGGTGATTACTGTAATATTAATATCTATATTTGTATATCATATTATTTAAATCAGCATGATTTCAAGTTAGCACAAATAATACCACTATGTATAAATATTCATAATTTAATTAATATAAAAAAAAATCCACATTAAGGTAATTAGATTTTTTTTCTCTTTACTTAATCATAATTAGAAGTGTGGAGGGGGGTTGTAATTGTCATAATACAATAATTCTTAATGCAAATTATCTTAATGGCCCTTAACAATTTCCCCACCAGCAATTAAAAAAAAAAAGTTGCCAGTCACCACCAGCATTTTTATGTTCATTATCACAAAACGTTCATGGCCCCCAGAATATTTTGTTGTATGAATATCTGAACATGCAATATGTCAAAAAAAGAAACAAGCCTCGCCTTTTAAACAACAACAAAAAACATTTTATTCTAGCTTTATGCATTCTTTTTTTTATTAACACTTGAATGTGGGCAAGTTTAACAACAACAACAACGAAAAGCAATATTTTGAACAAAAAGCTGAGAAAATTAAGTTTTTGTGAAAGACTATTGTATTCAGAACCATGTTTAAAATACACTTCCTGTGTTGACATTTCTTTCCATAATGTTAGGCAGTTTTGATGCTGTTAAATGTTCAATGATTGCGCTATTTTACATATGCATCTGCTTACATATGCAATCAGTTGTTTTTGCTTCTTCTCCTGAGTTCTGATCTGGAGATTCTGTTCACTTTTAGAAGATGTGTAATAGTGCCCCCTACCATATAACAGTGAAAACACAGAAAGCCAATTCCATCAGTGGTGGGGAAAGAGTTAAAATAGGCTTTTTTTTTAAAAAAAATAAAAAATTAAGCAAATAAAGTTTCATATTATTTTTTTATTTTTTTTGAGGTGAAACAGGGTCAGTTAACAGTCTCTCACTGGTCTGAGTAAGTGAGAGGCCCTAAGCATTAAATCACCACTGTATAAGGAAACTCACATTTTTTTACATGAGAGAAAACACAGTCACCTTAGGTTATAATATTTGAATGCCATTTCAGGCAATTATCGTCCAGTTGTGACACCTTTTGGAAACCTCTGCCCGAGACCTCATCCATCCCTATGGTAATGAAACCCAATCAGGTTTCCATTGTGCACAGCACTTCCACTGACCTCCCAGAGTCCCAAACTTTTTTTCTCTGAGTAATTACAACTGTCACTTCAACAAAAATGCATCAGCAAGCCTGTCCAAATGTGTGATTGTGAGCAGGAAATGCACACTTCATTAAAACCCCCCTCTGCAAAATGTCACAGTAGATATTAGCCCCCTAAACTTTTGGGAGGTAATTGTCATGTGTTGCCTGTGTAACCTCACTGATCAAGGCACAGTGCTCTGCCCTTCCAACCCCCTCCTAGTCTGAAAAAAATGTTTCGGAAATAAAAAGTTGTCACTGACCTTTTTTATAATTGCTTCATTTGGATTCAGGTTTCACTAACAGGCCTTTCAGTTTCAAGTATGATTCTGCTTCTCTCTTTCTCCCTCTCCTCTCTGGACTCGAACAGTTTGACTGGCAGCATAAAAAAGTGTCTCATTAAAATCCATGTAATATTGTGTTCAGCGTAACAGCAAGTGCTTGTAATCATATGCTTATGAGAATGAAAATGTGCACAAGATATTAATCAGTTGTTTGTTTGTGCTCTTTTGTTATAATTGTAAAACCTGCAATTCTTATATAAACATTCTTATATTATATTGTATTATAGTAGTTTTTTTGGGATTGTGAAAAGGATTAAAAATATATATATTTTTCTTTCTTTCTTTCTTTCTTTCTTTCTTTCTTTCTTTCTTGAACTCTCTTTCAAAATTTCTTTCAAACCCTCTTTCTTCCAACCATTCATTCTTTCAATGTTCCCAAGCTTTTTCTTTTTAACTTTCTGTCAAAACTTTCTTTTTAACTTTCTTTTGAACTAAATTTCTGTCTTTAAACACCTCACAAAAAGCACACACACACACACACACACACACACACACACACACTGAGTTTCCATGTTTTATGGGGATATTCCACAGACGGAATGTTTTTTATAAAGTACAAACTGTTTTCTATCCCCACCCTAACCCTAACCATACCCACAAACCATTACCTCACAGAACACTTTCTATTCTAGATCTCTAAAACAGATCATTCTGTATGATTTATAACCCTTTTTCATCATAGGGACCAAAAAAAAGAAGTAAAAATGCATTTCTAAGTTGTTTGTGTGATGCTGAACAGTTCCAGTAAATTACAACAGATTGTAGTAGTTTACTGCATCCTCAACAATCTTGTATTTAGGAGCATCTGTGAAAAATTTGGCGCATGTTTACACATTGTTTGATTAGCATAATTAATTTAGTGAGCAAGTGACACTGTCAGTGAGCACAAATAATTCTTAGTGAATTTCATTGGCGACGACTGCCTTGTTGGGCAGCGCGCCGACATACAGCGCCGTTGCGCTACAGGGCGTCCCGAGTTCGAATCCCAACTCGAGGACCTTTCCCAATCCCGCCCCTATCTCTCTCCCACTTTGCTTCCTGTCAGTTCTGATCTGTCCTGTCATAAAGGCCAAAATGACAAAAAAATAAATAAAAAAAAATTCTTAGTGAATTTCATGTAAGTCTTATAGAAATAAAAATATAGCTGTCTAGTAAAACTCTTTTTCACGTGTTACCCACTATTCTTTTTGTCCTGTATTTCTATTTATTGGGTTGTTCTGTTTTTAACAATACACTAGGCACTTTAAATGAAGGAGCGCAATGGAAACACATTCTGTTGTGATTGCAGTGTGGTGTGGGCAGCACAAGTGCTCTTATCCTGTTCCCTTTAGTCATCGTCTCCATGGTGAGGCACATCTCAGGGAAATGTCATCAGAAAGAGTAAATACTTCAAAACTGAAAGAGCCCTTTTACAATGTCTCTCTCTTTATCTTGCAAATTTACTAGTTTGTTTTAGCAGTTGTTGACCCTGCTTCACCAGATTTCTACCAGAAAAACGAGTTTCTTTAATATTTATTCTTCAGCCCTACAGAAAGACAGTGAAATGGTTCAGAGCACAAGGACAGTTAAAGGCATCCAATAGCAGATAGGGGGGGAAGTGGCTTGCTCATGGACACAGTTACAGTGATGAGAATCTGGAATTGTATCCTGGCTCTTCAAGGTCCAAATTAAGTTTTTTTTTGCCTGTCACTGTCTAGTTAGGAATATATATTTTTTTCAAAGGTCCCAAGTTTTGTTCAAAACTTTCACTGTTTCTTAGTTGCTGATGCTGGCAGAATATCTCTGAAACTTTGAATGAAACTGCCTTCTGTTCAACAGAAATCTTAGTGATGGCTAATGGAGCAGCTGCAGGATTCTGGAGAACTCTATACAGAGGAAGGAGGTCTAATATACCTAGATAGAGTTATCATTGTTAGCGTTCCCATTCATCTCAATGGCAGTTGCGCTACTGGTGCGCACAGCCCAGAAGTATGCAACCTGGATGTTGCCATCTTTGCTTTATAGACTCTCACACTTTCGATGCTCTGCTACTTTTGGCCATCCATGCAGCATTTACCAGCAGGGGCCAAACTCTGATCCAGAGCGTGAGTATAGGATGAGGTAACCTAAAAGCTTTTATGGTGTGTATTTTTTTTAATGTTGAAACACATTTTCCTATCCTAATGGAGTGGGTTTGGGCAGAAGATCTCAGCTATTTGGGAACCTATTTGTTTCTGTTTTGTATTGTGTTGGTATAATGGCAGAGTGATTAAAAACTTAATCTTCAAAGTTGCAAATAATCCACAAGAGCTGTTGTAATTAGGAGTCATTTAGCAACGCTTTCATCCAAAGTCATTTAGAGTAAATTTATTAAAGGGGCAGTCCCTCTGGAGCAACCCGGGTCAAGTGTCTTGCCCAGGGGCGCAGTGGTGATAGCTCATGGATCATACCTTGTCTCTTATACAGCGTGATTTCATTAGTAATCATTGGTGTTCGTACATAATATGATATACACTGAAATCTACATTTATTAAAATGTTGACAGTATCTAAAACACATTTGTTCAAATATTAAAATTTTGCATTTTAAACTAAAATGCAAGATTTTATGTATGAACAAATATGTAGAATGGCTTATGATAATTGAATATTGAATTAAATAGGAGCTCCATAATAATAATAATAATAATAATAATAAATCAATTCATTAATTGGGTAGTTGATAAATAAAAATTGGACTGTGTCCTATGGTGTGACATGGCAAAAATGTAGAAAAAAAACTAATATCATGCATACAAATAACATGAGAAAAATGTATCTTCATCCTTAGAGTTACAAATAGCACGAGAGAGGTTTATCTTCAATGTTAGTTTTTTTTTTTTTTTTATTAATTTTTTTAAAAATTTTCCGTCACACCATAGGACACATTGATAAGTCAACTACCCAATTAAAAATGGTAAATATCCTATAAATTATATATATATATATATATATATATGATATATTATGAATTTGTAAAGATTTTAACATACCGTTTAATTTTTTTTAATTTTTTTTTTATTAATTATCAATGTTAAAAAACATTGTGCTGCTTATTGTGGAAATTCTGATGCATGTTTTAGGAACATTTGATGAATAGAAAGTTCCAGAGAGCAGAATTTAATACTTGTGTTACATTGTAAATGTCTTAACTCTCCTTTTATATCCAAACAAACAGCAATGAATAATGACTAATGAGGTCCGGTTGGCCTAACCTTTCGATTACCAGTCTAGGTAGTTAACCGCTGTGTTACATCACCCGCCAACAGTAGCTGTAATAGACAACTGTGCCTTTGAAACAGATTAATAACGAGTAAACAAACCATGAGAATTGAAATTGTTTTTTTGTGTAAGAATCAAAGGCAGCACATTTGGACAAATAAGCGTAAAAACAGTCTGGTCTACATTTTACAGGCAATTTAGTATCAGTTTACAGGTCATGGCATCTAAAAATGCGTCTCGCATCGCCTAAAGCAAAGCCTCCGCTGTCAAAAGTGTTTCACAAACTGAGAGATATTAAATAGTGCTTATCTCTCTCTTGGGTGTGTGATGTTTGCACCTAGTATTACAGCCCACGGCTCTGTGTCTCTCTAAATTCAGACCTACCTATCCTAGTTGCTGGCCTCATACAGGCAAAGGGGCTTTAATTACAAATGTATCTTTTGCGCTGGGTGGCTGGCTAATTGTTCTGAATTCCCTCCGGTGTCATTCTCTCTTCGCCCCACCAGTGGCCAGACTCACAGACTCTAATTGTCATGTACACAGTCCAGCACACTAGATTTAGTGCTGCACTGCCCTTAATTTAATTGGAAAGCACAGAACGGAGTGAGAAAGAAAAGGAGAAAAGAAAGAAATAAAAATGGAAGCAATCTTTCTTCAACGGGCAGTAAAAGGGCTGCAGGTATGAATTATTCATCCACTTGATGGATAGGTCTGCAAATAAAAATGTTGAGTGGGTCGCTGACTGTTAAGTGAGCTTTGCATACTGTCACCCTGTTCTTTTCCCTGCCGTCTGACTGAGGAAGACAACACACACTGTTCATTATGACACAACGTCACCACGCAATTAATGTAATGTGTTGCTTCATAATAGCTGAGCCTAAATGTGTCACAATAACCATGGTGATCTGTGTGCCTGCAGTCTTTAAATTAATTAAAAGAAATGGCGATCACAGTATGCGATGTTGCTCTTGGGAATGTTTCAGCAGAAATGTTCGCTCACAATTGCTATTGTATCACATGTCGGCATTTCATGCACCTGGACCTAAAAGAGTGTTTTCAGCTGCTCTGCAGTTGGCTGCAAATGACAGCGCTTCATAAATCTTGATCATCAGTTTCATTAAGATAAGTGACAGATGATTACAGTTAATCGTTAATCATAAGCAACCCAAATGCCATTAAGATTTTCTGCAACTCTCTCCCTTTCTTTTTGTATGTAAAATTCTTCTATTTTTGTAATCCAAGCCCAATTTGTTCATGATTTCCTGACTATCTGAGAAAAATCTTGCCCAGATAATAAGCTTTCAAGGGAATAAAAATAGATAATGCTTAACAACACAGCTCTGGGTTGGTCATGATGATGACAACTACAAGACTCAAGTGGATGTTTAACACAAGGTCTATAAAGCCTGGAGAAGCACACTATAAGTTAGCATTTCTGTTTATCTTAAAAGCAGTTGTTCGGATATTGTAGGCCCCTGGAAGTATGTGATTTGAAATCTGCTATCTTTGCTCAAAGGCACATAGTTCTTGAGTAAACACCATGTTATTAATGACATCATGACAGTGCTGATTGGCTGACTGTACTGCAAGAACTTGAAGAGATGCCCTGTTTAAATAACCAGCATATGCTGGTTAGGTATGTTTTGAAGCATGGAAGCTGGTTTAAGCTGGTTATGAATTGGTTCTGAGCAGGAGATAGTTTCTTAGGACCAGTTTAGGACCAGCACATGACCAGCTTAAACCAGCTCAGGACCAACTAAGGACTAGCTTAAACCAGCTCAAACCATCTGCCATCCTTCAAAACATACCTAACCATTATATGCTGTTTTTTTCAACAGGGAGCACCTATTCTGACCTGACCATTTGCCAGTAGAAGCTAACTGGGTCATGCAACCAGCAAAGCCATGACCCCTTGTTTTAACATTTTAAAGGG
Source organism: Schizothorax lantsangensis (assembly GCA_027422415.1). NCBI lineage: Eukaryota > Metazoa > Chordata > Actinopteri > Cypriniformes > Cyprinidae > Schizothorax > Schizothorax lantsangensis. Next base: position 28,401,463 of record CM049845.1, on the reverse strand, counting down.
ACAGTTCAACCAAAAATGACAATCATGTCAGCGTTTGCAACCAACCAATTATGGAAACCAGACAGTTTTGGTTACCATTGATTTTTTTTTCTTTCCCTGCAGTTGTATGGACAAAAACACTGCAAATTTTTCAGAATGTATTCTTTTGTTAATCAGATCAAAGAAAGTCATACAGGTTTGGAAAGACATGAGGGTCAGTAAATGACAAAGGGAGAACTACCTTTAAGTATTTGTGAGATGGGAGAGTGATTTTACTGCCAAACGATCAAATGTGAGGCATATTAACATACAAATCAATGGACTGATTACCTGATTGACTGATTGATCGGTGGATAGATAACTAGACAAAGATGGATGAAGGGTTTAAAAAAAAAATCAGCTTGAGCTTATTTTGACTTTTGAAAGCATCAAATTATTCTGTACTGTAGGCCAAATATGAGAGTTAATTAGCATGTGGTCAAAAGGCCTCTGAGTAGGTGTTTTCTGTCCGTATATTATCTCAAGTTCTCTCCTTGTGTGTCTCTTCAGTGTTTAATAACTAATTTTTCTCAGTTCTGCTCCCTGTAATCTTCCTCAGGTACCTCATCAAATGGGTGGGCCGCACGATTATTCTCATCATGGTTAAAGACATGATCATACATCTGTTATATTTTACCCCCGCTTTTCTCTATCCAATTATTATCCCGACCCTCAGCCCACAATCTGCTGAAGGGACTCTTTAATGTCAGAGATTCACATATCCTCACATATTATTTTTATCCTCGCAATAGCAAATCACTATTCTTTATGATGAACGCTACACCCAGCGTTCAAAGCAAAAATGTCAGGCATTAATTTCCATCGGAAGCGGAACGTTTTTCTTCGCTAACAGATCCAGTTGGTGTGTCACGGACAGGAGTGAGCAACTCCGTGTGATTTGAGATATAATTGCTCTCTTGCTGAGCCGAGTTTTCGCTTTATTGGATGCTGTGCATTCAATAACCAAAGTTTAATTAGTCTTTATGCCAGCGATTAAAGAAAATAAACAAAGACTCAACAGGCGTAAAGCGTTTCCCTCACTCTGTTTGCAATAAAAACCTCCATTTGACCTGAAGTTCATGCGGATCATTTGGGGCAAAACTCGAGAGAAGTGTTTATAAATGTTTTGCGCCTCCCCAAATACAGAGGCCTCATGTAGGGCTGATGGATTTGCATTTGTTTGTCAATTAAAAAGACAGAAGGCGTGCGTTAGCCCATATTGTGGATGAAGCTGCTGTTCTGTGTGATATTTACACAGGCTTGAAAATCAGTGGCTGATTAACTTACCAATGATCCACGGGAGATGAGGTGTGCCCGTGTTCTCATCACTACAAGGATTAATTAACGTTAATGGGCTAATTATCTCAGCCAAGACAGATATTAGACAGGATATCATGAAAAATACCTCGCACTACAACAAAGCGTCAAGGTGAACTGTCTTTTTATATTTCAGCCATGATTTAGGATGATTTAAGACAAACAACATTAAGAACTGACCGCTTCAAGGCGGCCTGGAGCAAATTGAACCACAGATTGAATCCAGAGCCAAAGGACATTAAAAGAATCAAGACCTACTTGTGTTTGATGGAGGGCAAAAGAGACAGACGCAGCTGTACGTCTACGAGCTAAAGCTCATCACCCTCTACAACAGGCATCAGACTCTCTTCAGGCTATGAGAGCAAGCTGTTGGTGGAATTGCATCAGCCAATCACAGATGCTACATCACTTCCAGGTGAGGCCAGATTGTTCTGTGAAGCAGCTGATGGGATCAAGGCTTGAGTGGGAAAAAGAGCCAAGCAAATCTCTCACGGTTATAAATTACATGACCTACTCGTTCTTAAGCGCTTTACGTGTTCAGGATTTTTTTTCATACTCAAATCTTCTTTGCTATCTTCCAAAACCTAGTGAACTGCCTACATAGGCAGCATCACAAGCATGATGGAACCTTATAAATAGCCAGTTTTTACATGGTTTAATAGTTTTAGCATGTTGCTAAGCGAATGGCATGCTAATATAAATACAAACACATTATGGTGCTCGTGTTTTATGGAATTGCCTTCTTTATGCAGTGCAGCCTTAGAATTTGGATAAATTGAATTTGGGTATTTTAAGGCAACATGATTGAGCTGTCAACCTTTTGGAACAGTTTTTGCATTAGGAATGCACTATTTATTTTTTTATTTTTTTACAGAGCTGCCATTCCATGATTTAAAAGTGTTCATTCGTAGATCTGAAAGCAGTTTTTAAAAACTTTTTCACAGTAGAAGAAATATAAAAGTACAGTCTGTTTAATATATTGAACCTAAGCATCAATCATTTCAGTGAACAAACAACTTCAGGAAATGCAGGTTATGTGACCCAGGATCTTAAGAAAGTACAATATATTAAACAGAATATATTTCAATGCCTCAGAGCCTCAGTTTTATTCATGTCCTCTCTGGCTAAAATATATATTTTTTGATCATTCATACGTTTTAAAATAAGGAATGTTACTGGGAAAGAAAGGAAGTTTGGGATGGGGCCAAAAACTTTGAATTTGTCTTCACCTGAAAATTTTGTCTTCCTTTTGATTTTTTTCCTATACCGTTATTGTAGGTGAAATATTATTTTTAGATACTGTGGCATCTATTATTGATACTCTGAATTAGCTGCATATCCAACCACAAGGCCGCCCCATTTTTCTCCTCCTGGCCTACTTGTCTGAGTCCTCAAGGGCAGCAGTGATCTGGGAGATGTACTATATTTAGTGGGGAGCTTCTGAGTCCTGAAGGATGCTGGGTGAATGTGTAGGTCTTCTTGTCTGTACACACACACCTGCATTCACTGGATGTGAAGCTGCTGTGATCCATCAAACAAACCATCACTAGTAATGGATTATTAAAACAGTCTTTTCATCTTGTAAAAATCAAACCTTTTATGCCGGTCTCGCCTTCAATAGGAAAGTATAGAGGAACATTTGTTCAAGAGCCATTTTGACCCATATCACAATTGCACGTTTGATATGGGTAAATCCTGCTATGCAGAACCTTTTGAATTATATAACTTTAAAAAAAAAAATATTTGTGTGTTGAAATTTAAGAAGGCATTTCCTTAAAAGGGTATACAGACTTTCAGAAATATTGAGCTCTGATCAAGCTCATTTGAATTGAAATCATGAAAATTTGATATGGAATGTGATTTAACCAAACAAAACCATGGTTTTCTCTATTCTAGTTTTTTTTTGGGGGGGGGGGGTACTTGTAGGTGTTGTTTACCTCTTATTGACCACGGTCTGCTGGGATGTCCTCTCTGTGTGGGCCTGCTTTCATAAACACCATTAGGCATAACTTCTTTATGTGTTTCCCTCTGCCCGCCTTAATTTACGGTTGCAGCCACTCTCGCCTTCATGTTAATTTGTGTGTTGAGTCCTTTGAGCTTTGTGATGAGCTGGTGTTAATCACACAGCTCGCACCACAACTGTGTCCACAGCCCCTCGGAGAACGCCATTGATCAGAGCGTAATGACTTCATAAGCCTGTGATCCCAACAATTCAAGACAGCAGCTTGCCCGAGGACAAGGGCACAGCCCCGAACATCCCATAATTACCCTGGGGGAGACGAAAATGCAGAGAGAACAGGAAATCTTGCGGCAGAAATACACAGAACACTCAATCCTACGTCTTACCGGTTGCTGCATGTGGCATTACGGCAGGAGTCTAATGGAGGACCTGTTTGTAGATGCAAATTAAAAAGAAATAGACGGGGAAAGAAGGCCAGCTTTGATTTGCTGTTTGTTTTCCCACTCAAATGACCCAAACTTCTTCCTTGCGGGGCGGTGATTATGTTGTGGCTTGCCCCGCTGTGTATGGGGGCCCAATCAGTGGGTGATAGGCCTTTGATTGGGTGCAGGTTCTGAGCTCTCACATGCTATTAGGTATAACAGGTTTGTGGTGGCTGAAGCCACTAACACTCTCATTGAGTCAAGGGCTTAAATTCAGTCTGTCCACTCTATCAACCATAGCTCACTCCGGTATTATGGCCTCTGACATTGTAAGGATGATGGATTATGAAGATGGAGTGTTTGTGATTTGGCTGCTTATTCAAAGTGATAGACCTTTGCATTCTAGCATCCTTACTGCTTCACTCCTGCATTTATCACTAGTTTACTGTCATTTCTTAGCGTCAGCATCCTTGTATATATCAGTAGTCGGCACTTCTAAATAATAAAGGGCATACTTTGTCATGCACATTGACAACAGTGGATGATGCTAATGAATGAGCCTGTTGAAAAGAGTTTGGAGTGGCATCTTATTGCCATGGCTGCAGGTGTTGTATAATCAAGTGGGTAATTTTGATAATCCAGATCCTCGTTTCCAGAGATTGGTACAGCTGATCCCGGTGGAATTAATATAAACCTAATCAAACTGAATGTCTAATGACTGTAAATATTTTTTGTCTGTTTGCTGCAGTATGTGCAAAGGAAGCCTTTTAAACATACCTGCATAAAGCTGAGCGATATGAACTCCTGCTTGTCAAAAGTACAATTTAAGTTATGCATATTTTATGCAATAGGCAGTTTATGAGGTAAAGGGGGCTAATGTTTCTCACCAATAGCATTTTCTTTTTATAACAAACAGAGTAACTTACAGAAAATAAAAATGTGCTGTTAACAATTTTTATTTCAGTTAGTTGCAAAGGTAACATTTCTGATTTTAATTAAAAAAATATATATATATTTTACATTTTTCATTTAATATTTATATTTTATTTTGGCTTTATTTCAGGTAATAAAAATTGTAATTAACAGCATCACTGAATTTTGGGTTGAAGTGGAAATAAGATCTTATTGGTCAGAAATTTTTATTTTCTATTTTTATTTTTAGTCCTTTTAGTTGTATTTTGCTTAATACTATTTGTTCTGTTTCATTACCTTTATGAATTGTACAAGACATATTTTCTATATTGAAACTATAAATGCAATAGTTACAACCTGAAATGAACTTTAAACATAAACTGAAGCTGAGCACTTTTTAACATTACAAGAGGGGGAAACTAAAATTCTGCCTTAGATTGATGATTGCAGCCATCCAGTTACTGAAGTGTTTGTCTCGACGTTAATTAGCAAATGTTTTAAACAAGTGGTGCTTGAATTACTCGATTATTGTACGGTTTTGATTTGGCGTCACCAAAAGTGTTGTTCACATTTTTTAATGATTTGATGAAACAATTATTGCTAAAAAGTAATTAAATAAAAAAACTTAAAGTATTGGCAGAATTCTTGGGGCAGCAGCACAAGAGAAAACATGTTTGCCGAAAGGCGTTCACCTGAGATGCTGAACTTGCCCAGACGGTCACAGCGTGAATCTGTCCGTCAACGTCTGGTGTGTTTTTTGTGTCTGAAATCTCCCGCAGGAGGCTTTTAATTGTGGCCCTGTTTTAATGATGCGAATAAACAGGCTAGAACGCATCCTGAAACTGACCTTCCCTCTCCTCATGGGAGGCTGGATGTGATTGAAGGTTGAGATTTTCTCATTAAATCCCGATGCAGAAGGTCTTAACCAGCCCACCAGGGTGACAAAAAACTGTCAAAAATATCAAATCTCCATTAAATAGTAAAAAAAAAAGTTCTGTTTTCTCAATTTTACCTCTGGGTAAATTAGCACAAAGTGTTGGATGTAGATGCAGATTGCTGTCCTCAGCCAAAACATTAATACCTTCCAGTAGTTTAAAGCAAAAAAAAGTGATTATAAGGTATTACAAGATGCTACCACATTTAGTGATGAGGTAAACTCCCATTTCTAGTACCAATATGAATATGCAGCTTTCAAAAATAGTCGGCATACAACACTTGGATGATTGTGCAGCACAAACACTTTATCTGTATCTGTAGCAAACTAAATTAAAAGGTTTTAGATGTAACCATTCCATTTATAGTTGCATTATAACAAATATGCGTGAAATCTTAGTGTACCAGCAGCAATCTGTATCTCCCCCAAGTTCTGTTGTGTTATTTATTATTATTGTTGTGTATACTTTTTTTTGTAAGGATAGCCGATAACCCCCTCTCCTCCGGTTTGTTTTGTTCTCTAAATGCCTCTGAGACTCTCAAATGCCCATCAGAAAGACCAGATAGATCTGAACATGGCCTGAATGCTGAATCGATATTTGAACATGGATCAAGACGCCCACTCTGCACTGCGGGGGAGACAGGAGGATCCTAGTGTGGGCGTTAAGCCTCGGCCCCCAGTCAGAGTCAGACAGGCCCCTCAGCACACGGGAACCAGACTGGTGCTCTAACCACAAAGCTTTGATTGCAGGATCAGCTGGTCTCAACATTAAAACACCTGCGTCCTCAATAGGGTTAATTTGAATCGATTAATTGGCTGTTGGAACCCTAGTTCACATTTTGAAATAATAACACTACAGTTTATCTAAGCTAATATTAAAAATGCATTCAGTCATTAATAGATAACATTGGTGTGTATTTAGATTCAGATATATTTGTATGGATTCATATAATTTTTTTCACTTTTTCATGCCATTTTTTTTAAAACAAACTAGAGTAAGGAAAAAAAAAGTGGAGAGAGAAAGATTTGCTTTGTGTGCAGGTCTGGCCGTCTGTGAGTGAGCGCTCGCTCAGTAAACATGGCCATACCTCAGCTGAAGACTGAGTCAACAGCAGAACAGATGGTGAGATCCTGCAGGAGCTGTTGGGTGTACACAGAGCCAAGACTTCACCTCCTGAATGAATGAGGAGACAAAGACAGATGAGAGGGTTATAGAAAGAGCTCTTCAGTGTAAAAAGTGAAATGGTTGTTGATACTTTGATTGAAGAAGAGTTAGTTAGCGAGATATAAACTCACAATTCTGACTTTTTTTCTCAGAATTGCGTGATATAAACTCACAATTGCGATTTATAGTCACATTTGCGTGATAAAAACTCTTATGCATGGAAAGAGTACAAGATACACTTTCAAAAAAGAAGGTACAAAGCTTTCACTGGGGCAGTACCCCAAGGTGCAAAAGCTAAAAGATACATCTGCAAGTTCCCTAATTATTAATTCCGTAATTCCTGAATGGTACATACTAGTTCCAACTTTCAAAAGGTATTAATACGTACTTTTAAAGGGTTTTTGAATTTGACTTTTAATTTATTTATTTTTTTCCTGAGAGGGTAGGACAGTTGGGATATGGAAAGATGGAGGAATGTTTCAGGCACTATTTTAAGCCAAATTCAAACTTCCATCAGCCACATTTGTATGCACTATTGAAGCCTTCAGTAGCAATTTATTGTCTTTTGTTATCTCTGTCTGCACCTGCCGTGTGTGTGGGTCAGATTTTGCCTATTTTGGAGAGCAGCCAACTATGGGGAAAATGGATTAAAGAAATAGTTCACCCAAAAATGAAAATTTCAAATTTCGGTCCTGAATATTTATTCACTCTCGGGCCATCCAGGGTGTCAGAATGAGAGTCCAAACAGCTGATAAAAACATCACAGTAATCCACAAGTAACTGACATGACTTCAGTCCATCAGTTAATGTCTTGTAAGTAAAAAGCTGTGTTTGTAATAAATAAATCCATCATTAAAACGTTTTAACTTTAAACCATTGCTTCCACCTAAATGAGTCCTCTAGCCATAATATTGCAGTGAGAAAGCAGTCTTGTCTAAATCAGGAGAGAATATGCACAGATCAAGCAAGTTTACAAGCAAAAACTACCCAAAAGTGTTCTAAACAAATATGTTGGTTGATTTTGTTGTGAGAGGACAACAGGGGATGGACTATTTTCTCTGGAGGAAGAGTTATCAGACAGTGGACTGGTAATTTGTCTGGAAGATTGAAGACATATTGAAGTCAAAATGCTTTAATGATGGATTTGTTTATTACAAACACATAACTTTTTGCTTCATAAGACATTAATCGATCGACTGAAAACTTTTTTTTCCAGCTGTTTGGACTCTGACAGCACCTATACACTGCTGAGGATCCATTGGTGAGCAAGTGATGTAATATTCAATTTCTCTAAATCTTTTCCAATTAAGAAACAAACTCATATAAACTCTAAGTGGCCTGAGGGTTAGACAATTTTCATCAAATTTAAATTTTTGGGTGAACTATTTCTTTAATATATCCTACTAAATATTATCTAGCAGAAAGGTTAATTTTACGTGGGCTATAGAAAATATCATTAGCTTAGCATTAAAGCAATGGAAGTAAATAGAAAGTCCGCTGTTAGAGAAAACCAAACGTGTGTGTACGCTTGTATCCATCTGCGCTGTCTATGGACGTGTGACACAGGTTTGATGACATTTTAAAATATTCATGTGAATTAACAAACAGAGAAATCGAGGCCAGCGAGGATGGGGGCAGGTTTGTTTTGCAGGAGCAGGCCTTTGTAATTGCTTTGTTTATTGCCTCTTGGCTGCGTGCGATGGCACATATGAAATATTACTAGGATGATGATACGTCTCAGCCTAATTCAAAATTATGACATCTTAAAGTGTGGCAGAAAACAGGAAGGGGGGAATTGGCTGGCTTCGCTGTCATACATAACACAACTTTGAGTAGATCCTGACCTTCAGGCCCACAGGTACAGCTAACGAGATTTTAAAATGATGACCTTCCATAATAAATGATTCGCCTGAACCTCAGCCATGCGCGGTGGTGACACTATTAGTGTTTAAAATGATGGCAACTTGAGTTGTGCTGTGAAAACTAATTACAGATGGGTAATTGTTTTATTTATCTTGATGTTAGCGTGTGAGTAATGGCCGTGGCAAATGCATATTGGAAAATATGCCACATGCGAAGTCTAATTTTTTCTCATTACAGGATAAAAGCTCTCTGCGTTGGGATTCTGAGAAGTATATGTGCTGTAATTTTCTGCCATTTATCAGGCAACAAACAGTAAACAGGTCAATTTAACCATTACTATGCATTGTTGAGCTCTTCTGTTTTGTTTTAGGGATTTGTGACATTTTATATGATGTTTATTTATTTATTTCTTTGAATCCAGACTCTTCTGGAGTCTTGACAGACTTCAAACTGTGCATTCTACATCTGTTTTTACCACTAACCTATGGTGAAGTCAGAAACGTCTCTTTAAATGTCATTGTCCATTATATTGATTGTCAGCCTTCGAGACAGAGAAGGGATCCAGGAGACGTGGAGACCTCAAAGTGTCCAGTCAGCAGTGAGCGTTCATTGGATACGGGTAGAATATCACTTTTCCATTGGCAGTCACAGCACTTGTGTGGCCAGTTTGGGTGGTCTGGGTGGTCATTGGAGCCCACTTTCCCTGTTAAAGCCATCTGATCGGCGTCTGAGTACCTCTTTGTGAGCTGTCTAGGTGTCTTTTAGTGATGGCTATCTTTGCTTTGCAATCAAGTATGTGCAATATGACCTTTAGATACATGTCTCCTTTCGAAGATGAGGCTGAAACAGATGCTTTCATGGCTGCAGCAATGACCAGAAGCACTCTTGACCACAGTGCTGCATTTTGTTAGGTTTTCTGGAGATGAATTTAAAAAGAGAAGGAATTAAAAAATTCAGATGTCTTCAGAATTGCTTCTTCCTTCCTTTTGTGCACTCAGTAATTTTTTTCTTATTACAAAATGATAAATAAAATGTATACTTATTAATATAAATGTAATATAAATTACTTTATATAATGTTCAACATAGAGTGCGGGTCTCAGAGATAGCCATGAAAACACACGGCTTTGGTCAGCTGGGAAGAAAATATATAATGTTGCATCAATTCTGTCACTGAAACCTTTGAATGTAAGAAAAGGGAAAATCTCAGGCCTGAAGCATTGAATCTGCATAATTTGTAATCCATAATTTACATTAACGCCAACATAAAAGCTACATCTTCCTCCAGTAATATTTGTAGACACCTACAATCTTTTTTAAGCTGAGAACATTGGCTTTTCATTGGCTAAATCATACTTTTTATATTCTAATAAACATTTATTACTTTTCCATGATAAAAGAAAATTGTTGTCAGCTTAATGTCTTAAGCATAATCTCATAATCTTAATGGTAATAATTTTGTTATATTATTTCAAATATTTTTACCAGTAACAAATTATTGGTGGATATCTCTTAAAGGTGTAAATTAAATTAAATTATTTTTTTATTTAATTTAATTGTTTTATTTCATGGATCGCTTTTTCCAGGTATTATACACCTCCTTGGGTCAATTTATCATGCATACAATTATGCAGCGCACCTTTAAATATCGAAGACCGGTTTATGCAAAAGTAGATTCCAATTAATTTAGCATTAATCTCTCTGCAATTTATTCACTGTGCTTATCTTTATCCTTGTATATAGTAACATCAATGCGAACCTTATACATAAGGGGTTTGTGAGCAATAATATGTGAATATCATATCTATTTAACATAATTAGCCCCAGCATTTCATCCTCATGTAAGGACCCCATGAGAAAATAGCTGACATTTGTGGAAATAAAAGGCCTCATCTGTTGACAAAGCCTCTAATTGACGTTGAAATCCAAACCTCCAGAGCTCACAGTATGAGGTCTGAGAAGCCAAACAACGTTCAATATCCTCCAGCTCCGAAAACTCTCCCTCCGCTAGAAAAACCTATGTTCTCAGCTTAAAAAGATTGTAGGTGTCTACAATTATAACTGGAGGAAGATGTAACTTTTATGTTGGCATCAATTTAAATTATGGATTTCATATTACCCAGATTCAATGCTTTGGGCCTGAGATTTTACCTTTTCTTACATTCAAAGGACAGAATTGATGCGACATTATATATATTTTTTTCCCCGCTGACCAAAGCCGTGTGTTTTCATGGCTATCTCTGAGACTCGCAGCCTATGATGAAATATTCAGAAAGGTGTTATGTTTTGGGACTAGCAGGATATGTTTGTGAATTTCTCTTTCTGAATAATGGAAGAGAAGAAGAGACCCTAGGGTCTATTCATCTTACACACATAAAAATGGTCCTCTCCGAGTCCGATCCATTGTGTCTTTGTTTCGCAGATCTGTGAAATGAGCCTAAATGCATGTGTATGCCTCTTTTGTTCGAGGAAATTATTCTAATTATCTGTCCTTTAAACAGTTTCCATACATCAGCCTTTCAAGCGTGTGCGTCAGAGAGTGTAATGGGTACTTTCTACCAGGTAATGATGATCAGAGTTAAAACCAGAGATAATGACATTGGCGGTTATTATTGATACAAAACATTTTGCTGTTACTGTAGCAACGTGAGCAGGGTATTACTGGATGAATTTATTACAGACCACTGCATATTGAGACTTTACATTAAGTAGTTCAGTAACTGTTTAGTAACGCATTAAATTTAGAGGTGGCGAGAACAGAAGATAAAGAGACCAGTAGAAGGTTGAAAAAGTGAAGAAATGAGATACATTGAAGTGAATATGTGAGTGTTTTTATAGAGAGGCATCTGTTGAGTTTCATGGTGTTTTTGCCACATGTGAATGATGCTGTCCCGACGGACAGGCCCAATGAATTCAAATCAGTTTGAAACTGATTTTGCACGGTGCTGATCTGCGCCACACTTTGTTTACCTTGCTGTCAGTCATCCTGTGCGGAACATTCTGGGTCTGATATGAATCTGTGGCACGGGAGATTTGCTGCCTAGAGATGGGGATTTTGTTTAGACCACCCAAATAAAAATCAGACAACAGCATTGGTATTTCAAATGAACAGTCATAAAAGTAATTAATTTTGGTATGTGGTAAATACTTATTTGTTGCACAGATGTGTGAAGTATGATGTCTGTCAAAGCATATGACCTTGTTTTAATGGATTTTAGAGTTTAGTACATACAAATATGCTATTTAGTAATATTGTTTAATTACTATACATTGTAAATGAATTCTATATATAAATGTTAATTTATAATATGTCTGTCAAAATATGTGACTTTTTAATGTTTTTTTTTATTTAGTTCATTACATAAATGTTGGGTTTATACTCCCTCAATATTTTATCATTTATGGAATATTATTATATAAACATAACAATATATTTTTTTATCATAACTCCGGAGATAACTCCATTTTGAACAATTCAGAAATCATGTTTATTCATTGTGCATTCCAATTAATCTCAATCAAACCACAGTTGGGTTATTTTGACTTGGGTAAAAAATAACAAAAAAAAAAACAGCTAACTAACACAATAAGTTATCTGTTTTTGCAAATAAACACTTCATATAATAAATATATATAAATTACACACACATATACATATACAAATATTACCTTGTTTTGAGCCATGTTTTTTATATAAATATTTTTTTTACTGTTTTCTAATAACTTTACAATATTTGTTTGATTTGTTTGTTAATAAGCTCTATATAATGATTCTAAAGCACTCGAAAAAGGAAATAGAATTTGACTTTATTTTAAAAAAAAATCGAATGTGAAAATGGTTTGAAACATGCCGTCCAAACCACACACGTCCTAAAGTTTAAATGGGATCAAATTGCTTAAAGCATTCTCTGATTCTTCCACTTCATCTCTTCTCAATGGGTGGATTTATTCTTTAGAGTGTATTCCAAAAAAATAAATTGATTCCAGAAACTCTGGCTTAGCATAGCGTTGACGAATGAAGGGGAACTGAACAAACTCTTTTGTGCCATGTCCCTGTTTCAAATTGACTTTATCCATCCATCAGGATTTATGAACTTCTGATGACAAGCAATAATATGAACCATATTTTTATTAATTAGGTGCCAGTAAATGTCCAAATTCTTGCTGTAATCATAGTGCACAATGCTATATGTTTGTCTGTGCGTGTGTAAGAGGAAAAGATGATGCTTGGCAAAAATTCTATAATCGGATAGTGAAACTCGGCGGTGCAACTACAGGCAGCTGAGCCACTTAGCTTATTGCTTTCACATCCAAGATATATAAAAGGAGAAGAGAAAAAGGAGCATGCTAACAAGATGCTGAAAATAAATACTGTTGAGATATCAAATAAATCTCTGTGCGCTCATTTTCTAAAAGCATCATCTTGAAACCAATTACTGTTGAATGCTGTTCGCTTATGAAACCATTGTCATTGCTGTTCACAAGGTTGAGCTCACTTTCCAATCCAGTGAATCTCTTTAGAATGGAGTTTTGAAAAGTTTTCAGAGACAGTCTGCATACTTTTGAAGGTTATGGAGGGTGAAATTCTCCTATCACTTCATAATATGGTGAAACGTGATATTTGTCCCAGTGTTTATTTCACGTATTAGATCATGATGTTGTTTTACACTTACAAATTCTACATATTGTTGTGCCTATGTAGTTCTTTTCAATATAAAATGGATATTTACAATCATTTACTCACCCCTCATATAATTTCTTAAGCTAAACACAAAAGAAGATACTTTGAAGAACGTTGATATCCAAACAGTTTTGGTTCCCAGTGAATTCTACAGTATTTTTTTTACCACAATAGAAGTCAATGGGAACTTAAACTGTTTGATTACTAGCATTAATGAAAATATATTTTGTGTTCTACAGAACAAAGAAATACATGCAGGTGTGGAATAAAATTAAGAGTAAATAATAACATAATTAAAAAAAAAAGAAATCCATTTGTAAGGTATAATCTGGTTCATCAAGTGAAACAAGTTAAGCACCACTGTTCTTACAAGCTAGAGAATTAAAATGTATTTTGTGGAACTTAAAGTTGGAATCAGGCGGTTTCCAGTTGGAAATGTTATTTTTATGTGTGTTCATGCTTCAGATGCAATAAAACAAAGTGCAGAATGTCTTAGAGAAAGTTTTTCGACATGTGTCAGAACTCATGTCCTTGACACCCCATAAAATCCAGTCTGTCCAACATTTGTAAGCTTGGTGTGTTTGATTTTAAGGCTCATTATCAACTAAAGTGCTGCCGGCTAATGCACTCGCCAAACACATGTCTTTGTCCCTGTCTTTCCGAAATCACATCCAAGACCGTAAGCTGATAGGGGAGGATCAATCGAAATAGATCGGACTTTCGAGACAGTTAAAACAGTCTTACTCTTGGACGCAGATCCTCTTTCATAAAGAAACTTGGCTAGTTGAAATCAATATGAAGGCTCCACTTCTTTCTGTTAATGCCTCCGCTCTACCTCCGTTGGGTGGTGGTTGTCCTGCAGCGCATCCTATAAATATGTTTACTTCGCCTTCCCTCTTTATTTGGCCTAATGAGCAGACAAGCTCAACTTTAACGGCTCAATACTTGATCTTCACCTGACCTCCCTCCAGCCTATTGTGATGCCGTTCCACCAACAAAGAGATGCTAATGTGGAGAGCACAGCATCTGTGTAGCGCGCCAGGCACCTGCTTTAGCTAGCACATTGACAGTTTGGCTAGATTTCAATAACAGATCCATACAGCCGTCCTGGCTCACTCCACAGCAGGGCCCCATATTGATGCTCTTGTGCTCTCATGCTCAGCACAACAGATTGCTCTTTAGAAGTAATTTGCTGTACCTTTTCCTTCAGTATTTAGATGTGTATCTTTCGCCCGCTACACGCTGGAGATCGTGCGCTATCGAAGAGTTTAAACAGTCTTTGTCCTCTGTCAGCTGTGGAATTGATTGTGGCCTTGTGGGTGAAAGGGCGTAAATGTCCCATGAGTCTTTGCAGTGACAGCAGAGGTGTCTGTACTCTGGTAATGGCAGATTGGAGACAGACGCTAACATTTCGAAGATGCAAGGTCTCTGGTGACCTAATGAGAGGTAGGAGGAGAGAAAGAGTGATAGAGGATGATGGGAGGAAAAGAGAGAAAGAATGCCTTTGGGTGTTCTTATTTTTCACAAATATTGTCATTGTGACCCTCACAGTATCCCATCCTCGTATTTCAGCTCAGCTGGGCTGGACAGATGTGACATTTGTGTTGATTAATATTCCCGTCATCCTCTTTTACCGCTATGGCGCAAAGGATGCTCTTTTTTCCCAAATATTCAAATTGCTGCATTGTCAGTAAATGTAGGCTACATTAGTTCATCTTGCTCTACAGGCGATTTAAGTAATTTTGCAAATTTTTATGCCACTGAAACTGACCACCTGATTTCAGCAAACCCAAACATACATGATGAACAGGGAGAGAGCTGAAATATCAAATATAAATGTCAAATATCTGTTCAAAAAAAAAAAAAAAAAAAAACTTTAAATAATAAACTAAAACAATATTAATGTAATCATACAAAATACAAATTGTCCAGTATTCTGTGGGAAGTAAATAAACTATAATTAAATGAATTAATTAATTGTCGGAGTGTATATTTACACTAAATGCAAATAGCCCACCTTGTTGGCAGAGGCTATTTACACTAACTCCGCCCACCAACATGTGGTTGGGTTAGACAACATTGCAAAAGACACCTATTAAACAACAGCTCCTGTGGTGTAGGCGGTTAGGCACGTAGCAGTGACTTTTTGACACGATCGACTTGAGTGCGTATCCACCTTTTGACGAACTCGTTCTTCTCCCTTTTCACATCACATATCAGATTGGAAAGGCATTGATTTTCAATAAAATGAAGAAAATAAAAATAAAAGACCTCACGGGTGTTTATCAGTAAGGGGGAAGGGGTATGTTTGGGGACGGCTTTATTGTCGTAATAAGGCGACATCCATTTAATAATTTTAATAAAAATTATAATTTACACTCAATGCATTATTTATTGCATACAGTTTTATAATGTACTATGGTGCCGAGGTGCAAATATCTGCCAGTTGCATTAAGTAGTATAAATAGCATCTAACTAATATTATTGCGAAGAAAATATTGCTATTTTACATAGTGTAAACAGAGTCTATCGCTATGTGCACTTAGTGTAAATAGCATATATATAAGAAAATATGCTATTTTCACTTAGTGTAAGTAGCATCTATTGCTATTTGCACTTAAATCTTTTAATTATTTTTATTAAAAATATTTTCTGTGGAATCTCTTTTATTATTATTATTATTATTATTATTATTATTTTACTTTTTTCTAGCACACACACATCTAAAATAAAACTATACATATTGTTTACTGTTGTATACTAGTGTTATTGTTGATGCAGAACCAATGACAATATCGACAGGGCAAGTAAAAATCTAATCTAATCAAACAAACAAACACAAAAGACAGTAGGACAAAAAATCCTTGCTGTTGAACTCTTGTTGAGGTGTCTGAGACTATAAACTGACTGTCTAAATTGAAAGAGATTTACAGAACAATTTTATGCAAACTGTCTATGAGGAAAACTAATGGTGTGTATGATGTGTTTTAACCCCGGAGGATATTTTTGGCAGCACGTATCTGGCCAAATACCTTTTCCGCAAATGTTGGGTTGGGTTTTGCTTAATGGTGTAAAACAGGGTTTGTAGCGCAGAGATAATCCAGACTGTAATATCTCAAGATTGATGGCATTTGATTTGAGATCAAGAACGATTATTTAACATCGGTTACTAACTGCTTAATCATGGTTAAAATAAATAGTACGTTTTTTTGGGGGGGGTTTGGCAGGAGCTTCAGCTTAAGATTGATCAAGTATGGTAGACTCAATGGCCCATACAGAAAGTTGTGCCTGATTTATTTTGATGATTTTATGTATGTTTTATGACTGTGTGATGTATTTCGTATGGTTTTCAAAAGGACTGAATCGTGATGGAACTGGAATTCTGTTTTTCCTATCCTGATCATGCCAGTTATAGAACAGATTGTACAAAATCATTTCACTTCTATGTTCCTAATATAATTCCATGTTTTTCTGGGAACAATCAATCCCCATTTCAGGTGAGGCTGACAGAGGGAAGTGATTTGGAGTGTGAACACTCATCTGTTGCAGTGGTTGTCCACACCATACCTCTGCTTCACCCCCTTATGATGGACCGGTCCCCTTGCTGTCTACTGGGAAAATATCTGTCAGATTTGATTATGTGGGCTGGCAATAAGAGACTGCTTTTGACCTCCAGGACCCTGCTCACTTTTTAACGGGCAAGTGTAGTGGACAGCCCTCGGAGAGTAATCAGTGTCAAATGAACCGTTGATAAATGTGTTTGGCTCTCATTTGAGAATCTGTCATGGAAGCTCACATGCAGAGGAGTCCAAACCTCTTTCCAGCCCTGCCGAGAAACACCAGGAGAGCTGCCTGCCAAGACCACCAATACCTTACTGTTTTTAGCTTTGCGGTTTTTAGGTTTTGAGTCTTTTCTTTTTCTGGATGACACATTTCAAAATGTTATGTATGTACTGGACTTGGTGAGTTTGTGTGTAGTAGGGGAGACTACACTCGGAAAAAAAGGTACAAAAGCTGTCATTGGAGTGGTACCTTTTGAAAAGGTACACATTTGTACCTAAAGTGTCCATATTGGTATAAATGCACATATTAGCTAAAGTGTACATATGGCAAGCGTACCTTGGCAAAACGTGCCTCCCCAGTGACAGCTTTTGTGTTGGTAATCACACCGACAGATATTTGTTCTAGTTTTAAGCATAAACTCACTTAATTTTGATCTTTTCTTTTCAGAAAACAAGACTTAATATCCTAAATCATTTGCTTCTGAAATAAATGTATCTTGATTTAAAAATGTTTCTACTTCTACTGCAAAACAAAACAAAAACACTGACAGAAAATATTTTGCAGTGCATGGGTTATATGTTGTAATTTTGCCTTTTCCTTCCTTATTTATTCACTTTTTTGTCAAAAATTAAATTTCTAAATACGTTCTGAACAAAATGTGAGTTAAAGCAGGAATTTGAAAGTAGGCTACAGTGGGAGGGTGCTACAGTAGGTCGCTGTTATATGGTTGCTAAAGTGTTTGGAGCAGTTATTAGCACGTGGTTTCCAAGGGGTTCAGAGTGGTTTTTGGTTGCTTGCTTGCTGTTTTTTGGAGTTTTTCTGGAGTCTTTATGATGTGTTGGTCCTAACAGCTCGGCTACAGCCTTAGCGAGTACCAATATAAACTGGTGTGAAAAGTGTGATGACTAGCCCTGAGTTTTGAGAATGTCATTCTGAAGCTGTTGAGTCATGTGATCTGGTGTCTTTTGATGGTAAAGTATTTGTATCACAGAGTCTGTTAAACGTGTGATGATCCCTGTACAAATCTCATCACATCTGTAAACGCATGCTGTCTTCTTTCCTCAGTTTTTTGATCTCTGGATGTCTGTTAGCTGCTCTTAAACCTAAAGTCAGTCAAATTTCACACACTTTGTTTTACTCAACAGTGTGCATCTGTAATCCTGCAATAACTCCAGTTTTTACTTTTAAATAGAAAGCAGCAGATATATTGTATATAATCTTAGAAATGTTGACGGTGATTGATTTGGCACCCTCAGAACCTGAATGCATAATTTCATATTCATATATTCATATTTGGTTGACTGTTTGATTAAAGGTAAATATGAATACTTGAAATACTGAAAAATTTAATTGAAGAAATGAATACTTTTAGTCAAGCAAGGATAATTAAACAGTTTTTTTTAACGGTGATAATAATAAGAAATGTTTATTGAGCACCAAATCAGCATATTCAAATTATTTCTGAAGGATCATGTGACACTGAAGACAGGAGTAATAACGGATGAAATATAGTGTACCGAATATAGTGTACTTATTCACAATTTCTGTTTTCACATTGAAAACATAAATTTCCAAACACTAATTTTCATTTAAACTCTCCCTGTACTTTATTGTAAAACCTTTTTTTTTTTTTTTAAGTTTGATTCTATTGTTCATGTTCCTTTAAGAATGCTCAGGTTCAGTGCTTTGAGATGACACCGACATCTGTTAGATAATATGAAATATGAGAGCGTTATTAGAACCTGATTCCAAAAAGTATTCTGAAATTTAAGCATAATTCCTTTGTGGTCTGGCCTGTCATGTATTTCATTAAGATGCCATTATTGCCTCTGTACCCTGACTCCACTCTGTCAAGCTGTAGGGGCCGACTGACAGATAGCTCCACCATCTATTGATGTGTTTATTCCCCTGTTAGCTCTCAGTCGTAGATGGAAAAATAATTTGTTTTGCGAGAGTAGGAAGGCACTTGCTAATGGCGGAGTGTGTTGGAGTGTGTGGGCATTCAGCATAGTGCTTTATGACCTCATAGCTGGACAAGATGCGTTTCGATGATTACAATCATACAAGCCCTTGTATGAGAGTTTGTTCATAAGGCCAGTGACCATGTGTTTTTTTTTTCTTGCCTCTGTGCAGTCACATTTATATTTTGATTTCGACCTGAAATCTAAGCGACCATAATTTTGTTCTTAATGCTTGTTCCTTGTGTTATTTTGAATGATTTATCAGTGCATATTATTCAAAAGAAAAACTCGGTTTGACTTTGTAATCTTTAATCTAAATGTAGTATCTTACTATTCCTCTGAAACAACATTGACGATACTTAAGTGATGTGGGCGATCAAATAATGCTTTCAGTCTGGCTCCATTGTGGTATGTAATATTCCATTTTGTATGATGCATTCAGTTTCTGCTATCTTTTTTTAACAATATTTATTTATTTATTAAATAAATAAATCACAGTATAGTACAAAAAATGTGTAAAATTTGTGTTGACTTATTTCACCAACATGTCATGTTGAGCAAGTTAAAGCACTGAAAGACTGTAAAATCAAATTTTATTATGTTAATAAAAATCTCAATTTTAGGACACTTTTCTTTCTCTTTTATACCGAGATGCCTGTCACCTGCTCCGCTGAGCATAGTCTACGACACTTTTATCTTTGAGTGAATGTGGAGAAACGGACTGTTCTGAGCACTGCTTTATAAATGAAGATTAATGCAGGCATTTGGGTTCAAGGTGATATTTTATTTGGCATTAGCTTATCAATTTGCTAATGCACAACTTTGGAGAGTTGCTTCGAAGAACAAGGTGACAGCTGTTGGAAATGGATATTGATTATAAAAGGCTGCTGGGTTTTCTTTTTACTTTTTCCCCTCCTTTTATCTTTGTCTTTCTCTTTTGGTCACGCTGTAATGTCTTATGTAGCGCAAAGCATGATGGATGTCCGAAGCAGATTTCAAGGCTTCGCGTCAGAAGCACACTTTTGAGGATACCTGATCGAATTTCAGCCCTCTTTTCTGTGGAATCTCTTGGATATCATTATTGATTTTCAACCTTAAAGCTTAGCCATGAAAATGGACCTGTGCACAAATAACTGAATAACAATAGACTCAGCGTTTAAATATTTCCTTTTAGGGCAATATAGGATAGCCACATGGGACTGCACATGAAAAATCACAAAATCATTCTCCTGTGCTGTTAAGTTCATGTGATTACACACCTGCAAAGTCAACCTATATGTGTTTCTTTAGCAATGGAAACTTTTAGAAATTAAACTCTTTTTTTCCACAGCCTCACTGCTGTAGTTTTACTTGTACACTAACATGTAGTCTTTTTTTTTTTTTTTTTGTGAAGGTCAAAAATGTTTCCACCACATTTAAAATTATTTATTTTATGTGTTCTAATTGCACCCAATTAAATAATAATTTGTCAGTTTTTGCATAATTTGACAAAATTACAGCTTGGAAAGGACACGCACAACTGAGTGATGTACTTTGTGTAAAAACAGACCATGTTAAATAATACTGACATGGTTTGTTTATTTCATTTATTGTGAATATTTTTTCTTTATGTTTTAAATGTAATTCACAATTTAATAGTGCATTAAAAGTGCACAAAAAGCCCAATCCTGTCATTTTTACTGAAAACAAAACTGTCAGCTATGGTTGACAGTATGAAACTGTATGAAAATCCAGTATAAAACTGTTCACCTTGTGTGTACAGTATGTACACACACACACACACACACACACACACACACACACACACACACACACACACACACACACACACACACACACGCACACACACACACACACAAACAAGGTGCACAGTGTCACACAAATACAAAAGTCCATCAAGTTAACACAACATTAAAATAATGCATTAAACATTAATCAAACAATACGTTGTAAACAACGTTAATATAAGTTGTAAAATCCCTTAATAATCACAATTATGTAACCAAAAATTACCATCAAATGTGACGTTCTGGGAATGTCAGTTTGCAGTTTTTCCTCTGTAAATGACTTATATTTTTACTTTCAACATTTAACAGTATTTTAATGTAAACATGCATGAAATGTAAGCTTGGGTCTATAAGCTCCAGGTCTTCTTGTGCTGTAGCTGATGCTGGTGTGTATTCAAGGTTGGACTCCATTATTTGATGAGTATGTGTGTCCTGAGTTTATGATCTCATATAAAGCTTGTGTGCATGACAGTGTCTTTGTTTGTGTAAAACGCTGCTGTATAAGCACTTATTTCTTTCACAGTGTTACTCTCGACTGTTCTTGCCTTATTTCGGGAGACGTGTGAATCTGGCTACCCATCTGTATCACAGCTGTGAGGTGTCCTCTTATTTAATTGACTTTGACGTGGTGCTCCAAACACACAGCAACTCTGCAGAGCAAACAGCTTCCTGCACTCAATCAAAAATGCTTCCAATGAAAATGATACTACCATCATTTTCATATGCATTCGTTAATTTGTTCATTCATTCATTCTTTCATTATCTATCTGTCTGTCTGTCTGTCTGTCTGTCTGTCTATTATTTAAGATTTGCAAGTGTTTCTTTATCGGGATGTTATTAACAATATAAAGCATCGTAATAAGCAAATGTACACCTTTATGTCATGGAACACGTCTTTTTTGTTGTGAAATCTTTACATATTTTTGTCAAGTAAACATAGGAATAACTATTATATTGTTTGTGAGTTATATTTTAAGATGAATACTTTATGGACTGAAGCAAATTATTATTTTTTTTTTTTTTAGAAAAGGTTACATTTTTGCTCAGTTTGCACCCCTGAAATAAAATTAAGGTGTTTTTACCCCCTCATCCAGAATGAGCTCTAGATTCTTCTATATCATACTGTATGAGCCATACATTAAAAAAAAAAAAAATAATAATAATAATAATAATAAATAAATGCAACCTTCTCTTCAAAATAAATAAATAAACTGTTCCAATAAATTGTGTAGTTATATATGTCAGACTTTATAAGGTTAATTTGTTAGTCAGCCTGCTTTAAATAACGCTACTGATTGCTATATAAATAAAGCAGTTGAAGGCTAAAGGTTAGGTTCAGCCCACAGGAAGACAATCACATCATTGGTGAAAGGTCAAAGGTTAAATGAGTTTAAAGACTGGTAAAAACCATTTAACACTCTGACCGATGCGCTGGATCTCTCTTTAAAACTGTAGGAGTGTTTCTAATTATGCGATATTAATACCTTAACATATCCTTTTGCGAATCTCCATGGAATAATGTTGGAAAAACCAAGTGCGATGTTATATAATGTGTTGTCACAAAACTGTAAGTGTGAGTCTGTATATCATAATGTGTTCATCTTTCTACTGTACTGTATCTTCCCTCTTTTTCAGTTTCCAAAACCATGCTGACATTTGGAAAATTGGTCTAAGATGAGCAGCCAGGCCTCAGAGATGCCAGAATATCAAGATGTGTTTGATGTGACAGATGTGTTAGCCCAACCTGACACAGCATTCATGACGGGGTACTTACTGTTGACATATTGGGGGCAGAGGAGGAGATGTCTGCTGTCTGTACTGACTGACTGTACCGAGACAGGCCTTGTGTAGAAAAAGTCAGATATGAAACTCTCGCATAAGCTGATGTTTTGTCTCAGAAGTGCAAGAATGAGAAGTTTGCCCTTGAAACCAAAGTCAAACCATAAACAGTTTTGTCAGCCTTGTTGTCCTAGACTAAGCGCTCAGCTTTAAGCCTTGATTGCATTATCGGAGGTAATCAAAGCAGCTGGTTGCTCTTAAGATGGCATTGGCAAAAAATAAGCAGGGAGAGAATGTGTGAAGGGTGGGATGTGGGAGATTCAGACTGTCCTTGGGCCTGAACCTTTTACTGCTCTGTTAGTTTGCCTTTAGCACAGGGAGGCACTAATTAAGGGTTCATTTAATTTCCTGAATCAAACGGAATTTGTCAAACACTGCTACACGAGCGCTTGTTAAGCCCTGTGGTCCTTAAAGTTTCATCAAATAAATGCTGCAAGTCACAAAACACTATTCAGCAGATTTTTAAACAAGGTGTTATACGTTTGAGTATCTGGAAAGAAAGTGCTCTATGTCCTACATTTTTAACTTGCAAGGTTTTTCCACCTGAAATGAATAAAAAAAACGAAACCAGGCATCACAGAAAGCTTTGATTTGGTTTTTGTTTCTACATCTAATGATGAATATGTTCTTTTACAGACCTCCACTCTGATTAAGGTGAACAAGGTCTTGTGTTACTGACCTTGATGATTGATTTGAATAGTCAGATGATTCATAGATTTATATGATTAAATAACTCTTCTTTCAGAATGACCTTTTATTTAAATATTTTACTTGAATGCCATGTTTAAATAATGATAGTTATTATTTCCATCCATTTAACTTGTCTATGTAATGTGTGGCATTTCTAGTCTATTTTATTCGTTTTTATAGTTTTAGCTACATTTTCTTCATCAGTAATTTAATTAAAAATGGTTTAATCTAGGGCTGGGTAAAAAAAAAGAAAAGATTTCTTGATTTTAATCAATTCTCATTTTTACGAAACAATATCGATTCTTAAATCCCAAGAATCGATTAGTCCAGGGGTCATCAAACTTGATCCTGGAGGGCCGGTGTCCTGCAGAGTTTAGCTCCAACTTGCCTCAACACACCTGCCTGGAAGTTTCAAGTATGCCTAGTAAGACCTTGATTAGCTGCTTCAGGTGTGTTTGATTAGGGTTGGAGCTAAACTCTGCAGGACACAGGCCCTCCAGGACCGAACTTGGTGACCCCTGGATTAGTCTATAGCCTGTTTTCAGTTAATGAAAGTAAAATTGTAGCGCATTTCCCATCCAATAAATCGCTTTATGCTTTGTTACTTTTGATATGAAACAAAGTCTTAGATTTCAAATTCTGTCCATTTTATTACAGTATTCAAACAATAAATGTTTTTTTACTTTTTAATGTGGAGTGTCAGAACGCTATAGCGCCTTAGTTCAAGAGAAATGGCAGCGCAAACTGATCATCTCCTCCGCTTCAATACCAGTTTCAGCATGAAATAAACATGAATGAACATCCAAGGGTATATTAAAAGAAAGAGTTAAACTTACCAAAATACGTTTTTGTCTCGTAATCGCTCAATCAGTGTTTTAACCATGCAAAGACGTCAATATAACGTCACATTTACCTCAGCAAAACATATTTGGTGACCATAAACTTATTAGCCAGCTAGAAAAATTAACTCTAAAGAGATGCATTTTGCTAAATACATGCACCATATTCATTATAATTTTTGACTGTTCTCCAATGTTTTATGTTTGAATAAATTTTATGACAGCCACTATTTAAATGTATTGGAGTAGAAATATAATTATGTAATTGTAGCTTTGTTATTAGAAAACTTAACTGAGTGTTTTTAAACATTTGTATACAAATCAGTTAATTTTAACGTTCAATATTATAGTAATGTAGTAGCCTACCAACTGACTCTCATGTATATTTTACAGCATTGTGAAATATACCTTATCAGAGTATAATCAGAATTGAATCATGAAATTTGTGTCAAAACCCAGCCCTAGTTTAATCAGTGAAATAAACTTGTCTTGTCACAGTGGGACCAACAAATTACAAATGAAATATCTAAGACAACAATAAAACTTAACTTTTAATTTTTATTGGGTTGAAATATTGTAGTTCCCAATTGAGTTTTATAAATATCTACATATTTATGCTATTCATGCAAACTTGCAAACACACCTGAAGCAAGATAGCTATATTTTTCTCAGCTGCCATGTTAAAAGTAATGAAAGTAATGTAGCTTACATGTTGACATTTCCAATATGTGGGCTGCGGGAACTGTCCACAAACCTATGATTGATCTTTATTCATCCTTAACGCACAAAAACACGCTTCGAGTTTAATGCAGTGCTCTCAAACTACCTTAAATTGGTTATTAATTTACATTTTTCCAAAAAGCAACAGTGCATCCGCTTTAATCAACAGCTTGTGACACAGCAGCAGTGATAAGTGAAAACATACAAAAAGAAGCCAAAAATGTGACCTAAAAAAAGATAATGTCAACCATACACTCTAAAGTAAGCAGGAAATAGTCAATCTGAGAGCTTGTTCAGATCTGATACAATCACAGCCTTCAATAATGACAAACACATGTGATTTTACAGCAGCGCAGCACGCTGAATTCATTTCCTCTGTGTTTTTGCTCAGCCTTTGCTGTAATTCAACAACGCTGTGATCTCCGTGCCTGACACTTGGCTGTTTTCATAAAGAAACATCTCTAGTTTCAACACTGAAATGCACATTACTGTATTCTCTTTGTATAACATCTCATGGCCTGTATCCAGCAACCATAGATGTCCGTCTCTGAGGCTAATGTGTGTTGTGCACGGTCCAAAACTATTAAAGTATTTGGAAGACGTGAGACCTCCATACTGTATTCTCATAAACTGTGAAATATCTTCCGTATTGATTTGCAGACAATAAATATTCTGTTGGTAACTGGAGATGATTAAATCTTTAAGATATATTGTACGTTATGACCGTGACTCATTGACTTTTAAATGTGTTAGCTGTCTTTGATCACAATGAGCAGGTTTTATTCTTAAGCTTTAATGGTACGAGTCTTTTTTGGAAATCTTAAGGGCCTCGGGCACGCTCAGGGCTGCCGGAGACCTCTGGACCCTGAGAGGAGGTTTTTTGGGGAGGCTGTACAGTTGAAAAACTTCATGGGGAGGCACTCTGGCTCCAGGCAATTCAGGACTCAGTGGAGAATATAATGGAAAAGAGAGAGCTGACTCAGGAGAAGATGCAGAGTGTAGAATAATAGAGAGAGAGAGAGAGAGAGAGAGAGAGAGAGAGCGAGAGAGCGAGAGAGGGACAGATTTATGCTTGTGTTTGTGTGCCTCTGTCAGTGACCTACATATCTTGAAAACATTCTCTATATTGTACTAAAGCAAAGATTATTTATACTGTATATATATTTAAACATTTAATCATAACTAGATTTACAAGTATACAGTAGTTCAACCGAAAGTGAAGGTTCTGCCATCATTTTTTCATCTTCATAATGGTTCAAACCCTTTTTTTGTGTAACATTTTATTGGGACTCTATTGTCTTGGAATTTTTTTGAGATCCTAATATTTAAACTAATATAGATCAAACAATTTATTTTGCTAGTAAGTGGTGGCCTATGGGTATTTTAGTTAGTTAATTAGTAATTAGTGGTGGCCCATATGAAGAATTTTTTAGATGCTGATATTTAAACCAATATTTATTGATTGATTGATTGATTGCCTATGGGGGAATTTTTTTTTTTTTTTTTTTGAGAGATAGGGTGATATTTAAACCAATATTGAGCAAACCCTCATTCATTCATTCATTCATTCATTCATTCATTCATTCATTCATTTTGTGGGGAATTTTTTGAGATGCTGATTTTTAAACCAATATATAAAAAATATATAAAACACAATGTTACCTATCTATCTATCTATCTATCTATCTATCTATCTATCTATCTATCTATCTATCTATCTATCTGTTATGCATAATGTTTAGATTTTTTAACAGGCATACAAAGCATGTAAAAAATCATTTTGTTACATGACATGCATCTAAGATGTGCATAATTGTAGGCAAATTGATTCAAACAACATTAAACTTAACACCTTTTGTTATGTCCATATTTACTACATTTCTGTGTCTCCTCTGACGGACCGCCGCTGGTTAAAATGAAAGGAAAGAATTGGGTGACATTTCTATTTGAATAGCTTCAGTAT
Source organism: Schizothorax lantsangensis (assembly GCA_027422415.1). Classification (NCBI taxonomy): domain Eukaryota; kingdom Metazoa; phylum Chordata; class Actinopteri; order Cypriniformes; family Cyprinidae; genus Schizothorax; species Schizothorax lantsangensis. Next base: position 28,374,610 of record CM049845.1, on the reverse strand, counting down.
GTTACAGTCGAGATGCTGATGTTATCATACCAGCACAACCACTTCCTCTCTCATGTTTCCTCAGACATAACAAACAACACACAGCAATTTTCCTGTTTACCGTGACAAAGGTCAGAGAGCTGTTAATCTCAGCAATACATACAAACATTTCTCATTCAGACAACAACTGAAATCAGAGAAACCACCTGGCTCCAAAACCCCGTCAGCAACTGCATACGCTCAAATGCGCGCACAAAATGAACATGCATTTCCATGCTGCATTCCTCTTAGCTGGTGCACAGTCTATTCTCAGAACCTTCATTTGGAGGGAAAGTAAATAAATAAGCTGAAACAGCAGTGCTGGGAAAACAAAATGCTTAAGTACTAAAATTAATGAGTGGGTCCCATGGAGGGCTTGACTGAAGTGGTCTAACCCAAAGACTCTGGTTTGCCTCCATCTAAGATCTGCTTTTCTTCTCCAGAGGGCATGTGATGGTCTTTTATTGCAAGTCTAACCATTGCCGACATTATGTCTTACAGATGCTGCAATTTCATGCCTCCACGTTCCAGCGCCTCACTTTGGGGTTTGTTCACTGTGCATGTGACCACTCACAGCCATATGGTCAGAGGATATTGATTTGGCTTTTTTAATCTGAAAACAAGTGTCTGCGTGTGGGAAACTGAACAGGAGATTTAGTCCCGAATGATGTCATTCTCAGCAATCTACAAGAGGATTTCTAATTATGTGTGTTTGAATGTGTGAGTAAAACTAGCTGATCTGAAACAGAATTTGAGCTGATTCACTGTTAAAAACTGTGGAAAGCTCTTGTGGGGTGGACAGTTTTATTGTGTGAGTTGATTTGTGTGGTATCAGTTCCTCAGATGTAAACACATCCAGATATGTCCAAGAGCAATAAAACAGTCTTTAACTAAAAACAAAGAAGTCTCATAGCAGGAGGAGAGCGAGTCCTGGTATATTAGTTTGTTATTTCAAGTGTAAAATGTTTTATAGTTTCTAGCACTGGAACAAAGCTTGTTTATTGTCGCAACTGAGTATCTGGTGCCATGCTACAATTTGTACATTTCACAAACAAGATAAATTGGAGTTATAAAGTCGTGCGTCCTGCCTGTGGGAACTTTACAGAGGGTCAGCTGCCCTACTGAAAAATAAATAAATAAAAATATGGTGGTATATACATGGTGGACTCGCATAGCAATACTGTTTATTTGTGCATTATATTTTATATATATATATATATATATATATATATATAGTTTTAAACAAAATTTTCAAAAACTAAAAAAATCTACTTATTTTTTACTAAAAAAAATTGTTGATATGTAATTGTATATATAATTTATAACCTAAATTTAAAACTGAAGGAAAAAATATGTCCAATAGTATAGTGTGATTTCTATGTCATTTGTAAAATCTAACCATACAATTATATTTATAATATTAAGCATTCATTAAAATGTTTATCTTTCTGAAGCTGTGCATACGTGAATACTTTTGTGTTTTACATGTCAGTATTCTTGTCCATATTCTGTTTTAGCATACAATATGTCTATGCAAACCAGGGTTATTATAGTTAACAAACTAAAACCATAATATTTTTTGTTACTTGAAATAAAAGCACTTTAACTGAATTAAAACAAAATAGAAAAAAAAAACTTCAACTTCAACTTATTTTTATTTCAGCTAGTTACCAAAGCAGCAGTTTATTTTGATGTTGTTGTTGTTTTTACTAAAATAACTAAAAGGGGGGAAAAAATATATATTTTTAAATACATAAAAATGACAAAAACATGCAACACAATTACCAAAATTTTTAACTAAAATCAAAATGAAAACAGAAAATATAAAAACTCCTAAAAAAATTTAAAATAAAAAAAATCTAAATTTATAAAAATTATAAAAACTATACATCTCAGTGATACTAAAATAACTGTGATGTAAACATTGCTTGTGAATATGAAACCAGCAACCAAAACCCAAAGCATGCTGGTCCATTAAGCAGGGCCGTTTTTTTCACAAATGGTTCCTTTCAAGCAATCTAGACTTGTGTAATTTCAGCACACACCACTTCAGAAGATAACATAATCTAAAGCGACGCAACAGCTTTAAGGACCCAGTCACTTGAGAACAGCGTTCAGTCAAACGAAATGTCTCCAGGCAGCATGGCAGAGTCACAGCCGCAATTATGCCTTTTCTGTTTGCATGTTTGTAATTGTTTCTTTTATTTAGGAGCCCTTGAGGTCCTCTGGAGAATCATAAATTGTGTAATTAGGGGCAGTGAATGGAAATCCAGAACATTTCGCCGTCTTCTAGTCTGATCTCTCCCGAGTATCTACAGTCTTTCAACTCTTAGCCCTAAAGCTTTCTGAAGCGTTTTATTCTCTTTGTGATTGGATGGCTCTGCAAACTGAAGCGCATTGTGTAAAAATGTATTTATTTTCGTTTTGTTCCAATAATTGCATTGTTCAAGATGTTTTCCCCCCTCACTGCCGTTTTCACACGCTGTTGTCTGTGTTGGGGTCTATTTCAGTTGGCGGGGGGAGGATTTTTCATTAACTTAACTACTTTTGGTAAGTGTCAGAGGCTGGTTTGACTGACAGCGCTGTTCGATTGCACAGTTGGCCAGAGATTGCTCCATTCCACAGTGGGCGTGGCTGAGGGAAATTGATCAAGCCCCCAGTGCCTGCTCCTATCTTCTGCCTCATGGCAGGTGGAAATGGGCTGTGGATGGACTGCAGTCTTCTGGAAATGGGATTGGATTGGGAGTGAACGGGGTGGAGAAGTTTGCGTTTCACTGGCAACGCGCTCATCCCCTCTTTTCAAACTGGAATTGACCTCATTGATCTAAAATGCTCTGGATTTGCAGTTGATTGGGAGAAAAATATATAGAGAAGAAAGTCGGTTTTCATTTGAGTGAAGGGTTACAGCAAGAGCTCACCCGAAATGAGTTCTTCCATTATTTATTTACCCATATATTACCAGGATCTTTTTTCATTTTTTATACTTTTTTTAGTAATATTTTATTTTTTTACTTATCTGAATACTTATTTCAGGGCCACCATTTTCATTAGACAATCAGTTTTAAATACACTCCAAGATATACTACAGGGTAACCTTACATTTTTCTTTTAAACAGACAGTACTCAATCTCATATCAACACTTTTGCTAAAGGCACACAGTAATTAACATGATAATTAATAGATGGCCGACTTTTCCATTTGTTGACATGACATGGTTAGATTCATGGTAAATTTTCAGACAGTTGGGTCTCATATCATATTAGAGATGCTAAATCACCATGTTTAGAATGAACATGATAACATGATTATAATCATTCAATAATAAAATATAATTTGTTGTTACATACTGTAAATATAAATTCAATTATTATTGGATCCTATTAGAGATAATCACCATGTTACTATGAAACCATCATATTTAAAAACATGATTATAATCATATCAAATAATAAAATATAATTTGTTGTTACTACTGTAAATATAAATTCAATTATTATTGGATTTCCTTCAATACTTTCTGAATCTTTACTTATTAAAATTATTTTGTTTCTGTATTTTAAAATATATTTTTATATTAACATATTTTAATGACAGTATATTTATTGAACAAAAATTAAAAATGATTAATTAAAATTAATAAGCACTATTGTAAAAAATATTGTGAATTCTTAGGGTTTCGCTGACGTTTAATGTTAACTATCTTTTAATCAAAACATAAAACATTATTTTTGTATCTTCCAGGCATCCGTTACACATTTTCCCTTTGTGTTAATGTCAGTAATTATGACTGTCAAATGTCTGACTACTTGACTCTTGGTAATGTATTTAGCCCGGCCCCCAAACATCTGATTCGACTATGTCGACTATCGGCAAGATTCAAAAATTCTGATTTGACTATGAAAATCCTTAGTCGGGACACCCCTAACACAAACCATGCAGTTTTCATAAATGACTTGGTTTAGATGGTTTAGAAGGGTTTCGGGCCTTTATCAGCTTAAGCACTTAACAGCTAAACACCCAGGCTGAGAAACTAGTAAACAGCTTAAACCACTTGAGACTAACAAATGACCTTTCTTCAGTGCACTATCAATTTAGGAATATATAATGTTTTGGACATTTTTCACATGCTGAGATGCATTTTCCACTTCAGCCGTGACGCAGATCTAGCTTCATGTAACTGTCAGAATGGAATACAGAATGTACGCTGTATGTTCTATAATGTATCAGATCAAATCATCAGCACTGAATTGAGTTTAATGTAGCGGTGCAGTTATTTTCTCTGCTGTGAGGTGTGTGAGACAGCCCTCCGTCATCATCTTTCATCTCCGTCCATGAGTATACTCATCTCTCCACTTCTGCTCGTCCAACATACCAGATCATCTTTTCCTCCAATCACTCATCATTACAGTACCAGAGTAGAAGCGTGGGACTCCTCTCCCTCGTTCTCTCTCTCTCTCTCACTCCATCCGCAGCCTTAGTTTGCTTCTCATTCCCTCAGTGTTCTGCTGCAATCTCACTCTCATGTGCTTTTTCTATGACATATCACGACTACAGAGCTACTTTTCCACTTTCAATCTTTCAATTGCTTTTTCATTTTTTTCTGGTACAGGCAGTGCTGCAAGAGGGACAAGTGTTTCAGTGTGCTCGCTGAGGTATCAGTCTCATGTTTGTGGAGAAAAGTGTGATTAAACAGGCTTGTTGTCCACTGAGCTAAATCCTGTGATTGCAGTTGGGCTTTTTGCCCTGCTAAAAATGTTCACAAGCTAGTTTGAGGCATTTTTTTGTGGAAAATAAACTCTTTTTGAGACAAACTCAGTTGCTGTAGCTCAGCGGGTAGAGCATTATAGCTACACCTACGTCATGGTACTGAAAAAAATATACCTTGAATGCACTTTGATTGAACAGCATCTGCCAAATGCATGTGTAATGGAATCATTGCAAACAAATGATAAAAAAAAAAAATCTTCATAAATGTGCTGTATACTCATTTAAATAATCTAATTGCACGCATATGTTGCTTAGAAACAAGAGATAAAATAATATATCACTGACAGGTAGATTCTCTTTATAAATGCAGAAACTTGGTTATATTTAGTGAGTTGGGTTGTTCTTTACTTTATGTAATCTCAGTGCACACGTTTTCCAAACTGCTTGTCCTGTGCTGAAGTCTATCCCTGGACGGATGGCCAGTCTGTATACAAATTATAGAAAGTATGGGATCAGTATGATTTTATTTATTTATTTATTTCATATATATTATTGCTTGTATGCAGCAAGGACACATTCAGTTGATCAAAAGTGACAGTAAATAATGTAATGTAAAGATTTATGTCATTTCCACAAAAACACAGTAATAAGCTTTGCACCTGTTTTCATCATTGATAATAATGAGAAATATTTTTGAGCACCAAATCAGCATATTAGAAAGATTTCTGAATGATCACGGCAAAGTAATGGCTACTGAAAAGTCATTACCATTACAAGAATAAATTACATTTTAAAATATATTAAATATGAAAACATTGTAATAATATTTCACAATATTACAGTTTTACTGAATTTCTGATCAAATAAATGTAATCTCATGTGGAGACTTGTTTCAAATATTTATATATTATATACTGTATTTAAAAAAAAAGAATGGTATGTATGAAAAATGATTAAGTCATTATACAAAAATATGCAGTTGCAAACTTTTAAAATTAACTAATCTAATTTAACTATTTTTATATATATATATACATATATATATATATATATATATATATATAGTGTATATATATATATAGATGTAGTATATATAAAACCTAAGAAGAAAGTTATGGTATAAAAAGGGCAGCTGCAGTTTCCAAATTTTAGAATTCAATTTTAGAATAAAAAGATTAACCAAAATTCATGTAACTGATAACAAAAAAATTATAAAAATAAAATACATTTAAATATGACTTTTAAATTAAAGAATATTAAATGTAAAATGTCACAGGGAATTGTGGGAATGTCAGTTTATGGTCTTTCACTGTAAATAAGAAGATGCCTATTACATTTTTACTTTCATAATCTGTACATTTAACAGTATTTTACTGTAAAATTACATAAATTGTCCCATTTGATCTATTACAGTTTTTCATCATACTGTAGTAAGGGAAATTATCATTAACCAATTAGCAAGGTTTTTTATTTCTGTATCATTTTCATTAAAATTATATTTTAACAAACTGACCCCTATTATAATTGTTACAGAGACACAGACCTGTATATATTCCAATTAGCTTCCACATATATTCAGCTTACATCTTGCAGTTGTATCCAGTCTCAGATTTTCCCATCCCTAAATGTCAAGTATGAAAAATGTACATCACATGTTACTCTGATGGCCTCTTTCTGAGCAGCTCTTAGCCAGAATAAGTTGAAGTGAGTACCAGACTGTGAGACTGCTATATAACCGGATCAGAGCGGTGTCTGTGTGTGGTAGTTCATCATGGCCAAAAGCCCATCAGCAACTAAACCTAGATTTCCCTGAGCTCACACAATGGCATCACCCACCATAATCTTTTCCTTAATATCTGTTTTCCAGCGCTCAGACGGGGCATTCTGCGATTTAACGTTTGCAAGATGTGGCACGATGTTTCTGGAACACACCACGAAAAAGACACAACCGACGCTCATTTTTCACCCCACAATCAACTGCAACCGGCAGAGGCGACTCTTCCAGAAACCAGTGCCAGCTGTGCACCAAAAAGCAGCACATCTGCAGAGGGTTAGAGGGAATCCAGACCTCCACTGAGAAATATCCTGTACGATCCACCAACTCCCCACAAAACCCCAAAATAATGCTCTTTTTGAAAGAGGAAAGTCAACCAAATGTTATTGAGCGGTTCACTATAACACTCACAATGGGAATACTGGCGAACTGCCCGGTGCTGGTGGAAAGCAAGGACAGCAGTCAAAACATGTAGCGTAGATGGTGACAGCTCTCCCCTTTCTTCTCGTTTTCTTTCTCTGGCACGGCAGAATGCAACGGGCGCAGTCTTTCCTGCATGGGTCAACAGTATTGAGCGATCTCGCTGTAGCACGCTGATCAAAGCAGGCGTGATACGGCCCATGCATGTAATACAATTTAAAGCACCATATTCACTTTTTAAATTGAATAAGGAACTTTGATAGCTAATGAAAATTTGAGGCAGGAAGTGCTTTGATAGACAAATTAAAATTCCATGAAAAACCAAATAACTTGGAATGAAAACAGGCACACAACATCAACTATGGTATCTCAAAAAACACTTTTAGTGTACGAGCCAAGGTCAAATGCTTTAAAGACTTCCTGAGTAACTTCCAAGTGTGCTTGCAGACTGAGATGTGCTGACTCATCAATACATTAGTCAGAGGAGCAGTTCGACTTTTTTGTGAGTGATGCTAGTAAGATGGTTTTCTAGCAGGCTGATAGACGGGCATCTGTTCCAACAGGCTCTAATTAACATCCGCCGTCTGTGAAGTAACATCTCTACTGTCAAACGCTACAGCTGATCGTGCATGGAAAAGTCTGACGGATGTGTGGAGTCCTGATATTAGTATTCCATAAAATCTGCTTTTGTTTCTCTTTTGTAAGTCACTTTGGATAAAAGCATCTACTAAATGCATAAATGTAAATGATAGCAATATTAGGCATTATAAAATATATAGTTCCAAGTTCTGGATGTTGACTGGTCAGTTATTGGCCTTGTTATATTCCTACTGTACAATTACAATTTTGTTCACCATATCACTGAGCAGCTCATTTAGTGAACTGTTATTTTTGTTACATAACATTCTGTTATGTGAGGGACTGGGAAAGGATGACACTTGCTTATTAGAACACATTTTTAATGAAAAGTTGTACATCTTTTTATTTTTGGTAACTGTTTTATAAAAAACAATAACATTGAATAATGTTAACGAAACATTTTACTGTTGCTCTCTCAGAAAAAAAAAGTTACAAAACCTGGGACATACCTTTTCAAAAGATGCACTTTTGTACCTTTTAGGTACTAATATGTATAAACTACATTGACAGCTTTTGTATCTTTTTTTTCTTCCAAAGAGTGTGCATTACTCATCAAGTTACAGCTTTTATAATTAAACGTTTTTTTTTTTTCTTACTGTTTGCTAAACAGTCAGTGGCACCTTGCTTGGCTTGCAGTTTTTTTAAATAATATAATATAATATAATATAATCTATCTATCTATCTATCTATCTATCTTCCAAAAAGTCACTATGTGACTTACTCAAAGATCTTTAACCACAAGACACCACCATTCAAGGAATAAGATGTTACTTTGGGGGGCGTAATATGAAAAATGATTTTATGGTTACAGTTCAGGAGCTACTGGAAAGCCCCTATCAAAAATGCAAATTGTTCATTGTGTCCTAGTGTGGCTGCTTGTCAATTTTAATAAAGCCGCTTACAATGGTCTAACAGTACAATCTTCAAAAAACACCATTCACAGGGCCCTCGCTGAACACGTCTACAGCAGCCATGACAGCGCTGTTTGTAAGTAAGCCGTCCCTATAGATGTGTTTTGCTGAAGTGGATTAGGATGACGGCCGGACTAATCTAGTTAAACGTGAAGATCCCCTTTGTGAGCTGAAATTCTCCCACACTTCCTGTGGCTCATCCTCTACCACAGTCAAACAATAGCTCAGTGAGGAGCCGGATCATATTAAACACAGAGGACTGCGCCACAATCACATGTTCCCCCAGTATCTCAATAAGTGAGTAAAACCAGCTAGGCTTTTTTTTTTCCTCACCGAGCAACAAATGCGATTGGGTTTACAGAGGGAGTGACATAGAAAATCAACTGACATAAATTTTGTATTCTTATGAAAAACAACATCTGTTCAAACAGCATTAGCCGTCTAGGTTCAGCAGTCGCAGAATGACATGTAAAGCGCTGTCAGTTTGGGCTAAGACACCGTGAGCTAGCATGACGAGGGAACTAGCATACTAGATTTCCTTCAGGAATTTAGTACTGATCAAAGTTCTACGGTGTGTGACCTTTTTGCTATTCGGTGTGATGTGAGGATGGCACTTGTTGTGCTCCGAACGTTTTGTTTTCGCCTTAATGAAAGTAAAGGCCGGACGCGCTGGGAGCTAATGCTAAATGTCACCGCTAATCAACCAGGATTACATGACAAATAATAAAAAAAACAGCCACTGGGCCACAAATAAGAGTAATAAGAAAGCAATCCAGAGTAATTCGAATTTATTTGCGCATTTATCTAACAATATTTCATTTTCAGATTGAATTAGCATTCAAGAAATATGCGTCCAAGCTTAATGTATTAAGTGCTTCCCAGTTCCCAACACATCCAAGAGAGAGCGCAGTGGGAACGGATCGGTTCCCGGACAGTCACGTGACCCAAATTGAATCCTCTTCAATCTCCCTTTGTCATGTTCACCATATTAAACAATCACATGACACCAGTAAGCAGGGCAGAAAGGATGACCGGCTGTCATTTAGGACGGTGTGATGGATCACCCCGTGATAATGTGTCATTTTACCAAACCACAAATTAGGCCCAAGTCCATATATTAGCAGATGCGAACAATCGGCCACAGTAGGACATATTGATTCATTTTGAAATACACATTGACATAATTTGAAAAGGTTATATGGTGAGGCGAAGAAGGCTCGAAAGGCCAAAGCATGACGGATGGGGTTGTCGGGCGTGTGCACAAACTCCGAACAAATGTAGAAACACACTAAGCGAACAAATTCACTTTTACTCACTCTCTCTGTAACACACACGCACACGGCAGCGAGTCCCGAGGGTGTTTAGTCTAATTACCCCTCTCAGTCATGCTGTCAGACAGGGGCTTAGGTGTCTCTTAATGTGAGTGCAGAAGGCATTAAAAGAACACAGGAGCCCGAGCCTGGATGGTGCGATATAGATCCACTCAGACCTCCGGAGGCTTCGGACAGCAGCGTTGGAAAACTGACCCATGCCCCTTGTAAAAATGGCCCTGAATGATCGGCCCACACACACTTCACATGCTCACAATGACATGCAAAATAAACATTGATAATACTTTTTTTTTTTACTTCCTTGCTTAATGAGAAAACTTCCCACCTTTGTGATTTGTCTACTCTATAAACACTGCACGTTTTATCATTGTGTAATGGGAACACAGAAGCCCATGTAATACTCATTAAATGGAGAAACTCCTTTCATTTTTTCAGTTCTCAGCACTGCGGCACAGAGGCCCGTGACATGTAACGAATCCGCTATGGCAAAAGCGAACCGTTAGAGATGATTTGTGTACTGTTTGAACTTCTGTAGCGCAAAATGATTTGTTTGAAAAACCGTCCGTAATGTTCATCTGTACTGTCTTGCCTGCTGATTGTATTATTGTGGCCCTACAGGCTGCCCATAAATCTGTCCGACTGTCATACTAATGATGGCTGAAAAATGACTATGTGTTCCATATGATGTGTGTGTGTGTGTGTGCTGTATAATGCACAGCAAGACAAAGGAGAGAAAGAGAGAGTGGGGATTGGTTGTAATGGCCATAACATAGAGTGAGAAGAGAGGCAGGAGTGCTTTTAAAAGCTGACCTTCTCTGACCCGTTCTCTCTCTCTGGAGAATATGACATCCGTCTCCGGCACAGCGCACAGGTCAAAAAGGCCCTGTTTTGCTTAACATAAATGCGGTCTTACAAAAAAACCTAAACACTTTGCAGTTATAGCCTCATTAGGAGGCTGAATGTTTTTTTTTTTTTTTTTTCTTTGTGCATTTTAAATCAAAACAAATGTTAGAGGCACACAAAGGTGGACTCAATAATTATGGTAAATAAACTTAATGTAAAATATATGTATACAATTTTTTTTTTTAAAGGATTTCATTGCAACCTTTAGAATAAAATGAAAAGTAAAAAAAAAATATAACATTTTAAAAGTAATACATTTTATTTATAAATTAATATATTTTATAAACAATCCAGTGCATCTTGCAATCTGAAATTTGTTCAAAATTAGATTATAATATTTCGGTGTGCAAGACTTTCTTTAATGAGGAAAATTAATATATTTTATTTACATAAATTTGTACATATTTCACTTATATCTAACTATTTGGTTATTTACGAAATCCTGTACATCACAAAATCTGAAATTTGGTCATAATTTGATTCTAATATTTTGGTGTGCAAGACTTTCTAAAAATTTTCTACACCATTTTTTTTTCAGGCTTTTTGTGCATGTGTGTCTGTGTGTATGAGATAAAGAACCATAAGTGCATTTAGAGAAGAAGGAAAAGAGATGCCAAAGCTTCAGGTGAGAAATTAAAAATATTAGCATTTATTACAGCGACATGAAGAATCTCAATGCATACACCCTTTTTTGCGAGCTCATAGAGACCTGCAGTGTGGGGAGAGATGGGCACATAGCTTACAAAAGAACAGAGATCATTCACAAAGGATCAGCCCAAACACATGTACAGAGCCGGGGCAGAACAAAAGACAACAACTCGATAGACAATTTATAAGCAAGATTCATCTATCATCTTCTATCATATTAACAACATTCCACATTCTGTCACTAACACTGTTTAGTCACACAACCACCTGCTTTGATTCATTTGGTGAGCAGATATATAGATGGAATACTTTACTTAGCTGTATTTGCAAAACTGGAAGTTTTATGTTGCAGTAGTAAAAACTGGAGCTTATGTTTTATTAATGGTCATTAATATTGCCGTTATCGTCACCATCACTATCATCATCATGTTTTTATTTCAATGCAATTTTCTGCAGCCAATTTTGCCACATCAGAATATTGCCTCCCTGTAGACAGAGCTGAATGGATTTAATTTTGGATTGAAAAATGAGCATAAAAATGGATGAGTTTCTGGCCTTCTGCAATTACTTTACATATTGAAATCTCAGATTTAGTGTATAAGGTTCATTAACAATCGCAGGATAGAACAAATTAATTCATCTAAATGCATAATCACTTGTTTGTTAAGGAAGTGTTTTTCTTCTCTCTAGTTAAAATGTGCATGAAAAAAAAAAAACGAAAGAAAAGTGCAATAGTTAGTAGTGATCCTTGCATTTATCAGTATCATTTATATATATTTTAATGTATTGTTATTTATGCCATTTTAATTTGGGGAACTAAATATGTGACCATTTTAAACATGGTTTGAGATGTAATTTTCAGGATTTTTGCCTTTTATGAAAAGTATCCAGTTATACCGTACATACTCTAATAACAGATGATGATGGATTTTCCTTAAAAATTGACGAAAGGAAGTGTGGTTATGTGTGCTTAGTTAAACTCATACGGAATCTGCGGAATCTACAGGAATTCTAGACATTTTATTTATTTATTTTTTTTACTCATTATAATTCCAATTTAAATGCGTTTTGAATAAAGACATTTTAGCATATTCAAATCCTTTCAGCAAAATTCTGCAGAATGTGAAAAAAACCCCTACAGATTCCGAGCAAGTTTTTGCGATTAGTTACAGTGTTGTGCGGAAGCATCGAAACAATGACATAAAATAAATCAAAATGGGAAATGACGTCAGGGAATCATGATTTGAAGTATGATTATCTCTCATTTCCATCCGTTCCTGTATTTATATCTCATATATATTTAAATAAAACAGGTAGACTTCTACTTTACAGAACGACCTCACTAGTACAAAAATATACAGTGCAGCAAATCAGTCTCGGTAAAGTTAGCATGAGGAATTTAGTTCGGCCCAATAGAGTCTCTGTCCCTGTTCCACACAGATCGAACACGTTTCCACAAACAGCAGATTAAAACAACACGTCGAGCCTGGCTTTAACATCGAGCTCCAGCTTCTCAGTGACACAATGATAAATACTATATACATTAAACTTCATGATATCGTTTCTAAGGGGAGGACGAGAAAAAGAGAGAGAACTGCACAGTTAATAAGGCATCTAAAGTCAAGCAGCTAAGGGCACCACTTGAGTGAAAAAACTGCAGTCACTGTCACCTGTCAATCAAAGATGAAGCTTAGGATCCATGCTACATTCCAGAAATGAGTTATTATCGCACATCGGCAAACGACGCTGATAACGGCCACTTCCTCCTCTTCATTCTAAATAAAAGTACATCATTACAAACATTCTAGTTTTTCGTTTTTGTCTTCTTTTTTTAAATCAACACTGTACATTTTATACACTATAGTACAATATTCGTGTAAACGTAAAGACGATGCGAACTTCGTAATGATGAAAATGACCTTTTGAAGTTGTCTTTGCTTGATCTGACATGCACAAACTTTGCAGTGGTACAACACGTTGGCATATCTGTGCAGCGAATGGACAGAAATCACATTTCTATTTTCTGGAAGTGTGTTTGTGAAGTCAAACGGTTTCTTATTCAAATTCTTGCAACACGGCGATGAGTGAAGAGCAATTATTTCTCAGCTTATCTTGTCGTCCTGTGTAAGGCACGGCCTTCGTCTTTGTCGTCGCAGATGTTTCCGGCCATCTTTGCTTGTGGAACGCAAACCTCTGTCACCATTTCGTCTGAATACTGGGACTTGAATCCATCTGTGCTCAAACTCAAATGCTGCCTCAATTATGACAAAATAAATATACTATAAACATCTGATATTTTAATGTGGCTTAAAAGTGATGTAGAAGGACAGACTGATATCCCAAACACGGATGTGAGAAAAACAAAACAACAACCCTCGTTTTAAGAATAACAATCCGACCTATGATATGCAAAACGTCAAATATGACATGCAAATGTAGAAACTGTAAAACACAAGCTGTGAATTCTCCCTAATGTGTTATTGTTCCTTTTTGTTTAATAACCATACTTCATATCTGATTTGCCGTGGCCTTGTCAAGTGATTGTAGATCGGTCTCGGTGTGTTCCTCTGCCTGTAGGAAGCTCGGGCGTGCATGTACAGAAGCCAGAGTGCTGACAACAGGGTCGTTTGCGGAAACATCCAGGGTGGGAACTGTAGGGTGAAGCTGCTGATAGGGTCTGTGGTGCGAGCAGTTGGTAACTCTCTCAGTCTGTACGCTCTTGAAGGCATGTTATACTTGCATGTGTGTCCCCTGTGCGTGCAAACTCTGGACGGCTGAGAGAATCTTCTTTTGGTGCCCGACCAGAGTCACGCCCATCTTGCTTAACTCACTGAGGAAGGAGGGATAGAAAAAAAAGGTTCAGGAAATCATTTCATTTTGGATTCAGTTTAGTTCATTTTTTACTCGTTTTTATTGTTTTTAAATGTCTATATAGTTTTTATATATTTTTTTTTTCAGTTTTGGATTTATATAGTTCAGAATATCAAGATAAACTACGAAAATGAAAGTTTAAGTTTTTTTATATTTTATTTCTGTTAACATTTATTTTATTTCAAGGAATGATTTTTTAAATGGTTTTAGTTTTAGTTTACTATAATAAACCTGCACTGCAGTTCAGAAGTTTGGGGTCGGTTTTAAACATTATACACTCTTATGCTCACCGAGGCTGCATTTATTGATCAAAAATACAGTAAAACAATTTAAAATAACTGTTTTCTATTTTAATACATGCAGTTTATTCCTGAGTCTTAAAATAAAATATTAAATTCTTTTTTAAATAAAATTAAATAAAATAAAAATAGGGTCTTCCTACTTGCCAAAATGTGTGTTTGTGTGTGTTTATACACTACATTTGGGTTCACAAGTATACAGTAAGTGTATTTATATTAGTATACAAACTTACCACAAGCTGATGTACAGTATGGAGTCTAGAGAAACGTAGCCTGCGCTGGCAAAGTTGTCTTTGTACTGGCCCATATTGATAGCATCCATCCATTCATCCACCGTACTCACACTGAACTCTGGAGTGGTGGGGTCTTCCCTGAAAAGGAAATTGAATTTGTATCAATTGCGGTTTGGTTCATTGCTAAAGCATTGAGAACTGAGCTGGAAAACTGGTCTTGCATTATAAATCATCTTTGGAGATGCAGGATATAGTATTAAGGCTTCAGCTTCAGGCCTACAGTAAAGAATATCTAATCAAACTGTCACTTGTTTCTCATTTTATGATAGTTTAATGATAGCCTTTTTTCCCGAACCAACAAAGCAAGCTGATCCAAGAACTTTCTACTAGGGTATACAGCAGTTTCTTCCGAGAGCCGATATCTTAAGCAATTTCATGAGGAGAGGATACAAGTTCAGGAGTTGCAGTTGAGGTTAAAACCTACTGTGTTGCCTTTCCGTTCTTCATGACAGACGGGTTAGGTTCACACTGCTGAGTGACAGCAGCGTTTGAGTGAAAACCGGGGGTCAATTCAATCTCAGACCTGGGATGTATTTAACGCCCTCGTTCTTCTTTGTCCTCTTTGGACACAGAGGGATAAAATGACTGGCAGGTTGGGCTGTAATCAGCGAGACTGTGATGGGCTTGAGGAAGCGTATATCTCACGAAGGGCTCTGAGTCACTGGCTTTACGGCTGTAATGTGAACTCTGCCTCTCCGTCTCCAGCGCTCCTGATAAACCGCAGGTGGAGGGAGAGTCTGCGCTCTGTCTCATGTCAGGTTTTACAATGGGGGTTCAGGCTATCTATACGACTATGTCTTTTTACAAAGCTGTGAGATGGATGTCTGCTGGAAAAGGATCAGTGACACTAGGTTTGGTTATATTAGACAATATGGAGTTTATCTGCTTGTTGTTTCACATAAAACGAAAGATTTGAGAGTTCATGGGGCAGACACCGAAAAGCTGGATTGGATTTTATCTGGATTTATTTGAGCTGTTAGGGATTTGTTTTTGTGGCTTTTAAATGTTTTATCTGTACATCCCTTTAAAAGAGACAATCCTTTGGTTTAAACTGGTGTTGTCCTTCGTGTTTCATGTTTCTATCACATTATCAGGTTTTTCACAATTGAAATCGTTAACCCTGAGTTAACAGTCTTGGGTTATCTTGATCCATGCTTTACACTGAACATACTATTTGTGTACACTGTACATGAGGAAAGCCTTGGGGTAGTTTTCTAATTTGCAAGTCTTGGGAAGAGGATGCTACATGTATGAGTGTCTTTTCAACAATTTAACATGTTTGCCATCACAATTCATCATAACCTCCCTCAGACGCTTGAATTAATTTAAATAATAATGCATTTTCATCCCATTGTTACTTTTCAGAATATATCTAACAACATATAGTAAAGTTTATGTTTAAAACAAGAATAAATTGCCGATGGGGTAAGAAAAAGGAATAATTTGAGACATTTCCTGAAAATGAGCCTTCCCTAGTAAAATATGTATTAACTTATCTTAAATTTATCTTGTTTTAAGGATGTTAAGATACACTACCTTTCAAAAGTTTGGGGTCTGTAAGTTTTTTTTCCTTCCTGCTCTAGAAACTTACTGCTTAATATTTTTTTAAAACCATGATAGCTTTTTTTTTCAGAATAGAAAGTTCAAAAGAACAGCATTTGTCTAAAATAGAAATCTTTTGCAACTTTTGATCAATTTAATGCATCCTTGCTGAACAAAAGTATTAATTTCTTGCGAAATAAAAAAAAAAAAAAAAAAAAATAAATAAAATAAGTAAATAAATAAAAATTGTACTGACCTCAAATGTTTAAATTGTAGTGTATATGAACTTATCTTTAATTTATCTTGTTTCAAGGATGTTCAGATATTTTTGACAGGAAACAGGATGTAACTTGATTTATTGCAGCGTGAACATTACCTAATCCAGGGTTAAAAAGTGGCCTTAATGCAGGGTTAAAAACAGAGTGAAACTCATGTGTATGCACAAACATCAGCTGAATTTGAATGAAGTGAGTGTTCATATGAGTTTCTCACCAGACTGAGCTGTTGGCGAGCTCTTTCAGACTGTTGGGGTTGCGGATCAGTTTGTCAAGAGTGTTGACGATCTGCCCGAATTTGGGCCGATCGCTTCTGCTCTTCTCCCAGCAGTCCAGCATCAGCTGGTGGAGGACAACAGGACAGTCCATCGGAGCGGGCAGCCTGTAACCCTCATCTATAGCTTTAATCACCTGGAAGACAAAGACATGCATTAAAAATACTGTACGATGCATTGTGCATGTGCAAATGTATATTTAAGGACATATTTCTATTTGATTTTCCCATAAAGCTACTTTATTAGCTGTAACCTTATTAAGGTTACTTTCTTTTCAATGTCGTTGCTAATTTTGTTATTGCAGCTACAAAAAAATGCATTAATATAGGATCTTCAAACAATCTTTCTGTCCTTTTGTTAGATTTTTTTATCCTTTGAAGACAGTATTAACAGTTAACATCAAGCCCCTGGAATTCTATTATGGTGAAAACTATGGTTACCATGGTATATTCATGCAAGTAACATCACTTTTACATTTCCATAACATACCAGACTATAACTCAACTCAATGGTTTAAACATCTTCTATATGGCTATAATGCATTGCTATGGTTAAAACAGCTCCTGTTCTCTGTCACTTCCTGTTCTTAAATCAAAGGAACTATTTCTTTTAGACACGAAACATTCTAACATTCATTTCTTTGTTTCAAAATGAGCACTGAAGATCTAAATCATTATCTGCGGTGCCCTGAAGGTCTTCAAGATTTCTTTGACATTTCCTCTGATGGTAATAAAGGGAGAAGTCAGAGAGCGTTAGCATAATACAGCAGTGAGGGATGAAGTGTGTTTAACTGGCTTGTATTAAAGACAGGAGCAGCTGGACAGTTCTCGTTTATGAGGCTCCTAAAAACCATTGTCATTCGAGCAGTTGCTATACAGACATCACCGCTGGAAGATGTTACTCTCTGAACGTTTGCAAGGACACACTGCTCGGAGCCTCTGCCCCCCCCCGAGAGGCTTCAGTGGAAATGATATTAGCGGAGATATTAGATATTAGTAGAGCAGATTTCAATTTAAACAATACACACGAGAACACGTGTGTTTCCAGTTTCTCAAGGACACTTACGTCTTGATTAGACATCTCCCAATAAGGCCGCTCTCCATATGAGATCACTTCCCACATGACGATGCCGTAACTCCAAATGTCACTTGCTGAGGTGAACTTCCTGTACGCTATAGCCTCAGGGGCCGTCCATCGAATGGGAATCTTTCCGCCCTAAATAAGACAAAAACAAGAGTTTTTTTTTTTCACTTCAAGCACTTTGGTGTCCTAGGGACCGTTTTTTTTTTACAGATTTTTTTTTTTTTATAGCATATAAAGGCCACTAAAAAACTTTTTGTAGATTTTATTGTTTTACCCTTGTCCCAAACCCAGATTTCAATCTTAAAATAAAAAAAAATAAAAATAAAAATAATAATTAATTATTACCAGTTAAAACTATGATCATCTAAACAAATAAAATTAAACCATTCTATTATTTATTGTGTGGGGAAAAAATAAAATAAAAATCTAGCATTTTCAATAGTCATCCCACATTTTTGTGGCATAATTTTCAACAAGTTTTCTCAAAAATTAGTGTACTTGATAACCAAAGAGATCATACAGTCAGTAAAGAGCTTGAGATGAAATATAAAACTCATGACATATAATGAAAACAAAGAAAATGTTTAATTGTGCATCATTTTCATTCAAGCTGTAACTTGCCAAATTATGCAGAAAGTGTGAAAATAAACATACACATTATTTAAAAGTTTGGGGTCAGTAAGATACTTTTTATTTGGAAGAAATTAATATTTTAATTCAGCAAGGATACATGAAATTAATCCAAATTTATTCTATGTCGAAAACATTTTAATAAACTTATCAACCTCAAACTTTTGAATGGTTGTCTATGAATTTAATTGTCTGAAAATGTTAAAATGTCCATCATTGTCATTTCCATCACAAAATACTATTAAACACAAATATACGTATATTCTGGTGTAATTTCCATTTCCATGTAATTTCCATTGTTGGACATTGTTAGTAGACTAATACAATTGATGGGAGTGTGAAAAGTGTGTTTCAATAGAGTTTATCTTCTAAAAGTTAAAGAAACACCCATAAACAAACAGCAGAATAGAGACAATATTTGTTTTCGTATTCCAACACTATGGCGTGGTCTGTATTTTCCTAAATGTCTTTTTAAATAGCTGCAGTGGTTTGTAGTTAATCTCTACAGTCAAAGTCAAACAAAAGACAAACCGGCTGTACTCTGTATAGACATACGTGACGAGAGTGCCAAAGAACGGCAGCGGGGCCCATGGGGTAAAATCATTTAAAGAGAATTTCAAAAAGCAATCTTTACAATTTTTTAATTATATAAAGTCACGGCACATAAACGGCTGCCTCGCGTGGCCTGGAGGGTTTTGTCTCTTCATGATTTCAGCACTTGAAGCAACGGGGCACGGGGCGCTGAATGTCAGAGCCACTTAAATTTTAAGAGTTCCTCTCTGTGCGAAACACACATTTGGCCTCAGATGCGTACACACAGACATCAAAAAAGCAATCTGCGGGGGTCTGTTCGGGGTTGTATGAGCACTTTTCTCCCCTGTTTGCATGTGACAACAGATTCGTCCTGCTGAGTTTATGCTTTGTCCACCCGAGTGGACACTGACGGCTACACACACACATAAGCCTCTTTCTTGCCCTTGGCCTTCATACGCATCCACAGGGTGCTCACCAATTACCGAGCTGAGAAGGAGAGAGAGGAACGAGTGTAGGGGGCTTGGAGGCATTTGTCCTGTCAGAAACGGATGTAATTAATACATGCTGGGTTGACAGAGAAACTGACCCCTGAGAAAGCTAGCTCGCTTCTCAAACATCCCTCCTCTGTCTCTTTCTTTCGGTGTCTTAGTGAAGTTCTTTCACACAATCAAACACTTTCAAAAGACATTAGAGACATTTTCAAGGAGATCAGATACATTTCAATCATTATTTCTCAACTGAGGACTCATGGAATGAATCAGATTTACTGTATTAAGCAAAGACAATGATGAAAGCTAGCTCTGAAAAACCATTAAATAAACAACTGAAGTGGGACTCAAATTTATACTGCAAACAAGATGTTACAAAACAAAACAAAAACAGCATTCATTTTTAATCCGTTTAGTTCTTCCTTCATTCCCTGTTTCTGTAAAATTGATGATGACTCACTCTAGGATCTAATAAAACCTTGAGGGGTAAAGGTGCTTTACCTGTGTGGTGTATGCAGCTTCAGGGTCGTCCTCCAGCACTCTGGACAGGCCGAAGTCGGACACTTTGCACACCAGGTTGCTGTTCACCAGGATGTTGCGTGCCGCCAGGTCACGGTGGACGTAGCTCATGTCAGACAGATACTTCATTCCTGAAGCGATTCCACGCATCATCCCCACCAGCTGAATGACCGTGAACTGCCCATCGTGTTTCTGCAAGAGAAAGAGAAGGCATCTGTTATTTTTTATAGATTGTACAGGTGGTGTACACTGTTAAAAACAAAGGTTTGAATAACTTAAAAATGTTATCTTGTGGCAGCAGGATGTAAAACTGGTTATAACTGGAACATTATTTAGTTTTTATTGGCTAATTTAATATGCAGAGGCAATTTATGTAATATATAATATCAGATATCATGAACTAGCAATATAGAACATTTTGGTTACACTTTATTTTAAGGTGTCCTTGTTACAGTACAATTATAAATTTAAGTACTGAGTAATATTAATTAACTACATGTACTTACTATATGGTTAGGTTTAGGATTAGGGTTACTTGCATGTATGCATAATTTATTGTTATTATAATAGTACATGTAACGTGTAACAAGGACACCTTTAAAATTAAAGTGTTGCCAACATTGTTTTATTTTTAAGCATTTTTAATGTTAAATTAAAAATGTGTGTGTGTGTGTATACATATATATTATTGCTGAACGAGTGATCAAACGATTAATCACGATTAATCACATCCAAAATAAAAGTTTTTGTTTATGTAATATATGTGTGTGTACTGTGTATATTTATTATGTATATATAAATACACACACATACAGCATATATTTAGAAAATATTTAAATGTATTTACATGTATATATTTATATTTATATAACTTATATTATATATAAATATATTTAATATACAAATATAACATATTTTTCTTAAATATATGCATGCATGCATGTGTATTTATATATACATAATAAATATACACAGTACACACACATATATTATGTAAACAAAAACTTTTACTTTGGATGCGATTAGTCGCGATTAATCGTTTGACAGCATATATATATATATATATATATATATATATATATATATATTCAGTAATAATAAAAATAATAATGATTAAATAATGTTTTAATATAGTAAATTTGCTATACATTGCTGTTGAAATTTTTACATTGCATTATTCAGAAAATAATTTCTATTAAATTATTATGTGTATATATCATTAGTATTATATAAATGTTGTTGGTAGGTGACACTTGCTCGGTAATATTTGAAGGCTTTTTTTCTGTTAAAATTTTTAAATTACATTATTCAGACTTTCATGCATTTTTCAAACACTCCCTTTTCACAGTTCCAATGGTTTTGCCCTGAGTTCTGATTCATTATGCAAAAGACTCTGACCTCTGGTTTTACAGCTCTTTCTGCCATAATTGCTATAATGTTTACAGGCCTTTATTAATGTAAAACCATCTGGATTTGGTGCTCTTTTGGAACAAAAGAGCCCGGACATCCATTTTGCCTCAAAAACAATCTTCGCAATGAGCAATTAGCCCAATGTCTTAATCTCCATATCTGGGCAGTACACTAATCTTGTTAAAACCCCACTTTTGTCCCTCCGAGCAATATCAATCTGAAACATGCGCTCGTATAGTATTTCATGCATCATAATGTGGGTAAGTTAATTACGCTGTGTTTTGTGAAATGTGGCCGCTGATTGATCGTCTGGTCTGATCAACTGGTTGTTATCAATCTAGTGTCAGAAGCCACACTACTTACAGGAACAGCAGAGAGAGACAGAAATAGAGACAGAGAGAAATCATTTGTTTTTGTACTAGTAAGTGATGCTTAACTGATCTGTCCTCTAATTAAACACATGTAGCTGGGTGGCCGAACTATGAGCTATTAGCCATAAAACTGACCCCATAATTATATTAGCTTTTTATGTGGGCTATGGGGGTATTTATGGGATTCATTATGTACGCTGCAGAAAGATCGAAAGTCTCAGACAGGCCCTTTTTTCGGGGTGGGGGTGTTAGATTTCATTTTCATTTTCTCAAAGTGTAGGCAATTAAAAAGAGTCCTGACTTAAAGGAAAACGTATCTGTGCTGCGTGTAATAAACTTCGTGGCCCGATCCGCTGGGTGACAAAGGCGGTAATAAATTAGAGAGGATTGCGGAGGAGACGTTATGGCAGCTTGGTGGAGCAAGCGCACTCTTATTATAAATCTACCGAGTTCATTTACTCACTTCCTGTCTCTATATGAGACACATTTGCAACACATTCACTCGAATACACGCTTAAGTTTTATTTCTGATTACTAAAACAACAGCGAAAACTACTTTTTTGTAAGCAGAAATAATATAATCATAAAAAAGTAATGCAAATAAAAAAATTAAATATAAATCAAACTTTCGCCGAAAAATAAAGTACAATATAACAACAAAAATAAATAGTAGGCACATGGATGGCGATATAATTTGTGATGCAGATTAAGTCAACATTTACTATAAAACAAAAAAGGAATATTTCATGAAACATAAAACAACTGTACTGAAACTAAAGTGAATTTTCAGTATTGCAAATGTGCAATAGTCAGACTATTATAACCTTGGCACTTTTGCTGTACAACAGACAGGATGCGAGAGCCCTAATGGACAGTGAGCAACTGAATCCGCACAGCTTCCACCAGGCATCCATTCCATGCTTAATTTCCCTCCAGTAATAGACTTTCAGGGAGGTATCCGTGGCTTATACCCTTGAGCGATGCTCGTTTATTGGCTGTAGGTAATTAAATGTAAGGCAGCATCTTAAATGGCATGCGAACATCGGTGTGGACTTGTGCCACGGGCGTTTTGCCTTCCTCACCTTCAGGAAAGTATCCAACGATCCATTCTCCATGTACTCTGTAATAATCATCACGGGCTTGCCTGTAGACACAAAGAGAGAGAGAAAAAAGACAAAAACACAAGATTTACCATCAGCCTAGATGGAAGGAAAAAAGCATAAAATGTCGTAACAGATTGATGATTCTACACAAATCCACAAAGAAATAAATCATGGTAATGGTGTCATTAATCCTTTATAGCTGAAATGCTGAAACACAGGAATGAAGGAGAGAAAAGAGAAGGCTAAAAACTGGCCACACTCTCAGCCTCTCTCCCGGGCAGCCCCATTATTCATCATGACAGACCTTCATCAGAGCCTTCCACCATCAAAGACAGCAGTTAATTAACCCCAGCTAATCCACTGAGAACCAATTAGAGAGCTTTGTTGCCATGATGGGCGGGCAGGACAGTCTGTGAGAGCCGATGGGAGGCCACAGCACCTGTTGTAATGGATGGCAGGTAGCGAAAGGAAGATCTCCTGTAATCTCGACACTTTAACGTCTAACAGTGCACTTAGTTTGTCTTACAAATGACTCTAGAACCCAAACTGAGAAAACAAAGTATTAAGTCACCTGAGCACAACACGTCTGCCCTCTCAATACAACCATGATCAAGTCAGACAAGTATCAGTCTACTGGTTAGCCTGAGAAACTCACACGTGTAAACATTAGCATCATAGTTTTCTTCATGTGTAAGGTCATTAACGTCCAACAATTACAAAACGTAAAGCATTATAAGTGCATTTCTGACAGAAAGGGTCCAAATGTAGGTCAGAAAATTATGCTGCCTTCTCAGATGTCTCATTATAGCCAAATGCTAATATAGCATCGCATGTATCCTTTCAAAATATGCAATGCCAGTTAGCCAACTAGTCAAAGAGAGAAAAAAAAGCGGCTGTGGGCATACATTTAATTAGTTCTCTCAATATTTCACTCAAAAATTGTGTTTGATATTGTTGTTGGTGCTTTTTATTTCTATTAGATTAACATGTTAGCTTAGCAATGTGCTAATGCCAAATGGTATAGAGTGCAACATTGAGGTTCTGGAAGTAAAAATCTCATTGATTTTCTCGATTGGTGAACTGATTTTTACCAATAACTTTGAAAACAGACCTACTGTGAGCTACTGTACAAGGTTGTTAGTATGCTTTTGTTGAAGCCAGCAGTCCACATTATTTCAACTTTTTTTCTAAATAATTGTGTTCAACAACACAATTCCTGGTGAAAAACTACATTACCCATGATTCTGCATGATTCTCCCTACACTCTCAAACTACTTGTATATTTGTACATACAGTATATGCATATTTTTCAATAATCCTAAAACATGATATTTCTATGCAATCAACATCTTTAAATCAACAGTTTTGTATTTATCTATCATTTTTCACTTGATTATGCCATTTGCAATGCTTCATGGGATTGTAGTTATTTTCCTCATTCCTCATCAGATGTTAAGTACACTGTCTTGTACCTTTGTATTTTTGTCTGACTTTCAAATGTGTTTTGCTTTAAATCAAAATGTCTAATATTGTGATTCACCTTGCAGCTGGTTGGTTTGGTTTATATCAAAGGGGAAAACAATGAATGGGGGAAAAAAATTAACCAATCATCTGTGGGTCGGACAAGCATACATTTTTTTACATGCAGACTAACATATTCATTGTTTATATTAGCAACTGTATGTGTCTTCTGTTCAATTCCATTAAGCTATTTTGAACACAAGGAGGCATCCTGCTTCTGCAGATATTAGGCAAAAATGCAGCACATTGGGTTTTGAAAGAGAATTTTAGTCTTACAAACACACTCACACTAATAAGCATAAGTTATACTACTGCTGCCACCAATCTACTGCAGGGCATCATCTGCAAGCCGATATCTGAAATATAGCGACAGAGTAAAATAAACAGAAAAATGTTCCAGTGCCTTGTTGAGTCTCGGTTAACAAGCTCTGTCATATTCCTCTCAATCCTCTGACCTAAATACATCACTCACAGGTCACCGAGAGTTCAACAATTTAGCGACCCTTGCTTCATTTGACAGAACGTGTAAGTGCAGATTTGACGGAACGAATCCAAACGTGACCACTGGGGTAAAATGACCGTGTCAAATGTGCCTGTTGATTAGTTGGGGCGTATGATTCCGGTGGTGTACACCATGTTTGCCCTTGTTAAAGGGGCATATCAGCGCTGTGTATGAACCTACGCCAAGCATAAGTAGGTCTCCAGAGCGGAGGCTTATAGGTTCATGTACAGACACTGAATGCTAAGTGGGCTTACAGCGAGCCAGATAGCAGGAAACAGGCCATCATGATAGCACCCAGAGAGATGTAGTGTTCATTCACTTTTAAGCCACTAAATTGCTCTTTAAAAATATTAGTCTATGGAGGACCTGCATTTTTTGAACAAAATTTTTTTAATTTTTTTAAAGTCCGCATGAACCAGAAGTTGCTGCCAACTTTATTTCAACGGTGACGTATTTCCAACTGAAACAGAATATTGAGTAGAGGGTGGAGTTTTTTGTGCTATATATATATATATATATAAACCGCTGAGTTTATTGACCCTTTGCTCAATAAACTCAGCTTCAGCCATTTTTTAGATAAACTGACATGCAAAGCAGTGTCATTTTAGTGTTATTTATATACAATTATAGTATTTATTAATACTTTGAAAATTCTTTAATATTTTTTTCAGAATTAATTTAGTTTAATAATTAATTTTTAATTCAGAATTAATTGTTAGCAATATCGTTATGTGGTTTGTCATTTTCTTAGTTTTTATTGAAATATTTCAATATAGTTTTAATTTTAATTTTAGAATTTTTTTTCACACTCAGAATGTGTGTCAGTGTATCAGTGTTTATTGGTGCTCAGTAGTGGGCTGTTGTCCCTGTCTCTCTCAGGGACATGTAAACACCAGCCACGTCAGTGCTGATAAATGACTTACATTCCGGACACCTCCACTCTGGAATACAGAGATATGTGCTCGAGTCATGGGACGTGAGGTCTATGTGTGTATATAAATATATATGTCTCTATGAGTTTGTGAAAAACAGGTTTGATCACCCCCCTCCGAGCATCACCACAGCAACAGACTGGATATACATCACCTAAAATTAAATCACTATCTCACCAAGATAAATGCCTTCCACGACACCCCCAAACCTAAAGCCCCATGTCTCATCTGAAAAAAGAGGGGGAAAAAATGCAATTCCTTTTACTTTTCGGAGTCAGACTAATGTAGCTGTCAGCCGCTGAAAGAGAAAGAGAGGGAATGAACCGCAGCACACTGTGTTCTGGGAATGGAACGGCAACGGGTGGCCATCTGATGTCACTGTGTGTGTGTGTGTGACTGCTTTATCAGAAAGTGAGTTGAAGCGGCGACTGGCATTGATCCTGAAAGAGCGGGTGGCCGAGGCAGTGTATCCGATCAGAGAAGCTTACGGCAGCCTCCCGGGGCCTTGACCTCAGAGCAGAGCCCAGAGAGAGAAAACACGAGCTGGACGTGCAGTTAAACACTGAGGGCAGATGTGAGGATTTAACAGCATTATGTATTTTTAGTACTTTAGCTTAAACATTTATTTCAGTTAGTATTTTACAGGATTAATCAAGATGTATTAACATTTAATGGAATGTCTCATTTTCGTTGTAAGTTTGAAAGTTCATTTTCATTCTTATTTTTTTTTTAAATTAAGTTTATCTAATATGTTATTTGAAATAAAATAAAATTAAATTAAATTAAATTTAACAGGATCACATATATGCTTTAATGTGGGAGTCCTCCAGAACAGAACTGGTTTCAAAAGCTGGAATTTACAAAGAAAATGTATTTCATACTAAAGGTCTTTGCATACTGAGTCCGAAAATTCCGCACGTTAAAAAATAAATACGACCTCGCATTGTGTTAATCACGTTTACACACTGCCTCTGAAACTTTCGTCCATCATAAAAAAAAAAAAAAAAAAATTGGATCAGGTTCGATTTTCTGTGTTTTCGCATCCGTAGCAAGTATTTTGATAGGAAAGGATGACGAATACGAAACCAATGAAAAAACGCATATGAAGATTTCGGACTCAGTGTGCAAGGACCTTAAACGCTTGACTAAACTTTGTCTCAAGTCTTATAATAAAACTGCTCTGGTAAATCTTTTTGAAAGGTCATCTAGTGTTGATTTTATACGTGGGTTTAAGTGTTAAAAAAACGATTACAGCAGCGTTTAACTAATAAAACACTCCTTATTATGACCTCTTTGGAAAACAACTCTGAAAGATTCACTCTTGACATTAATCTCTGGCAACCTTGAGGGGATTTTTTAATTTCCCCTCTAATTCATGCACTATCAAGTGATCATCTGGACATGGCAATTTTTCCTGACGAGATACAAAAAGGTTACGGCACAACCACAAGCACACACAAGCAGCTTCATCCGGTGCAGACGGTGTTCGCTATCTCAAAAGCACACAATGGAGCTCATTGAGGGCTTTCTGCATTAGCATCACATGTCTTATGAACAGAGGGCAGGCATATCTCTGTGATTTCACCCTCAAGACCTGGTTTCTCTTTTTGCTTTGTTTCTACAAAGAGACGAATATGTTTAACCCTTCGTGAACCCTGCATGGCTGGAATAGCAGCGGTCTACAATGAGCTCTGTGTGTGCGGGAGTGAACTAGCAGTTAATGTCACTGGTGGCTTACTAAGTGTGGCCTCAGGTACAGAGATTCAACAGAAGGATAGGTTATAGATTTACATACTGTGAAGATCAAGAAACCCTGAGGGTGACACTAAATATGGCTCAGGCAGGCAGGTTTACAAATCATTCTTCAGAAGACAATGCAACTGTCTGACACAACGTTCTGTTAATGTGAAGGAATTGTCCTTACTGATTTTTTTGTAAGTGCTTTCAGTGTATTTTAGATTCCACATTAAATTGTGCTGTGTTTTAGGTTTACAGGAAATGTCTGTAAACTTCTCTATGGATTTTTTCTTACAGTGATATATCATATGATGCTGCTATGGGTTATAAAAGAGCTTATAAAAAGTTATACTTTCCCCCCACCCTTATTTCACTCCAGAAATCAGCTTGGATGCATAATGAATTCATTAAATTCATTTAAATTCAAAAGTACAGTAAATACTAATACATTGTTACTAAAGAAAAAAACAAGATATTTCAAATAAATGCTATATTTCAATGAACTTTCTATTAATCAAAGAATCCTGAAAAATGTATCACAGTTGCCACAAAAATATTAAGCAGCACAACTGTTTTCAATATTGATAATAATAAGAAATGTTTATTGAAAACCAAATCAGCATATTAGAATGATTTCTGGTTGATCCTGTGATATTTAAGACTGGAAAATTGCAGTTGAAAATATGGTTTTGCCATTACAGGAATAAATTACATTTTTTAAATATTAAAATAGAAAATAAAAATGAATAAATTGTAATACTATTTCATAATATCACTGTTTTTACTGTATTTTTTAACAAATAAATGCAGCCTTGGTGAGCATGACTTCTTTGACTTCTTTCAAAAACAAAAAAAAAACTTCTTTAAAAAAATCTTACCCACCCAAAAATTGTTAAATAAATATAACAATGAAATATAACAATACACAAATAAACAAATAAATAGAAACAAATATAAAAGACGCACAATAATTTCTTCAAAGCTTGATTGAATGATTTTCAGAACTCTGATCCTTTGCTACTTTCAAGAAACATCTAAAAACACACCTCCATTGTGAGCACACACATTATACAAATATGAACCGTTTATGTTATTGTACTGTTTTTGCTCTGAATAAGTGTGTCTGATAAATGCATAAATGTAAAATGTAAATGCGACTATAAAAGTACAGAAATCAAGATTAAGCTGTCATTGTCTGAGGTGAAAATGGAAGCATGGAAGCATGGATCCAGGTCTGCTTGTGTTGTAATATCTAGGACAGAGACTTAAAAACCATATCCACTTAAATAAAGCTGTCACAGCACGCTGCTGTCAGAGGCATTTTGCACAGAATCTCTTGAACTCTATACGTACTTACCGGGAAAAATCGCTGGATAAATCTATTCCCAACGGAGTCCCTCTGACCTACATGTTTGTATCGCACGTTCGGGAAAAAAATTAATACCTGCAACAAACTCAAGTAATCAATATCACATAACACCTCATCTGTGTAATGCAACACCCCTGTGATTTACTTCTAACCGGTATTGTAGGATAATCACTAAAGGAAACAGACCTTTGTTGCAGGTGATTTGATATTTAGAGAGCATGTGCGTTATAAAAAATGCTTTGTGACATCAGATACGAGGCGGATTGTGTAATTGCGTATTGGGAGGGAGGCGCACCAGCATGAGCGTGTGTGTATAAACATATGTTTGTGTGTAAAGCGGCACACCAGAGGCTTTACATTTAGTCTGTAGTCGTCCCATCAGGACCCCAGCAGTGACACCCCTTAACAAGCTCAAATCAGGCCCATTCTCAATGCTGGCTCATCCATAGAGCGAGAACCCCTATTGCAAATAGAGTATTGATTTTACACCCTGCATTAAAGCGGTTTATTTCAGCAGCGTGGTAACAGCAGAACTCATATCTCCATATATTCTGCATTGATATACAATGAACTAACTTATAGGATTAAAGAGAAATTGACCAGGTTGATGCCCTGATGGACCACTTTGTGCACGTTTATGAACAAAAGAACAAAAAGGAGCTGCTCTTCAACTTTACAATCTTATTGATTTTCCAAATGTGTTTTAACTAAATGACACATGATGTACTTAGCACTGAGCTGCTTTCCAAGTCCTCGCTGTTCCCTACATCGCAACCCTAAATCTACCACAAGAGTTAGCGTAATTTAACACAAGAGTCTCCGCA
This sequence comes from Schizothorax lantsangensis, assembly GCA_027422415.1. Classification (NCBI taxonomy): domain Eukaryota; kingdom Metazoa; phylum Chordata; class Actinopteri; order Cypriniformes; family Cyprinidae; genus Schizothorax; species Schizothorax lantsangensis. Next base: position 28,344,680 of record CM049845.1, on the reverse strand, counting down.
AGACTTTAAACTTTCATTGTCCCCTAAACAAAGGAGCGGTGGTTTTAATGGATGCTTTCTCGAAATAGCAGCCACTTCGTTAAGAGGAAAATCTTTTGCGGTGGAAAGAGCACGATGAGAGGAGATGATAGCCTCCTCCAAATTGAATGCTTCCAGATTAGGCGATTGTTGGCACATAAAGGAGGAAATGAGAGATACAGAGAGATCAGAACTTTTCTGACAAATGACCGAGATAGCAATTAAAAGGGCTATTTCCAAAGCTTTCTTTTAGTCGCACCAGACCCACCATCTACATAACAATGGAAGCAATCACAGTGAGAGGGAGGGTTTGGAACATTATTCTGATAAAGCACTGTTGATTGGAGCTCTGTTTTGGATTTGTTGATCGCTGAGGCCACGAGCGTAAAGAAAAAACACAATAAAAACTACATTTACAAAGGCTTCTTTGTGTGCATCACTAAAATTAGCCCTGAAGGATAACATTGGGAAGTCAGACTCATTCTGTTTATTCAAAGAACCAGTTAAAACTTGATTTACCAACTCATCAGAGTCATTATTCAAAAGTGTTTCCAGCAGTGTTTTAAATTTCATTTGATGTTTTTTTTTGTAGTGTATTAAATGCTGCTGTTTATCACTGTTTATCACAAATGGATTTTTATGATTTTTTCCATTACTTTTGCAGATGTTCGAGATTACTGGATATTTTAATAATGCTTTAAATTAGTTTATAAAGACTGCTCTCACAAAAAGCAATGAACGCCAATTAAATGTATTGAAAGTCCATTCATGCCTGAAATTTGCTGATATTTCCAAGTTTTCCATAACCACTGGAAGCCTGTTGTGCTTTTTTTGTTACAGAGTAATTTATCAACATTTTGCAAATCAGTTTGAGAATCTGTTCAAAAAGAATGACTGTTCGATAACAGACAGAGACACATTACCCTTCAAGGATTTTATGTATCCCAAAGGTTGTTTATTTGTTGCTACAGTGAGTGGCAATCACGATGGAAGGATTTGAATGCTGGGAGCTGTTAGAAATGGATGTTTTGAATAACTGTTTGGAGTGAAAGGTTAGAGAGCTGTCCCTGCTGTTCCCTTGCCCTCTCCTCGGCCCTGCAGCCACTGACCTGCTGAGCAGTGATCTGTGAAATCGCCTCTCTCCGCTGTCATACGTGCGAACATTCACATCCTCCAAGGCCAGAATACATGCAGCCATATGGACAGTGACATGACTATCACTTTACTCTTTCAGAATCTCTAATATGTTTAGTACATAAGAGAAATAACGTCTTAAACATAAGAGCACAAAATGTTTTTTTTTAAGTAATATTAATAATAATAAAAATAATAAATTATTTTAAGTTACAATTTTTATAAGATAATTAAGTATATTCCACAAGACAAAATTTAAATCACAACCTTTCACAAAAATATAACACAAATTGTGTAAATTAAATTTTTATATGTAAACATCTGTGAAATAGCTTCATACTTTAACTTTAGATAAATTATTAGTAATTTTGTAGTGTTTTTGCATATTTTTTTGCAGCTTTGTTTTTCCCCCTATATGTCTATGCAGTTTTATTAATTTTTTATTTAATTTTTAGTTTTAGTTATTTTAGTACATCAACTACATCACCTCAACTACAGCAACTAGCTGGAATACATTTACATTAAGTCATTTAGCAGGCGCTTTTATCCAAAGCGACGTACAAATGATGACAATAGAAGAAATCAAAACCAACAAAAGAGCAATAAAATGCAAGTGCTATGACAAGTCTCGGTTAGCCTAGCGCAGTACATGTAGCAAGTTTTTTTTCTTTTTCTAAGAATGTCAAATATTGCCTCTCTGTATCTTCCCCTAAACTTTCTTTTACCCTGTCAAAAGCATGCTTATTTTAGATTCCAACAGAGGAGTGGTCTATTCCACGAAGACAGAGGTCAGAGCGCAGCCCAATGTTGAATGCATTACTCTCACTTAAACCGCTACTTTGTTCTTCCAAAGAGTCTGCGTGCTCCGAGAGATACTGAACTGAGCTTTAACCCCGAGCCCCTGATATTTGCTCAGAACATAAATACACCACTTATAACTGGAGGACAGGCAATTAGGCAGCGTCTGCCTTTTCAAAATGAAAAGCAAACTCGATTTACGGAGAAAATAGTTCTGTAAACTGCACAAACCAATGCTAACAAAAGGTCAAAATTAGCATTCCGAATTAGAGAGAACAGAGCAAAAAAATGAATAAGAAATGTCGAGACGTCGCTGTTCATATGTGCACTGCTGAATATTTATAACACTTAAAACACATCCAATTAACTATTTAAATTATTAATATTCATGCAGTCATAAATATGCATACTTTCATTGTTGTGCTCTATAGGTAGTGCGGAGCCGCAGACGTTTGTTCAGTCATAATGACGCTCGAAAGAAAGGGTTTTTGTTTGGCGTCTGGTGAAAGCTGAAGTTCTCCGATAAGCTCTCCCCCATTACTGATGAGATAATGAGACTCTGAAAGGTTTCTAACACACATAACACTGTGCAAGTCTATCTCTGTATGCGATTAAGATCCAATTTAGACAACGCCATCAGGCCACAAACATATAAGTGCAAAACGGCAGTTGAAGATTGGAGAAACAAGCGATAAAAGGAAAACAAATATATATCCTAAAAGTTTCTAAACATTTCATTTTGCTTGTAAGAATGTTAAAAAAAGCCTAGTTTACATTATTTAAAGATCAGCGTAACATTTCCACATTCATTTGCATGTTTCTAAAAATATTGACTTGTAATGTTCTTCATGTTGCTGAATTTTTATAAAATACTGATTATACCTAATTTATACTGTTGTAAAACTTTGCTAAAGACTTAAAAAAGGTTTAAAGGACAACAATTATTTCAAATTCTACTCAAAATATTAGACTGCCTGAATAAAATCGGACTGTTTTCCACACATCATTGTCAAAACTGCAATGCTAGGGTGTTCTGAGTGGTTTTTGGCAAGTTCTTATATGTTTTCTAGAGTTTTGGGGTGGTTTTAGGCATTTAATTGCTAGGCGGTTTAAAAAAAAAAGGCATCTTTATCATCTACCTTTCATTGTCTGTAGCACAAACAATGGGGAACAAGTTAAGCGCCAATTTTATTAGTCATTTAATACTGTACTTAGGTTTACTTTTGCATAAGATTCCCTAATCAAAAGTTCCATTTCCAAATACCAAAGTTAATTCTAGAGATAATATATTTAGTCACGTTTAAAGGCTTGCTCTGCAATACATCTGCTGTAGCTGAGTCTTTGTCTTCCAACCCTCTTGTGTGGTCGGATCCAACTCAACAGAGCCATTCAGGTGGAACAGTCGAGCTCTGTTTCTGTCCTCCCCAAGGCTGAGCACGTCAGTGAGTACAGCACACCTCCATCTGGCTCTTAATCACAACGCCATGAAAACACTTTGTGACCACTGTGGCGGAAAAGGTTTGTTGGTGTAGTCACAATAATCATATATTGTCACACTTGTGCTATTCAACCATGCTGTATAAAAACTTGCACCAAGCTAAGAACTCAACTGTGCAATTGAACCCCCGCAAAATGATTTCTGAAAGCACTTTTGAGAACAGCTTATTTTTCCCTCAGTGCTTACAATGCAGTGTATGTTTACTTACTTAAACTTTTCAATCCGTCTTTTAAAAGCCACCGGGTGAAGGTGAAGACGAGCGTACATGACAGTCACTTACATCTGGTAACGACTCCCTCCAGTCTGATGATGTTGGGGTGATCGAATTGGCCCATGATGCTGGCCTCGCTCAGGAAGTCCCGCCTCTGCTTCTCTGAGTATCCTGCTTTCAGACTTTTGATGGCCACGTAGATTTCTCTCTTGCTGGGGAGCTTCAGACGGCCACTGCAAACCTCACCAAACTCACCTGGAAAGCAACGCATGGCTATCATCAGCACATCAGCATCAGACTATGGCGGATTTATGAAGGAAAATACACATAAATAAAATTAACTTGACTGGACTTTGTGACTGTGTGAAAAACTGTCTTGTTTTCCAGTGAAAATATATGGTAACACTTTAGTATAGGGACCAATTCTCATTATTGACTAGTTGCTTATTAGCATGCCTAGTATTAATATATTGGCTGTTTATTAGTACTTATAAAGCATATATTATGCATGACAATATTCTACACCTTACTATTCTTACAACTTACTACCTTACTAACTGTTAATAAGCAGCAAATTAAGAATTTATTGAGGCAAAAGTCATAATTAATGGTTTGTTAATTGGACATTAAAATAAAGTGTGACCAAGTATATAAACATAATTTAAAATAGATATATTTTCTGCATAAGATATTACAACTCATTAAGACAGCAGATAATATATATATATATATATATATATATATATATATATATATATATATATATATATATATATATAGTTTTTTTTTTCTGAGAGACAAGACATAAAATGTTATTTATAACTGATATATATATAACTGATATATATATAACTGATATTTGTTGAAATGTTATTAAGTGAGAAGAAAGGGACTGTGGAGTGATACGAGAAACATAAAACTAGAATAGCTTTGTAGAAAACTAATTACCATTGACAAAGAACAATTATACAGTTTAGCGGCATATACTGTATATATAGATATATATTGTCTTGGGAAAGCTCTGTTATATGGTGGATAACATCTCAGCCAAATATGTGTGGGTTAAACGCGTGTCCTGTTCTCACACAAAGAATCTAAGAAGATTTCTCCATGGCATTGTTTAATTCAGAGCTCCGAAAGCCCTAAAGAACTCTATTGCACACTATTGCAGCCAGATGAAGAGAAATAGGAAATGAGACAGAGAAATAAAGAACCAGGATAAAACACAAAAAAGTCTGAAAAATGGAGACACAGTCACTCATGGACAGAGAAAGCATACGCTGAGGAAAATTAGATTTCAAAGCCAATTTCAGACGCATAGATATGTGGTATTAACAGCTCAGTATTTCAAACAACAGCTTTGTGTGAGGATTACAGTCAGCGGACGTTCTATAATTAGGGCTCATAGAAACCTCCGTTCTTTGACATACATTAGCACACAACTGCGCTTACACACAGAAAACATGTTTTATGAAATGAACAAACCTCTATATTGAAGGAGCTACACTGACACAATTTGCGTAATGTATATTTGAGATTCAATATTGTTTTATTTTCATTTTATTTCCACAATTTGATATATAGAAGAATACGACTCTCACCTGCACCTATAACTCTCTCTATACGTATAGTGGAGGCATCGATTTCCTTGGCAAAATCTCGGACGGCTTGATTTGGGTCCTCGTATGTGTGGGGGTGAATATACGTCCTGCTTCCTGGCAGTTTCACTGCAATAAGAAAAAAAAGAACACATATGATTTTCACACAGGGATTTTCAGTCCAAATGAATGCCAAGACACGACTGCACCATAAACCCAAACAGCCTCCTAAAAAAGTTGGAAAAGATAAACTCTATGGCGAGGTTGAGCATGAGGGTTTTTGATTTATATAGCACTCTCTCAGCCGAGACTGGAAGAGAGACCTTTTACATTTATGTTACCTCTAAAAACAACCGTTTGTTCTGACAATCCATTATGTATGAGTGTTTTGTGTGTGTGTTTGTGTGTGCTATTTTGGCCATCGTACCTCTCCCGTTCTGAAACTGCATTTTTTCTTCATCTGGATCTTGCTTCGCTTTAATGTAGCCACAATGTCTGCAACACATAAAAAAAGATAAAAACATCACCTATAAAAATTTATATTTTTATAAACCAGCTATAAAATTGCCATTCAGGACTGTATAAGAGTCAGGAAAAGATTATGATTATGTCCATGCTGCCGAAGAGATGAAGATCCCTTCATATATTAGACTCAGCTGTAACATTAATCACTGTTTTCCAGTCCATATATACAGCATTAATTGAGTTTGAACACATTTGAATGAGTATGCCACCTAAAACATGAACAAAAGTCTTCAAATGAGAGTTTGAGGAAGTGTATGCCCTGATAAAAGTTAGTCTTTGCATGTGTATGAGTGTATGTGTGAGTGTGTGTGTGTTGAGCACACTAGCACATCTGTGAGTTAGTCTCCGAGGGCACGTTGGAATGTCTAAAAATACCCACTGGTGTTCTGGGTCTCCGTGGGTACGATTCTGAAACCGTCTGCCTTCGCCTGCAGCAATATAGTGCAACACACCCAGTATAAAATCTCCTAGAGGCTTAGCAACATTTTAAACATCACTGCAAAACAACAGCCACCCTCACAGTCATTTGTCAACTAAATGCAGTTGCAGTTTACGCATTAAAAGACCCCTGAAGCGTGCCTCCTAAAGGCATTTCATTTAATGAAATTAAATAGTAGCTGTTTCACATTTCAATTGTACAAGTTCACCTTTTCATGCAATCCATGTTTGACTTTGCATCTGCGATGGGAGACTGAATATGAGACTAAACTCAAGCTCACATTTCCATCGTGAACTAAAAAGGTTTATATAAATATATACACTCTAAAAAACGCTGGGTTATTTTTTCAACCCAAATGCTGGGTTGAGACCGCTGGGTAAGGACGTTGGGTTGTTTAAACCCAATTTTGGGTTGAAAATTAGTCTTCATCATAACCCAGCGGTGCTGGGTTGGGAACGCGGACCTGAAGGAGAGCACGCATGTCACGTCAACATCGGACGACACCAGTGCGAGAAGCCGCCATTTTCTCAGCCTGAAAGAAGCGAGAAGCAAGTGAAAGACGTTACGGTAAGTAAAGATTAAAGTCATCATGAATGATTAAAGTCATCATTCAATGTTTGTGTCCGGGAGTATTTTGAGGTTTTATGGAAGGTGGAAATAGTCCGAAAAGAGCTTATATTGAAAAATACACGGACGTGGTTTTCGCCTCAGAAACGGAGGTCTTAATTACTGAACGGAAGAGATCCTTTTAATATAACGTCCGTGAGTGTCTTATGTCATATTTACATAAGATTTTACAATGTCTGCACTTTTTGAGGTGTTAATAGACGGTTATTATGTTAATTCGTTATCTTATTTTTCGCAGTTAAACTCAATGTAGTTTCCTAAAGGAAACGGCGTTTTGTAATAGACTAACGTTAGCATAATTATTTTGAGGCTGATGAAGTGATGATTGTTAAAAGTAATATTTTGTATGTAATATTTCAGACTTGTTGAGCTTGTGTCTTCATTGTGCCCGCACCGGGAGTAAAGGACACAGAAGCCTGCTTGTGTGAGGAGGCGATTTTCTCAGCTACTTCAGAAGAGAGGGAAAGACGGTTTTAAGGCAAGTAAACTTCATAATTCCATCATGTTATCATTTTATTTTTTTACTAAGACTAAAAGAATGTTTGTTTTTGTAGATGTTGAAAGCCAGAGACATAGGAGAGCATCATTCTTTTGAGATTGATGTAAGTTATTTTTAGAAAATAAATGTTTCTGTTGTCTCCTGCCTGTTTACTTCACATTTTGATGCAACAACAGTGTGATTACGTGTTCATATTTTATTTAAACCATTGATGTCCCTTTTTTTTCATTGCAGAACTCAAACTAACTTTGGAGTTAAGGACACAGCAGCCTGCTTGTGTGAGGAGGAGGCGATTTTCTCAGCTTCTTCGGAAGAGAGGGATAGACAGTTTAAGGCAAGTAAACTTCATAATTCCATGTTATCAATTTTTTTTTACTAAGTTATGTAAACCATTGATGTCTGTGTTTTTTTCATTGCAGAACACAAACCAACTTTGGAGTTGTCTGATTTGGAGAGTCATCATTCTTGGTCTTCCTTTCTTAAAGGAATAGTTCACACAAAAAAGTAATTTACTTGCCCTCATGTCATTCTAAACCTGTAAGACTTTTTTCTCATCATTTTTGGTTAATCCAATGAGAGTCTAGATAATCAGTATTTTTCAAGCTTCAAAAATACAGTTATTGTAGAAGTAATCCATGCCAATATTTATATATGAATAAATCTTAAATTATATGATAGCGAACATGTCTCTTCAGAAGAAAATATTGGTCTCCCAGACTTGCAATGGAGGACAACAATTAAGAGAATATTAAATATATTTATTTGTGTTCCAAAAATTAGCAGAGTTTGGAACAACATGTGGTAAAGTAAATTATGACTATTTTCATTTTTTGGTGAACTAACCCTTTAAAGAGCAGCCCTCCACGTACATGGAAATTTGTGAGGTATGTGAATGTCATGACTGTTTTAATGTTTCAGTAAAGTAGTAGCTTTCTGAAAGCAGTATATTTATTTAAACAATATTACATGCCCTCACACTAGTGCTGCCATTCTAGCATTCTAGAGCGCTGTGGTAGACAGACATTAAACAACCACACAAAGTGATGTGGATGTACCTCTATCTGAAAATGGACAGTTTAATTAAATGTTTTCTTTTTTCAAATGTTTTTCTCTTTTTAGGCCACTGATGAAGAACAGGCAGTGACTGGGATGAATGCCGGTCAAAGAGGAGAATGACATTTCCCCAAAACTGATGCAACAGTGGTTTTAAAGGAGGACGCTGCCCTGGATGTTGTAAAATAATTTGTGCTCTGCATTTATCCCATCCTAAGTGCACACACACAGCAGTGAACACACACACACACCATGAACACACACCCGGAGCAGTGGGTAGTCGTTTATGCTGCGATGCCCGGGGAGCAGTTGGGGGTTCGGTGCCTTGCTCAAGGGCACCTCAGTCGTGGTATTGAGGGTGGAGAGAGCGCTGTACATTCACTCCCCCCTTCTTCATGAGTATATCAATTATGCTAAAGAGATCATGAAAATTGACAGTGATGCATGATCTGCATTCATGGACTATGAAACAAACTGTTGGTGTATAATTTGTAAAAAACAAATGTTAAATGCTTGTTCTGTGTTGTTTAGTAGAAATGGAGTTTACACTCTCATTCATACACATGCCCACATTCTTTTACACACATGCTTCTGATAAATGTTATAATATCAGTGTTAATGTTGTGGTTTATTTGTGTACTCTCATGCCAGAATAGTTTGTAAAGAACTTAACTATTAACTAATTGTACAATTATTGTATAATAGTGCTTTTGTATATTTTTATACAATATATAAAATTTACCAAAAAAAGTCAAATTTGATCTTAAGTTATATTCAACATATGTTCAATGCTTTGTTTATAAACTCTGTAGCTGTTAATGCCATACTTTTCTGCATTTCTTCTTACATGTTACTTTTTGACTGTTTTCTCTTGTTGTTTTTAATAAATATTTATCTTTTGATACTCATTCTTTGTGTGTAAAAGTGATTTTAAAATGAACAAGATTTATAGGTTTAATGCCTAGTTCGATTTGGGTTCATTTTAGCCTAGCAATGTAGTCATTTCAAACCATAAAAAAAGCAACCCAGCATGCTGGGTTAAACATAATAACCCAACTCGTTGGGTTAAAATAACCCAGCGCTGGGTTCATCCCTTTTTGACCCAGCGCTGGGTTGCCAAAATAACCCAAATTGGGTTGTTTTTAACCCAGCAGTTTTTAGTGTATATATATATATAACGTATGTAGTACATAAGTAAATAAATAAATGGTGCCAATAATCAAAATAAAAAAATAACATTCAACATAAAGTTGAACGAAAAAACAAACAAACATTTAATAAAAACAAGGTGCCAGTAATTAAAATAATAAAATAAACTTTAAAAAATCTGATTAAATCAAACAAAGTTAAAAGAACAAATGAACAAATAAATAGTGCCAGTAAAATAAATAAATAATAAAACAAAACAAAATAAAACAATTTGTAAATGTTCAGCTCCGGTGCCATGTGTCAGAGACAACAAAAATCTTTCTCTATTCAAGATATGAGCAATATTAGCATGACTGGAATTGATTTTGAGATGTTACCAAGATGCCGAATGAACTAACCTGCCTTTGAATGTGCCTAGAAACCCATTTCTTTACCTTAGAGCAGGTCATGAGGATGCTTGACTGAAGATCTTCTTGAACCGAATCAGCCTCTGCAACTTCCCACATGTAACTGCCTAATCTTTCATGCTCCCTTGCAAACAGCATTACGCTTTAATGAGAGAAGCTATGAGGGAATTACATTTCCCTTCTTCAGGTTCTTCTCTCCCCTGTTCCTGTGCCTAAACTCCCCTCGGTAATTTGTCTCAAAGTAAGAATCACTCATGACAGCTAATCTGAGAAGAAAATGTAGAACTCTCTCATTACAATCAAGGACTAGTACATTTTAAAATCATCTTTTGATTATAATTGGTTTGGGGTGAGTTCCAAGGCATCCGTAATACGCGTGCTCTGGGTTCGGCACGGCGAGGGAGCGGCCGAGCTCGTGATAAGAGTCGGCAGCAGGGAGACAGATGAGCTGGAGGCTTCTGGCTTTTAATTTGGCAGTAATGATGAGGAGAGGGGCCGCCCATGCCAGGGTCACAGGAGCCCAGCCATGGCGAGTTGGCAGGCTGGAGCTGTGATTGCGTGGCAGAGAAAAGTGAGAATGATTCTGTCTTTGGCAAGTGCACCTCACTCGCACACATGTGTGTGTACACTACATAGTGGAACTGATTGCCAGTGTTCATCATGCTCCATCACTTCAGTTTGATGCTGATTTTATTTGGCTGAATCAAACACAAGGTTGTCATCATGTAAACGCCACTAATTGGCTGGACGGATGGATCCCCCTGTGCGTGCGTGTGTGTGTATGTGTGTGTGTGTGTGTGTGTTTGTGTATGTGGAAACCTTGACTCATCTCGTCATTGATGTCAAGGAGAATGAAGAAAAATGTGACATAAAACAAGATGAATGGCAGAAGGTCATCAAAACTAGAAAACAAGCCATTCATTAAAATCTTAACTTTATTGTTTTTCTTGAACGCAATCTGACAAATGGGAAAATATCAGCAAATTTAACAGCTGTTTATTATGACAGCACTCAGCTATGCTATCAGGAAAGTGACACAAGTGCACACCAAAATACTGTGTGTGTGTGTGTGTGTGTGCATATTGTGACAAGATTTTGCATTAGTTTTTTAATGTTTTGTTAGGGCTGAATCCAATGCCATCATCCTTTTATAGAGATGCTTGAAAGCACAACAATTACATTTGCAGCACTTTAACATCTCACTTTCTGAAGGTTTGTTAGTGTGTCAGATGGCATTGTTAGTCATGTTTGAGTCTTGTGTTTTGAAAATAGTTAAAAGCATTACAATTTTATGCATGCCATAGACAGAACGATAGATAGATAGATAGATAGATAGATGATAGATAGACAACAACTAATTAAACAATACATAGTAATGACAACTATATTATGATAGAACAATAGCTCAATAGACAGAACAAACGACAGTTCGATGAAATAGAATGAATGAAAGAACGGCAAAATGGACAACAGAACAAGCAACAGATAGACAGAACAAACAAAAGATAGATAGAAATAGATAGAAAGCTGTAGATGGACAGAATGACAGATAAAACACATGTTAGGATGAAAAAGAGAGCAAACGAGTGAACTAACAAACAAACAAATTGTTAAATTTACAAATTATTCATTATCAAATAATAATATCTTTATTGGGGTATCAACATAATATTATATAAATGAGAAAACGTGCAATTTTTTTCCCCCTTTAAGTAAAAAAAAAAATAATAAAAAAAAATATTAGTTACTTGTTGGGGAAAGGGAAAGGGAAAGGGAAAGGGAAAGGGAAGTGGTGTGTTGGCAACTAGTTGTACAGGCATCCTATTGTATGACCCCACAATATGATTCCATTTGTTGTAGAAAGCCAATAAAGTCAAGACAGAGTCATATTGAAATAATAGGATTCTTCCTATAGTTTGTACAATGCAACCGTGTCTACAATCAGTTTCTGTTTTGAAATGAAAATGTGTGCATTGTGTGCCGCATGTCAAAAACGAGCATATATTTCCATTACATAAAGTGTGTATGCGGATATTGAGGACCACAAATCTTATGAAGCTGTTCTCACTGTAAGTCCGTATGGCTGACAGGCCTCTCAGAAATCTAATGAGAAAAAGAGCATCTTATATTGACAAAATGTCTCTCCTTGAAGAACAAAGCAGCGAGCATCACCCTGATGAACGACTCCAATCTTCCAGTGTTCCTCCAATAAATGAACGAGCGCTGCTTGCTTTTGTTGAGCAAGGCCTCTGCACTTTCAGTACGGCCTGAACACCATGAGGACAAATCACTTTGTGCTCCCTAATGCACTCTCGCTCTCTTTCTCCAGAACATTCTGCCACACAGAGCAGACAGATATGAGATGTTCGGTACACCGGGGTCTGCTATTGTACTTTGCTGACGGGAGAAAAAAAGCTGTTTCCGCTCTACGTGAAGGTCTAGCACATTTCAGCTTCATATTTCCTTGTTCTCTGAGTCGCACACTCAATTTACATATCAATTTACCTTCCCGGTCTAATATGCTGTCACATGAGCGCCGTTCTTCTTCATGACAGCTTCCAGCTTTCTGTCCTGCAGACCATATACTGTGACTTCTAAAAGAATAGTTCACCTAAAAATGCAAATTCTGTCATCATTTATTCACCTTCATGTCATTCTGTATGACTTTCTTTCTTCCATGATTTTAAATTTTAAACAATATCCTGGCCACTCTTTTGCCAAAATGCATCATAAAAGTATAATAAGAGCAGTCCATTCAAATCAGTCATCTAAAGCCATTCAATAGCTTTGTGTGATGAACAGACAGAAATTTAAGTTATCAAAATCTTGACATCCAACATAGCTCTCACTGACATGTTCATGAGATTTCATATTTGAAATAAAGATATCTGATCCATAAACTAATCATTTTGAGTCTAATATTTCCAATGAACTGATTGTTCACAGAACCATCTGAAAGATTTGTTCACTTATTGTTTTTTGTTTTTTAATTACATAAAGCTATCGCATTGCTTCAGAAAACTTGGAATATAATACACTTTTTTTTTTTTTGGAGCTTGACTGCACCCAACTTTTAATCATTCTTACTAACAGAAAACCATTTTCAAAAAAATAACATTTTTAAGAAGAAATAAAATCCTAAGTGTTTGCAACAAATAATCTTGTCTAAATAACTAAATAGTGACAGATTTCTATTTTTTTGGTTAACTATTCATCACCATTTGTCTTATTCTATCACTTTAACTCTTATTTAGATTCAAATAGCTTTATTAGTATAGTAAAATTGAGGTTTTACATTGCCAAAGTACAGTATCATTAAATATACACTACTGTTAAAAAGTTTGGGGTCAGTTGATTTTTATTTTTTGTAAAGATATAGTACGATCTAATCTTGATATAGTATGTTTGTCATTTTATGCATGTCGCATAATGTTTCAGTTATTTTTATTCTTTCCTTCTCTCTTATCTGACCTTTTCACTTTTTGGAACTTCCATCACAATCGTTTCTCCTCTCCCTTCATCTCTCTCGCTATATTTTCCCATCTACATCTTGACACTCTGAGGGTTTGAGTCGGAGCAGAGCTGATGATTGTGCTGACAGTGTGCTTTCTGCTCGGAGCTCTCAGTTGGGCTGCAGCATACTAACACTATTGAAATGAGACTTGGGGAGAAAGTGATCTGCTGTAACAGGAACCCTAGAGCTGTAGAGCCCATTCCCATCAGCCTCTGCCCTGAGCACCGAGCTGACTAAGGCGCTTTTTGATTCCCCCATCTCTGCGAGGTGCCTGGTGTGAAAAACGGCTCTCCCCAAAACAGAATTTCTTTAGGATCAAGAACGCCGGCCAGACAAAGACGGCGGCGTGATCAAATGGAAGGGAAATTTCTCCTCTGTGTGAGTTCAGATGGATGGTTTTTTTTACGCCGAGACTCCTTTAGAAGAAAGTTTGATACCTTTAAACTGAGTAAATATGGATGTAAAGGGAGGCTTTGAAACCAAACAGTCTCAAATTGAAATGTGAATCTAATGGAAGTTCAAAGGCTGGAAAGACACAAAGGAACTTCTCAACCTTGACTGAACCTTCTCGAAATTCAAACTTCGGACAAATGACGACAAACAAGCTGCATAATGAGAAATATTTCATATGACAAGCAGGTTTCTCTATATTCAGATCAGTCGATCAAGACAAGCAGGACTACAGAAATAGGAGGATGGGTCAGGGTTCTCCTCTATCCTCCTGGCATTCCATTCATCTCCATTAAAGCCTCCCTAGCCACATGTCCTTGCCAACTGTTTCTAACTGACTTGCAATTAGGTGAAAAAAATGGTTCAGATATTCCCATGACTGCCGCTGCCCTTACCCTCGCGCTTCAGCAGTGTGCTGAATTACGATCACCTCATCTGGTTTAATTCATCCGGCATCTCATTTTACAAACACAAAGTGGACCACCGTAGAAACGGGAGCAAGAGAGTCGGCATCAAGTAAGCCTTTCGCTAAAGATTAATCAGTGACTGTTTGGTCAAAGCAATGACCCTTTGAAATACCAGTCAGTTTATAATAAACTTGAAATTAAAACTTCCTTTTTGACCTTGATTTTTATTCAAAAGAACATGGATGTTTATCGTAGGCTTCTGCAAAATACACACATCTGACCTCCACGCTGACCTTCTCTACTGCTCTGTTCCACCTTTAAAACATTCTCCTCATCTCAGAGTGATGAATGGCAGGCGGTCTTAAATGTTGACTTCCTGTTTGGCGCGAGTCTGGGCTGGGGAAGAGCTGTAAAACCTGAAAAGAGCCTGCAAAGGGCACAGCATGAAGTTATTTCCTCCCATAATGCTTAATTGCTTGTTTGATTACCTTGTGTTTTCCACAGCATTAAAACGGGAGGTGACCAACCTTAGCCTTTCATTTGACAATAAGCATGTGACCTTGAGATAACCGCCCATGCTGATGACACAAAACAGCTATGGTCAAGCTAATATGTGGATTTTATTTTTTATTAATGGGAGAACTAGAGAAGCGTAGGAGACAAAGTGACCTTCTCAGGTCTGCAACATGTCTACAGCCAATTCATGCAGCTTATGCTGGAATTCTAAAAAGGCAATTCTGGAACGTTTTAGCAAATCTGGAAAATAAATAAAAATAAAAAATAAAAATCCTGTCATTAATTACTCACTACTTGTGTCATTACTTACTCACCCTCATGTCATTCCAAACCTGACTTACTTTCTTCTGCAAAACACAAAAGATTTTGTGATTTTTTAAAGAATGTTTCATCTGTTTTTGCCCAGACAATTAAAGTCAGCGGGGTCCAAAGCGACACTGGACCCCATATACTTTCAATGTATGGACCAAAAAAAACAAAAAAACAGTTTGGAACGACATGAGGGTGAGTAAATGATAACATAATTTAATGTTTTGGGTGACTACAGCATGCTGATCTAAAGAACCTACAATCTCACATCAATTATTTTTTTAATCTCTAAAGATCTCTACAGTCCATATAACTCAAATGTACAATAAAAAATAATGCTTGATAAAAAGAGTTGAACCTAAGGTACTACAATGAACACTGAATAACTTTGATTTTGAAGACTGCTGCATAATAAGTTGCGTTTATACGTTGTTAACATCTGAAGCGAAGCGCTTTTGGTATAATTCAGATTAGACTGCAGTGTCCGTGTTTGAAGTCAGAATCAAAGTAAATGCTTTTGAGAGGCCTCTATTACTGATGAACAAAAAAGAAAATTACGCGAATGATCTCGTCAACATTCAGTAATGAAGAAATTCAACAAATGACAGCACTTTGTTCTGAACCCTTTGTTCACTACTGTCACGCCAAGAAAGAGAGAGGGAGAGAAATAGGAATAGGATTTGTTTCTGGGCTTCAGAACATCTACACCGCACACAATGCAGAACAAAAGAGAAGTTACAACAACTTACACAGTGTCTGTACAAAATTAATCACGAAAAATTGACAATGAAGCTGAAAGGGATGCACAGAGATGCTCTCCAGTGCTCTGTATTTTTGGTGAGGGAACGTTTTGGCCTGCAGTGTCTGTCAGCAGGGCTGATTAGCATAAACGACAGACTTTTTTTCAAAGATCAGACGATTTCTAATCATTCGGTGTGTTTGCCACAGTGCTAATAGGATGGAGACGGACAGAGAAATGCCTCCCTAACGCTTTCATCACGCGGAGTGGCTCTTCAGATTAATGGCAATCAGCAACACCCACGGCTTCAGCTCACAGGAGCCGTCATCGCTGCACTGTACGGTCATTACATTATCAAGCAATAACAGATAGCCAGAATGAATGCGAAACAAAATGCTCGTCCCTCGTCTCTTGATCCCTCATTTCTTTAAGCTACTTTCTCTTGGCTCCTTTCTCTGTTGGAGGAGACCTGGCAAACCTCCAAGGTCTGTGCTTGCTATTTAAAAAAAAAGATTTACTCCAGCTAAAATCATTATTAGTGAAGTGAAGAGATTAAATTGTGATATGTGCTAAATTCCAGGATGTGTTTCTGATAGGTGTGGAGAAACATCTCATTTGTTAACGATTCATTACAGTAATTGAGAATGCAGGAGAGAAAATTGCGGTGATAATGATCCTATTTCTGAGAGCCGCTTTTTATTAGTTTGATTCAGTACAGCAGTCAGAATCCAATTAATTAAGGAGTCTGACCTCTGACATGATGACTAGTGTCGTCCTAATCTATGCAGGGGCCACACATGTAATAAAACTCTCATTTGCTAATCGGCCCAAAGAAAATGAAAGGACATAAAGTGCATGCCTTTGTTTTGGTGAAAAACAACTGTGTAAATTAGACTAAGCGTGATAGCAGGTTCATTTTGGTTGACTTTTAATTAGAGATAATAAATACTAAGGACACAAATTGTGAAAGGTTATTTATCCAGTTAATTGTGAAAGCAATCTTTAAAATTATAATAAAAAAAAGAAAAAGAAAAAATATTGCTATTATTATTATTATTATCATTATTATTATTATTATTACATTTCTACTGCCAGATTGAAGGAAATTATTAACAAAAGCACTATATAAAACAGTATAACAACAACATTAATAAGTTATATTATACTAATGTAATAAAATTGTAATATAACATTTTCATAAAGCATAATACTACTACTACTAATACCAATACTACTACTACTGCTACTACTAATACTACTACTAACAATACAATTTTCATAATACAATATTTATATAATAATATTATTGTATAATGAATAATAATAATAATGATAATAATAATAATGCATATTTTCATAAAGCATAATAATAATTATATTTTTTATAAAACAGTCATTGCAGAATTATTATTATTATTAATAATATTACACTTTCATAAAGCATAATAACAATGCTATTTTATAATAATAATAAAAGTATTATTATTATTATTATCTCTGAAAATGAATCATATTTCTAATGCCATAACCTACACCTACACCTAACTTTCTTTTGTTGTTCTCAGCAAAGTTTTCTGAGGAAAGTACTACAGTACATGGAAATTTACCCTCCCTCCCTGAAGACTTAAAGCTCGATCCACACAAACAGGCCTGTCACCTCTTTCCTAGCAAGAGGTTTAAGATTCCCTTCCTGTATAATTGTGCTTGACAGGCCGGCAGCTTGCTTTGCTTTCATTATCTCAGTGTTTACTTCTCTTTTATGCTGACTGTGCGATATTTCAGTCGCTACTCAAATCGCACCGCTCAAAATGAACTGAGCTATAGTGCCGTCCATCCTATAGAAACAATTATAGCAGCGGCACCGCTGCCAAAGAGTGCTTTTACACACAGTGAGTATATTGCGGTGAGAGGCCAGTCCATCACGTTAAGAGGATGGGAGAACCATTACACCTCTGGATAAACGTGAGAAGCATGTGCGTGAATGTGTTTGCACATGTGTGTGTAAATGAGAATGCACTGAGAAGGGCCCGCTGGCTATAGACTTGGAAACTGAGCTCCTATGAAGCTTTGTGTTCACCATTCCAACTTTTATAATGGGACATCTCTTCAATTTATAAATAGTTTTGGCTCTAAAACATAATTGTCTGTTGTGCTATAATTTCAGGCATGGAAAGGTGCTTTGGTGAGTCTGCTAGCAGCGCAGATGCATTTATACCAGGGTAGAAAAACAAAGAGCCAAACATTAAATTGTTAAATTGGTGCCATTTGGCCAATCAAAGATGTCACTTCGATGTTACCACGCACAAGCACACTTGAGGTAAAACTGAACATTTTATGCAGAAATCCATTATGAACATGGCAGCGCAACAACCTGTTCGACAGATAATGGGAGGATGAAAATTATCGGAAACATGTTGGAAAGCATGAAGTGCTCTCAGCTTCAGGTTCTTTAAAGAAACGGTCTACTCGCATGAGAGTGAGTGAGCGTATGAAGCACACTTTCCTGTCATCATTAAGTTTTAAGAATAACCCAAGGCCTGTAGCAGATGCTTCGAAGATAACATCTCATTGACAAAGAGCTGCCGCTTCTGTCTGATTAGATCGGCTTGAAAATCTTCCTGTGCACTTCATCTTTCATTACAGAGACAAATCCATCTGTGCCATACTAGCATCATCAAGGAGATAAGTGAATGATCTCTTGTAAAATCTCAAATTATTTCCACCGTCATGACAGACTATATCTGAAAAAGGTGGTAGAGGAGTTTAAACACACAGTATTCACTTAGAGTTGTACCGGAGACATTATAAGAAGGGAAATAAATGGGAAAAATCATGATGCACAAAATGGCAGCTCTAGAATTTAAAATCCCAATTTGTTTTCTCGAGAACAAGCATGCACATTTAATTAGACATGCCTGGAAATAAGTTGCAGGATCATGCAAATACTTTTCCAAATACTTTTACAGTTACTCATGCCATTGTAGAAATTCAATATTTGCAGTCGATCTTAATGAATTTATTCCAAAAGTGTCCAAAAATCAGGAACTACTGAAATAAATCATGCATATAATATGTATATAAATTATGTATATAA
The DNA here is from genome assembly GCA_027422415.1 of Schizothorax lantsangensis. NCBI lineage: Eukaryota > Metazoa > Chordata > Actinopteri > Cypriniformes > Cyprinidae > Schizothorax > Schizothorax lantsangensis. The sequence goes on along the minus strand of CM049845.1, from coordinate 28,325,695 downwards.
TAGGAGAAATACGCAACATTTAGCTGGTCATGTGATCTTAACATAGCGCCCCCATGAGGCAACATTCTATACAGAAAATATGTAGGCCATTGACAATTCACTATGATTTAAACATTTTTATTTGTTATCAACATTTTTTTAATTTTTTTTCACACATAACATAACATAACATAACAACATCCAAAATATAACAAAACAAAACAACAGACATATACTCAATAGCTCAAAGTCAAGTCAAAAGGGAGGGAGAGAGGGAAGGACAATAAAAACACAAAACAAGTCACTCCTCCATACAATCACGTACATCAAAAAGAAAACACTGCCAAGCATCAATGGTCGAAGGCCTGGCCCCACCAACTCGCGCCGTTGTACATTCACATGACACTATTTGCAGGAGGTTACGGATCCAATATGTTTTTCTACACATGTGTGGTGTAAACCAGTTCTGTATTATTGTCTTCTTCGCAGCTGTAAAACCAGCAAACAACATTCTCTTTTGCATTGAACTAATACAGAGACCTGAATCATCATTAAGAAGACACAAACTTGGGTTAACAGACCAATCAATTCGCAGTAATGATGACAAAACCAGGTTTACATGTGCCCATAGACTGATGACGACAGGACATTCCCAAAACATATGCAGAAAAGTGCCTGATGATGCAGTGTTACATATATGGCAGTTCAAATTTGACTGTAGTTTCATTTTAAATCTTTTGTAAGGAGTTATGTATGCTCTATGAATGACTTTGAAGTGAATAAGACGATGAGCCAGATTTTTAGATGTTAAACTGAGATTAGACCACACTCTCTCCCAGTCGACAGATAAATTAAGGTCAGATAATTCCCTATTCCAAATAGTTTTAATAGAAAGAGGTTTTGTAATGCAATCAATAATTTTAGTATATATTAAGGAAACAGATGGCCGACAAGCAGATGGTGCAATCCAGTCCCGCATAGGATGAGAGGAAATGGAAGAAGACCAAGGAACGCCATACGCTTTGAGAGCAGAACGCAACTGAAGAAAGACAAAATATGCGGAAGCTGGTAGACAAAATTTGGCCCTCAATGTCTGAAATGAACAGAGGCCCTGGTCATCATATATATCACCGCACGTGTTTACACCTAAAGAAGACCAAGAGGGTTGGACAAATGGAGATTTAAACATTTTTAAAAGTACAATTAAATTTGACAGTTTTAAGTTAATGGATACGTTTCTTTCAAACTCGCAGCTTTTCACTTCACAAGACGTTAAAGGGATAGTTCACCCAAAAATGAAAATTCTGTCATTAATTGCTCACCCTCATGTTGTTCCAAACCTGTAAGACCTTCGTTCATCTTCGGAACACAAAGTAAGATATTTTTGATGCATTCCGAGAGCTCTCTGACCCTCCCATAGACAGCAAGGATCCTTACACGATCAAGGCTTAAATGTAGCAAGGAGATCGTTAAAATAATCCATGTGACATCAATGGTTCAACCATAATTTTACGGAGCTACGAGAATACTTTTTGTGTGCAGAGAAAACAAAAGTAATGACTTTATTCAACAATTTGTCTCTTCCTCTTCACCCTATAGTGCCACCCTATAGGACTCTCATTCTGATGGCACCCATTCACTGCAGAGGATCCATTGGTGAGCAAGTGATGTTATGCTAAACTTTTCTAAATCTGTTCCAATAAAGAAACAAACTCATCTATATCGTGGATGGCCTGAGAGTGAGTACATGTTCAGCAAATGTTCATTATTGGCTGAACTATTCCTAACTATTTAAATGAGGGAAAATCATCTTTGAGATGCATAATACTGCAATTCATATGAATAATACATTGGATATTTTTTAAAAAATACAGTAGCTATTGATAATTATTCAAAATTAATGTGCTTGATTTGCATGCAGCAGAAAATATAAAAAATGTAATTAAAAGACAAATACTGGCATGTGTAGCGTGCACGCCAAATAATTAGGCGCTCCACTGAGGATACGGCTTAAAAGAGATTATCCTAAAGGATAGAGCGAGTTAGACGTGGGAGTAGAATAGATTTTCCAACTTTCTAATAAGTTGAAAACAAAAATAATTGTCTGGCAATGATGAAAGCAGCAGTGATGTTTGATAAGTCGGAGGGCTAAACTTGCAGGAGTTTCCCAGCCGTTAGCACCCACCTGCCGTATTTTAATTGCTTTTTAGGTAAACAGATTTTTTTTTTTAAAATGTAGTCCGAATTTGATGACTGAACACCGTCTGCCTGCTGTAACACATGCCAGTTTCTCCTGTTGTCCATATACAAGACCACAAATATTCTGTATTCTGTCAGCCAATGTAAGTCCCTGGTGCACTGAACAAGTAAATTAAAATAGCTTTATTTATTTATTTACTTATTTTGATCTCAGCTGCTATTTTATTCACACAAAAACTAAAGCGATCACAGGGAACGTAAATAAGAGAAAAGCTTGTGCACTAATGGCTCCAACTAAAACTTTATTTCTATTAACCAGTGCACTTACAGTTTTATTATTGAGAATTTGTCTGTATGACTGTTTACAAAAATGCATTTTTATGGTATGCTAATCATGCTCGCCTATTTTCATTCAACAAGGGGAATGACGCTAATTAGCTGTATTTCAAACGATTATATTAAAGCATAGATCCCAGCCTCAGTCGTTCTTGTAGGCTACAAGTATTATAGCAGTGGAGCAGGTAATGCTGATGTTAAAATCTCTAAATTATGCATTATCTCTGTGAGCCAGGTGAAGTCATCAACAGTACCAAAATATGCTAATGGTGCAGTAGCTTTAGCAAAATATTGCTCATGTTTTTACAAACAGAAAAGGGAGAAAGAGGGAGGGGGAGAGAAAGAGACAGAGAGAGGAGTATGGGGAATAGAGATTGAAAATAATGAAGTAAAACAAGCTGAATACTGCAAGTCTAACCAGACACTCCGCTACTGTTTGTTCACTTGTTTGTTTGTTCGTTAATGTTTGTTTATTAATTCGCTCATTCCTTCATTCAATTGTTTGCTTATTTATGCGTTTGTTCTTTCACTCATTCGTTCACTCGTTCGTTCGTTGTCATTCGTTTGCTCTTTCGTCCTGGAGTGACTCTTATAAAAAAAGATGGATATACTTGGCAGCTATAATGGTAAGAGGAAACAAAATGGACTCAACAGGTCAAGTGGGATTTTAGCAGACCAATACGTGAAGAGCAGTAAGGTGATTATGTTGTTCGATCTCTCGCCCTGAAATCCTGAGCTGCATGAAATGAAACTATTCTCAATGTTTGAAAGTAAGCCAACAGTTCAGCTCCGGGACATATAGCTGGCCTGCAGGGGTTATTGAGGCCTGACTTCTCTCTGAAGAACGATACTGTTTGCATAATCTTTCTATAGCATGTCAGACAGCTGTGCTACAGTAGAGACTTACGCCTGAGGCCCGTAGCCAAAGGAATAATCTTCTGGCAAACCTGCATACAGTGGAGTAATAAAAAAGACATTTGGGGGCCTCAAATTTGTGGGAAAGACTGTATATCTGCAATATGTTACAGAGTCTACAGTATGGCTTTTCTAACACATTACTACAGTGCGTCTGAATGACTTATGTAGGCCCTATTTAATTAGACATATTATGGACATGTCTACCATTTAAGTTGAGCTATTTTAACTTGACATGGCAATTTAATGTAATGAATGTACAAGATTCATAAAAACAGCATTCAAAAGTTTGGATCGGTAAGATTTTTATTTATACAGTAAATGTCCTATACTCACCAGCGCTGCATTTATTTGTTTAGAAGTACAGTAAAAAGTTTGAGAAATGTTATTACAAATTAAATAAATGCTTTACTTATAATACAGTTTATTTATTTTTTTTATTTTTATTTTTTTTAATTTACTTTATTTAATTTAACAGTGATTACTGCTGATCCTTGAGAACCATTTCTTATTATTATCAATGTAGAAAATAGTTGCTGCTTAATATTTTTGTGGAAACTGCTAATTTTTTTTTTTACGATACATTGATGAATAGAAAGATAAAAAAACAGCATTTATTTGAAACATTATTTTGTAAATCTTTACTGTCATTTTTGATCAATTTACCGCTGAAAAAAAAAAAAAAAAAAAAAAAAAAAAAAAAATATATATATATATATATATATATATATATACACAAACCCCAAATATATATATATATACGTTGACCAATATTTACAAAAATAGCACAGACTGAATGCAAGAGTATGAAGAGTAATTGAAAAATATTTAACAAATACACTAAATAACTACTGAACAAAACAAATCATTGTCTACACAAAAAACAACAGCCATGAGGGTGAGCATTGCCATGAACATTGTTCAAAGCAGGCGATTTGAAATCTGACAGTAATTGTGTTGAAATGTATTGTTCAAGGCACTGAATTTCTTACGACACCTCCAAGGAAAGGAATTTAGAGATGCAACATCTCTGAAAGAGTTCGATGTGCTGACAGTCCAACAGCACACTAAAGACAACACACTGTCAAAACCTCAGAAAATATGCGTCCTTAAATTAATTTTTCAAACTCAAACACTGGCCCTAAAAAATATTAGAGCTAAAAACATGAGACTACTATCCATCTTCACTAATCAACCATCCTTCTTTTCTATTTTGTCCTCTCTTCTACAGTTATTTGAGGAGCACCAATCAACAACGCATGTTCTCTCAATGCATTCTGTTTTCCCAGCTTTCACTCCGGACAGAGAGCTCTAATTGGAAATGCATGAAGCTGCACTGGGTTGTGAGTAAAACCTGCCGAGAATCGCTCTAGTACACCACTTTTTTCTGGTCTTGCGTATTCCAATCTTACATATTTATTGTTTTGCTTTATAGTTGAGTGGTTTGGGATTAATTATTTGTTGCATATGAATCCATTACGTGCATTTCTACATGCTCTCAGCAGGCACACATGGGTCTTTTCTAGTCAATACTGAATAGGGCACTCAGCATGATAGGCAATCACCTTAGATCAATACTAATGTTTTTAGAGACTTCGGGCGAGCTTTGTTCGAGAAAGAAACCGCTATTTAATTCAGTCAGAGTATATTTATTATCAGCATTAATTTATAGGCTCAGTACGTCTCATTCAACTGACTGCACTGTCTTTTCTGCTTCAGCTGTTGTTTGAATAGCAAAGATGCTGTGCAAAATGTCTCCTCAGACTTCAATTTCAAACGCTTTCTTCTTGGTTTTTAGGAGCCTATAAGACACACCTCACCGAGTGCCTGTATTGGGTCGTTCTAGTTCTTTTAAATGCTTCGGCACGGAAGAATCCACACTTCATTTTCTAATTCAAGGTTCAATTTCTTGTAAAAATCGCCATTTGACAGCAGCTCTCAGATCTAACGAACAGAAGTGTTTTATTTTGCTCTGTAATATTAGCCCTCGGGACCAGTACACCTTCCTCCAAGATGGTTTAGAAGGACAGAACAACTGAAGCAAAGGTCAGATGGTGTTAAAAGGAAGTCTTTTCTTACCGTCCGCTCACTACAAAACACGCCACCAGGAAGATAAGGAGCACAATGCCACCGGCTATGGACACCGCAAGGATTGTGGACTGGTTAGGGTCCCCAATGGCCAGCATATCTAAAGATGGAGAAAGAGAAAAAGAGACACATTTGCGTCAGTATTAACCCTCATGTTCTGTTTTTGAGATTGCTTCGCTTCCTGTTTGGCCTTAGAAACCCCAATGAGTTCCTCTGACTTAATCAAAACAAGTTATTCAGGCATGTGATCAGCTAGGGACAAAAAAAATTACATTAAAAACATTAAAAATATATATAAAATAAAAATAATAATAATAATTATTATTATTATTTGTACAGTTATTTTATTAATTAATTTATAAATGTTAAATAAATCAATAAAGAAATACATTACTATTGCAATAATACTATTGTTGTGTGAAATAAAAAATAAGTATTTAATAAGAAGAAGAACAACAAAAGCAAAATAACCAATACTGAAACTCTAATGTTCTGTTTTACACAGGCTTATATACTTCTCTTAACTATTGCATTCGTCAAAATATTGATTATTATGAAGTATAGTGACATTGGTTGTGAAAAATTTATTTGATTTATTCATATTTTATACCAAACAAGTAATATACCATCTTTAACCTTCGAACATGTTATCAACAAAGTATGTTTTTTTAAAGTATGTGGTCTCTTAGACCCCAATGAGGGTTAAATGTCTAGCTTCAATGTCAAACTTTGCTCTGGCTTCCCCTGAAAAACCAGAACCAGCTGCATTTGGCCACTAAATATGTAGAAGAAGGCGGGAGTCAATTTTCTAATTTACGTATGCCATCCAAATAGGTATGTTAACAGAGGGAATAACAGGCTCGGTTTGAAAGTTTCACGGCGAGTATATGGATTTTATGCTGCCGCAATCGACTCATTACTCAAAACAAATACATCATTTATCAAGCCTGGAAACGCATGAGTAACCGCCTCTTTCAGGAAAATGAATATCTCCAGCAACAGGAATTGATTTAGAATTCCACTCAACTCCATTCAGCAATCTCAGTTACGCACCACGTACAGAAAGAGATCGCAACTTTCTGAGTCAGGACCAGATGCATGAAATATGCTAAATAGGAAAAAAAAATATTTTTGCCCTTTTTGACAGTTATTTTGACAGGACAATGAGAGAAATCATTGAGATCACAAACATTGAGAACAGAAGCAAGCAGGGTTCATGGTATATAAAAAACTGGAAACCTTTACAGCCAACTTGCATTAAACATGAAAATGCCATTAGATACTATTAATGCTATTAAATGCAGATTAAATTTAGCCCTAACTAAAATAAATAATGAATTACAACTATAGTACTCTGCAAAAATTAAAAGTAAACTAAAACTAACAATAAGTGAAAATTACCAAAACCCCCTGGAAAGATAAGTTGAAAGTAAAAGAAATTTAAAAATAATCAAAAATTCACTATTATAATAACCTAACCACTAGCCAGTGGTTTCATAAATTGATTTTTCTACATTATCAGACTAAACATATGCAATTTACAGTACTGCCTGTTCTGCTCTGATGTGCATCGTATGAGCAAATACACATGCGGGGTAAGCCGTTTATGAATATCACTGTGAGCCAAAGGCTTAAGCATTTCTCATATAATTAAAAGAGCAATTACTATACTGGACTCCGTTAACTTTCAGCTTGGCAGATCAGGTCCGCTGAGCTCTGTGATATGCTTCCAGAGATGCTCGCTGGGCCGTAGCGTGCTTTAAATTAGGTGCATATACCACAAGGTCTCTGTGTTTACCGTATGCCCCAAAGCCTTTTAAAATGTGCCTCCATTCTTTGATCCCTATCAAAGGAACATTGACTCAACACAGCCTTGTTTGTCCTCACAATACATGGCGACACACACCGTGCTCGCCTCCCAACGAGCATAAGCAGGAGGTTTGGTAAATAAGTCACACACTAGCTCACCATATTAAATTCAAAAGCAGTGTCCTGAAACTCCCAGCATCTGCTCAACAATGGAAAGAGGAACAAAACATGGACAAATATATAGAAGAAAGTAAAATAAATAGGAAACTGTTGATAAAAGCATAGAATCATTACCCTCATGACTGGTCTCCAGCTCTATCTCTCCACCGTAATTGCCGTAGCCTCCGTCAGTGCGCGCCCTCACTCTGAACACATAGGTGGTGCCCGGCTTCAGCCCCTCCACTGTCATTGTGTGGGCTTTGGTCTTCAGAACCGTGTAGTTCTGGTCTCTTTGGTTCTGGAATGGAAAAACAAAGCAACATTCACTTACACTGAGAATTGTTAAGTTGGATTCAGAGATTGAGGATAGAAAATGATGGAAAATGTACAGTTGCATAGCGTTCCTGTCCAATTTTATTGTGGATTACACTACTGTTTAAAAGTTTAGGGTCGATATTAATGCCTTCGAAAGAAAAATGTTCTTATGCTCACCAGGGCTGAATATATTTGATCAAAAATACAATATTTAAAATAGCAATAAAACTATGAAATCAGTTTATTTTTTTCCAAATTCCATTTTTCCATTCTAATTTTTCTATACTCTGTTTTAATGGTTAAATTCAATTTTATTAATCAAAAGGCATGTCTAATTAATTGAAATCATTCAATGTGCCATATTAAATAGCAATTTTTCAAAAGTTTAACACAAATGACATTTTAAGGCCCTATGAAATATGTTTTATCTTTCAGCTAAATAGATTCTGCTAAATAGTTTTTTTCTGGTAAATATGAAGAGATTATGTTCATGTGTTCATGTACTCGGCAGAGGCTGAAAACACTGCGAGCGTCACACGCGCTTCAGTATGTGTGTAGTAAACAAAACCACACGTCTGTGCCATTCATTCACACAGAGCCACGCAGAACATGCAAGATTCATATTTAAATAGTATTTTTGTGGCTTAATATTCACAGACACTGGTCCATATCATGTTTTGAATTGAACTTTTGATTTATCCAAAATTTGGCAAATTCAGTGACATTTCGCATTATACAGTCAATTCTGTTTTCATGACTGGATTCCAACTGATTTCTATTTTTATATATTTTAAAATGTAATTTAATTTCTGTGATTGCAAAGCTGAACTCCAGTCTTCAGTGTCACATGATCCTTCAGAAATCATCCCAATATGCTGATTTGGTGCTCAAGAAACTTTCTTATTATAATCCATGTTGAAAAGAGTTAATATTTTTGTGAAAACTGTAGTACATTTTTTAGGATTCTTTGATAAATAGAAAAGTAAAAAAAAACAGCATTTATTTGGATTATTTAATGGAATTACACATCTATAAAACTTAACAAGCCTTCTGTTAAATGGTTAGTTCACCCCAAAATGAAAATTATGTCAATTAATTACTCACCCTCATGTCGTTCCAAACCCGTAAGACCTTTGTTCATCTTCGGAAAACAAATTAAGATGTTTTTGATTAAATCGGAGACGTATCTGACCCTCCCATAGACAGCAACACAACTGAAATGTTCCCAGGTCCAGAAACGTAGTAAATATATCGGTAAAACAGTCCATGTGACATCAGTGGCTCAACTTCAGTTCAGCTCAAAAACAGCTGGCAACTCTGGTGAGATAGAATTAGCAAGATAATGTATATATAGCAACAATAAATGTATGTGTGTTTTCTTAATTTATCCAGTACCGACAGCAGAACCGATAACGTCAGAGCTTATCGATACTTCGGTCTTTCATAATTTAGCCCCGAGACCGATTTAATACCGGGTTTCGGTACCCATCCCTAAACTCGGGGGAGAAGAATGGTTGAGTAAATTATGTTATTTTTGTATTCTTAGCGCAAAAAAGTGTTCTCGTAGAATCGCAAAACTGAAGTTGAGCCACTGATGTGACATGGACTGTTTTACCGATATATTTACTACGTTTCTGGACCTGGGAACATTTCAGTCTTTGAAACAATTGCCATCTATGGAGGGTCAGATAGCTCTACGATTTCATCAAAAACATCTTAATTTGTGTTCGGAAGATGAGCGAAGGTCTTACGGGTTTGGAACAACATGAGGGTGAGTAATTAATGGCAGAATTTTCATTTTGTGGTGAACTAACCCTTTAAGTCTAACTGTGATGCTATGCTAACAATGTTAACCATTCAGTCTAATATACTTGTTAAAGCTGTTTAAAGTGAACGGCAGGGTGGCAGCACTGATGTGCAGCATGTAGAGCAGCAGAATTTTGAGGTTTTGCTGTAGAATATGACATAAGAGGATTAATGAAGGATATTATTTCAGCAGCATGTTAACACTGTAGCCAGCAGGCATCATATTTTGAGTCATTTTAGAGAGGCAGATGCTGGGGTGCTAACAGACCAGGCCAAGGATTTAATTTACACTGTTTGACATGATTATTGGTGTGATTATAGTTACATGAGTCAGACATCTGCAGTGGTGTGTGAATGTGAGTCTATGAATACTGTGAGTTGATTAATTTTATAGTAATTACCAAGAATGCCAGCTAACACTTAACATGGCAGATTCACTTATTCTCTGATGCATATTGTACACAAAAATGGCAAGAGCTGGCTGAAAGTGCTGGTTTGGATGTGGCTGACTGATTTTTTACTTGCAGTCAGCAGTCTGGTTATGCATTACATTTACATTCATACATTTGGCTGACACTATTATTCAAAGCTACTTGCATTCAAGGTATGAAAAAAAAAAATCTTGCAATATGATCTTATAAACTGATCATATATATCAAGAATGGACAAAATGAGATATTAGATTCCTCAGAGAAATCAGCCACTAGGTACCAGTCATTAAAACAGTCAAAACACCCTTTCAAAATGAATAAATCTCTTCCAAATATTAAAGAGCATCCCATAACCAAATGGGTTCTGGGAAAGACTTGGTCCCTGTCCACCACACCCAGAATGAAGGAGTGCAGAACAGGTTTGTGTTTGAGAGCGTGGGATCATTCCAGTTCCAACAAACACAGCATGCACCACACGATCTCCAATGCCAGACACCCATCTGGGCATTCAGTCTGAGCTGACATCCCATAATCGCACAGCAACCAGTATGTGTGCCAGACTAGACTGGGTCAAACCATTGCATCTGTGCAGGCCTGATGTAAAAAGAACAAAAAAAAAACTTTTTGCCTGTGACCAGACTGTATGCTTTGAAAGGTTAAGAATAGATCTTAGAGGAGATGCCATATTTAATTTCATGGGAATGAAAATAAGGCTGAGTTAGGGATAGAAGTGCAATCTGTTCAATATGTGCAAAAAAAAAAAATTCAGATTTTATTGAACTGAATTTTTTTTAACGTTTATTATTAAGTATAAAATAAAAAATAAATTAACAAATAAAATAGGATGTACTGTATTTATATGCCTCACAGCCTTGATTACTTAACAATTGTGTGCACATGTTAAAAAATATATAATAATAATAAATTAAATTAAATTAAATACTGGATATAACATATACTGGATATATGAAGTACAGCCTGCTCAAAGTATACATAAAATAAAATAAAAAAATATTTTAAATAATAAATAATTTGGATATAACGAAGATCTGCTTGTTCAATGTATATGAATAAAAATAAAATACAAATTCTATCTGATCAGACATCAATATTTAAATAAAATAAAATAAAATAAAATAGAATATTAGCTATAATAAAGCTCAGTTAAATTTTAATACAGGTTCAAGATAAAAATACATAAAAATAAAAAAATCATTACTTATTAACAACTGTGTGTGTGTGTGCATGTTCTCCTTTAGTCTGGATGTGTGTGTGTGTGTGTGTGTGTGTGTGTGTGTGTGTGTGTGTGTGTGTGTGTGTGTGTGTGTGTGTGTGTGTGAGTGAGTCTGTGTATATAGGTGTGTTACAGTGAAGGTATTCTCTTTGATCGGTGACGTCAACCCTGGTTTCATTCTCCCGTTATAATTAAAGAGCTATGCGTATGTGTGTGAGCGGCCGGCTGTGGCGTACAGGGTCTACTGATTGCTTTCATTCCCAAAGGCACGATGATGCTTCAGCCCTCAATTACACATGCCAGGGCTGCCTGGACAACTGCAATCGTTACAGCTTTTAATGGAGGTCAAAGAAGCATGTGTGTAATCTGTGTGTGAGGATGATAACTCGGCCTGTTAGAGTAGAGCAGATGGAAATAAAAGAAGAGAGAAGAAGAAAGGAGAGGAGATGAAAGTAGATGTACCTTCTCATAGTAGATGACTTCATATTCCACTATGACTCCGTTTGGTCTGTCGGGTCCCTGCCAGGCCAGTGTGATACTGTCTTTACTCTTTCTCTCCTTCAGGATCACATTCACTGCAAACAGAGTGAGACAGAGGCACAATGTGATGATGTGCATACAAAATGGTAAAATGATATGGTCTGTAAGTATTCAAGACTGCCTCAGTTCAATCGCAGCTTCTTGACCCACATTGTTTTATTCCAGTTACACCTCTACTGATACAAAATAAAGCCACAGAGAGCTCACAATCCCCTTACAGACGTACAGAGAGTGCTTTACACACATACACACAAGTGAAACCTTTGTCTAAAGAGAGACAAAGGGGGCCACACAACAGCAGGTAATTACACTCTTGAAATACAGTCTAACACCTTCTCTGTCTCTCTCGTCTGTCCCTTCATCTCTCACTACAGCAGGACGGACAGGGAAAGATAATGAGAGGGGGAGGGAGATGGCAGCAGAGACAGCAGGTCTGATATTTGGTCAGATGGTTGGAGGTAAATTCACCTGGTGTCCTTCACCTTTTCTGTGCTCTGAGATCTGTGAACAGCCTTCAGAATTACTCCAGATATAGACACACACACACACACACACACAGAAACTCCTTCATGACAGTAAATTATGTTTAATGTCATTTTCTGTTCAGATACAATTGCTTTAGGTTTCTACACTTTTTAACCAGTTAATTTGTATGTGATTAATGGATAATGATTTTATTTATTATTGGAAAAAAATATTTTAAAGATTGAAATCACAAATACAATACCATTTAAAAATTTGGGGCATTTAAAAAAAAGAAAGAAAGAAAATTAATAGTTTTATTCAGAAGTAAGCATTACATAGATCAAAAGTAACTGATTTCTATTTCAAATAAACACTGTTGTTTTCTATTCAAAGAATCACAGTTTTCATAAAAATATTAAGCAGCAACTGTTTTCAACACTGATAATAATAAGAAATAATAAGAAGTTTCTTGAGCAGTAAATCAGCATATTAGAATGATTTCTGAAGGAATATATTTCCTTCAAAATAATATATTTGCCATCAAAAGAATATTGTACATTTCATGATGAAAAATAAAAGATGAGTTGTTAAATTGTTGTATTTTTCTACCGCTCAAATCAACTTTTTATTTTAAAAAATATTTTATACATAATTATATGGAAATAATAAACACTTATCTTACTTATAGAAATATTTAATAATTACATTAATAATTAAACATGCAAAATCTAATGGTCAAGGCTTTATGTTATTGAGAAAGAAAGAAAGAAAGAAAGAAAGAAAGAAAGAAAGAAAGAAAGAAAGAAAGAAAGAAATGCATTTTTCCCATAGTAGGTATCAATTTTCCACTTTATTTGAGTATTCATTTTAAATATTTTTTTCTTTATAGCTACATTTGAATGATCTTTATTATTATTATATATATTTTTTATAGGTTCTTGATTTGCTCTGGTTTGCTGTGTTTTAAAACGCTAGAACATACACCACTTCATTGTCTAAAGAACTAGAAAGTAACAAATTCTGAAATAAATAAATGAAATAAAAATAAATAAATAAAACTTGCTTGTGGTACTTTAAAAAGTATCTCCGGCTGAGAAAACTTTTTGTGGAAGTTTCATTCTGAAGAGTGTGCCATTAAATGTGAATTTTTATGAGCAGCATTAATTCCTAAATTGCTCTAAACTATATAATATTCGGATTCGGGTTGGTTCATGGTCTGACGTGGCTGAATGTATAAATCATTGGGATCTTTGACCCTGTTCCGACACTAAGCGCTTCTCTCTCAGCATGTGCCCGTTCTGCTCAAGAGCTTCCCTCTACAGCCTGAACACCTTCATACATATTTAATACCTCAGCTGGAGCCTGAGGTCCAATACCACCATATACACATTCACAAACACACATTTAATGAGAACACGCCTGTACTGATGACCTCTGTCGGCCCGTCAGGGGTGTGAGACAGAAATGTGTGAGGGCAGTTGCGTCTTCAGCACATTTTAGCACCACAGAACGAGTCCTGACTGTTGATAAAATATTCGATGACATGTATTATTTAGAAATTTTGGATTACTATGAACTTATGAACTTCCACAGAGGTTGTGTGTATGTGTGAGAGAGTGAGATGGGAATCTGTAAATGCCAATCTGGTCCAACAACAACCCTCTGGCTGTACCGAACCTCAACTTTGTCTGATAGCGAAAGCTGGGACCTTGAGCAGAACAACATTGCCGGGGAAAATCCACAATACGCTGCATCACAAACGCAAACACACACCAGACGCAAGGGCTGTCAAACACTGGAGAGTTTTGAGAGATCTCGTATAATAAAAAAAAAGATAACCTTCGCTGTCAGCATAAAGGGTTGGAATGTATAACATTTTGAATAAGAAAGGGGAAAAACTGAAAAAAGAGACATTGTTTACCTCTCTTGAAACACAGACGCACACACGTTGACTACAAAAATTCCTTCAAATCATATTTGGAGAGTGTTTTGTTTATGAAAATCTAATGAGGACTTCTTCACAGAAAAAACAATCGCCTCAGGCATGCTGGTTTTCAGTTTATCAACATGTAGCGTTGTGTCAGCTTTGGCATTCAAAGTATAACATTGTGTCCTAACCAGGTCCGACACGACGCAACATTTGAATAATTTATCAGTTTTGAAAGCAAAATGCAGCACAAAGTGACAAAATGTCAGTCAATCAGATAGTATTTGATGTTAGGTTTTAAACCATAAGATTTCACTGTCAAAAATATACACCAAGCAACATTTAAACATTATCATGGAAGAAAAGACGCAATCTACCTGTCTGACTGGTGGTGATGTTGACAGTGGCTTGTTGTTTAGGGGTCGGGCTCAGATCGGACACTCCGTTCACCGCCTCTATGCTGAAGGTGTAGTTGGTGTTGGACAGCAGGTCCGTGATCAACACTTTAGGGATCGAGAGACCAAACTGTCTAGGTACGAAATGGACGCTGTTGCTGCAGGGGCTGCATGTTTTGCCGTCGTTGGCGCACTTCCTGCAGTGGACGTTGTAGGTGATGTCCCCTCGGCCGCCGCTGTCTCTGGGAGGACTCCACTCTAAAGTCACAGAGGTGTCGTTCAGGGTGGAGATAGGGTTCTCGGCTGCAGATGGAGGCCCTGGGAGTGAAATAAAAGAGAGAACAGAGTGTTATTTTAATTTACTCAGTTTGTTTGTAAATCCAGTTTGTGTTTGTACTGTATGAATCTACATCATTCTCAACTGGTGGCTGTGACTCAAAAAAGGTCCCAAAAATATAATAAGAAAGAAAGAAAATATATATTTTTTTAAATAAATAAAAAATTATTAACTTAAAAGAAGGAGGATAAAAACACTTCCCGTATTTTTGGTGCTGAAATATGTATGACCAATGGGTCACTTGGTAATTATGATTAACATAAAAACACAATATTTGGTACAGTGTTTGTTTCATGTCTTAGATTGGTAAATCTTTGGCAAATACATGCACAAATTAATTTATGCATTAACAAAACAAAATCAGTTTTCTTACAGAGAAAAACAGTTGGGTTTAAGGTAAACATCCCATTCAATTTCTCCAAAGAAATTAATATATAATCTCTATAATTATAAATCTCTCTAAACCCCCCCCCCCCCCCCCCCCCCCCAAAAAAAAAACATCATATTTGTGCACATATATATTTATATTATTACATTGATTATAATACATCAAAATTAAAACAAAAAAATACAATTAATATCATTCAGTTATTATCACTTGATTACTCTATAAAAATGAACAGAGTATTAATACATCTTAAACATCTTATTTGTGTATATATTTAAACTTTAATATTGTATATTTATTATAATAAATGAATCAAATCAAATATTATTGTTAAATTAAAATCAATACAATTTCTCCATAGACATTGACATATAAATATATATATATATATATATATATATATATATATATATATATATATAGGCTACAAACACACAAATATGATACTTTAAATATTATTATATGCATTATAATGAATACACATTTTTTTGTTTTGTTTTGGTGAACCTATGCAGGGTGGGGTGGTGGCTTTGGGTGACCACATTATGTAAAATGTAATTCTTGAAGTCATTGTAAAATCTAGCAAACAATGCTCATAAAACAACACTTCCACTTGAGCAACTTCTCCTGCACTTTTCTTTTCATTTTTGCTAACCAGAAATAGGAAAACCATACTGTGCAGCACTCTCACTAAAGCAAGCACACTAACTGAGACAACGAGGAACAAATAAATAAGAAGAAAAACCTGCAGGTTCTCCTGTGCTATTAAGCTGTAACTTTAACACTAAATGCTTCCCATATTGCCTTGATGCAGTGCATTAAGGATAATGTTCATTCAAGGAGGACATGATAATGGTAGGTCTAAACAGGTTGTGGGGTGCTGGATAGTGCTGCCAAGGGGTATTGTCTTTAATAACCTGCTAAAGCTGCAACTACGCACAACTCCAGTAAAGTTTTTTTTAACACTACTCTGTTCAGCAGGGTGCCTTTTCATTGAAATAAGTTATCATATGAGTGTGCATATGACAGGAAAATACAGCCAAAAGAAAGTGAATAAGATAGGAATATCCGCCAATGCACGTATTCCACACGGACACAAATTGTTTTTGCAAAGCCTCAGTAATCAAACGCGCT
This sequence comes from Schizothorax lantsangensis, assembly GCA_027422415.1. Lineage (NCBI taxonomy): Eukaryota > Metazoa > Chordata > Actinopteri > Cypriniformes > Cyprinidae > Schizothorax > Schizothorax lantsangensis. The sequence goes on along the minus strand of CM049845.1, from coordinate 28,309,238 downwards.
CATCTCTATTCCTAGAGAGTGATGGCTGCTTTCACTGCTCAAAGGGTTTGAAGAGTCTGCAAGAGAGCTTCAGAATAGAGAGAGTAAATGAAGCAGAGGAAACAGGGGATCAGGGTGGAGGACTTTAAATGTCTGTGGTGATGACATTTCACCAGATCTACTAGCTGCTGGTGGATAGAGAGGGCTCCTCTGGGACACAGATCAGTGTGTGTGTGTGTTTGCGGTCACCTGTGGATGAAGAAGTCTATATGTTTCACAACCTAAAGGTCATTCCAGCCACTGAGATAAAAGAGAGTGTTCTTTTTTAAGGGTCAAAAAAGATCCTTATACACAAAAGTTGTATAAACAAATTTAGAAAATATATTTAATTCCTGTTGGTTAGCAAGGATGCATTAAAACATTCCTATTTCCATGGTATTTTTTTTTTAAACAATGTATCCCATTTCGCACAAAAATATTCAGCAGCACAACTGTTTTAGCATTGATAATAAGAAATGTGCACCAAATCATTATATTAGAATGATTTCTGAAGAATCATGTGACATTGAAGACTGGAGTAACAGCTTCTGAAAATTCAGTTAATAAATTACATTTTAAAATATGTCAAAATAGAAAACTGTTACTTTAAATTGTATAACATTTAACAATATTACTGTTAATAGTGGATTCTTAATCAAATGAATGCAACTTTTATGAGCATAAGAGCATAATGGCCATTTTTAAACAGATTTACCAAGCATTTTGGGATACTGCATAAAAAAGGCTGGATGGAAACACTAAGATGGGCATAACAAATACATAGTCTCGTTTGAGGTGTAAGAGTTAAGACATGCGCATAAACTGAATGAGATGTTGTTGACATGCATGTGTGTGATTTACAGCTGGTTTCTAAGTAATCACATTAGCACATCTTTTTATTTTCATTTTTATTTCCTGGCACATGATTTTCATATACAGTATAAACAGTCTCATTTCACTGCTGTTTCCCTAATTTATTTTATCATTACATTAAGCAAACAGAGAGAGAGAGAGAGAGAGAGAGAGAGAGAGAGAGAGAGAGAGAGAGAGAGAGAGAGAGAGAGAGAGAGAGAGAGTGTGTGTGTGTGTGTGTGTGTGTGTGTGTTTGGGGTGGGAGGTGAGTTTGTGTGCAAGTGTGTGCGTGATGTACTACAACTAAAGGTCATTAAGTGCATCCATATGTTTAACTGCATGCATGATTTGCCTTATCAGATGAATGAGTCTTTTAATTAGGATCTGTCGTATTGGGTTCTTTCATTCTCATTCCTTTCTTTCTGTTCTCCTTTTCTTTCTTCCGCCCTTCAACCCCCAGCACACACACACACACACACACACACACACACACACATATATAGGCAATGACTCACTATCCTGGTCTATATAAGGTGACCTCACCAGTCTTGTAAACGCAGTGCTAAATGTCCAATCTGACGTGATGTATGATGATGAGACAGTGATGGAGGTGAAAATGTACTGAGCCCAGTCTATAAGAATAAATAAGGAAAACAGCCTCCAGCCTCTTCTTATAAACAACCTGTCCTCTATCCCTCCGTTTTTCCATTCTTCTGTCTGTCTGTCAGTCCATGCATAATTAGAACTATCCATTCAACTAACTCACCATCATTTTATCCATCCATGCATCCACCTATTATCCTTATTTTCAAAAATGTATCCATCCATCTATCTAATGTATCCATACACTTATACAGTACATTCATGCATTCCTAATTACCTCCACCTATCCATTCACCCCGCTTTCCATCAGTTCATCCATCCATGGATCTCTCTGCCCATCAACATTCATGCATGATATCTAACACAGATTTATTGGTTTACTGCTGGATCACTCACGGGTGCAGGCCATTGACCGCGGGTCCATGTCAGCTCTGTAAAATCCTTTCTCGCAGGAGCACTCGGAGGCTTTCTCCTGATGGGAGAAACTGTGAGGAGGACACTTGGTGCAGTAAGCATCCATGGAAGAGGCCTTGTAGGTGCCTGGCCTGCAGGCTGCAAAACAGAAACATGAAGACAGAAATGTTAGACATACAGCTTCAAAGAGCACTCCAGTAAAACAACAAACAACAAAAACAAAACAAAAGAAAGCATAACTCGACAAAAAACTAAACAAAATGAAATTAAACAAAAGCTAAATGAAACAAAACAAAACAAAACAAAACAAATAAAAGCGAAACAACATGAAACAAAACACAAAACAAAACATGAAGCGAAACAATACAAAACAAAAAAAACACACAAAATGAAACATGAAAATGAAACAAAAACAAAACAAAACAAAAGGTAGACCAGTTTTTAAAGATTATCTACCAGATCATCTAGGTGGTAATGTCCATAAATGAACATCTTTGCCAACAGAAAAAAAAAACCCCACACAAAACCAGTTTTCACCATCAGAAGCGAGTAAGAGTAGTAGCAAGTTTGGGTCATGACTAACTGTTTGTCTGACCAATGGTAGACTGGATTTGAAAAAGCTGTTTATAAACAGTCATTATTTTTTGGAATTCTTTCAAAGAGGCACAGAAAGTACACACTTCAGCTGTAAATACACATTTATTTTCCCTTTTCAGAGCTGTTACAACATCCTGTGTTCTGTAAAAATGGGTCAGTCAACACGGACTTAAATAACCAGTCGAGAAAAACGAGCCCGAGTGCAGGAATTACAAATAGTTTCTTGTAGCAGAGCGTCCCTAAAGGACTTCGCAAAACCAAAACACATCCTTGAGACCTGGATTCAAATTCCAACATTTCCCTGCCTTAGAGTACACCACGATTATGTTTACAAACTAGAGAATGGCAACCTGACTCTCCCCTCAAAATGTGGCCATTTCTGAAGGGGAAAACAGCTATCTCGCTTGCACTTTTCTATCTATCTCTCTTTCTCTTTCCCATCTTTTTCCAATCTGCCTCTTACATTCATTTGTTTGCCTCAGAGCTCCAATGGATGACCCAATTTCTTGGTCCCTCTGAGGAACCATGTGAAATACGTGTGGAGGAAATCATCCTTATACCCATTTACGAATGCGAAGTGTTCTCACAAACACAGGCCTGAGAGAAGGAGCACGTAGATGAGTAGATGAAGGTGGCGAGTACGACTTTAGCATGGTGCTAGCCTCTCTCTAGCTCAAGGCACCAGTAAAAAACACCACACAGGGCTTCTGCATATTCTAATGTATGCAAATTCGGAGGCTGTGTGAATGTTAATGAATTGGAAAGGGCATATTTATTTGATTGCTTTGCTGCTTGGCACTCGTCGAGGGGATGTTGGTGGGAGGGAGGTGGTTCGTGATGGTGCGTCTCAGGGGTAGAGACGTAAATTCACAGTGCAGTTAAGGCGCGAGCGTTAGCAATCTGCACCGCGAGCAAATTAGACAATCCTGCCGGCCGCCGAGGTCAAGCCATCGCTAGTGTCGGAAACACAATTCAATTGATGGATCAATGCAATGATGAATTTATCCTCGCCTTGATTGCCTGTGTGAGTGGTGAAGGTCACGGATTTAATCAAGGCCTACAGCTCCCTTGCTCGCCCATAAATCCACAACCGGCAGAGAGCGGCATGCTAACCCTGCACCGCAAAGATCCAATCTCCACCTCGGTTCCTATACATTCTCATATCATTTGTTGCCGTTTCTCTTTTCCTCTAAAAAACATGAATAGAAATAGAATGTGTACCTTTCATAAGCCTCCATTGCTTCTTTGATTTATCACGGGAGCCAGTTTTCATTTGTGTTGTTTTTCCAGTACAATTATATTATCTTTCTTTAAAAAGATACATTCACTTGAGAAACAAAATGATTTAAAGTAGGCATTAGGGCTAAAATAAAATCCAAAATAAAAGTTTGTTTACATAATATATGAGTATGTACTGAGTATATTTATTATGTATACACACATACAGTACATGTATATATTTTAAAAATATTTATATGTATATATTTACATTTATATATAATTTATATTATATATAAACAAATATTTTATATATAAATATATATTTTCCTTAAATATATGCATGTGTGTGTATTTATATATAGACATAATAAATATACGCACAGTACACACATATGTATTATGTAAACAGACTTTTATTTTAGATGCAATTAATTGTGATTAATCGTTTGACAGACCTTTTCTTCTGTATTGTGACATATATTCGAGTGAAACCGGTTACTTAATGCAAAGGAATAACTAGTTTATTTTTCTTCCTTACTATTATTATGCCAAATATAGAGTGCCCAAATAAACGACAATGTATTTAGCTACATTTTATTAGCAAAAGTAGTAATGTAGCTAACTACTTATATTAAAGTTTAGCTTGACTGCTAATTTAACTATCATATTTTAAAATATAGTTAAACTAGTAACTAGTAATGTAGCGACAAATTGTTCTTATATATTGTGAACTGGATTATTGAAAAAAAAATGGGTTACACTTTATTTAGATGATAAAATCCACTTTAGACATTGTGTTAACTATAAGTAAATTTGTAAATACATGTCAACTAACTTTCATTATAGTATTAGTAGACTGTTAGGTTATGGCTAGGGTTAAGTAGAATAAGATGAAATACTTGCAAAGTTACTTATTAAACACCAGCAAAAGTGGTTTCCCAGCATTGGTGCTAACAGCTAGGCTATGGCTCCAACAGCTCCATTTTCCCTGCAGGAACACATGCCTTCCAGAACTATGATCTCAATAACTTGGATCAATACTTGTCACTGAACATGTTCATTGATAATATGCACTGGTGGGAAAACCTCACCTGTTAGCGAGGTGCTATCAAACCGTAGCATTGATAGAGCCATGCTTTACCTGATGAGCCACAAAAACATATTTGTTCCTTTGGACGGGAATGGAGGGATCGAATCAGCAACCTTCCAATTACCACCCCTGGACCCTTAACCACTACACCACACCACACCACACCACACCACACCATTTCATTGTTCTGATTCAAATGAAAAGTCAGCCAATTGGGATACATTTCATGGCCTCCTAAATAGCCATAAGCAAACAAATAAATTCAAATTAGGTTCAAGAGCATGTTAGTCTTGAGTGAGGTGGCCCTTTTGTTGGGTCGTAGCGGTTGGAAAGAGAAGGAGAGAGATAGAAAAAGAGATGAGTAGGGCTCTGCTCTTAGAAAGCCTAATCAGAAGCAGAGCGTCTGGGGTGAAGGCTGGGCACCGTGCCGCTGCACTGGAGAGTTTTGGCCTGCTGATGAGGGTTGCCTGGCTGTTCCTTCCTGGCACTGATCCACAGCGGTATATCAGAACTCCCAGGCAGCCTGACCACACACAAACACACACCAAAAACCCACACACAATCTGGAGCAAACACACATAGGCCCTTACGGCCACAGGAAATTCCCTTCTGCGTAACAATCTTTGAAAGTCTTTCAAAGTGTTTCGGAGAGAAGAAGTCTATGACCTCCAGCATCTGTTTAGATGAGTTTCAAAGACTCAGCTTTACCGCAACCGTTTCAGCAGTACGTGCTGAACTCAAGCAGTGAAAATAATATGGCTAGGTCGAAGATTGAATGGCCATAATTTGTTCATTCAGCCAAACCCAAATTATATTCAATGCAAATAATTTCAAGCGAGAGTGACACACTGGAAATTGCTCCTATTGGAGTCATAAGTCTCAGGGAAGTTTGATGTTTATTTGAAAAGCAGTGTTTGACAGAATTAAAGACATAAGTACTATTTGAGCAAAGAAAAATTCCCAACAGTATAATTTTCATGTCAGGAAAAGTGAAGGGTCAGGATGGCTGATTAGTTATCCAATACTTGTCAACCCTCCCTGTTTAAATACAAATTAAAGACACATCTCTTTAGCCAAGCATTCACACAGTGCTCTCATTAATGTGTATTATTATATCTTATGAAAAAGCACCAAATGCACATGATCATCTTTTGCCTGAAATGCTATGAACAGCAGCTATTATTCTCATTTTGCTTTTCTGAAATAGTGAATTGAAGCCTTTGTGATAGTGAGTCTTTTTGGATGTCATCCTTCATTACGTAGTCTGATTAAAATACATGATAACTAACCACATAACATGCTTAAAGATTATGAAAATAAATAAAATTTAACTGCCCATAAGGGTTTTAGCAAGCTTCTTGAAATTAATTTTTGAGAACATGCCTTTAGGATTGAATTGTAATATATGTTTGGACTTCAGTAAAGACAGCTTTGGAAGGGTGTTTTTTTTTGTGCAACTGTGTTCTTTTTGGAAGTGTAAGAAAGAGAAAGTGTGTGTGTATCTACAGTAGTGGGAAGAGGTTGAGAAAGACCCAAACAGATGTCCACATTGTGATAACAGAAAGAAACCAGAAGCACTGCCTGAATCTACTGGAGCCATACACTAATGATGAGGCACAAATAAAAGTTTCTCACAGCATTACCCGTGAAATAAGTTACAGTTTGGACATACTTGTATTAACCATTTAATGAAAATAAAAAGTTCAATCCCCATGACTTGAGATGCATGCATTAGATGCATGATTATGGACAACTCACTACCTTACAAACATCCAAGGAATGGAGGTAGTACACTTGGGACCCTCAAATCTACATATGCCTCTTGTATAAGGCAGCCCAAACTTCATATATCACAACAGAGAGATTTTTCAATACTTCAGTATCCAAGTGCAGCAATACATCTGAGGAAACGTAAAGCACTGCGTCCGCTCCTTCCAACAGCATGCGCTCTCACTCCGATAGTAAATCAAAAGACAAGGGGAAGTGAACGCTCCAGAAATCTACATCTCGGATATCTCCAGGAGGTTTGCCCCATTAAAAATTCATACCCATCTGACTCCAGCTCTTTGTTTATGGCAATCAATAGCTTTTAGATATGATTCCTGAACATAAGACAAGGGAAAGCGTAACGCTTCAGGGAGGCGAGAGCAGATGAAAACGATCCACTTGCAAGACACCATTGTTTATGAGACAAACTTAATTGTCATTTTAATTTACAGAGTAGCGGTCATCCGTGGAATTTGATTATGGCATTGCGCAAATATTTTATGGCGAAAGCATTTTATGATGTTCAATAATTATGTGCCGTGTTGTAATAATGCTTGAGGAAAAAAAAGGAAAAACGAGAGAGGAAATACAAGAGCTTGAAAAGATTTATGTTAAGTATATGCATCCACTTAATGCACATGAAATGTCTGATCTCAGCAGTACTGATATCATAGTCAACGGTCAAATGAGTAATCAATTCCAAAATGAATAATTCTTCATTTATGAGTTCACTTTTCATCTACATATCCTGATTCACTTCCTCCATCTCTTATAAAGAAGTCAAACGGGACCCGACAACCCAACGTAGGCCACTGATGAAGTATGACCCGTTTGGGTTTGCCGACTGCAACGCTGTCACATCGCATCGATGTATCACTGATTATAATCTAAACAAATTTTCCCCGTGCTAATTGGCTATCACAGCAGTAAACAGGCAGAACAGATTTCAACAACATCCCTCTTTATCCAATCAGACGTCAAAGCAGAGGTGTGCATTTTTCAATTACTGGCCTCTGTTCGGCTAGAGAACAAATTCGCAAGACAGAAAATTACCAACCCCACAACCGTCGTTGTGCTCATACATAATGCATCGTTCGGCGTTTGTCTTTTTAAAGGAATGACAGTAAGTAAACAGTGCTCTGGTGCTGAGCACGACCCACGCCTCCTCAATAATGCCATTCGCAAAAGCTACCTTGCATCAGCATCAATAAGGACAATGTTATTTTCATGCCGAGGACAAGTGCAGGCATGTCTTTGCCAATTTATTTGGCATTTGCATTCCCCAATTTTTTAGTTAATCGCTAAATTTACCTGAGATTAACAATGTACGACGTACACAGTTACAGACGTAGCTGTTAATTTACTGTTTTTCAATAGCAAATTGAAAAAAAAGCTATAGCAATCCGACGGCTAGTTGAGCAAATGGGCCTAAAACCGCTGTAGAATATGGATGTGTCAATCAAACTCTTTCCACAACAGTCTAGGATATGCTGGGTTCTTTCCCCAACAAGTGTGAAATTCATATGAAATACAATCACATCCTGAAAGAGCAATACCTAGTCCCCGGGCTAAACAAGTGTGTGTGAGAGAGAGAATATACTAGCGGAGGTGTCTTGGTGTCTCTCGCTACCTCAGGCAGAGAAATAGAAATCACACACTCCTAGATAACTGTGAATTACATCCTGGAGGATGACATCATTACTGGAGCACACACACACACACACACACACACAAAGGTAGGTAATCACCAGCAGTGAGTTGCTTCCTGGTCTGTGTGTGATAAGGCTGTGTGGAGACTCACAGACAGAGCTCTAAGAGCTGGTGTTACTGCATCATATGATATCTGGACATGGAAGATCAGGATGTGCCCATCACACTCATGGTGGAGGGTGAAGGTCCATCTGATTGCTCACAAACTCACAGGGAAAGAAAATGGAAGAAGACACTCTAGATAGGTTTTAAGATAAGCCTTCCTCTAAACACACCCACACTGGAAATGACAAGTTCAATGTAATCGAAAAGTCACATCTGAAATCTGCTGTACTCGTGATATATTTGACACTATTTTGTCTCTATTTACCAGTTTGCAAAGTAACAGGCATGTTTACAGCAATGTTGCTATTGTCAACTAAAATGATTTTAAAAATCATGCTCGTTATTCAAAATTAAGCTGAAATACATTACATTTACATTTAGTCATTTAGCAGATCGCTTTTATCCAAAGCGACTTACAAATGAGGACAATGGAAGCAATCAATATCAACAAAAGAGCAATAATATGCAAGTGCTATAACAAGTCTCAATTAGCTTAATGCAGTATACGTAGCAAGGGTTTTTTATAGAAAAAGTATAGAGCAAGCTAGTGTTAGAGGCCTTTTTTTCTTTTGTTAATTGTATAATAAATAAAAATAAAAATAATTTTAAGAATAGAATTATAATAGAGAGTGCTAGAGTTAGAGGGCCAAATAAAGACGGAAGAGATGTGTTTTTAGCCGGTTCTTGAAGATGGCTAAGAACTCTGCTCTGATTGAGTTGGGCAGGTTATTCCACCAGGAGGGAACAGTTCATTTAAAAGTCCGTGAAAGTGATTGTGTGCCACTTTGGGATGGTACAATAAAGCGACGTTCATTTGCAGAATGCAAGCTTCTAGAGGGTACATAAGTCTGAAGTAATGAATTTAGGTAACGGGGTACAGAGCCAGTGGTGGTTTAATAAAATAAAATATAAATATTAAACTTAATAATAAAACTTAACATTTAAAAATGCTGCTTTGGCAACTAACTAAAAATATTAAAATTACTAAAAGTAAAACTGAATAAAACGTAAGTTAAAGCTAAATAGAAATATACAAATATACATAAACAATTAAAAAGCATAAAACAAAATTACAATGAAAACTGTGAATTAATTAAAAAAATATTTAATTAATAAATACATTTATTTACTAGTGGTATTTATTACTATAGTATTTATTAATATTTAAATTTAATTTTTTACATTTTCAGTTTTCAATATAATACATGCTATACAGTATAATTATATATAATGTAGTACATATTATAGTATTGAAATAATAAAAAAACACTCATTTACAGAGTATGAGTTAGCATACTGCATAATGCACTGTATACTGTTTTCTATTTTTTTAAATAGTAAAATATTACACAGTGCTAAACTTTTCAAATAGTATATGCTACATTGTCACACTGAACACTGAACATTGTCACACTGAATTTAGAACAATACATTTCCCTTCCAGTTGTTCATCATACAACTGAATAAGGATTTAAAAAAAAAATCATTTTTCAGAGACATAAATTGCATAGTAATTGAAAACAAACAAACACGTGTGTGTGTGTGTGTGTGTGTGTGTGTGTGTGTGTGTGTGTGTGTGTGTGTGTGTGTGTGTGTGTGTGTGTGTGTGTGTGTGTGTTTTAGATTACAATTTTGAAGCATTTCCCTAATATTGGAATACAAATATTTGCAGGTATTTCACAACTGTGGGAACCCTGAAATTTAATTTGAGTGGCGTCCAATTAATTCAGTCCAAAATTAATCCAATTTTCAGCTAAATGATTGGAGTTCACAATAAGGCAAGATAACAAAATGTTAAGGACTATGTTAAAAATTACACTGATATTGCTTCAGGATCATTAATCACACTGGAATTTTGACAGCACTGCATCGTGGGATACAGAATCTCACATAGTGTGTTTTGGCTGTATATTGCAAAGTCTGGCAAATGTTGTAGGTCATCCGTCCATTACGCGCATTCTTAAATTGTGCATAGCATACACACTGCATACTAATTATTAAAAAAAGCTAGTATGCCACTCTGAACATCTCCCAACAGCCTAGAGAAGGATGTGATTGGCCCCTGTGGTCGTCAGGGCAATGTCATTTTAAGATAACTCTCTCATTTAATAATCCCCTCCCTTAAGCGGAATGTTTCTATGGGATTACGCACGGCTTCTCTATTGAACTTCAATACGGAAAGCATCAATAGACACAGGGTGGGAGATAATGGGATTTGACTTGTCTTAAAGCCTGAGGGGCCACCGTAGGGGTCGAGGACATTCAGCACGTAAACACAACCACTTCCTCCACATTTTGCAATCTCATATGCAGAGGACGCATGGGTCAGGCCATTACAACTATCTGATCGGGGTGCGAAATGCACTTGAGCACCTAACCTCAGAGCTCTGATGAAATGACGGCTTATTCACTGATATCTTTCATAAGCAATGCGACACAGGTGCTAATGTTATTTAAGAAGAAACAACTGGACTGTATCAGCCAGGCTGGGCGCAAATCACATTCAAATCTCAGGATATGAAAAACATGGCAGACGATTGTACCTGATTCTAATAAACGTCGGCGAGATAAAGGGATTCAATTTCAATGCCTAGTGTTAGATTTCCAGGAACTCTTTTTGTCATTCGCTGGCAGTTGCCTTCACTGCAGGGCCTCTACCTGTATCTCCATTTACTGTTTATGATTTCATAAAACCATTCCCGAACGTATTAGAGTTGGACATTGACATAAGGAGCTGTTCCTGAAGGGCTCTAAACAATGACAGGCCTCATTTGTCATGAGAGAGTAGAGTGTATCTGGCAGACAAAGGAGCAGACGGATATCTCTGCAGGAATGAGGGTGGCGTAGGGGAGTGAGATGTAAAACCCAAGCTCTTTGTTTTCCTCTCGGATTTTGATGCCTATGACAGATGTGCCGTTAACGTTTCAGAACAATGCCGTGCATGCGGTGGACCGCTGTAATGACGACATAATTAGCTACACTTCCTGTGCAGGAACATAGAATCTAATAACCTAGAACAAACACAATCAGCAGTCCACAAACCTTGGCTTTTAGGGTGCTACACATTAGGCCATTGAAAGATGACATTTTTCTCAGAAACTGAAAGCATCATTAAAAATTTCTCAAACCAAAAAGCAAATTCAGGAAATGTGCCAACATTAATTATTTTTAGAGCCTTTATCCAATCAGAATTCAGAAACACAACTGTTTTATATACACCAGCACTCTGGTTCAAAAGAGACAGCTTTATTAACCCCTAAAAGGTGCATATTAGTACCTTAAAGGTACATATGCATACCAAAAGTATACATACTAGTGCCTAAGGGTACCGTCCCAGTGACAGATATTGTACCTTAGTGTATAAATGAGATAATTGACGCTAAAAGGAAAATATGTAATCATGTACACACAAAATAAGATATTTTGTCTCAGGGTTTTGATTTCATACAAGGAAAGCCAATGGGGTTCCACAGAAGAATGAAAGTCATACAGGTGTAGTAAATGACAATTTTCATTTTTGGGTGAACTGGCCCTTTAATAGGGATTTGTAAAACAGATGGTTATGCTTCTGAATTCTGATTGAACGTTTTAAGGCGTTGTGAAACACATACAGTATATCATCTAAAAGGGACAGAGAGAAAGAATACAAGAAGAGAGTGAGAGTCAGTGACTGAGAGCATGATATCAAAAAGTCGTTATGAGTTGATGAAATGTTCAGGGCTTGTCTGCTCATGTCCTGGAGGGCAGAGAGATCTGGACACGTCTGCCAAACTGCCCGCCTGCTGTCGTTCTTTACTGAGAGAAAGCTGAAACAGAACTGGCACTACTACAATGCACTGGAATGGACTGTCTATAAAAAAAATATGTAATCATTTTAATTTTTACAGTATGTTTTAGGTTAAAAACTCTGATAAATAGATAAATCTGATCTAATACATTAACCCCATCTTTGAACCTGTAGCAAAATGATAAAACTTCTCTCTGACCATGTAAAAAGACATTTAACACATAAAATAAAATAAAATAAGCTGTCAGGACTGCATAAGACAGGGTTTTAGCAAGTAGTTCTTCAAGGATTCCCGGTTGGGTAATGGTTCCAGGTGGGTACGAACTCTTCCTCCTTCATTTAACAGCATGCATCCCTAGTCACGCTCTCAATTAATTTCTAAAATCACTCTGGCTCTAACCAGCTCTTATTGTGCCTTCTGGAAACTTCTGAGCTATATATTGTCTACAGCTGTTACCTCACCAGGGTTATAAGCTCTCTTCAGGGGTTACATAAAAGAAAACTGTGACCTGAAATGTTTTGCCCGGTTAGCAAGCACTGAGCTAAAGCTCTGGAGGCCAAATGGAGACATTCACAGCTTGGCTAAATGCAACCTGAGTGCCTTCTTTCCCCGTAAGAGCCCAAATCAGGGCTAAATCCTAATAAGCACTGAAGCAAACCAAATCCCCGTGCCGCTCCTCCTCTCACTCTCCTCCTCGGTCCTTCGGCTTCTCTCAGAGGGAGAGAGAGACAGACGGCAGACTGCCAATCAGCTGTGAAGGGGACAGCTCAGACACCATGACTCATCTAACCTCAGATGAGGGGGCCACACACACACACACACGCAAACCAGTGGTCTAAATATAAATATAACTTCAAATATAAATATAAATTTGATTTTATTATTAATACTACTGCTACTACTACTACTAATAAGAATAGTTTTTTTTAAATGTTAAATGTTTTTAAAAACAAATAAACAGATAAATAATAATACATATTATTAATATTAAAATAAATAAATAAATAAATAAATAATAACCACACCTTATAGATATACACACACATAATATCCCTGGTAAGTTTTCATAAGGCATTAAATAATCATTTCTAATATATCAGCTTTTTGTGTGTGTATTTTTTATGTATTTATATTTTTTTTTTTTGTTATCCTGCTTTTTATTGCTTTTTCATGTGTGTCAGGGTCATCTCATAAATATAAATATGACTAATAAAATAATGATAATAATAATAATTATTATTATTATTTGTTATTATATTGATAATTATAATAATAATAATAATAGTTTTTTAATGTTCAATAGTTTTAATAAATATTAATATATAATTTCTAACATAAAATATCATTATTGTAATAAAATAAACAAACATAAATATGAATAATTCCTTTTTTTAAATCACACTTTAGATACACACATGATCATACCCCTGACTGTAAGGTATTAAGAAAAATTATAATTATTTAGCTAAATGCTCTATGATGATTTCTAATACATCAGCTATATGTCTTTTTTGTTCTAATATTCTACTTTGTTCATCAGGGGCTTCTCATTTCCTTATTTTTTTTTTAAATAAAGTTGTGTGAATGTACATTGAGCATGTGTGTGTGTGTGTGTGCGTTTGTATCATTGTGAATCCCACAAAAAAATAAAAACAGTGAGGTACTGCCGATAGTAAAATAGCACTAAAATACACTAAACAGGATACTTTAATGGAGAGAAGCATAATTCAACATGAAACTCTGCTGACGGCCTCACAAAAACCCAAGAGATTCTTCCTCTCTCACCATTTTCATTCACCTGATGGGCAGTGGGCCGGGCCGGGCCGCTCTACGATATTGATTTTGTGTCATCCAAGAGAGTACAGACTCTCTGAAAATCATCTTTAAACTCTTCTCTCTCCTCTTCATGCTAAGCCTGAGCGCTGCAGTGCATCAATAGAAAATCAACATGTCGCTATTCCAGGCCGAGCAGAGCTCCAGACGAGCTGAACTAAGGGCTTTTCTCTGTAATAGCTACAGCCGGCCCACAATCATGCACGGGGCAGCTATTCACCCGGGAGTTGCCTCAACAAAATGCATTTATCTCGTCGGCTGCTGTTTTCTGAGCTAAACGGGTCACTGAATAATTATCTCTGTCAATGGAAAGATTGCTGGTAAAAGAAAGATTAAAGGGAAAAATAACAGCTGCGGCTTGAGGTGCAAAAAAAGTGAAGATCTAAAACAGTTGTAGCAAAGGAGAGAAGTGACCGCACACTTTTACAGCATGTATGGTAGTAGTTTATGCTATTCATCTCATTTTAACTAACATTTGGGAAGTAGATAGTTAATGTTAGATAATGTTACTTTGCTAGTTTGCAAAACACACCAAAATCCAGCAGTTTTTATATAAAAAAATATAATAAATTCTTTAAAAAAGGTTATAATTTTACAAAAATATTTTATAATGATATAATGCAAATATATAAATCTATAAATTGGTATATACTGTATGTTTTCAAACTAAAAATTAAAATTTTTTCTATAGAGATTTTCAATAGATGTCCAAACTGAGCGTCTGTGATCAAGGGGCTGAATGGAAATATCCCAGACGTCCCGGGTCAAGCTTTGTGTCACCCCTTCTTGTAATGGACAAAACATGCACAAGTCTTCACACTCTCACACATGAACAAACAAACATGCACACAAGGATACTGGATGCACAGGCACACTTTAAAAATAAAATAAAAATAAATAAAAATAAACCTAGTCAGCCCGCATTGCCCCATGTTAGCAGAGCACCTTTCCAAAACTGAGTAAACTCGTTCCAATTATTTAGATCAGTGAAGGGGAACAGCATGTTTCTCCTGGCTCGCTGATTTAGGCCATTCCACCACAAAACTTCATTTCCCATCAATCTCTGGGACAGCAGGCGCTGTGTGGGATGAGGCATTGCTGCTTTGTTGCACTAAGGTACAAACTTGTTGTAGAACATGTGTTTTTAGAAACATGATATTTTTCATGAGTCATTCTAGTTTCATTTCATGGTTAATTCACTGATTTTGCTGAATCATTTTCTTATTATAGAATTATTATATGTTAGTATATGTGAAGAAATGTCATATTTCATCCCAAAATCACAAGATCTTAAGATTAAGATCTTCAGCAATGGTGACATTATTATTAATGGTTGTTATTTTTTATTTTTTTATTTTTTTTAATAATAGTTAACAAAATAACCCATCCATTAATTCTCAGTAACCTACTGCAATTTGGAAAAAAATATTATTCCCATTGCTGGATCATAATTATAACATTAATGTTAAAAATAATGAGAATTTGTAATGGTAATTTGTAAGAAAATGTTTTTAGCTGCCCTGAAAGTAATGTCACAATGCCAAAATGTCCAAAAATATATTTTATTTTATTTTATTTTGTTTTTGAGGGTTAAGTATGAGATATTTCTATGTGACACAGAACAATTTCTACTTAATGTATTCAGGTTCATGTTAAATATTTTTTATTATTTAAAACAGTTTTTTATTATTATTATTATTTAAACTATTTAAATGTTTTAGTGTACTACCACACAACAGGGGCATTGAAAAGTATTGTACATAGGACAGTGTCTAAACATGCACATCTACAATGCTAATCGCGCGCTTGTGTGTGTGTGTGTGTGTGTTAATATAACATTCTGATAGTCTAAAACTGTTTCACTAATACAAAAAAAAGTGACCCTGCTGTCCAGTCCTCAGTCAGTCAAACAGATAAATCTAGAAAAAATAGATGCCTTCAGATATGTAGACGGATAGATAGACAGGAAGTCAGGGCTCAAGCTTTGGTCTTCGTCTGCCAGTTTGTGATTGTTATTCCTCTCTGACCTCTCGGCATTGTGCTGGCCATTTGAAATTAAATAAATATTAGTGCAGGAGCTCTGGAGGGGTCAGGGTCAGAGTCTGACAGACAGCCACAGCAGGAGGCAAACACACACACACACACACAAACCATCTTTGAAGACATTCCCATCCCCAAAACTACCCGTAAATGTTGATGTGAATGCTAAATGGGTTAGAAAAAAAAAAAGCTTGGAGTGAGGCCTGCCGTTTCATTCCTCTATTTCCCGAACACTCCCTGCAAAGAGTGCTGGAAAAAGAGAAGGATCATCCAACTGTTTGACAGGAGATGGGACAACACTTAAAAGACAGCAAGAGAGAAATATGGAAGATGAGGGGAAAAAAAACATCTCCAGAGAAACAGAAAAAGAACTCAGTGAGGTAAATCCCAGCTGGGCGTCTCAGGCTTACTGCTTCGCTCCAGATACTCAGCAGTGAGCCACACTAATCACTCACTAATTTCATGCATGCCTACAGACACTATAATCACCCAAACACACAACAAAACCTAAATCGATCCCAGCTGCATTTCTGCTTATGTGAGTATAGCTGGACGCAGCATGTGTTCAGGAACGGAGCCTAAAGAAATGAGAGAGAGGACGAGGAATAAAGCGTTTGTGTGCTGGACAGCAGCATGTGCTGGTTCTGCTATGTCCTACGCATTTCAAATCCATGCAAAACAGCAGCAACGGCACACATTTTTGCGCATTGACAATTAAAATTGCTGCCAAAATTTCACCTCACGTAATTTCAGATTTTCCTCAGGCTCTACAAAAAGTTCACCTACCTAAACAAAAGCAAAACTTAATTTATTTCCTGTAATTCAACAAACAAACACAACAAATTAATAAATAAATCCACTAAATCTCAGTAATCTATACTGTAATATAAAAACACCTTATTCTTATTGCTGGAATTAATATGAAGAATGTGGAGGAGAAGAAGAAAAGTATTATTATTATTATTATTATTGTTGTTGTTGTTATATCAGTGTTTATTATTAATAATAATAATAATAATAATAATAATTATTATTATTATTATTATTATATTATAATTATAAAAAAATATCCTATCATTATCCCACTATCGTTATTAGCATCCTTTATTATTATTATTATTATTATTATTATTGTTGTTGTTGTTAAATAATTTAAATGATTATTAAAAATAATAATTAAAAAAAATATATGATAATTTGGGAGGAAAATGTGTTTTCCACTTTCATGGAAAAAAAAGTCACAATGCAAATTAACCTTAATAGTCCAAAAATATTAAATCCAATAATTATTTTTGTATTATTGCAATGTTACAATGAATGAATGGATGAATGAATGAACAGGTTTGATGCAATATACAACATAGTTGAAGTTGATTATTAAGCAAAGAAAAAAAAGTGAATCATTTCAGTTGAAAGGCTTGCAATAGCAAGCAGCAATTCACGCTCTGTGAACAGGCCTTTAACTGCAGCAGTGTTGGAGAGGAATCATAATGTCTTGTTTTTTGATGTTTGCCTTATACACTAGAAAGTGTAAAGAGAGTGAAAAAACCAAGAGCACAGTGATTAGAAACAGAAAAACGGCAAGGTGAAGAAAACAGCTTACTAGAGAAAAGGAAAGATAAAAGAAGAGCGAGGATAGGGCTGATTCAGGAGTGAGGGATGCAGAGAGAGTGATGGGAGCTCGCTGTGTGATCTGTGTTGTCATGTGTGAGGATGAGCAGTAAATATTTAACGCTGCAGGCTGGGACTCACGTTGCTGCGGCAGGTGCTACAGCCCTGCGCCTGCTGTCTGGAGACTGCTCTCTTTCTCTCTCTACATGAACATTTACATCTATCTCCCCACCAGATGCTTTCTTACCAAAGTAAACATGCACATAATATGTCGTGACGCTCAGTCTTCGGCAACTAGTGCAAAATGCAAATCATACACACACAAATGTAGTCTTCTGTAGATTTTTATATTTGTATGCCTGTGCTTTAAAATAAGAATGCTAACAGCAAACTGTGTTTTAGTCGTTAGACAGCAGCTACAGCCATTTACACGCATAGACAGACGTATGTAGATTTGCACATCGCTAGTGCCATGTTAGTTTTTGTAAGCATTAGAAGTTTCTGTCCATGTACTTTTTCTCAGATGGAGGAACGCCAAGACTATGTCCCGCTCTGTGCCATTTACAGGATAAACTGAGCAGCAGTTAAATAAAGGTCTATAAAACTGCGGCCCAGCTTTCTGCAACCACACCACCCCAAAACCTCCTTCTGAGCTCTTCTGTGCGTGAAATATCTGACATGAAGAAATACAAACAACCCCCTGCTCTCCAAACCTCACATCTCTCACTGAGAGACCAGAGTCAAACTAAGATGTGTTTCTGAACTCCTAAGAACTAGCCTAATTGTATTCTCTGCTCAGCAGGAATCAGGAGAAACACATCCATTTGGTCTGATCAAATGTTTTAAAGTATCATTCAATGTCCCAAACAGTATGTAGTTCTTTTAGTAGGGATTCCAGAAAAATGGAATGGCAAGTGTAGTGTGTAGGGCAAAAGCAAACTCAACTAAGCTGAACAATAAATATATAACAAAACAATAATGGTTCAATTTATATCAACATAGACTATTATTGTCAAAGATAATCTATGGGAAATATACATCAAATACATAGTTATACTTAAATGTGTAGTTATATTTTGTACATATATATGTGTGTTACATATATGTGACCCTGGACCACAAAACCAGTCTTAAGTTGCTGGGGTATATTTGTAGCAATAGCCAAATATACATTGTATGGGTCAAAATTATCGATTTTTCTTTTATACCAAAAATCATTAGGATATTAAGTAAAGATCATGTTCCATGAAGATATTTTGAAAATGTATTACCGTAAATATATCAAAACTTCATTTTTGATTAGTAATATGCATTGCTAAGAACTTGATTTGGACAACTTTAAAGGCAATTTTCTCAATATTTAGATTTTTTGCACCCTCAGATTCTCAAATAGTTGTATCTCGGCCAAATATTGTCCGATCCTAACAAACCATACATCAATGGAAAGCCTATTTATTCAGCTTTCAGATGATGTATAAATCTCAATTTCGAAAAATTTACACTTAAGACTGGTTTTGTGGTCCAGGGTCACATATATATACATATATTACACAATATTATGTGGCTTCAAAAGTCTTGTTATAAAAAAGAACATGTCATATGGGCTAAATTAAGAAAAAGTCATAAGAGTTTGGAACAACAAGGATGAAAAATTATTATTTTTTCTTCATATTTAGATGAACTATCCCTCTACTTTGGATGAACAATCCCTTAATGATGATTAATAATTAAAATAATTTAATGATGATTTAATAATTAAAATCACAACATTAATAAGTAATCATAATCATAATAATACGTATAGTATAAATGACTGTTTATAATAATAAATAAATACTAAACTACACAATATTATGTGGCTTCAGAAGATGTTATTTAAAGCACGTCATATGGACTACATTAAGAAAGAAAGTCATAAGAGTTACGACATATAAAAAAAGCTGACAGATTTTTTTTTTTTTTTATATTTGGATGAACTATCCTTTTTAATGATGATTAATTTCCAAAAGGAAATCATTTGGGAACTAGGGTGGTTACCGAAATAAATATGCAGTAAGTGAGATAAACTAGACTTTTCTTTTACTTCTTTATTGTTTCATCACTTTTTTATTTTCATTCTCAGTTCGGAAAGTCAATATAACTGAAATCACTAGATCCAGAGTAAAATTAATTTTTGCCTGTTGTCATTAGCAGGTATTAGGTTTCGGCAAATTACATCCTGGCTCCGTTCATCTGACCCCCCGGCCCACATGGCAAGTGACGCTTCCTCTTGCCGACAGGCACACAGAAACACAAGCATGCACACATTGTGTGAGAGAACACTATCAAACACTGATAACAGGCCTGACCTGACACAATATCTCATCCCTATTCACTCATTCACACACCGCCAAACTCCTGCGAGAAAGCTGGCAGATTGTCTGCGGGCCATTGTTCCTTTCATCTTCAGATGGGAGGTTATGGATTTCAGATTGAAAACTGCATACTGATTCAGATGAAGCATATGCTCCCTCTGTCAGAATTAATAGGAAAAGCTCGCTTCTTTCAGTCTGGCTGATAGGGATTTTAGTGTCCGTTTCTTTGAGAGTACAAATGAACCCTGATGAGCTCTTCCTCGTTGATAAGCGCAGTAATATCCGGGTTTCGCCCTCCGTGGCGGCCCGCTGCTTTCTATTGTCCTGGACTGATTTGAGTCATGGACTCTCCAGGAAGCTTTCCAGACGGGTTCTTTATGAGCTCAGCTCACCGATTCCAGAAAAAAAAAAGAGGAGACTTCTGCTTGCATGTCTAGCCTGTTTGAGTCCTGTAACTATATTACACAAAAGGTTAGGTTTGACTATTCAGCAGTGTCTGATATTGAAGGACAGATGAAAAGGCACGAGTTTCCGATCCGTATTTTCAAGATATCTCTAGAATTTTACAGACCTGCCAACCTTGGAATTTTTTTTTGAGTACCACTTGTGTGATGGCAACGGGGGGGGCGGGGGGGGGGGGGGTTCATATATCATATGTAGTATATATCATATGTAGTGTTAGAATATTCATGTTAAATATTTCCCCAAGGTCTGCACTCAGTCACATACGACAGCTGCACGATTCTGGATAAGTTGAGAATCACAATTCTTTTTTTGTCTCAAACAGAGATCACGATTCTCCCACGAAACAAAATAATGTGTGACAAAATATTATTGCTGCAGTCTGTTTAAAAGTGTTTAATTTGAACGAATTATTAAACATTTAAATTAATATACATTTATAATATATTTAGTTAATATTAAAATTATGAAAAAGTGGTTTGAATGAATGATTTAATGTCTCACTCATAAATACTTCACTTGTTTCTTTACTGGATGAATCAGCGTTTTTGAACGAATCTCTTGATTCAATCACAAATACATTTAAGTCACTTTTCACCACCTAGTGGCAAACAATGCAATCGACACAAACGTTATTTGAAGCGCCAGTTAACTTTCAAAAGGTCTATTTTGATCGCTACCATAAACATCAGCGTTTATATCTGAACTATTAACTTTGATCCCAGTATTTCTGTGATAATATGAATCACTGTAATACAGAAATAATACTGTGTAGTTGAAAAGACTGTTTGTAAAGCTGTTACCCAAACATGTTAACTGTCTGCTCTGTCAGCAGCAGATTTGAATGTTCCGGTAAGACTTTTTTAAAGGTTTATTAGACACGGGCGAAGTTCTTGTGCAAATATATCAGTATTTATCCAAGTACGCGCACTTGGCTTTTAAAAGCCCTAATATTAGGACGCTGTTCAGTGAGTGCAGCTATATGTACACAAATAAACCGCAGCAGATCTGGCTGAATATGAATGTGTGCTTTTATTCTATTCACAGTTCATCTAGAATATCAATGCGATCACGTCGACTCCAGAGGATTAAGTTAACTCAACTCAATATTTTAACTTTCCACATCCACCACAACCCGTTTACCTTAGTTGTAAGTACCGTGTGTACTGTCCTCTTTTAAGAAATCAGACGGCGGGAGTAAAAAGGTACGAGACCGAGCGGGATTTTGTTTTGCTGTCTATTTGCAGTCTCTTTTTAATGATAGGTCTACGCATTTGTCAATCATCCCACTTGCTAGATGGGGAATGAACCCAGCGCTCTGATTGGTCGAAGTCCTCTTTCATTGCTGTTGCTTGATTTAAGTAGGCTACTGTGCGTGCACAAAGGCGTCACCAGGTTTTTGCGTAGTTTAAAGTGACAAATCGTACCTGCGTACTTTGAGGTCAAAATGCGTGCCTGCTACGCAAAATGCGTACAGGTTGGCAGGTCTGATTTTATTTTCCAGACAGATGTTCATTCATTAACTGATTTAGAGAACACTGATTCATTAGTTTGTGACTATTTTTTGTCCAGTTAACAACAGAAACCACATCATAAGAGTTAAAATCACACGCAAATTAGTCTTGCCGACTGACATGTCAACCATACTTACTGTCAAACCATCTAGCCATATCATCACAAGCTAGGAAATATAGAATGGATCTAGAGTAGAAGTCAAGCCTAAAAACACCTGTCTCTCCTTGATTCAAATGCCAAGAACCCTTCAAACCAGTGAGCCAATGGTTCTGTATTAGTGGGCATTAGGTGAGCCATCTGAGAATCCTACTCACTTACACTGACAGATATTAATATAAAGGAGAATATACAGTGTCCAGGCATCCCGCCTAAAGACTGTTGTTACCAGGTGGAATCAAATTCATTTAGCTAGCCTTCTGATACCAGGTCATTCAAGGATTCACACATATATAAATACAACTTCAAAAATGAGAACCACTGTGAATGCTCTTCGCACTATCTAAGCACATCTAATAGGCTTACCACAATAATATTTAGCAGGAGCTGGTTCTTCAAAGCAAATATTGGCCTCTATACATAGATACAGATGTACATATAAATATAGACATAGAGACTTAGATGACACTGCAGTGTAGATACACTGCGCTTGTAAATAACGATTATTGGAGTATGTTTTACAAGAAAATATGATTTCAGTTTTCAGAATTAAGTTTAAGTCAATGTGTTACTTGTCATTTCTCCATAACAGTTTGTGAAATTTACAAACAATTTCTGTGTGAAAATTGTTTCTAGATCATTTTTCAGTATTTTTTATTAAAGATTTTTTAATTAATACTTTTATTCAGCAAGGACATTTTATAACAATATGTTTAATGTTACAAAAAGTTTCCATTTTAAATAAATGCTGTACTTTTGAATATTCTATTCATCATAGAATCCTGAGGGGGAAAAAAATTCCACAGTTTCTGACACTCTAGACTGGAGTAATAGCTGTTGAAAATTCAGCTTTGCCATCACAGGAATAAATAACATTTTAAATATATTAAAATATTAAAAATAGTCAATTTGAATTGTAATATTTCACAATATTACAGTTTTTACTGTGTTTTTAACCTAATAAATCCTTGGTGAATATAAAAACACATATTTTAAAAGCATAAAAACAAACAAAATCTTACTGACGAAAAACTTAAGAACAGCAACATTGTGAAGAAATGTCACCTGATAAATATTAAAAAAAAAAAAAAAAAACTAAGATATATAGGCCCAACCCTATTTTCAACCACTGTGGCCCTGTAGCTCAGTAACTAGATAAATATATAGTGGTCAACAGGACGGAGGGTGATTAGAATGAACAGCGTGGTGCAGCTGATAAAGGGGCTATGAGACTTGTGGATGTGTTACTGTGCGCTCTTGGGACAGAGGTTATGAATTATTGAGAGAGATGAACTTAAAATAAAACGGGGCTGGAGGTGGCTTGAAAACCAACGATGTGCTCACTCTTTCTGTGCCACGTTCCCATCTCACCGCTATTTAACTGTATGCATCCACTTGGCTGCCACAGAAAGCAGTAAGAGCATAAGAAAGTTTAGAAATACATGATGCAAATGAGGTGAAAAATGTCAGGCAACAGCCAATCGCAGTGAATGAAGGCAGTAACATCTGTTTTAACGTCTCCCAGCCATTTCCAGTAAAAATGGTAAAAAGCCGAAACTCTAAACCAATGTGCAGAGTAGCAGAATAACAGTAATAGCCTGCTTCGGCCGACATCATGATAAAGGCAGGCGCAGAAAACCACTCTCTCTATAATTAGCACAGCGATGTCCAACTCGCAGCTCGGTGTAATGAAGCTGTTCAACACGCTCCGCTCACAGTATGACCACAGATCGCAACAGCGAACACAGACACTGCTCCGCTACGATTAGCACTGATTAGCTCACCACCTCTCAAATGCCGCACGCTAATAACTGCTAATACTAGCCCCCGCAGTGGTCGGTTTACAGAGATCTCAAATCACTCAGCAGTGAGCACTGATAGAAAACACCCTTTGATATTACAACTGGTATTTTTGGGCTAATGAAGTAAAAGGGTACATCAGCTTTAGGACATTAAATGCTTTGGTTACAACTGCTGGCTTGGTGATATTTCACAATGGTTTTGTGGATTGATTTTGTTTTCACTTTTTTCCATCCAGGGCATAAAACCGAATCTCCCCACAGGGATCAATAGCGAATCTCTCGGATTCTAACATTTGGAACTTGTCCATCATGAAAAGCTCAATTTCATCACAGAGGCTCCAAATGTCACATTGTTTAGTGATATTTTCCACTTAGCAAGAAGGGATTGGGTTGTGAGGAGACTGTTCAACAGATGAAATGATTTTCTTGCCAGAAAAAACAGTATACCAGTTTGGACCATCTTGAACATGTAGCCTAAGTAATAAATTGGTTTAGATGGTATTACTGCAGGAGCTGGCTGATTAGCATACACTGAAAAAGATGATACTATTTTTTTTAAAGGTAAGTGGTTGCAAACAATTTAGTTTAGCTACATTTAAATAAATAAAAAAATGTTGAAAGTTAGTCAACTTATTTATATGTAGCTAAAATAAATTGATTGCAACCACTTACCTTAAAAATATTTAGTAAATTCAATGATTAATTTTTTTCAGTGTATGCATCATAAGTGCTGTATATACTAGTATATACATATGATGCATACTGCATACAAAGATCTCAAACTCCAAAGAGATTGTCTAAATCACAACTCCCAAGAATCAGAGTGGATAGGTTTCTACCAGTCTGCATGTATGAGCTACCAGGCTTCTACAATTATCATTTTTGAGGAATAACCAATCTCCAAAGTTTGTGAAATTGGCAGCTTCAAAACTTGCAAACCTGATATGTTCAGGATATTGTACATTTAAAAGATTGGGGTTATTTATTTATTTATTTATACTTGGATTCCTCAAGGATGAATAAATTAAATTAAATTAAATTAAATTAAATTGACCAAAAGCGATAATAAAGATATTTATAATGTTACATAAAAATGTATATTTCTAATAAATGCTATTTTTTTTCAAACTTCCTATTCATCAAAGAATCATGAAAAAAAATATTAAGACAATAATAAGCAGCACAACTGTTTTCAGCATTGATAACAATGAGAAATGTTTCTTTAAGCACTAGATCATATAACATTTATTTCTGAAGGATCATGTGACACCGAAGAGAGTAATGGCTCTGCCATTACAGGGATACTTTTTAAAATATACTAAAATTATTATTTTAAACTGTAATAATATTTCACAATATGACTGTTTTACTGTATTTTTTAAAAAATAAATGCAAGCTTGTTGAGCATACGAGACTTATTTCAAAAACATTTAAAAAAACAACAACTTTTGAATGTTTTTTTATTTTTTATTTTGGGACTGACATAATTCTGTGCACTGTTCTCTATGCAATCACTCACAAAAACCACTGCTATTTTTGCCACTACAGTCTATTATAGTGACATCACTGAATTCAGAACCATCTGCCTCCAAATGTCACATAAATATTAAAAGAACTAACTTTTACAAACAAAAATTGGATAAATAGAAATGGAAACAAAGCAAATGTTTCTGGCCTATAACAGGCTGAAAAGTGACTTTGTACAAGTAATCAAAAGTCTGGCCCAGTAAGACTAGGTG
The DNA here is from genome assembly GCA_027422415.1 of Schizothorax lantsangensis. NCBI lineage: Eukaryota > Metazoa > Chordata > Actinopteri > Cypriniformes > Cyprinidae > Schizothorax > Schizothorax lantsangensis. The sequence continues at coordinate 28,283,561 of CM049845.1, read as the reverse complement.
CATGAAAACACAGCATGAAAATACACAAAAAAATACTTCTTGTGCAGTAAATGGTCATGTACATGGTTGTTTCCAGCAGGGTTGCTGAGTTGGTTTTCCTGCGGTGTGGTGGCGGGCAGAGGGGGTGGATGGCTGTTATAAATCTGTGGGGGTGAAGTGTTGTTTGATGAAGCAGGTGCAGATCTTTACCTCCTCTGACAGACTAATCAATTCAGAGCGATACTTATCACCTGCTTGCACTCTCCAATCCATCACACATGCACATATCTCATATCACACCCTCTGTTCCTGCCTTGACCACATTTTATTAAGGAAACACACAAAATGTGTTACACGTATGTGATGTTGGTGTGATAAAAGACCTACAGTCTGTCCAATAGCAGGCACGTCAGTACTCTCAGCCTCAAAAGCACAGAAAAATGGTCTAAAGATGACTGAGAAAGCTGAAAAATGACATTAAACCCAGCATGTGTGGCTTAAAGTACCATTTCCTTTTGTGATTCTCTGTGTCCTTGAACTCAAGTGCCAGACTGAGTACAGACAGAGAGCAGCTACACTTTAGAGAGGACAAAAGGCTGCAGTCTCCAGGAAGGCAAAGCAGGGATCTGAGGTGCAAATTGGGTTATAAGAGACATGGACTGCAGGCGAAAGCACCGGAGCTTTTGCATTATTGATAACATACCAACACAGCGGGCCTCGTTCGTACAGCGGCTGCAAATTCTCAGAGCTGTGATTGGTGTTGTCAGTAAAGAGGTCAACGCGGACACGACCGTCGGTCTGACAACATTCAAACACATCTGGAATTTATCGCCATGGATCAGAGGAGTCAATTCTCCATTTCCTTCAGGAATAAGACAGCTGCCTCCCAACATGCAATGCAATTAGAACTCCAGCTCTTATGTATTCCCATCCTTTTTTCACCTTTGTGCCTCTCGGCTCATCTCTTCACTTGTGCAAACCAACGATTTGTTTAAAAATTGACTTTTTATCTTCTCTGATGCTATTTGATATTTAGTAACACTTAACATCCCATTAGTTAATGTCAGTTAATGCATTACTTAACATTAACTAACAATGCATTAGTTACAGTATTTATTCATCTTTGTTAATGATAGTTAACTGTGCATCGTTAGTTCATGTTACAGTCCATTAAATAATATTTACTGATGTTTTCAAAGTGTATTTCATTATTAATTCATGTTTAGTAATCTAGTAAACTAATGTTAACAAATGGCACCAAATTGTAAAATGTTACACACACTTTTTTGGGTTATTAAAATTCTGTCTGATAATTATTTTAACTTTATGGTCAATAACTAATAAAAAAAGCTAACATCAAAATTCTACACTGTTTTTGTATAAGACAAATTAAAAATAAAACACTACAAACTGAAATACAAGTGAATGTAAGCATCACATCATTATAAATGTACAGTGTATATGAAAATGGGTATTAATTTTGAGATTTGCTAAAAATCACGGTACATTAACAGTGCTATTAATTACTAGTGTTTTTTAAAGATTAACTGTTAAGTGAGCACTGGTTGATGGCAAAGGTATTCTAAATGTAAAAAAACTAAAATAATAATAATATAATAATAATAATAATAATAATAATATGACTGTGTGTTAAGAACTAATAAGCCAAAGGATCAGTCTTATTTTTTATTCTCAAATCAGACCAAGTTTTTCACAAAAAAGGGGTATGACCAGACTTAAAGAAATAAAAAAAGATAAGTAACTTGTAATAGTAAATTTATGCAACAGGTCTGTATCTTATTGTGGATAATTCACCAGTTATTTAAAAAAGTACTTGCTCCTCCCCTAAAATTACTTTCCTTTTCCTTTTTATTTTATTTTACTATTTCCTCTTACTTTTCACCTCCTCCACCAGTGAATAACATCCACTTTCACAATCCAATCTATTCCCAATGAATAAAATCAAGCCCCATCCTGCATTTTTTTTTCTTGTTGTAGATCCTGTTTCAAATGATAATTCATCATATTATGAAAGCAAAATAGGCTGCGAACAGCGTTTCATGTTGACCTTACAAAAATCATTTGCTGTTCTGTTTCACCGTTCAGCTTTTTGGTGCTGGAGCTGGTGTGTGTGTGTGTGTGTGTGTGTGTGTGTGTGTGTGTGTGTGTATGTGTGTGTATAACAATCTGCAATATTCCACCGTCCAAGCAAAGATGAGCTCTGATGTCCCCAATTACAGCAAAAATATGTATTGAGCTATGAATATAACCGTGGTGTTCTGCACAACTATTACGGCTGCATCGTCCCATGGGGGAAAAGACGATCTATATTTGGACCTCAGATTTTCCAACTGTACATCCATTTACTGCTACGCACATTCTATGGCCTTGTTTTTCCCCTAGACTTGAAATACTGGGGAATAAATGTTATTCATTTCACTTGCTCAGAGTCTGAGAGAATGAGAGGAGGAGGAGGAGGAGGAAGAGAGGGTGATGTAGTCTGAAAATGAGGTGCAGCTGTGCATTTGAGGTCGGCACTGAGTAACACTGAAGCTTTGTGAGGATGTGAGCAAAGGGGGGCTGGAAACGGCCCCCAGATTGTTATTCAAGGAGTCGTTCCACATCACCCATCAGTCCCCCTCACGAAACATCTGGCATGAGGTAAAATTGCCCCTATGCACACAGAGCTTCAAGAGCTCTCTTTCAGCGAGAGGTCTTGGGCTTTTGACTGACCCTCTACCGCGGGAAAGAAAGAACGAACGAGAGAAGGCTCAGGAATAATGTAGCCGCTCAGGGAGCACTTGACCTTCAAAGATCCTCCGCTGTTTCAGATGAACTTAACAGGGATCAGGTGGGTCTTGACTGACTGCTGCTTCACACTGCCAACACATACAGGTTTAACACACACACACACACACACCTCCTCTGATATATGACAGGACACACTGGTGAGAGGAAGAGGGGTTATTTGAACATGATCTGCCAAAAGACGATTAAAAATGCCCCCCAAAAGATTAAAATGCATTTTGCAGGACTAAAGAATAACCTTTCATAACATCTGTTTTAACTTCCAACATGTTCATATATCACTATGAGTTCATATATCACATGGAGCTCTCTTTTAAAAGATGAAGTCTGTTTTTCTTATGAGCTACAAAGAGTCATTCTCCTCTGAGAGATTCAGTCAAAACTTCATTGAGCACATACAGTATCTGAGACAAAGATTTGATAGACCTCTGTATTACTTTTAAGACGGCTACAGACATTTGGTAAGACAAGTCTGTGTACTTTGCAGGAGGAAAGATAATGACATTTTGCCATTTTAAAATAAATGATGGCCTTTTAAGGCTATTTAAAATAAATTATGGATAATTAGTTGGATAATTCCTTCCATGAACTTCCAAAGAAATTCATTGTTATATCTTGCCTCTTTTTCAAAAATAATTATATATAAAAAAAAAGAAGTTAAATTGTCAATATGGGGTTAGGTCTGAAATATATTAACAAAAATATTATTCATAATATAATTTTGTATTTGTGATATTACAAATACTGTTAGACCTTATGTTTTATTCAGTTTACATTACATTACATTTTCATTGACTTAATTAAATAAAAATTCAGGCAATGTCAATGCGGGCTTTTGGACTACAAGAAGTTTAGACACTTAGCCATGGACAAAAAAAAGTATAAATTAGTATAGATGTCATTGAATTATCATAACAATCTGCAAACAAATTATTCAAGACCTACACTATTTCTCAAAACTCATTATTTTCTAAGCCATTTCTGACTTTTAACTAACTATAATTTTAAGTGGATGTTAATACAGTACAGGTCCTAGTAAAATAACCACATGTGTAGTTCATCACATTATAAACTGGACATAATCCACTAATGCTTGACAACCAGGAAGTGTCCAAATATTTTGGGGGGTCACTGTATAAATACACAGTAGAGAGCAGTGACCCAAGTGTAAAAAGAGGAAAGGCTAAAGAATTAATCACTGTCCTCCCTGATGAAAAGAACAACACTGGTGGATACAAGCACATGTTTTAAGATGCTGGTGTCCCACCAGACTTTAAACTAAAGCAAGACTTCCTCTAACAAAATTATGCTGGTTGACCAGCTTCACCAGCTCTTTCACTGCTGAGAGCCATGACCCACTTTCCCTACTGTGAAATCAAATCAGTCTGGTCTTAATCGCTTTTAAGAGGGACCCACAGGCAATCAGCCAGGACGCACTTTCACCAGCGGCCAGAATCTGTATTCTGCTGTCACTTCGACGACCCAGAAAGCTCTGGGCATCTTTAGCAAACTGACCCAGTGTGTGCTGCTGGACCCAGCCAGAGATGTTAGGACACTAAATATCCCAGAGCCCACACCATTAGTAAAGTAAAACGGTCTTCCTAATCGGACCTTTAAATGTGGCTGTAAATGATGCACCCTAATATAATCAGGTTGATTCAGTCATATTAAATAATATTTTGGCTAGTTACAGTATTGTTACACCATGAAGTACATTTCCATTTTTTTCACATTATGCTGCCTCCAAGTAATCCTGGGAGGTTCCTGCTTGAGTTCAGAAATTATAAATATGAACTGACACATGTTCAAGTGGTTTTGAGCTGAATAAAATAGATGAACGCACTGGGGAATTTCACAGTTTTCACTCTTTTTCAACTACTGTCAAAAACACGAGGCTTTTTAGCATTAGTGAATCAAACTGAAGAGTGCATTAGCTGTGCACAGGATGTGCAAACCACTTACATGACTAGTTTTATACAGTGGTATAGTAAAATTGTATCACACATTTAAAATGATTAATCTTATGTATTTTGTAATCAACACTAACATAACTCTGAGAAAATGCTGAGTTTCCCACTGGTAGTTAAAACTTATCACAAATATGGTCATTCTGACATGACCTGAAGGCAGAATTGCACTATTTGTCACGCTTCACATTGAATCATCACATCAAAAACAAAAATTGTGTTTTGATCCTGATATCACAAAATGACCTGTTCACCGGTCTAACCTGTTCACCCGTTTGAAGCATCACGCTGATCCCATACAATTTCCTGGATCCTGCACGAGAAATAAAGCATGACATACTGTTCAAAAGAGTGCAAGACAGCAGGACTTACTGAAGGGCATAAGACTGGAACAGAGAGAAATTAAATACGCCAACTGAAGAGAAGGAAGTAAAGAACCTAAGTAGGAGCGATCGGCCAACGTCATACAGGAGGAGTGAGAGTGAGTCAGTGGAGAGAGAAAGTATATTGGGTTCCAGGACAGAGGAGTGGAAGATGACAGGTGTCTGGGCTGCTCTGGTCTCTGCTGGAACTGTAATTGGTTGTGGCAGACGCAGACAGCATGAATGGCCTGCTTCAGGCCTCCAGGGGTCAGATAGAGAGAGAAAGAGAAAAAAAAAAATCAACTCAAAGCCGTGATAGAAAATGGAAAGAGAGGAAGAGACAGAACCGAAACAGTGTGCATTGAGTGCAATTGAGGATATGTATCCAGTGGTGTGTTTTGACAGCAAATCTCAATTTCATAATGATATAATTCCTGTGACAGTACACATCAGGTTATTTTTTGCCATGGATGTGTAGGGTTACTCTGAGAGAGATAGAAAGGATGGCTGAAATCTACACAACGCACAGGGACTCGTACAGTCAGTTATTCTGTTTAATCAGTGAGACACTATCCGACATCAGTACCTTGGACACCACAGAAGTCTGAATACGACACACTGACTGTATCTTATAAATACACAGCCTTGTGTTAAAATAGAAACAAACACAAGCGACATTTGGCAGAATCTAAAAAATTGTGCACAGTAACAGCCCAAAACATTCATTATAAATATCTACCCACCTAAAAACATCTCATTGTGGTTTAATCTCTGATGCAAGAGTTTTTTTTTTTTTTTAAATATACAACGCCTCAATCTGAATGGTTGGTTTTATACAATTTCTGGGAATCCGGGTGGAAAGGTTTGAATGAGTACACAATGTAGCTGAAAAAATGTTCTGATGGAACTTTGTTGCATGGAAGCTTTTGCTAATTTAATTAAAAAGTGATCTGGAATCAGTGCAGAATTGTAAATATTTCTTACTCCTTTAGCATCATAATCTTTATTTTTCTACTATTTTTTAATCTAAATTTTCTATGAATATTTCTATATTTAAATATTGAACCACCAAAATCAAAATTACTGTTAAGGCAAAAAAAAAAAAAAAAATATGGTATGGCTGATTTTTTGTCAAAATAGTTTAAAAATGTAAGACTAAAAACAAAAATCAATCATTTTAAATGCTACAAGTGAATTTAGGCACCACAGCATTATAATGTGGATATTCATGTTAAAATTGGCATTTTGAAATATATTTAACAGTGTTATTAAATTATTAGATTATGGCAAAAGGTAATCTAAATGTAAAAATAGGTGACATGAGAATGCACAATTGGTTATTCAATATCAACTGATGCAAATAAATTTTAAAACATTAAAACGAGCTACAACATATTTAGCACTGATATAAGGCCCAGGCTTTGTTGATTTTCAGAAATCTGGCTCTACGAGACTACCTTCAACATGACATATGCAAAGACAAATGTGCACTCTTCTTCTATTCATGTAAGCAATGTGAGCTCAACAGAGACAAGCCCTTGTCTACCCATCCTGAACACTTCAAACCAAGAAAGCAACAGCCTTATTCATCCAGCTGATATGAGAAGCCAGCAGCAACACAATAACTGACTTGAGAACAGGCAGCTCTTATCAGATAGGCCCTCAACGCTGTGAATAAAGCCCACTGAAAGAGGACTGTGCTAATGAGAGCTCCCTTGAGACTGAAGACAGCCTGAGCATGTTAATTACCTAGCAGGGTGTAAAGGTTCTGGACCGGCCCATTTCAAAATGCCACATGTAGGCAAAAAAGAAGCCACACAGCAGGGTGAACCACTCAGGAAGATCCACTGTGTTCAGAAGATAGGCTATTCTGGTAAGATATATGATAGATTTACTGTAAACTCATTAAGTGCATCTTAGTATATTTCAGACCAATTCAAATCACTAAATTCCACATCCGATCCAGCATTAAATATACATTAAGGAATCAATAATAAAAACAGCATTCAAGGTGTGTGTTAAGTAGGACTGAGTAAATTATGGCCTTCTGTGTTACATTGCTGTGAAACTGCTGACAAATCCTTATCACATCTATTTAATGGGATAACAAAACATAACCAAAACATTAAAATGTTTTTTTTTTTTTTTATTTAGAAAGAAAGAAAGAAAGAAAGAAAGAAAGAACACCATGAATGTCTCCATAACTTTGTTGAGCAGCAAACGTCATTACTCACTGAAATTCTAACATAATTGACTCATTATGAACTGTTGATCCAGTCCACAAAACAAGACTGAATGACTCGTTCACAAATCAAACTGATTCAGTTCAACTAACTCCATCATCTAGCCACAGCTCACTTGAGGAAAATATTATTAAATAATGGCATATATGTTTTTGTATGACTTTTAAATATTTGGAATATTGCATCATACTGCTTACTTCTACATTGCTTTTTGTAGCTTGAAAGCTCCAATCCTGTTTTATTGTAATTTCATTAAAAAAGATTGACCAATGCATTTTTCCTCAATAAAACGGTTACATTTTTAGTTTAAAAATACAGGTTTAAAACAATATGAGGAAGAGTAAACAATGACTCAATTTAAATTTTGGGGTGAACGGATCCTTTAAAACAAAAAGATATGTTCAGTATAAGTGAATTTAAACCATTATAATATCTTTATTTAATCATCCAAAACTAAAGGAGGCCGTATAATTTGATGTCCTCTGAAAGTGTGGCAGTGCACTATATCACGATCTACACACCTGCCACAAACAAGCCATCTTTCTGATAAATGCAGTTATACTCAAAAAGTGCATTGAAAACTAACTTTAAAAGACGTTTCCACGAAAGATATTAATATTTTATAAGCAGAACGATACCGTCTGCGTCATCTGAGAAAACCATAGAGGGGACGCGCTTCGTCCAGAAGTCCCTATGGAAATGTACCAGCGCTCTAGCCTGCCTCACTGCCCCGGCACAGAGGACAACACGGCTCAACCAAACGCACAAGCTCGTGCCTTTTCAAAAACATTTATGCACGACTGTCAAAAAACGCAGTCTTGAACAAACATACGCTGATCAGCATTCAAATGGACTTCCTTGCTGACTTCCAAATGAGAAGCGTTGACGGGCAGCACATAGCCAAGCCTAATTGAATGTCATCATTTTCCATTATTTGTTGCCTTTTTTAAATGAAAGCACTTAGCCTTTTTTATTCACGTTTCTCAGAGACAGTTGGATCCATGAGTCCTAATGAATATTTAAACAGTGACCAGCAGCCTCATCTCCTGAGTGGTCTCCGAGCGTCGCTAGAGCCCGCGTCGGGAAGGAGGGGTGACCATTACCGAAACTCGACCACGGAACAGCTGAAGAAAAACACGGATATTACAAAAACAGCACTATGGAAAATGTCAGTAATTAGAGCTGGCTGCCATTTCAGAAGCAGTGCGGGCCCGGCTAATGAGTCCATTAGCACCTACCTTGCATAAAGAAGACAAGCAAAAAAGCCTCATTTTAATACATTAGCCTGCTGACAGTTTCACCGCAGAGGCTATTCAGCGCAGCTGACACGCTTTTCCGAGGGCTCTGACCTTTTGTTTGCTGAGCGCTGGCTCTGAGGAGAGCGTGGATTCAGCTCTCCTGGGCATAAACATCGGAGCAAGTGTGAGAAACCAACACCTTTTGCCTTTACTGACTCATTGAGACGCCAGCGGCTCACTACATTTTTTCAGCTACTAACGGTCCTGGAGAAGGTAACACAATTGCCCATGTGGGCATTAGTCAAGCAATGTTTCCAAATTTAGCCAGCACTCAAGTCCTCGAAAACATTCAAAAAGCTTGCTGTTTAGGTGAACACTCATTTCACCTTGGCTCGCAATCGACAAACTGTGAAAAGAATGAAGTGTTCCCATTGTTTTTCTGAATTTCACTCTGCTGTGAAATTTCAGCAGATAAAAGCAGAAGTCCATTCACTCCCATTTCTCTCAAAATACTCCAAATGCCCTTGCCCACATACTTGATAGTTTAGTTCACCCAAAAAAATGCATATTCTGTCATTATTTACTCAACCTCAATGTTTTTCCAGTTTCTTTCTTCTGTGGCACACAAAAAGGGCTGTCAAGTACAATGGGAAATGTCATAATAAAAGCAAAAAAAAAAAACAGAAATTTAAGCATCGTTTGCTAAAATCTCATTTAAGTCAAACTTGATATGCATCTCTGTGAAATACATTAATTCAAAAACGATTTGAAGGAGATTTAAGAATTTAGAATTTATACATTTTTTAATTTATAGATTTTTTTAATGTTTTTGAAAAAAAAAGTATATTATGCTCAGGAAGGCTGCAATTATTTGATCAAAAAGACAGTACAATTATTAAAAATAACCACTTTCTGTTTCAATATATGTTAAATGTAATTTATTCCTACAATGGCAAAGCTGAATTTTCAGCAGCCATTACTCGAGTCTTCAGTGTCACCTAATGATCCTTCAGAAATCATTCTAATATGAATGATTTGGCATTTATTCATGAAATGTATTATTATTATCAATGTTGAAAACAGTTGTTCTGCTTAATATTTAGTGGAATCTGATACACACACAGATTTTTTTTTTTTTGATGAATAGAAAGTTCAAAAGAAAGTATTTTTGAACAATATACCAATATAGCACAAGAGACTATTATTATTTATTTATTTGTTTGATTATGTACTTACTTGCTTACTTATTGGTGCTTTTTTATTTTTGGAGTTCGAAATTCACTTTATCAGTTACTCTTGTCACTTTATCAGTTTTCAGTTACTTTTGTTACTTTTTGCTAAAAAACACGAGAATGAGTAAATAATGATTGAAAATTCAGTGAACTAAAGACTTAAATATTGTTGCTATGAAACAGTTTTACTTTTTCACTACTGGAAAGCATCAGAGTTTCTAATTATGCTGTTCTATCGTAGTCGATTATCTCCCACCACAACAATAAGGCTCCACGCTAACCCAAAGTGGCCTACAGCACAAAGCAATAGATCCATGATTCCTAATCCCACGCTAAGCTTTCCGATATCTTCTAGATGTCTACCTGTCGATTAAACAACCATGTGGTCTCCAAGGCAGCTATTGTACTACCAGCAGAATCCATTTCTAGAGAGTCTGTCAGCTTAATACAGATGGAGGCTCATTCACAAATCCACAATATAATCAGAGCTTACAGGGATAACTCATGTACTAAATATGAAAAGCCATCTGCCGGCCTGATGTGTAATACAGTCACTATGGTGAAAGCGAAAAAAACAACAACCTGCGCTTACACATACCCACACACATACAGCTATAATTCACTGCCTGAGATGAAGGACAAGGCCATATATTAGACGACCTCTGGCCTTGTGCTGCCAATAGAACTCCATGATTAGCCATTTCTTCATGCTGGCCTACGGACCACCACACTGAGAAATAGCTCAACACGGTCAATCTCTATTTATTGAGTCTTGCGCTCTGTTAGCAAGGCCTTCAGTGAGTTCTTATTTCTCTTTTCCACTGACCTCTCGCATGATTGATTGAGCGATTGGTCCAGAAAAGATACAGCTAGCTTTGTCTTGAATAAGGTTAATTGACCGTCAGAGAGCAATTCATTACACTGGCACGTTCTGATAAGATTATTTTGCAAAGAGTGACCATTCCTTGACCTGCTGCATGAGGAGGGAAGGTTTCAAAACACTTGAAATTTAATACCATACCACTATTTCTGCAATATCCAATAGAGGAAAGTTATATAGGATATTGTATCCCACAATATTCTCAATAAGACCATTCATTTTTACAGTGATGAACGTCCTGGATGCAATATCAACAGCAATTTTAAATTTCAGCATTTTTATTATTGGACTCCCAAGAGGTCTTTGGATATTTTTTGACAAAATTAAATTAAAAATAACTAGTTCTTTGTAGATCACACTTCATTTCACTACACGACTGGTTGATTATGTACAATAACTTCATGGTATTTCTTAAAGGGATAGTTCACCCAAAATAAAAATTCTGTCATTAATTACTCACTCACTCATGTCATCCCAAACCCATAAGACCTTCATTCATCTTTGGAACACAAATTAAGATATTTTTGATGAAATACGAGAGCTTTCTGACCCTGCATAGACAGCAACGGAACCACATTCAAGGTCAGCAACCACATTCAAGGCCTAGAAAAGTAGTAAAGACATTGATAAAATAGTCCATGTGACATCAGTGGTTCAACCATAATTTTATGAAGCTATGAGAATACTTTTTGCATGAAAAGAAAAGAAAAATAATGACTTTATTCAACAATTTCTTCTCTTCTGTGTTAGTAAAATCCAGATGCGCATAGAAGACTGGCATGGAAGAGAAGAAATTGTTGAATAAAGTCTTTTGTTACTTTTGTTTGCTCACAAAAAGTATTATCGTATTCTCATCAAATGAAAGTTGAACCACTGATATCACATGGACTATTTGAACAATATCCTTACTATGTTTCTGGGCCTTGAATGTGGTTGTTCCCTTGCTGTCTATGCAGGGTCAGAATGCTCTCGGATTTCATCAAAATATCTTAATTTGAGTTCCGAAGTTGAACGAAGATCTTAAGGGTTTGGAACGACAAGAGGGTGAGTAATTAATGACAGAATTTTCATTTTTGGGTGAACTATCCCTTTAAACTACTTTCAGTCATTACCTTCTTCAAGTATGAAAACAAGAGGAAAACAAAGCCAAAATCATAACATTTTAGGCAATTAAGAAATTCCTGCCAGGACATGTCTGGGAAAAAGAGAACATATTATGGTCACCTTAAAATCGTCAGGAAGTAAATACTGACACTTTTAAACTAGCACAAGCTAACCTAAAAAATAGTACATAGCAAAAGAGCTAAAACCACAAAATCAATGTAGTTAAACACAGAAAAATGGAGATGCTATCTGTTTGCAAGTTGTGTGAAGTCTGCTAACGTTTCTTCATGAAGGTGCTGTCATTAGCTCCTCAGCAGGTCTCTCTGTGTCGCTCTAGCCTACCCATTAGCAAACAACATGATGCCACTCAGCAGCCATTAGATTGGAAACAGCCAAATGCACAAAGAAAGAGAACAACAGCCCCACGATTACACTCACAGGAGCCCGGCATGCTTTCCTCACTTCCACAGCCGTCCGAGATCTCAGATTTGATAAAAGAAACGTACACTGCATAATGATGCCATGCTAATAAATAAAAATAAGTAGGCGTTTCAATCAACAAGAGGTTTGAACCTGCGAGAGCTGTGTGGGTTGCTAGATATTTTCTTTTTTTTATGTTTTGACGTGTTTGCAGGCTACACAGAAGTCAAAACAGCAAAAGAACAACATAAGACGAATTAGGAGCATTTGAAGCTAGTATGATCTCAGCAGATCAAATAAAAACAGATCTAAAATAAATATAGCAAAACCATATAGTATACAATTTTGCAACAGCTATGACACAAAACCCCTCTTAGCCACCTAGCCACAAAGGCCTTTAACATTAGCTTACATGTCAGAGACTATACTGAATAGAACTATTTGAATAATGGATTTGCTTAATAAAATAATGTTTTGATAATTTTTTTTATTAATTTTAATGTGTTTTGTAGTAAACATTGAAAACAGTTATACTGTGAATACAGTACTAAACAACACCCTTTGGCCTCTCATACCTTATTGCTTCAATATTAACCAAATTAATCAAGAAGATCTGGGGTTTGAGGTACTATTACACTTGCTTCAAATGATGCAAAAAGCAAGCAGATTAAAAAAATTAAACGAAAAAAAAAATCAACAGCTGGCTTAGACTTCTTTGGAGTAAACTTTTACAAACTCATCCAACAAATGCACACACACTCTCAAATAAAAGTCAGTCTGCCTGCTGGAGGCCTATGGATTTGCAGAGCAAGTAAACAGATAGTCTGTGGAATGCTATGTCTCAATAATTTGTATCCTGGAGCACAACTACCTTCCCCAACACAGGGAAACGAGGCACAGAGTGAATCTGAATGAGTCACTGAAGCCCTCAGCTACTTTCATTGCAAACTTATTTGCATTCGCTCACAAACACACGCATACACGCTCACTTCAGAAGCAAACAAAGGGACTGCAACTGCTAAAAAACTGACTGCGGATACATTTCATCACTACAGAATGTGTCATATATTACCCAATAAATTGCCCAGTTAAGTCAGAAAAACATGTTTTTTATTATATAGTGACCCCAAAATTATATGGACACTTTTGCCACACTTAAAACACATGAATATCATTGCATTATGTAACAAAATATCAAGCCAAGTAGCATTAATTTTAAAGAAACATAACATATTTGATGACTTCACACATTAAATAAAAAAAATACCTTGAAAACATTTAAAAAATAAATAAATCTGATAGGTCTAGAATCATTTGCAGATGCAAATGATATTGATATTTGATATTTTGATATTTCTATGTAATACAATGACATTTAAACATATAAATGGGGATGCACTGATATAAAAATTCTGGCCAGTACCTTCTAATAAGCTGAAATTTATTTTATTATGGCTAACAACAGATAAATGTTAAAATATTTTGTCTAAATAAAAAATATTTTGTTGTAAAATCTTTGATGATACAAATGAATTTAAGCATCACAACATTAAAATGTACAGTATGAAAAATGGATATGCATTTTGAGATATCCAACAGATTACATTTAACAGTATTATTAGCGTTTTTAATATGAACTTTATTTGAGCATCAGATGATGTAATCTTAATGTAAAAAGAGGGGAAAAGAGCATGCACAATTAAATATCCAATATCGACCAATAAAAATATTTATATCAGTATTAACATCAGTCATCAATATCAGTCGATATAACTGACATGTGCATCCCTACATTTTTAAGTGTAACTTGAAAGTACAAAAGTGTCTAAATACTTTTTAGGTCCACTGTATATCAAAAGCTTTTTGTATATCAAAAGTTGCCAATACAGGAGTAAAAAATGCTGAATAGGAAACTCACGCTGACAGTAGTCCTTATTCTCCTCAAAGCCTGGCTTGCAGACGCAGCGTCCAATGGGCACCAGCCATCCACCATCTCCACTGCAGTACATCCTCGGCGCCTCAAACTCCTCCGAGTCATTCACACAAGATCCCCTAACCTCCACCAAAGCCGAATCTCCCCCTGTCACCGTGTCGGGAAACTGGGCCAAGTTCAGAACGGCAAGAGGACACTTCTTATAGAAGACCCTCAGGGACACCAAAGCGATGCAGGCTCCAACATCTTGGAAAGCCAAGTAGAAACCCTTCTTGCTCAAGTTACTGATGTCCCTCACTTCTGTGTTTAGTTTCATAACGCGATCGCCAACGTCAGTTTGCGTGAAGCTCTCATCGGCTGCGATAGTGTCGATCTTTATGTACTGGCTCTCTTTGATAAACCACAGGTTGGGATTGTTGGACTCGTAGTAGTACATATTGAAAGTTTCTTTGCAGGTGCCAGGGACTCCAGGCAGACTGTTGCAGTCACGCAGGGTGAATTTAATCTCGATGTAGACGCGCTGTGCTCCATCTCGTGGGATGTGGCGTGTGCGTAGCCAGTTGTTCTGATTAGCCTCCATCACATTACACACCTGGTAGGAGCGCATGGGGGTGTTCCTCTCATCCATCACACTGATTTCCTCCCACTGCAACAGACAGAACAACTGTTATGGTTGAAAAAAACTTTTTTTCACAATTTTAATATGAACTGTGACATTTCTGTCTCAAGTTTATTTAGTGGAATAAACTTGTTTTATATTTTAGAAACTTTGGTGTATGTGTATTATATATACACATAAAGCATTTAAAAATATTTATATATTTTTTTTTTTTCAGCAAGGATGCATTAAATTCATCAAAAGAGACAGTAAAGCATTTTAAAGCATAAATAAAAGTATTTATCTATATTTCTCAAAGAATCGTGAAAAAATGCATCACTGCTGCTCAATATATCACAAAAATGTTACGCAGCACAACTGTTTTCAACATTGATAACAGTATAAAAAGTTTCATGAGCTCTAAATCAGCATATTTGAATCATTTCTGAAGGATCATGAGACACTAAAGACTGGAGTATTGAATGCTGACTATTTAGCTTTGCCTTCAAAAGGAACAAATTACATTTTAAAATGGAAAACAGTTATAGACTGTTATAAACAAATAATATTTAAACTAATAATAATATTCACAATATTGCCTTTTTACTATATTTTTGATCAAATAAATGCAGCCTTGGTGAGCATAAGAGACTTTTAAGTACATTAAAAAAATCTATTAAAACAAATCTAAATCAGTTCTGAACTATGGGCTTAAAATTGCATGAATTTAATGTAAATATGTGTTATTTATTATTTCTATTTCATGTATCTCTATTTTTATCATGCATTCCTATATTATTTCTATTTCATTTATGGAACACATAGAGTACCTCAGCTAGTTATGTGTATGTCTCCAGTATAGGCAGCAGTAGATAGAGTATGTTTAAGGGACTCGTCTCCCATCATCTCTTGCCATCTGCTTCCACTTGTCTAAGGTTCCTTCATTTGGAACACTTCACGCATAAGTAACATTTCACTCCTTAAAGGGAGAGAAAATAAACCATCCAGGGAGTCTTAGAGGGGTGGGCAATTTCTTGAACGGCTGCTTCTCAAAAAGATTCTGATTTGCTTCAATAAATTCTATTCCTTCGCTGTATAATTTGCAGCAGAAATGAGCTGAAGGACCACCGACTCAGTTCTAAGTGATTTTAGGGATTCATTCAAACTTCTGATCAATCAGCGAGTAACATACTAGACTTCAAATACTACGAATTCATAAATTGTTGCTTGACCACTTGAGCTCCCACTTGAAGACATTCCTCATCATTTCTGCTCAAGATTTCTTGAACAGTGCATGATGGGAGCAATCCACTATGACTGCAAAAAGACATGGAAAGTTATAGCTGGTTCTTTTAAAGAGCACTATGTTCTTTTGAAGGACTAGTTCGCATAAAAATAAAAAAGTCTGTCATCTTTTACACAACCTCATGCTGTTCCAAACCTGTATGACTTTTTTTTTTCTTTGGTGGAACACAAAATGAGATCTAACCACTCTTTTCCAATTACAGTAAATGCAGACTGGAGCTTTCAAGCCCCGAAAAGGGTGTAAAAACTACCGATAGCTAGGTTGGACCACACTGGCCGATACCGATTAATCAACCGATAGTTTTTAAAATAGATACTGAATGAAAACTAAATAGAGCTTTACTATTTAAAAAAAAAAACAGTAACAGTACTGAACTATACTTTATAAATGAATACAAATTTAGTATTAATATTTATTACTATATTGATTATTAAAGTTATTTCATAGTTTACAAATGTTAAAAGAAGAAACTTTAAAATTTAAAAATGAAGCCTATTAGTAAATGTTGAAATTAAATGAACACACTCTAACAAGGAACAATACTTCTACAGCTTTCGTTAATGTTACAAATGGACTCTTATTAAGTATTACCATTTCATTTCAACAGTCATGCTTAAAGATGGCCATCTTGAAATACCTACAAAAGGCCATATTAAAATTACATGCACAGGTTATTGATATTGTATGTGCACTCTTTATTTGCTGCTATTTTAGAACACTGCATGATTATCTAATTAAAATATAAACAAATATGCAAATGAGTGACACACTGTGCAAAAGCACAGCGCTGCGTCTTGGAGAAGTCACGGGTATCACACACACACACACACACACACACAGACGCGTCACGTTCAATTTAAGCAGCGGTCTAAAACTGTTTATTTAATCACCAAACGGACATAAGTTTGCTTCAAGAATGAATTATGTGTCATAAGTGAGTTTGAAGTTCGGTGTTTAAATAACAGAGCAAACGGAAAGAGAAAGCGCGATCTGTATTACAGCTCTCTATATGAAGCATACAGACTGTATTAGAGCCACGGAAAGACAAACGTTTTGCTGAAAAATGCACAATACATAATTTATAGCCTAGGGCGAAGTCATTATGTACATTAACAATGATTTGGGACAAATAGGCTATAATGTTATTTAATGGGAAACTATGTGAATGGCGCTCTGTTCCACGGCAGGATTTTCTGTCGGCTGCATTTAAATGCGCGTTTGAAGTTTCCCGCTCTGTGCAGCGCGCAGTGTCACATGCCAAAACAAACAACATGTGCTGTCAGTGATTTCCGCCTCTAGAGGCCGCTCTCATACTGTATAATGATAGCAGACCATTCTCAACCACTCCAGCAACAGACCCAACACGAAGAAAAAGAAAAAAAAAAAAAAAAAACACCGAAAACTATCGGCATGGATTTTTGCCGATAACCGATTGTTCTGCAAATCAACTATCGGTGCCGATTAATCGGCAAAACCGATGAATCGGTCGACCTCTAGTAAAAACGCCATAAAAGTCATCAGTACTGACTAGTGCAATTTTTTCTGAAGCCATGCAATGCTTTTTTTATGAGAAACAGCAAGTATCTATGTCAGAATCATCTACAAATGTTTCTTTTGATTCAAATCTTTTCAATGAATAGATGATACAATCAATCTGATTTTTTTTTTCATGAATCAAACCCAATGACTTAATGATTCAGATACTACAGTTAACAGATCAACTTTCAATCCAATGTGTTCGTCATACAAAAAGGTTGACACTTAAAAAACAGCATGCAAATCCTTTAAACTTATGATTTATGGTCCTTTTGTTTCTTTACGAAGCTTTAAAACTCCAGTCCTCAATACACATAACTGAATGGCAAAGAGCAACCAGTACATAAAATATCTCCTTTTGTGTTCCAAGGAAAAAGCAAAGTCAAATGGGTTTGGAACGAAACAAGGGTAAGTAAATGATGATAGCATTTTCATTTTTGGGTGAACTAATCCTTTAACAACCCTTAAACTGATTGGCAGCTGAATATGGGTGCACATTTAAGCAAATGGTCAAGGAGACAGAGTACATCAGAATGTCTCCAAAAGAGCCATTTTCCACATCAGTGCAATCAAGCATTTGAAGTATTTTATTCCATGCGTCAGCAGAGTCTGGAGTGCACATCACTTTCTAGCCATGATGTCATAGCAACAAAGAGAGCATTTATGACATGTTGCCATTAGCTTATAGCTTTAAAATAGTGATCAAGGCACGAGGGTCAATTGCTAGCGCAGTCTGGCTTTAAACTGAGCCATATGCTGACTGGTGGGAATGGGCGGACGACATTACAGATCAAAGTGACACAGCCACTGAACGTCTTGGGTACTTTCTTTCCCTTCAAGTGCAATAATTATGACATTTGAAGGAATATTTATACAGGGATAAAGGCAGGTTTATGCCTTTATGTTTATTTTTTTTCAAAACTCTGTCTGAACCCAACCGCTATGGAAAGTTTATTTGGGAACGCATTGTCTGAATTCGTGAAGAATTTTACCACAGATGGGTGGTTATACAAAAGTCTAAAGGGTTGTGTTACACACTCCAGATCTCCATACGTGCATATACAATTTAGTTACGCATTTTAGTATGCCACAATAGGGCACAGCCATCTGAAAGGAAATTGGCCATGTGCAGTTGATATATTCGTGAACGAAACTAGCAAAACTCTAGCAAAAGCGATCATAAATCCTCCTATGTGCAGCTAGTTCCACACACACTCACAATTGTTAAGTGAAAAACAGGTTATTTGGACAGGAGGTAAAGCTTAGCCACTCTCAGTCAATGTAGCGGTTATAAGTGTGACGTGGGCGTCTTGTTAATTAGCGTCTCCAGCTGGCCGCTTCCCCTAGAGTCTCATCTGAAATACCTTAACTCCATTCCCCAGTCACCCTTCACAAGGTCTGACCGCTTTGAAGCCAAGCAAATATGTCAGATCAGGGGGTCTGCTTAGCCCTTCATTGGCTTAACTTAATTGCAGGCCCACAATCATCTGGTAGTTTAAGATACTTAAGTGCAATTGACTTTAAATCCCTAAAAGAACGTCTGTTTTTTGGGGCAGAAGGCCTCTTTTGGAGGACATGTTATTAGGGTTACCTGTTTTCTATCACTCTAGGTGAATTACTCCCTTCTATTTTAGTAACAGACACACACACATACCCTAAATGACTATGGCCATTTGATAGCCGATCCAAAACAAACCTTCCACATCTGGGACAGGGAAAGCTGTATTAGTCCTGACCTGCGAAGGTCAAGTGGCAGTCGATTGAGTCAGTAAGGTAAATATCCAGTGGAGGTGAAGCGGCCGCTTTGGGATCATGTCGGCTTTCCTGTGTGCTGCTCCACAACGGCGCACCATTGGCGGGTTCAGCGGGTCACGGGTCGCCGCGATAATCCTCAAGTATGAAATGCAAGCCGCAGCTGTGAGACATGATTTAGCCTTACAGTTCACTCCTATTAAATAACTGCCATACCAGCAAAACAAAGAGACTCCTACTATCACTGAATCTAAGGTAAACACCGCACGAGGACAGGGAGGAATGTTCTCTGAAGAGTTTAACAGACGTCATGTTGAAACAGGCCAATTGGAAGAGACTCTCACAGTATGTGGGAGTCACCCAATCCAGTAACTAAAGTCTCTTAGTTTGGATTCTTAAACTGATAATTTATGGTTCAATATGGTTAGTGGTTTGCTGTAAAAAAGGGAATACTATCTATTTAAAAGCTGTTGATGTCTACTACACACTTCTGAATAAGAGAGCATTGGGACAACATCTCCTCTGTGCACAGGCTGTAATTACTTTTTTTTTCTTTAGCAGATCTCAAAATGACTGGTTAAATGGATGACATTAAAAACCTATAGTATAGAGTGCGGCAAGAATGAGTCCTAAAAGCATTTTAAGTATTTTTGCACTTCAGGTACAATTGTCCCATGTCAATGGGTTTTTGGTTAAATGCCTGAAATAAGGTCTGTAGTAAACACAAGTTCAAGGTATTTTCATGGTTTATTCTACATAAAATGCATCAGTTATACTGTACACATGATTATTTTTAAACTCTTGAAAAAGATGTTTGATAACAAGTGGCTAAATGGAACTAAAAGAGGTTGTCGAGGACGTTAAACATCATCACGTCAAACAGGAAAACTCTTCAGCTCACTAGTCCTCATTCACAGTTTGATTAAACTCTTGCAAGCGTTCCTAACTAAAACGTTTCAACTTGTAGATTGTAAACAAAGATTGAACGAGTTGCTGGAAAAAGTAGTGGTGATGTAGTGTAGTTCATTTATAGCCTAACGTTAGCTTTTTACTTCTGGTGATTGTATTTAGACTTAAAAATTCATAAAGTTGTATAAATTTGTGAAGATTATCTTGATAAAATGTGTAAGAATAATGAACTTTTGTTAATCAAATAACTTATTCTCTTATATAACTATATAATAACTAATTATTATATACTAATAACTTATTAAAATCATTCAATTATTTTGACTTTTGCTAAAGAAAAAGCGCCTTTTTTAATTAAAAAAAACCCTCTAAAACATTTACTAGCATTTGTAGATCTTTGTTGTGATTGTGCACGATCCATTTAAGTTAGTGTTAGATGGTAGTAAAAATAATCATATAAGTGATATGATCTCGATATCATGCATCCCTAAAACACACACATTCCTATGCCATGTAATATGCTGGACAGATAGTGTGCAAATTGAAATGCTGGTGATGGGTTCACTCACACTACAGCAGCGCTCAATCCAACTACAGCAATCCAAACACACCAAGCCGTTTACAAAAGCTAATCTCCTCTATATAAATGTAAGAGCCTGCATACTGAGAATACTGTGACTATTAAACATGACAAATCTCATAACTCCTAAGTTTGGCTTATAGGATATATCTGTTTTGAGGATCTTGCTCTATAGCATTTGCATTGTTTCCACAACTTTACTTTTAAATGTCATTTAATATTCACATGCTCTCCTAGGGTGAGGCAGCGGGTTTGAGTTATTGACAATGTATCAGCCTGTTATGCAATGCAATACTCTATTATGCAAGTCTAATATTTCTCGGTTTGAGAAGGGGTACAGACTTCATGTCTGCCGTACTATTTTCAGCAAAAAATCATTTGTAAATTCCGCTCATCTCCAGATTTAGCTGTTACACAACACGTCTCGTAGACACGCGTGTATGGCACAGACAATCTGATCTAGCTTCTGATGGCTCTATTAAATCATTTAAAAGGCGGCTGTGAAATCCCAAAGATTGATTTTCTTTTAAGTTCACCATGGTTTTTGCAAACTCAATTATTTTTAGACCACTTTGGGTGCCTCAAAAAAGACAGAACAGGCCTTCTATACTCAAAATAAAGGCTCCTTCTTTTGCTCTCTGGCACAGGGATTGTGTTCCTGCTTTAGAGACTCTTAATCTTGACGTCTTCCTCAAATAAATTGGAAGTAAGCGACCGGGGAAGTTGGTGTTAAGCCGAACATGAACGCCTCTTGGCTGGAAACAGGTCTAAGCTCACTAGACTCCAGTCCACATGACCTTGACACCACATCCTACAATTTACACACACACAAAACAGTGGCTCCTATTTATAAGAACTTGAGAACGTGCTTACAGCCTTTCTTTCCCATGAGCCCGATGTATGCTGTATCCACTCTTATGAATATACATGCGCAGGTCAGGTCTAACCATATGCAATTCCAGCACATCTGAAATGCGACAGCATGATTACAGATGATTGTTTGCAAGAAAAAAATGTGCTAGAGGGGTTCAAAAGTGTGTCGAAGCCCAGGAGCATAGATTCATTTTAATTTTAAAAAGTTTGTCCCAGTGTGGTTCAAATAATTTTGTGTAAAACAGGCACAGACAAAACACACCATAATTTGGGCTGGTTGCAAGAGTCAGAATTGATTAAAGACGTTTGGGGTGGTTTGTGTGTTTGTGTCTTGATTTTGATTGGTCGTGTTACTCACCCCTTCAGCTGGATAGGCCTCCCAGCCAAGGTCTCCCAGAGCAGACATAGTGTCCAGCAATGTAACTAGAGAGAAAGAAAGAGAAAGAGCACACAGGGGAGAGAAAAAAAGTAATGATTTGTTAAAGTTCACTCAACCTTGTGACATATTGTGAGCAAAACAAGCTGGTTAGATGAGATTGCATATTTGGCAAGTAAATCAGAAAGCAGTTGCAGACAATCAGGTCTGTAGCCTGAGGGACGAGAGTCTAGCCCCACGGTTTAAATCATTCCCACAATGCCCTCCTTCATCCAGCGGCGAAACCCAATGCTGGGAACCCATTACGAGAGATAGACTGTTTTGTAAATCAGATATATCAATAAAAACACATTCATGTCTTACACAGCATTACCGGCAAAACAAAGTTTTGATACAAAGTATTGATGGTTTTCATTTTCATTTCTGGAGTATGTATGAGTATGCGTGTGTATGCCAAGGGGAATGGGTCAACAAACCATCTAAAAGGCTATTTAATTTCTCATACTAGTCTCTCTCTTCCTCGCAAAGCAGGTCGCAAACTGGTATTTTTCTGTTATGATCTACATTCCAGGGTAAATAAGGTCTTAGCATCGACAGCTATTAATTTTTAATCACCTCTGATGTTGCATTTTCACATTGAGGAAAACATATACACGGATCATTTGATAAAGTGTTGCAAACCATTTTCTACATTTCAGCTCTACTTTTCATGAACAGAATTAAAAGACACAATTATCAAAACACTGATTTAGATATATTTGATTCCCATATAAATATGGTGGCACTGTTTTTGGTGTTACCAGCTGTCACAGTGACATTACAGAAATGAACTGAACAAAATCTGAATTTATAACATCATTATTAAAATGTCATATACTGTATGTACATTATACATTTGAATAATACATGACATATTAATGCTGTTATTAAATATTGTTTTATAATAATTTAAATTATATTGAAATAAAACTAGAATTATCGATTATAAAAAATAATGCAGCCTGATTGACTGATATACACTCAGACACACACACACACACACACACACACACACACACACAGACAATCACAACTTCCTCTAGTCAATACTTCATGATATCCGCATATAGAAATGCTGAGCACAGTGCATTTTTTATATTGGCACACATGCAATTTATTGGCATGCAGATCTTAAGTGGTTTAATAGCCTTGTTTGTCTTTCACCCTCTCGGAAGTCAATGTTTTAACTGGATTTGTCAAAAAAAAGGTAGAGAACAAAAGTATGACCACAGTATCCTTAGCTGTTGTGCATGAAGCAGAATGGGATGTATGTTTGATTTATAGTGACAAGTGCAGTGTTGGTGTAAGATTAATGGAGTCATGTATCATAAATATTTTCCCGCAGAATGACTGTAATCCTTAAGCGGTGAGAGGGATCTGCTCTACCTCACATACTGTGCACTGCATAAAATGTCCAAACAACTACAGCGACTCAGAGCTGTGAATGTCAATTGCTCATTTCACATTCAAAGTGTTTAGCCAATCATAGAAGAGGCCATTTAAATAAAATGTATTTTAATAGAAATGCGTTTGCCTATATAGACTAATATTATATGTACATACTGTAAAAGACAATATGAAACAAAAAAAGTGTTCATATGGAGTGATTCAGTGAAGCCAGATTCATCTCCCTTCCTCCTCCCCCTCCTCCTCTCTTCTGTCCCCATCTAAATCCTCTGGATTGATGAGGAGCGCTTTTCCAAAGAGCTCTACGCCTGATGCAACACATTACGCCCCGGTGACGGTGACATTTGTAAATAAATAAAGTTGCAGCGAAAGTGTGTCAGAGTGTGAGGCCATTTGCTCAGTAAACAGGTACCCTTTTCGCTGAGGAAAGGTCGCTCTTAAAAACCACACACAACAGATAAAGAGCATTTCTGTGGTCTCTGTTTGGTTAAACCTAGTGATTACTGATGTCTTTAATAGCACAGCATCTAATGGAGGGCGGAAGCTGACCCAATACAACCGCCTTGCGGATGAGAACCACTAATTTGGACGCGTTAAATCGGGATAAACAATTCTGAAATGGCAGAGGAAAGAGGAAGCCAGTAATAATGCGGATAACACAGGTGGATGACCATTATATCAATTACTCTCATAGCTGCTGATAAAGCCTGTGGTGCCAAAACAAAAGAGACTTTATTTAACTAAACACCCCACATCACACTTCAACTCTGACGCTTCACAAACATAACTGTGTGTCTAAAGAGGCTTTAAGTGAAAACCACTTGCAAACTGTATGCAAGGAAGTAGACCTAACATGAAATTAAATTTACTGTAAATAAACTTTTTTAAAAAAAATAGAGTTTGCATTTTGCTTTTACAAAGTCCTGTATTAGTCATTTTGTTAAAAAATTACAGACTGACAGACAGACAGACAGACAGACAGATAGATAGATAGATAGAACAGTAGAACGATAGAACAATAGATAGAACAATAGAACAATAGACAGACAGACAGACAGACAGACAGAGAGACAGCTAGATAGAACAGTAGAACGATAGAACAATAGATGGAACGATAGAACAATAGATAGAACAATAGATAGAATAGATAAATAGAACAATAGATAGATAGATAGATAGATAGATATATAGATAGACAGACAGACAGACAGACAGACAGACAACCTTCCTAATTTCTCATCTCTTTGTCTCTTCTGTTCTTTCTTACTCGTCTCACTCTATTTCTCTGTCCCTGGAGAAGTGAATTCATCTGCAAGTGTAACTCTAACTTGACTTGCTTTCTCACATCTAAAAGACGTTTGTCCATTTGTGTCCCAGCCCTGCTCTGATTCATCATCCAATAAAACCAGACACAAAACACCATCCATGACTCGATACCAGATCAAAGCCAGCAAAACACTTTACAGTAAGATTCATATCTCGCCTCATCTCACACTTGTGTCAAATAAAACACTGCCTTATCACACACTTCCATCGCCTTACATAAAATGGGTCTGATAATTTACCGTGAGGATTTTAAAGGATTCATGTTTGCTGCAGAGATACATTTTTCTTTCAACACAACATGTGAATCATTTTCCCATGACCGCCTCTGTTGTCTGCAGGAGCAGACTGCATGGGCTCTTCACAGGGTTTGGTT
Source organism: Schizothorax lantsangensis (assembly GCA_027422415.1). Classification (NCBI taxonomy): domain Eukaryota; kingdom Metazoa; phylum Chordata; class Actinopteri; order Cypriniformes; family Cyprinidae; genus Schizothorax; species Schizothorax lantsangensis. The sequence goes on along the minus strand of CM049845.1, from coordinate 28,258,320 downwards.
TCAAACAGGCATGCTCATGTATCGATTATCGTCAGCGGGCAGCATTGTACATGGGCAAGAAAAGCAGAGAGACTGTGGGACCATGTTACTGGAACAGGACGCCCCAGAGACAAGCTAGAGTCCACTCCAGGATTTTATTGTGATAAATCATTAAATACAACACTTTTATCATAATCCATTGATCTGTTGCACTTTTAGTTCCTTGCATTAGTGAATCTCTACTGGAAGCATATAGGGAGGAAAATGTTTGTTATTGTCTGACTTACAGTACATGAAATTAACTTGTAGCCAGGCTGAACAATTGGCTGACATTTGGGCAGTTTAAGGGTGTGTTTACACTTGGCAGGCTTGGTTTGAATAAAACAGACTCTGGTGCGATTGCTCTGTTAGTGTTGTTCATTTGAATAAGTGTGAAGGCTGCCATCCCGAACCTCGGTGCACAACGAGTGGACCGAGATCCACCTTTTTCATGTTTGGTATGTTTGCAAAATATATGTCACAAAAGCTGTCCAATTAGGTTGTGATCTAATCCTTATGCTTTTTGTTTTGTATAGGTTTGTGATAAAAATGACAGTGTGAACACTAACTAAACTGAACCAGGACTATATATATATATATATATATATATATATATATATATATATGGTCCAGACTAAAAGAACCAAGAGAACTAAACAACAAATTTAAACACACACTAAGATGATCAGCATTGGACAATAATGTATATATATATATATATATATATTTTATTCAGCATGGAAGCATTCAAGAAATCAACAGTAAAACTATTAAATATTAAAATTAATTCCATAAAATATTTAGGAGCTGTTTTCAACATAATAATAAAGGAAATGTTTCTTGAACACCAAATCAGCATATTAAAGTAATTTCTGATAGATCATGTGACACCAAAGCCTGGAATAATGGCTGCTAAAAATTCAGCTTGGCCAAAGGAATAAAATATGTTTATTAAAATAGACAAAAAATAATATTTTTTAAACTGTAATCGTTAATAGTATTACAGTTTTTACTATATTTTGATCAAATTAATGCAGACTTGGTAAGCACCTCTTTTGAAATTTTTGCACATAAATAAAAAAATATTCAAGATCTTTGAATTCTTCGTTAATCTACATGCGTTCTAAGAAAATTCTCTGGCTGTCTTCTGGCATCAGCCACTGAAAAACCAATTTCACTCGCTTGATCACTAGCATAGCAACACACATCCAGAAATTGAGACCAACATCAAAACTGTTCCCTTTTTCATTCTTGTCCTCTCTCTTCATCCAGATCCCCCATGATGCTCGCTTTCTCTCTCTCTCGCCTGCTGTTGAAGTGCTTGAGTCCAGGCCAGGGGTGATTACGGACGCTTTGAGTGGGGAGAGCTCAGTGTTCCTCTGGCTGTGATCTCCACTTCCATCCCCTTTCGCTTTCTAATCCCGGCGGAAGAGCTGCTTTAATCTACCTGCCAGCAATCAAACGCCCCGCCAGCCCTTCCAATACCTTAGGCAGAGCCGCACGACTTCACAATGAGGGCGGCAGCCAAAAACACACGCTTTGTCACAGGTGTGTATATATACGGACTGCCTACTGAAAAGCAGAATCGATATGAAGAGAAAAAGGTGTACTGAAACAGCCTACCTATAGAACACATTAGGTCTAAAAACAAAGTTTATAATAGATAAAGCACAAAAACACACAGCTCTCAACCTCTCTGATGCATTTCTCCATCTGAATGAGGCCGTCAATGGTGCTTAGGGTCTTTCGTTCCGCTCTCAGCGGCAGGGGCCAGAGTGTTGTCGTGGTAACAGGGAGGTACAGGGGTACAGCAAGGGGGAAATTGAAGATTTGTGGATCTCGCTGCAGTAAGACATTAAGGAATGCTGGAGTCGGTGCGGTTCGGTCAGTCCTCTCCACACTGGGTCACTCGGCAGCCAATGGCACATTAGTGAGCACATAATCACTGCTGAGGGCCGAGCCAGTGTACCTGCGAGCAGCTACCAGCATCATGGGCTGCATCCATAATGAGCCAAAGTCATCAGAAAAGCATATGGAAGAGACCGCTTCCTCTTCCAAACTCACAGCTTGCTTGGAACGACGTATATAAAACCATTTTAGACAGAGATGCCAGATATTTCAGTGACTATATCAGTATTAGCGTTTGTTTGTTTGTTTTTTAATCAGAATCTGTCTGATTGAAGATAATATCAAGGCAAAAAAGTACTGAACACTTACCCATATTTTCTACTTAATTTCTCATATTACTGTACATTAATAGCATATAAAATTTGTGATCTGTGTTTTAGTATGAACACTAAAATAAACAATATTGGCCATCATATTATAATAAGCTAATTTCTTATTAAACAGTTGTGCTGCTTAATATTATTGTGGAAACTGTCAATTTTTCAAAAAATGAAAAGAGAAACTGTTTTTAGTGCTGTCAAATGATTAATCGCATCCAAAATAAAAGTTATTGTTTACATAATATATGTTTGTGTACATATGTACATATTTAAGAAAAATTTTATGTTTGTATATTAAATGTATTTATCTATAATATAAATTATATGAATATAAATATATACATGTAAATACATGTAAATATTTTCAAAATATATACTGTATGTATTTATATACATAATAAATATACACAGTACACACACATATAATTATGTAAACAAAAACTTTTATTTTGACAGCACAATTCAAATTCTTCAGCCCAAATGTGTGTGTGTGTGTGTGTAGAGCTCTTTTGAAACAATGTACATTGTAAAAAGTGCTGAAGAAATTAATTTAATAATATTAACCATGACTGCTCACATTACTGAAAAAACAATGATGTAGAAACACTTTTCACTCGGACATTGCTAGTAAATTTCACAATTATTTACAAAGACATGGCAAGTAACACCAAATTAAACATGCAATTTTGTGTATAAAGACTAAAATAGTATTTTCTTGTAAACCTACTCAAATAACCTTTTATTTGCAACTTAATTTTTTAATATTAGCTGTATTCAGAAATTTAGCTGCCAGCAAGAACACAGTTTAGACATCTGAGATACAGATTTGTACTGTATTTTTTCTTATTTTAAATGGCATTTGCTCAATCTGGCTCTGTAAAATACTGAGAAAAATGTTGCAAACTGAAAATAGTAGTATTTGTTAGCCCTCTGAAAGTACTGTAGAATTCATCTGAAGCACCGCAAAGCCAGACAAGCACAGACACACACAAAACTGTGGACAGGAGAGAAGGAAAACTGAATGCACCCGCTTACGCACACACATGCACTCTGACAATCACACAGGAGGACAAAGCTTAGAGTCATGGGAACACAAAGCTTTAGAAGACAAGATTTTTGAATGACAGCATCCTCAAGTCCCTCGGCACCAAATTGGCCACAGGAGGGAAAGAATGAGAGAAAGCTGGAAGAGAAAAGAGTGTGAGTGACTGAGAGAGAAAAAGAGAGAGAAAGAGAGAGACTTTCAGTCAGTCCAGGCTAAAGCTCATTGGCATACAAATCCTTCCCACAAACACATCTCCATTCTGCCTCTTTTTTCCCCCTATCAGCTGCCAGGTCGCCCTGCTATTGTGCTGCCAACATCAGGCCCGGTCTGGAGAGTGCATGAAGAATGAAGCCCTCAGACAATGACCACTCTTTTCCTCTCCTTTTCATCTCTTTCATTCTCATTTTCCTCTGCCATTTCCCACTGGCCATCAGGCTCTACATGGACTGAACAAAAAGACCACAAAAATTCCCATAATCACCTGGCTGCTAGATGGAAAAGGTTTGATTCCATTCACAAACCTGAGATTCTCTGATTAGTAATAAATCATGTGAGGTAAATATTTCAGATAAATATGTAACATAATGGATGTTGCCCAAATTATAAAAATAAATAAATAATAATAATATATATATATATATATATATATATATATATATATAATAAATTATTGAACTAATGAATTAAATTATTGAAATATTTGAAATATTTAAAGATCTCAGCTAAAAGAAAAGAAACATTACTTCATTTTAAAACATTGTTACTAGTTCTTGACCTATGTCACTGTAGTTCTGTCACATTGTGGTTGTAGAAGTGGGTCGTATGACACCAGAAACCTAAATCTGCAAAGGAAACGAGAATTAATTTTCACCATCATCTACTCACAAACCTCATTCCATCCATTTTCAGTGCACTTACGTGTGACCACCAATAGTTTTGTGGTGCATTATCGTATCACTTTAACTATTTTCCCTACCAAAAATGCTCCCCGATCTTTATAACATGACCAGGCTGTATTATTTTCCAGTTAAGAGGTGCATTACTTAAATTACACCTCTTTTATCACTGTGTGTTGACCATCTAAAGTGCCGTCTCAAGAACCGCATAAGACTGGATCAGGTCACAGAGACAGCATGTGATATCAGAATGACCCAGGAAACAGCAGGATGTTGGTTTTGGCTTTTGAAAAAGAGATGTTCATCGAGTGGCAAGGTCACATTGCATGGAAATGTGAATCTAACCATCGTTTGACCCACCACACAGAAGAAGCCGGCACAGATGAGCTGAGCAAACAGCCCACCATCAGCTCCGACAAACAGAAAACAGAGACTCGAAGCATGCGGGACACAGGCACTGAGAGATTTCACCCGGTCAATAACACAGAGCCGAGCAAATTGAAAAACCCTGCTGTTTGTTTAGTGCTGCGGTAAGGCGGCGATTCTCTGAACACAATCGCCTCTCCAAACCACGCAAAAAAAGATAGAAGCTGAGGCTGAAGGCAGACAGATGAATTCAATTAAAACAAATAAAAGGTCAAGACTGGGACCCAGCAAGACCGCAGGGAGAGCGGAGCGCACAGCGTGACGTTTAGAGTCAGGCTCCATTGTGTTGACTAGCCTGCTAATGAGCTTCCAGTGAGAGAACCAGGAGCCTAACATGAGTGTCAGAGGCGTTCATTTGTAGAAACAGAAAGGAAAGAGCAAGAGAGTTAAAGGGGGAGGACAGAGCAGCTCATTTGTTGGAGACAGAAGTATTCGTAGCTGACAGGGCAATGCAGAACAGAGGGCATCCCAGTGAATACAGGTCACCAGCCCAGCATGTCACAGGAAGGGTTCCTTTACAAAAACAACAGATAGAGCCCAAACAACGACCTGAGTTCAACCAAAACAAATAACCGATCATGTAAAATGATCCTTTTTTACAAAGAAACTACAGCGGTCTGCCAATTCACACTGTTTGTAGGCCATTGTGCACCATTCAAGGCTGATGATGTCCTAAAATCAATAGCTATATGTCTGCCCCTACCTCTTTCACCTATTTTAATTTCATTGCAAATAATATTGGCAATCAATTACCTGGCTTGAGCCATTGTGTGTCCAGAAAATCATTTGCTCTCAGCCTTTGCTCGTGTGTGGTAATAATGGTGTGTACGGTGGGAAATTAAGAGGCCCTCTAAGGTCTTTTTTTATGATTGCACATTGGTGTGCAACCTACAGCGCAAAGCCATCAGTAATCCCAGTAATAGAGGTGAATCAGTGCGGTGAGGCGGCCAATCAATGCCCACGTCAGCTCAAGGTCAGGAACAAAATAATGATGGTGATAAAAGCAATCCAATTACACTGATGTGATTAATCATAAAATTATATTATGATTCCCGTTCTCATTATACAGTTAAACAAGTGTAATCAATAAATAGATCTATAGTTATTCTCCTAAAAGAAAGACTCTAGGATTCTGAAGAGATCTTAAAGGGATAGTTCATCAAGAAAATTCTGTCCGCAGTAAATGATGACAACCCCTCACATTGTTACAAACCTCTACTGCAGAGCATACAAGATGATATTTTGAAGAATGTATGGACAAAAACAGCTTAAACAATAAAAGTCAATGGGGTCCCAAAGAACACTGGATCCCACTGGTGAAGAAACAAAAAAACATGATTTTCAAAGTAATTCTTCTTTTGTTTTCCACAGATGGAAGGAACTATTTGGAACAACATGAGTACATGAGCAAAAGTCAAACATTTCTCATTTCATTTTTACCCAGGATCAAATTATCTGAGGTATTCTCCACACACAATGTCTCATTTGTTTATATTATTATTTTGCCTGAAACATTACTGAAAATTAATTATGTCTCCTAAATGTTAAGAAAATGCAAACTCTGAGAAATAAGATTGATGTCTATTTAGCAGTATATCTATATATACAATTACTCAGAGGTTCTTGACAGACAGAAATAGATAGATAGATAGATAGATAGATAGATAGATAGATAGATAGATAGATAGATAGATAGATAGATAGATGCAATTTTATAATTTGATATAAATTGTAAACCAAATCTTAAATTAATTTAACATTTTAGAATACCTTGACTTACAGTGAGCTTGCCAATCAAATATAAGCTATTATAAGAGCATGGACACTTGATTTTGTGTGTGTGTGTGTGTGTGTGTGTGTGTGTGTGTGTGTGTGTGTGTGTGTGTGTGTGTGTGTGTCTTGCTCTCTTGCTTGTTTTAGCCGAGGCATTTGGCCATGAGGGCACTCTAATCCAGACTGTTTAAACCTGGAGAAAAGGCAGAGAACAGAGGCTCCTTCACAAACAGAGCCTCTTCCCCTGGGGGGAAGCTGAGCCACTAATCCTGCTGCCCAGTAAATGAAAGCATGCAACAGGGACAGGTCACCCAAACTCGCTAGAAGGGTGGAAAGAGAGAGAGGAATATCAGAGCAGTGAAAACAGCACATGGTGGAGGTAGAATACTAATCTGGAGCAAAAGAAGAAAAAAAGCAACATAAAAATCGATGACCATTCCAGGGGTTCAGCAAAAAGATTAAATGTTCTTTTTAAGCCATTAAACCGAATTAAGCTCACCAACCCGGATCAGACTCAATCTAATCTTTTCTCAAGCAGGTGGTATGAACCCTCCGCTGTTAGACTGCATGACAGAGCTCTTCTTCATTTCATTGTAAAATTAGTTTTGAATCAGTGTCTAGTCGTGTGCTTGTTGATACTCTGGAAAACACGCTTGGTGATGTCTTGGCATAATTGTGTTAAGATCTCCATGAATAGGGCTCAAAATCCCAACCCTTGTCAAAATAAAAACTTATTTTTTGCTTCTGCCCCGAATTTTTCATATTCTAAATTCATGAAACTGTGAGATCCACCACGAAACAAAACCTTGACAAAGGAATTTGTGTGCTAAAAGGCGCCCTCTGCTGTTCACATCAGCTGCTGCACTGTCCCCTGACCTCTCTAAATTTATTCCTTCTTAGATGACTTCCACATTTTGGTCCATATGTGGCAAATGACTCCCGTGTCATTGTGTTCACATTGCTCTAGTGTAACATGGCACCCGCACTCCCACTGCGGCTTAAAATAACAAACGCTGGTCAGTCTTACGGCTCGGTGAACAAGCACAGCGGGCGTCCTCCAGATGAGAAGACGTTATTTACAGTCACATAGAGCACCACGGAGCATAGCAGAGACAAAGCAGAAGAGACCGTGCTTAGGCGTTGGAAGCCACTGGATGAGCGGTTATGCACTCTGCTCACATACGCACAAAATCACATGCTACTGTGAAAATACAAAGACGTGGGGCAGTCGACTAAAGTCGGTCAATTAGGCCGATAACAGAGGGGAAGGTTCAGAAGGAAGCAGAAAACATAATAAAGAAGAAAGAGGCTAGAAGAACAAGCCCTGCTGGGAGGGAACACAGGGAAAAAGAAACAGAGCGAAAGCGATTTCCAGTCACCGGACAGCCAGAGACCCCAACCAGTAAAGCACTGTTTAGTCTTTCTGTTGGGCACAAAATGATTTGTCTCCCATTTCCACTGGTTAAACACAGTTTCATCATCCTCTCAAATGCATTTTTCATCCAACAAAATAAATTTTACTCAGGTTTTGAGAGTTGGCATTGGTGCAATCTAAATGCTTCTTTGACTCAAAAAGCTGATTTCTTCCATTTATGAATGGATTCACTGAAAGGACCCAGAAAAAGAGAAGTTCTTTCACTCTTCTGCTCGGGATAGGAAATTGCTGCAAAAGCTCTCTGCCTCGATGGAAGCATTATCTTCATTGTCTATCTAGGATGCATTTTGCTGAACTCAAATTCCAACATTTGAGCTAAGCTGTGCTGAAAAAGAAGCTCATTCATAAGGTCTGACTGTCTTTATTATATAACAAAATCACAATTCAAAACGAACCATACTGAAATATTTGCTGGACAACTCAAAGCTCTGGCACACACAGAAAAACATGCTCTTTTCCTTTTTTTTTTTTTAAGATGATGAAAAATAAACCTTCATTAACATAAGCATAAATTACTATTCCAAAAGTATTTATTTTTAAATAAAGTGATAAACTACTTGGCCAGTTTCATGTGTTCTCATTCTTGAGGCAGAGAACTGGTACTTATATGCTATTTTAGGATTTTTTTATTTATTTAACAGACTGTGGAACAGATTTTTCTAGCGTGTATTGAGACTGCTATATAGACAAGATGCAGTCACCATTAACAAATCACCTTATGGTCACTGATAAATGATCAGGCTTATAGAGACTTCCCTCTTGTTCCAGCTGGCCATACGGTACATTGCACACAAGCACAATTTCTGGACACATAAGACTTTTACCTGCTCACATGATGTTCTTAATTTTGTTTTATTTGTTTTTTAATCATTAGCAAATGTATGTGCTTTCAAATAACTTTTAACACTTGGTATAATATTAAATAATAAAATATTAAATCACTTTCTAATACATAGTCAGTCTCTTAAGTTTCTTCCAGTTAACTTTTAGAGGGGAAAAACAAATAAATAAACAAAAAAATATTGCTTTACTGTTGTACTGTGACATTCGAGTATAAGAGTATTCACAGCTTATTTTCTATTTTAAAAATGTCTTAAACTGATTTATAACACTCCATACTCGTTAATTTTTGCTGTGGTAGCAAACGTGCATTACAATAATTCTTAAAATTTCACATTTGTGAGCCGATCGTGTGTATTCATTATCCTAATAAGTGGCACGTGTATAGTATATTGGAAATGATCAACTGCAATCCACAGGGGGCACTTCAAAAGCGAGTTCTACAGGACAAGCATGTTGTACCCTAATATTTCAATAAACCTTAGTTAACAACACATGCACTTGCTATTTTTCCCTGCTTGCTTCATTCACCTTATGCATGATTTATAGAAACCACAGCATCCAGAGCGCACTTCAGAAACTGTGTCTCCCGCAAACCTCAGCCATTAATTAATCCTATTTTTACTTAATAAACACAAAGCCCTCTTACCTTCATTTTCTGGGTAATTCCGTAAGGCTTGAATCGGTGTGAGGGAGGGGAAAAGAAAGAAAAGAAGGGACAGATAAATCCAAAGGGTTGCCATTTTCAGGCTGCGCTGAGCGCGCGCTGCATCCCTCTCGCTGTAGAAAGTTACTGAGGCTCGTGATCAGAGCTCAAGTGAGGAGAGGAGAAGAGAGGAGAGCAGAGGAGAGGGAGGGTCCTGGACTAGCCTCGGAGTGTCAATCATCCCGGGCTGCCAGGGAAACGGAGGACGGCGGGAGGCGCGCGGCTGCTTTTAAAGGCGCGAGCTCGATAAAGATCTCAACCGCCACACAGAAACTGAAGGAAGCGCGGACGATGACAGCTGCCAAAGTTCATTTTAGACTGACTTTAAACTGCTTAATTCTAATTTTCTGAGGTAATTTTAGTAGTAGCTACACTTTGTTTGATGGTTTAAGTTTCTGAAGTAAGCTATATTAGGCAGAAAAAAGAAAACGTCTCGTATTACGACGAAATAAACAAACATGGAATAAATTAAGTGATTCTCTTTTTAGCCATAAAATTTAACTTTGTTTATATACGGTATAGGTTTATCTTTAAGAAAATTTATGGTCAAAGGATAATTTAAGGTCAAAATTAAAGTAAGTAGTTACATTAACGCTTGTAGCTACGCAAGTTACGCAATTTTGTTCAGTTGCAGTAGGGGTTATGCGCAACAGACTTACGCATTCTGTTAAACAGGTCTTGCCTCTTCCAGTTCAAGCGTTTTGCATATGCATACAAAAATGATCATAACCAATGTCCATCACATAGGCCTATAAGGATTGATATCTTAAAGTTTTGTATTTTTATTCTTTTCACTAACCTTTAGATATAAAAATTGAATAAAACATCAATAAAAACAGATCATGGCCGCTCCCACGATTGTTTGACTGACACTAGTGTTTCAACACAGACTGCACTGGTGTCTTACCTTAGACCCGCCCTGAGTGAGCTGTCATCAGTCCGCCATTTTTTCACCGCCGTAGCAGATGTAGACAAGAATGGCTCCTAAGCGATTGAGGTGTTCTGTTGTTGGATGTTATAATGAACATAACAGTCGTCATTTACTCCCGACATCTGAGCCACTGAAGACGCAGTGGATTAGCTTTGTTCTGAAGGGAATGCACCCCCCGATCTACCTAAATGCGTTTATGTTCGCGCAAATCATTCATGATCCAGCCTCACCTACAGAAGAAGTGAGTATAAGTTTTTTTTTTTTAATGAAACTTTGCAAATCACCTTTCCTAATAACGTGCTAGTTAGCAAGTTTCACGACGAATGCGGCTAAAGTTTACCGTCTCAGAGAGCGTCTCGGAAGAGAGGGGCGGGGTAAGCAGAGCTCATTACTTCGCCCGCGACGACGATCATCGTTTCAGGACCGCTTCCCACGTACCGACGAGGACACGAAAGGTTCAGTAGACTGTTTGCTTTAAACGAATGGTTATTGTCATGGTGTAAAGAACAGAAACTGCTCTTTGTTAATAATTGGAATCTTTTCTGGGAGCGTCCTAGGCTTTTCCGTGCTGATGGCCTGCACCCCAGCAGAGTCAGAGCGGAACTCCTGTCGGACAACATCTCCAAGACGCTACGCTCCATCTGACTAGTAAGCCAATTCTCAAATAACTGCTATGATGACTTTTGTTCTACCCACTTAAATGATAGAAGTAATTGCGTTGTTCAATCTATACATACTGTGTCTGTTCCCCGAATAGTGAGGTCAAAATATAAATTTAACACAGGATCTAGAAAAAATCTGATTGTGATTAAACCAGAAAAATGCAAAATAAATGAACAAAAACTATTTTTAAAGCTTGGGCTCCTAAACATTAGATCACTCACACCTAAAGCAGTAATTGTAAATGAAATGATCACAGATAATAGTTTTGATGTACTCTGTTTGACTGAAACCTGGCTTAAACCAAATGATTATATTGGTCTAAATGAGTCTACTCCACCAAGCTACTGTTATAAGCATGAGCCCCGTCAGACTGGTCGTGGCGGCGGTGTCGCAACAATATATAGTGATATTCTCAATGTTACTCAGAAAACAGGATACAGGTTTAACTCATTCGAAATACTTATGCTTAATGTTACACTGTCAGATATGCAAAAGAAATCTGTCTTATCTCTTGCTCTGGCTACTGTGTATAGACCGCCAGGGCCATATACAGATTTCCTAAAAGAATTTGCAGATTTCCTCTCAGACCTATTGGTTAATGCTGATAAAGCGCTAATTGTCGGAGATTTTAACATTCATGTTGATAATCCAAATGATGCATTAGGACTTGCGTTTACCGACCTAATAAACTCTTTTGGAGTCAAGCAAAACGTCACCGGGCCCACTCATCGTTATAATCACACGCTAGATTTAATTATATCGCATGGAATTGATCTTACTGATATAGATATCGTACCTCAAAGTGATGATGTTACTGACCATTTCCTTGTATCGTGCATGCTGCGTATTACTGATATTAACTATATGGCTCCGCGTTATCGTCCAGGCAGAACTATTGTTCCAGCCACTAAAGACAGATTCACAAATAACCTGCCTGATTTATCTCAGCTGCTCTGTGTACCCATAAATACAAATGAACTTGACAAAATGACTAGCAACATGGGCACTATCCTCTCTAATACGTTAGAAACTGTTGCTCCCATCAAATTAAAAAAGGTTAGAGGAAAACGTGCTGCGCCATGGTACAACAGTTATACCCATTCTCTCAAGAAAGAAACTCGTAATCTTGAGCGCAAATGGAGAAAAACTAACTTGGAAGTTTTTAGAATTGCGTGGAAAAACAGTATGTCCAGCTATAGACATGCTCTAAAAGCTGCCAGGACCGAGCATATCCGCAAACTCATAGATAATAACCAAAATAATCCAAGGTTTTTATTTAGCACAGTGGCTAGACTAACAAATAACCAGACGTCACCCGATCTAAATATTCCCTCACAGTTTAATAGTAATGACTTTATGAATTTCTTCACTGATAAAATAGATAACATCAGAAATACAATAACTAATGTAGATTCTACGGCGTCTAGTACTTCAGCCTCATTCACCGCACCCAAAGAAAAACTGCTGTGCTTTACAACTATAGGACAGGAAGAGCTAAATAAACTTATCAACACATCTAAACCAACAACATGTCTATTAGATCCTGTACCTACTAAATTACTGAAAGAGTTACCTGTAGCAGAAGAACCGCTTCTCAATATTATTAACTCATCGTTATCTTTAGGTCACGTCCCTAAACCATTCAAGCTGGCAGTTATTAAGCCTCTTATTAAGAAGCCACAACTAGATCCTAGTGATCTGGCAAATTACAGACCCATCTCAAATCTTCCGTTTATGTCTAAAATTTTAGAAAAAGTTGTGTCTGCTCAATTGTGCTCATTCTTGCAAAAAAATGATCTCTGTGAAGAATTTCAGTCAGGTTTCAGGCCCCGCCATAGCACAGAAACTGCACTTGTTAAAATTACAAATGACTTGCTTCTTGCGTCAGACCAAGGCTGCATCTCATTGCTAGTTTTACTTGATCTTAGTGCTGCGTTCGACACTATAGATCATGAAATACTCGTAGATCGATTACAAAACTATACAGGTATTCAAGGGCAGGCTTTAAGATGGTTTAGATCCTACCTGTCCGATCGCTATCACTTTGTTTATTTAAACGGGGAGTCATCTCAATTATCACCAGTAAAGTATGGAGTACCACAAGGATCTGTCCTAGGTCCTCTGCTGTTTTCAATATACATGCTGCCCCTTGGTAATATTATTAGAAAATACGGGATTAGTTTCCATTGTTATGCTGATGATACTCAACTATATATCTCAACAAGACCAGACGAAACTTCTAAATTATCTAAGTTAACTGAGTGTGTTAAAAATGTAAAAGATTGGATGACCAATAATTTTCTCCTATTAAATTCAGATAAGACAGAGATATTACTTATTGGACCAAATAACAGTACACAGAATCTCTTGGATTACAATTTGCAACTAGACGGATGTCCTGTTACTTCCTCTACAGTCAAAAATCTGGGTGTTATATTAGACAGCAACTTGTCTTTTGAAAAACATATTTCCAATGTTACAAAAACAGCATTCTTCCATCTTAGAAACATTGCCAAGCTAAGGAACATGTTACCTGTTTCTGATGCAGAAAAGCTAGTTCATGCATTCATGACCTCTAGACTGGACTATTGTAATGCACTGCTAGGTGGTTGTCCTGCATCTTCAATAAACAAGCTACAAGTAGTCCAAAATGCAGCGGCTAGAGTCCTTACCAGGTCAAGAAAATATGATCATATTACCCCAATTTTACAGTCTCTGCACTGGCTACCTATTAAGTACCGTATCAGTTACAAAATATTATTACTTACCTATAAGGCCCTAAATGGTTTAGCTCCTGCGTACCTAACTAGTCTTCTATCTCGCTACAATCCATCACGCTCCCTAAGGTCGCAAAACTCTGGACTCTTGGTAGTACCTAGAATAGCAAAGTCCACTAAAGGAGGTAGAGCTTTTTCATATTTGGCTCCCAAACTCTGGAATAGCCTTCCTGATAACGTTCGGGGTTCAGACACACTCTCTCTGTTTAAATCTAGATTAAAGACACATCTCTTTAGCCAAGCATTCACATAATGCATTCATATAATGCATCTCATAAATCGTGTACTACAGTTATATCTGATCAAAACGCACATTATTATTCTTTAGCTTGGGTTGAACAAATAATTTTTGCTTGAATGGAACAACAGCTACGCTAATTATGTCTCTTTGTTTCTCTGTTTCTGCCACGGGATTAACATCCCGTGGTAACTAGGAGTTACACAAGCTTCAGTCTGGATCCAGCCCTTAAATGATCTGAGATGACCAAACACCTGAGAAGAGATGATGCCGACCCCTCGGAGGACCTCTGATGGAGGCCAACCTCTGATCCACCAACAACATGCAGAATTAACAAATTTTGCCATAAGTTAATATATTAAGTTTCTACAATGTATAAATATATTGTAGAAACTTAATTTCCTGTAAAGCGCTTTGCAACGATTGTATCGTAAAAAGCGCTATACAAATAAACGTGAATTGAATTGAATTGAATTATCATTTAAAGTGGCATGCAAGAAAACAGCTTGCTCTGCTCGTTATTGCATTCTTATATTCTGCCAAAGGGTGCTATATTGAGTACAAGCATGAATTATTTTTCTCTTTCATGTTTGTGGCAGTATCCAAAAATCGCCTACATATTGCCATTCACTATTCCCTACATAACTTATATAGTCCACTTGAAAGAGTGAGTGAAAACGAGTGAACCAATATGGACACTGAGTGCACCAAAAGGGCTGCTGCTTTTCGCAGTTTGTGCTTGCTGATACAGCTTGCATTTTGGAGACCACCACTGTGGAGACGTAGGAATTTAATAAACGGGTCCCTCACAGTACATTATGGGTACGCATTGAGTGTCCATTGGTTATACACTAGTATATTTGTACACTAGTCCACTATGGTTTCAGACACTACAAATGCTGTCCTCTCAATTAGCACACTATATGAGATTTCATACACAGCTTGTAATACTGCAGTCATGATAAGGCTGACAGAGCAACAAAAAAGTATGCTGTTCATCACACTTTTAAGTGTGTGTCTTTTTGTATGGCTCATAACTTAAAGCTGCAAACTTTTTTTGGTTAAAAATGATCCAAAATCAATATTTGAGCAAGCACATAATCAGCCAGTGTTCAAAACTATCGCCTTACTTCAGCCCAATTCACAACGGTTAGCTTATAATAATGTTTTCTAATTTGAGTGGTACGGGTAGGTTTTCGCTGGAAATTCGACCATGCTGCTGCGTCATTACGTCACGTCTGTAAACATAAAGATTGAGTCCCGGCTACTAGGCTATCGCTTGTGAGGATCCAGCAGTTGGTGGATCATTAGCCTTTTCTCACAGCAGCTAGAATAATTACATTTATCATTTTGATGGTGGATTGTAATCCAGAAAGGATTATGTATTTATGAAACACGTGACTGAAATTAAATTATTCCAGTTTTAAATGTGCATCTGATTACAGATAGCTGGGATTGCACAGGATTCGTATTTTAAAGAGAACCAGTTCGAAGGAAGTATAATTAGCTTTTTGGGTTAAAATAATTTCTTAATATGAATTCGAATGGTATGACAATTAGAGAATAGACTGTACAGAAATTGAAGTCTACACACTAATACATACACATAGTCACGCAATGCTGATGTTGTTAACATTAACAATTTCAGAACAAAGTATAACAATAATAATAATTTGCACGGTTTGATGTGATATGAGCGAATCGATCGTTAGATTTAATCACCATTGGTAGCGTGATTTATTGTAATGCTCTTTTTCCTCAGCTTTTCAGAACAAACATGGCAGACTTGTTACTTACTTGTTCTGATGACAATATCCGGTGAAAAGTCTTATTTGGGTCATATATTCCAAGACCTAGGCTAGAATCTGTGATTCCAGTACAGTATCCACATTGGTGCGGTGACTGACTACACAGTCACCTCAAAACATTAGATTCATCCGCGCTGGAGCCATGCTCCAGCACATCCCACACAATAAAAATAATTCCGCAAGTAACTGCAATTGAAGTTTTCAAACAGAGATGGCGACAAAGAGGCAAAACTTATGGACTGCAGCTTAAAACAACTTATTTCAAATCTTATTGCTGAATTTTTATCATTATTGTGCCACAGTTAGCCATTATTAGGCAGAAAAAAAGAGAAAATGTCTCATATTAGTTTGGAATAAGCAAACAAGATTTACATATAATTCTTAAATTATTGCCTTAAATTATTAAGGCATATTAAAAAAGCAATCAGAGTACAGACTAAAGCAATAAGCCAAGCATTTTAGACATGTAAAAACTGTGGTAAAAATTACTGTAACACATGGCAGCTGGCACATACTGCTTTTATAACAGCAAAAATAGCAGAAACTGTCATCATTTACTCACGCTCATGTCATTCCAAACATCAATGACTCTCTGTCTTGAAACATACAAAATGATATTTTAAAGAAATGTCTACAATAAGTCAATGATTAGCAAAACTGTCAATGGACAGTAAAACAAAACTGTTTTTCTTTTTCAGGAGTTACCACATTTTTTTCAAAATATCTTCTTTTGGTGAGTAAATGATAACAGAACTTTTTTTTTTTTTATCCCATTAAACACATTAACAATAATCACACACAAAAACAAATCACAAAAGTGCTTATAGGAACATTAATATTTGAATTCAAGTGTGCCCATACATATCCATTAATCTGCTATTGCAATGCACTTGATAATAGTTCATCCAATAAGATTTTAGGTCCGGAAGTATTCTTTTTTTTTAAATAAGGTACTCTAAATGGACTACAGTAGAATTAAAATTTCAAGATATAATTTGTAATCTTGGCCAGATCTGGGAATCATAGTGGAACAATGACCAGTGAAACCATATTCACTTTATCCACTTTATCTCTGCTCCAACTGGTATTTTCTAAGTGTCCAATTAAGACAATTAAGCAATTTACACCCTATACAGGCTGCATGCCAATGACCTAATTTCCCCGAGTGGCAAAATAAGAAAAGGTTTTTAGAAGGCTTCATTCATCCAGTAACAAACCTCCGTCATGGCAACACTATCAATGACATGGCAAGGCTCTCATACTCCTCAACTACCACCAACCCCCCTCTAAGGCTGTTTGTGTGTGGGATGTCTTTAAGACACTAACAATCCTCATGGTCACTGTGGATTGTCTCTGAATGCTACAGTAAAATGCAGTGTCAGCTTCTTCACTTCAAGAGAAACCGTGGAATTCCAGACAGAGTATATGAAATATGTCTGCAATATTCTTTTCGCTTTCATAACACAAATGGCCATTAGAGGAGGATAGTGAGCTACTGTTAAGAGTTCTTCATAGAATCACTGCCCGGTGTACATTTAGCTTCAGCCAGTGCTATGCTCAACACACACACATACACAAAACCTTTCTTCTCAGACTAATTCATGTGCCATTTGTGCTTTTCTGCCATTCTGTATGATTTTGAGCCACATCAAAGCTTAATGGTTGACTTTTTATCCAAAGGAAATGCTTCAGTCTCTACCTTTTTTTCAGCCCATTTCTAAAAGGATTGAACTCTGGTCACCTGCTCTCCCCCTTTTCACCCTGAAAGGTCAGTCAGTTATAATGGCTTGGATTGAGGACCAAATCCAACTCTTCATAGTGCAGATTGTTCTATTTGGCAGGTTGCACTGCTGTGCAGATTCACTGCTGGAAGAGCAACTAACCAAAGGATAAAAGAACACCACATGCACATGGGACCACAAAAGAAAGCAATCTGTTGACCTCGAAAACAAAGCAAGGTATGCAAATGCATTTTGCCTATAACTTTACTCATTACATGTACATTTAAATTTAAATTACTTCAATCTGAAACTGAAATATATACACACAAACACTGCTGTTCAAATGGGATCTGAATGATTTTGGGTGCATGTGTGTGAAAAATTCAGCAAGGGTGCATTTAATTGATCAAAGTGACAGTAAATACATTTATAGTGTTACAAAAGTTTACTATTTCAAATAAATGCTGTTCATTTGAACTTTCAATTCAGGAAAATAATCTATCACTTTTTCCACAAAAATATTATGTAGCACAACCTTTTTCAACTCTAACAAATGTTTTTGAGCACCAAATCAGCATATTAGAGTGATTTCTGAAGGGTTGTGTGACAAAGACTGAGATAATGGCTGCTGAAAATACAGCTTCGCCTATTACAAGAATAAATCACATAAAATACGTTAAAATAGAAAACAGTTATTTAGAATTTTAATATTTCACATATTACGGTTTTACTGTATTTTTGGTCAAATAAATTAACTGCAAACTTTTGAACAGTGTTGTGTATGTGTATTCCACTTGTATCTCTTTTCTCCTAAAAGCAAGTTACACCTGTCCCAAAACAGTTCAACCCAGGTTTCAATCTTAAATCTTTAGCTGAAACCACTGGGCTTGTGGTAGTACAGGGCTCGCTGAAAGGGTCGTCTGCCATGCTGAATCCACCTAACACTCTCACAGGCTTTTCAGAGCTACTCACTCGTGTGTTAATGTCTCTATTGTGGCGGACCAAACATTTAATGGCCGGCAGTTTGGTGCTCGCATTTAGAGGCAAAGAAAGGCTTTTTATGAGGAGGTGGGGGCACTGATCCAGAGACCCTCTGGACATCATCGGCTGCCAATGAGGGGAGGGCTGGACGAGGCTAATGGGCAAAGAAAGAGAGAGAAAGTTGAACAGCCTGCCTGCGGCCGTGTGCCTCGGTTTCCAAGATAGATAGTTTGAGCGTGAGGAACATAATGGAGGGAGGGAGAGTGATAGTCTGCTCATGAACGGAAGGAAGCAAATTGAGAGATGAGCGTGGGGTTGGGGGAGGAGGTGTAACTATAACAGAGAAAGGAAGCAGCGTTTTGGCACTTTAGTAACTCCCGTGCAACTGAACCACATGGCATGCAGCATGCAGCAGGTAATTCATCATGTCAGAGATTGCAAGAGACTGCACAAACAAAAGTGAGAGTGTGGGAAAGCCCAGGACAACAATGAAAGCTTACAAGATCCCTCCCATAAACACCCCCTGTTCTTCTCTCCCATCTCCTAAGGAATCCCTCCATGAGCCCAGAACTTCGCCTGCCACACTGTAGAGCAGACAGCCATTCATTCCCATCCAACAAGTAGCAAGTGAAAGAGAATAAGAAAAACTTTGTGCACTCTAGTTGCCAGTCACTATTTCACACTCTTTCTTTCTCTTTCTCTCTCTTTGTGCACCTGATGTTGTCAGGTCTGCGATTACTTGATAAGACTCGAAGACAAAAACCACTGAAATGGCCCGAGCCTTTTAAAGCGTGATCTGTTGGCCTTTTTTTCTAGACCAAGCTCTATTTCTGAGCTCTGTGTCACTCTTCTGTCTCTAGGAAAAAATACACCCAGCCAGGAAGAATATTCACCACAGCAGCTACCAGACAATGCGATTTTAGTTTCGTACTGAACTCATGAATGCCTTACTGTCTTGTGACAAAATATACGAAACAGGATATTTGCTTCTCAGTTCTTTATCTAAGATGTAAAACAAACTTTCGGCAGCTTTCTCGGTAGACATGTAGGAAACCACAGTAATTTCCTGCATGGTTAGTGGGCTACAGGGGTGCATTTGCTTTTGTACGTATTGCTTTGCAACTCTCTTTTGGCATTACCATGCGGAGTTACCAGCTACATGGTCTTTGAATGTAGCCATCTTTCATAGCTAGTTCATCTCAATGCCTGTATGCATATCTGAGATCCACAGCCAATATATCACCTTCTTTAGAAGTTTATAGGCCCAATATAGTGGCCTAGTGTATGAAAGGTTAGCCAGTCTATCCATAATAGATCCTGAGACAGAGTAAGATCTAGTACTCTTGACCCAGACTCGCAAGGGAATATTAAACCTCTCCCCTCTTCATACAATCATTACACTGTCTGCATGCTGGAGGGGAATGTATGGCTTTACTGCTGATATATGAAGTTTTGCACTGCGTTCAATGTTCAAGAATTTAAAACAAACACAATGTAGATAAAATTAATGTTTAGTGTAGTTTCTTCTCTGAGCAGCTAGTTCGGGGACCAACCTTTATTAACATTTCTGCGCACCAAACGTTTAGCCATATTACAGTATTAATATGACTACATTTTGGCAAATCATACAACGATTCACTTGTAAACTGAAAACAAACAATGCTGTAATTGAAAACCAGACATATTAGGGGTCGTTTTAACTTTCATTAATGATAAACCCAAGCTTGTTTGTCTTTCTCAAGTTTTGACAGCACTGGGGGAATTCTGAAGGAACTTTCGAGATGAGGTAAGAACACTGTTGCAAAAACACTACCTGCCAGGTCTCTATATGCATTCACAAAGATTCTACTACAAATGCCATCCAAATAAATTGACCAAACTGACAATTTTTATTTCCTTAAAAAGGAACTGAATCTGTTCAGGATTGTTCATAACAAGGAGCATAACTCTAACAATAACTATAATGTTTCAATAATCGTTTCAATTCTTTGAGAACAGGGAAGTTGACACCACCACATATCATTGGAATTGCTTTTTTTACATTGTCAGACTACTGTACATAAGCAAGCGCTTATAATAAACAGAATATTATTGCAATTGGAACTATATATTATAGCCCTAATACTTTAAAGCTGTAATATCTTGAATAAATTCAAAGTATACCCTTGAACCTGATTAAGTACTCGGCACAGTTTACAACATGGTCACAAAAACTCCTTAATAGGGATGATGAATGAAGCTGTTAAAATAACCTGTTCTGGCAGCTTATTCAATGTCTCTGTTAAAGTTTTGACATCAAAACTGGAGAAAAATCCAACTGTTACACTTTTTTGGAATGAGCTGTTTACTTTTTTAGTTACCAGTGTGCTGAACAAGCCCAGATGCATTCCATGGAGAAAAATAATAATACATATTTGATGAGAAAATACATAGATGATGAGAAAATGTTAATTTCTTAGGGATAAACTATCCTCTCCACACCAAAAATATCTTATTCATTCTGTACACTGCCAGCAGTTACACTGAGAGGAAATCCATGTGTGATTTGTCACCATTTCCACAGACTTAGACACCCAGGCACACAAGCCCCATCCCTAATGGACACTCTGTGCACGCTAAACAAATTAGACCCGTGCATTACTGCTAGAGTGCTAGACAGAGAGAGATAAAGATGCTAAAGCTAATGGCTACCAACACTCTCTTCTAACACCATGATGGATAACCATGGGTAACGTAGTTACAAAACTCCCCGGAGGCGCGATCGACAGGCAGCCCCGCAGCTAGACGTCAAAGGACGTTCACATACCCACAGCAAATGAGTGAATGCATTACGATCCATCAACACTTAGACACCTTTAACACCATTACGGAGATGCTTTCACTTAACAGAGTCTAGACTAGGCAAAAACAAACTTATCATCTTCACCTATGGATGACGGAGTGACGCCTATATGTAATGACTAGGGTAGTTTATACATTTATTGGTGTCAAGGTCACATGTCCAGGTCAATTTACACAGTTGCACAGTAAGGCTATATGAAGTTTTATTTTTTGCCATGTTCAATGTTTTCTGGATTACGTTTTTTGATGGGTTTTATTAAATCTTAATAATTAAAAAGGAGGTCTAAACAACATAAGGGATCGCTCACCCAAAAATTTTAATTACCCCAGGTGAATTAATGCTTTTTTTTTTGGGGGGGGGGGGGGGGGGGGGGTGAATTATCACTTTAATCATAAAATTGTAACAATTAAAAAATTAAACATTTAACAATAATAGGGCACTATATGGAATTTGTTTTATTTATCCAGATATTCAGTTTTTTTCTGGATTCTATTTTATTATTAAATACAAAATTATTATTAAAATAGTATAAAAATTAGCGCATAACATGTAAACAATGGTTAAATTGTTTACATGTTATGCGCTAATTTTTATACTATTTTAATAATAATTTTGTATTTAATAATAAAATAGAATCCAGAAAAAAACTGAATATCTGGATAAATAAAACAAATTCCATATAGATTACATCTTTTAAAATGTAATCAAATTAAATTTTCTTAATTTTTGGGGGAAAGTTCTGTACAACATCAGTTGATGGTTTAAATTAAAACATCGATGAAAAATTGTGCAATATTCCAAAAAAAAAATATAATGATTCAAACTATGATTATTATTGTTATTACTTTGAGAATGACAGTCTACTATATAATAGCTAATTTTTTTTACATCATAAAATTACACATTTTCAGTATCATACAAAAAACTTGCAGGGCTCCTGACGACACCATGACTGCAGCATAATTGTGTTAGTCAGATAAAGGTTGGTAACTGTAGCAATGATGTTGGCAGAGATAAGGAACAAGACGGGTGAAGCCCATTAGGACACACTTCCTTGGTGAGAGGGAGAGTGAATCTCTCACACATCAGTGGACCTTAATCAGATCTGGGGCCGACACAGGGTCTCATCTGCACCTTTCATCTGTCTCTCTCCCGCTACCACTCCGTCTGTCACTCCATCATTCCAACCTTCAAATCTCTCCTATTTTTGTGCTGATGAATGCACACATCGCTCGTTCTGTGCGCCGCATGCGTTACCCAAGTAACTGGAGCTGGTGAGGGCCGATCCTGTGATCCTTCAGCATGTCTGACAAAAGGAAACCGACACAGAGTTAAAATTGGCGAATGAAGAGGAAACTGGAGAAATGTAATGTGGTTTATTGGTAATGCTGTCATGTAAACAAACATTACATGCAGTTAAACGCACTGGCTCACTGCACAACATCATTCTGACATGCGGTTGGAAGCGCAATCATCTTGACGCCCGTTGAAAATTCCAGAATTTTCAAGTACATTCTTCAATTCCTCTTGGAACCTGTCATGGTCAGTAGGTTAACCAGCCGTCTCTAAGCTCTGACCTGGCCTCAGACCTTGGCAGAGAGATCTGCTGAAAATCATCCCAAGACCTCCCTGGGTTCACGCTGTGACTTCGGGGCACAATTACGGCCAGTGTTTCCAAACACAGTGCATAGTCCGTCATGAGTGAGTGAGGTTCACAGCATAATCTGCTCCAACAGAGGGGCCCCTTTTTCAGCACGCAGGCCATTGATTCTGACCTCATTTAACCCCGCAACGTCTGAAGAGTTGGGCGGGGGATGGAAGGAAGGATGGAAGGATTTTTATGTCGAATATAAGCTTATGTACATCATACAAAGTTTACAAAGAGTTTAAGAAGGAAGTTTGGGAGAAGCTTGTTCCTAGTCTTGTCAATCACACCACAAGGACCAAACGACTGCTTCCGACCTAACAAATATATGCTCCAAGAACATTTTGCTAAAATTCCCATTAAGTTATGAAAATCTTTTCTGAACATTCAAAAGCCCATCATTTTGCAATGTTACTTTTCAATGTTCTTTGAGCAATCTGAATCAAGTAGTTATAGTTACAAAAGGTTAGACAAATGTCCAGCTAAAATGTTTCAGAAAAAAAAAAAACATTCCATGAATGATATATACATACAATATTTTTGTGCTAATGCTTTGAGAACATTACTAAAGACCAGATTACTTTGAACAAATGTTATATTAATGTACAGAAGAATGGAAGAATGTTTGTCCATAACTTTGAGAGCCTTGCCAAAAAAAAAAAAAAACATTTCCTGTTGGGTTACTGCATTCCCATCACCCCATCCCAACCCACTTTTATTTTTGATCTATGCTATACATGAAGAGTTTACTTGCAAAAACAGATAATATAAATTTTCTTAAATCATGTTTTTTTTTTATTGTGTTGTGTTTTTATTGTTTTATTGCATTAGTTAGCTGTATTTATTTTATTTATTTATTTTTAGTTATTATTGTTTAATCAAAACAACCCAACTGCAGTTCGATTGATATTAATTGGAATTTTAATACTTAGACTTTTGAACATTTTTAAAAATGGAGTTATCTGTATAAACTCTAATGTCTTTACCTTTAATGTCATGATTGAACCTATTCTTGACAGATAGAAAGCCAAATGTTTGTGTTTATGTGTTTATCTTCATATCACTTTCAATGGTTAGATGGACACATAAACTTCTGAATTGTCATATTTTGTAGCTTTCTCATGCATATCTGTTCCAAAAATATATTTGAGGTCTTTTTATTTAGGTTTCTATTGAATCTAAGCCTGTTATTTGGGCACCCACATCCCTCTGTGTGAATCATCTATGGTTAAAGATAGAGAATACCATTAAGAACAGCATGAATAGTTACCAGTGATGAACAAGTGGAGCGAGTGAAGTTGGTATCTAAAGTAATCATTTCTGGATCAGCTGTGGCTTTCAGTGGCTGTGAACCATGAAATCTGGGGCAGGCGCACAACAATTTAACTACTTATTGATTGTATGTTTCTGCACCCTGTGAAAAGTCCTGTCTACCACTGAGAAAGCTGAGATACCACACTAAGTATTTCATCAAATCTTTTAAAAAAAAAATTGAGGGGGGTGGCGGGTGGGACTATACATGCATTTTTTCTAGTTTACAGACTATTATTAGGTTAATATAAAAATTATTAAAAAAATTCCTGTCAGTTTCAACAAGTAGTATACTATCCAGCTAAGGAAATAACGTATTTTCAAAACACCACCAACAATAACATCAAATGTTTTCTATAACTTATCACTCAAGACAAATACAAGACATTAGTATTAAAAAGTTTGGGGTCACTAAGAATTTTTAAAAGAAATTACTACTTTTACTTTAGCAAAGATGCAATAAATTGATCAAAAGTAATACAGATTTAAACAAACAAAAATTTTCAATACTGATAATTAATGTTTCTTTACCACCAAATCAGCATATTATAATGATTTCTGAAGGAACAGTGACACTGAAGGCTGCTGAAAATCCAGCTTTGCCATCAGAGGAATAAATTACATTTTAATATTAAAATAGAAAACTGTACTTAAGGACATCAATAAAACATCTAGGGAATCTAACACCAACCAGTGATCTGAAGGTCTGTGTGAGTTCAGAAAAAAAAAACAACAACGTAAAAATAGAGAGACATATAGAAAATGAAATCTCAGGATTAGAAAAACAGCTTTTCAGATCAATGGCCAAGAAAAGGTCTGAGTATCGATTTGAGAAAGGTACTTGTGGCGTATGAAAACACAGAGGTGGATTTTCTGTCGGCTGATGGCTTAGATGACCTTCTTCAGATCCTCAGAGGAAGCACACAAGCTACAAACCTTTCATATCACAGGCTAGTGTCCGTTCCTATCAAACTCAGTGGTGGGATACTGACTGAACCTTATTTAAAAAAGAAAAAAAAAGCCTCAAGCCCTGTCCATTCTGATCTTAGTTGTGAACTATAATTGGCTCGTGGTCTACCGACATGATCCTGTCAGCTCGTAAGTGATTGACAACCCTTAGTCCCAGAAAGCCTCATTTGTAGAGTTTCTTGCTCACTTTGGCAATAAATATCCCTCTCCTCATCTCCTTGGGTGAAAATATACTCACTAATGTTCTGCTCACATGAACACTTCTGCACACATATGTATAAGAGTGCTTCTACAGACCAATGTTCACTGCAACGATACATGTTGTAGGCCGTTAAATGATGAAAGTGTACTTAATATAGCAATTAATTCTTAACATTCAAATAGTTCTGCAATCAGCCACTACCAAGAACATTTAACGAAACTAGGATGGAATGTCATTATACAAAGCAAATGTGACCTTTAAGATTGTAAATGTAATGCATCTATCTCAAAATGACAATAACTTTATGACTGCTACAGCAGATTCTGAATCAAGTGTCTCTGAATAAAACCACTCTTTCACAAAACAAGAGGGATAGGCTTATTGATTAAGAGAACGAATAATCTATTACTAGGGGTCATTCTTAATCTGGTCTTCCAAAGATGCCACTCTTATTGACCATAGGACGACAAATTAAACAGAGGAAGTGAAGATATGCAGCACACAGGCACACACACAAACACACAAACTGCTCTTCCCAGAGGTTAATACACAAAGGACAATCAAACATGAATGAAAACAGGCCAGAGAAGAGGGAGATAAGAATGAAAGAAATAAACCTGAAGTTCAAACAGGGGAATCTTTCACAGAAAAGGGAAATTAAAAACGCAACAAATTGACTTGCTGTATCCTCCCTTGGCTATTTTATTATATCTCCTATAAAAGCAGACTACGTATTATACATTCTCCCTGTGTCACTGTTTAGTACTTTTTCTTTATGTATTGTTTATTTTCTGCCACAGCCTGGCTTTTTGTTTCTCTCTTTGAATTGCAGGGACTTTTCTAGAGGATAAAACACTTAGCGCAATCATGCCTTTCAACTTGCTGTTTCATGCAATTCAGGTTGTTTGTGTGTATTGTAGGGATATAATTGTGTGTATTTGTGAATATGAGTTAAGGTGTATCAACTCCAACATGAATAACATAACAACAAATTCTATAAGACATCAGAAGCAGTAGGCCTATTTTATAGCCTATCACAAAATCAAGCCTAAAATTAAAGAAACACAACTGATAAAGTTACTGTTTTACCTTTTTAATATTTGTCGTTGTACCTGTCAATGTTGTCATGATTGCTGTGATTCTGTTGCGATTGATTTGTTCGCCATGGAAAAAGTCCGTCTTCGCGTTTGTGTAGCCTACTGTGTATGCTTACTTTCAGTATGCTAACTTTCTGAATGTGTGTAATATCGAATGACTAAACTTATTCACCAAAATATGCAGCACACAACAAAGCACACAACGCAGAATAATGAATCCAAAAATGTAATAAGCCTACACAGAAACAGAAGTACACAGGGCTGGAGTGGGACTCATTGTCAGCCCTGGAGTTTCATGCCTTAGACCGGCCCACTTTAGTTCACGACTGACTATAGCTATTACAATAATGTAATTAAAACTTCAGTATACAAGTCTGCAATAGTTCTCTACAGCCTGTTAATTCATTGTATTTTTCTACAGCTTTGGTTTTTGTTTTCTTTTTATTTAATGGCCTTATCCATTTGTTAATCAATTATTTTTTTGCTAGCATATCTCCAACAAAATATTTGTACTGTACCATAATGTCTTCCTGCAGTTAAAAAGTTCTCAGAAATAATCACATTTGTTTTGCTTAACCTATTTATGTACAATTATTCTAAAAATAATTTTAATGTCATGCAAAAAAAAAAAAAAGGTAATCTTTCTGAGTAAATTGTACCATTATAGAATTGTGACTGAACAATTCTATACTGCACAGAAGTAGTGTAGTAATTTAGGAGGTGAAAATACTGTGAAATTATATACATACAAATGGCAATAAATTTGAAAGCATAATAACAACTGAACATCTATGAAACATCAGTCAATAATATTTTTTTTAACAATTATATATAAAATAAAAAATAATAAACAATATTTATCAATTATCAAACTGAAAACCTGGCAACCCTGTATTTAATGTACTGTAAAATTAAAACTGATCTAAAGTTCTGTGGCTGGTCAAGCTGGTGTGTGGCTGCTCTTCGATTGCCTGAGCCCTTGTCCAATACAGATGAGACTCTGAATGTATTCTTCCTGTGTCAGACAAATCAATCTTGTCGCTGTCTCTCAAGTTAAGCTCTGTCCCGTGAGTGCATATCTATCAGGCCTTAAAACCCTGTGCTCAGCACAAGTTACGTTGTCTTTCCCTAACACACACACACACACACTTACATGTTATAATGTTCTCTGTATTATGTTTCCTTCAGTGTGGCATGATAATATGCTGATATACTTCAGGTGCACATGCAAATGTTCAACACCTAAAGTAGTAGACCTACATTAAATAACGTGTAAATTGACTTGTGTGTTTATTAGTATAAAAAGCTGTTTTATTCTGCATAAGAGTGGCCTTATTTCATTGTGGCTGCCATTTTGAGACCACATGACCAACCAAATACTACTCACTTTTTCTAACACTCTGCTTTTACAGCCTCGTGCTCTTGCAAACTATTTAACATTCAGGAAGAGTTTCAGAAGCTTAATGGTGATAATGTTGAAGTAATGCGACCGTGATGTAGTTTGTTTATAGGTTATGTTTAGCTTTTTAATTCCGGCAATCATTTAGGCTTTAAAGTTCATAAAAGTTATGTTGATTTGTGAAGATTATCATGATGAACAAAACATGTATGACTCATAAAGTTTTGTTGATCACAAAAGCCAATGAAAAATTATATTGTTTTTTGTTGAGTGAACCAGGGTGATGCTAATTTCTGGGTTGGCCTACAAAAATATGCAATCACTGCAGCACTCTACTCTAAAATAAAATAAAATAATTATTATGATAATGATATGATTGTTATTTTGCAAAAGAGATCTAATTTGGTCTTATTTAGATTAATTTGGTCCTCCTGTATAAAACTTAAAATATTTTTGTAGTGTGACATTTTTTAAATACCACATACTCAGTAGAGTTGACTGGAATGTGATATGTGCTAATACATATTTAATGGAACCACAGCCTCACTTGGGCCTAATTTCTTACAAATATTGTCAGACATGAAAACACTTTGCAAATAACCCCTTTAAAAAGAATCCCCCCTTATGACAGACTTGCAAAACATAGTGACCCTTCCCTTCGCCTGTGGATGGGCACTGGGAGTTTGTGTCCGTCTTATTAGTGTGCAATATTATCATATTTCACGGACGAGCAGGCCAGAGAAGGTAATTACCTGCTCCGTGCTATTAAGTCCTGTTTTATTCCATTCATTTTTGCCTGGCCAACTCAGGCAAAGGGCCGCTGGCATTTATTTCCCGTCTGTAGATTTATGAGGACCTGAGCTCAGCCAAGCCATAAAAAATCTGAGGAGGAAAAGCGCTCTATGTGTCAATGTGTGCATGTCCACATGAATGTGAAGGACAATGCTATAAACGTTCACGCATTTATGTGAGATTTTTCACAGCCGTGATATAAACAATATTGATCGTCAATTTCAGCACTATTGTTATTGAAAAAACAACAACTTATTTTTATGTACAATATGCAGCTGGGTCTCCAGTCATATTGTCCCCCAGATGAAGGAGAAAAAAGGAAAGCTCACTGCATGCGATCTGATCTCAAGCCAGGTGTTTGTGAATCTCTCCACCTGCGAGATTTGATCTCAATCAATTCAATTGTTTTGTTTGCCTGTTGTTTCAAGATCTAAATAAAAGCCGCACTCTGGCTTATCAGAGGAATCCTCAAGTTTGATAACACCAGGCTTCTCCTGTGTTTTCCAGTGTAACCGTGTTTCCTACATTTCGCAAAGCATTTTTCATTTTAAAAAAAGGCTCGATATCGGATGAGCATCTAAAGCCAAGTATTGATTGTAATTTCCTGCAACGTTCATTCCAATCGCATGCTTTATTAAGAATCTCATTTCTATCTGCCATACAATTGGTGACCCAACAAGCATGCCCAAAAAAAACAGAGAGAAAATCAAGAAACTAAATAAGACACCCCAGCGTCCTGTGTCTGAAATTAACATTATTGTGCTGGTCTAATTATATTATTCTACCTTGGTCGGTATAGTTTGTGTCACTCTGGAGCAAGTGTGGTACAGTAGCCTATGCTTTTTGCTTTTTCTGCCAACCTTCCAGAGGGTCAGTGATAAAACTGGATTGTTATCACCTTGCTGAGACTGACATTGAGACTTTCTCCCTTTAAACTATTTTAGTTTAAAAGTTTAAGTTTGAAACACATAGCCTTCTTTATGTGGAACTACTGCAGATCCTCTAAAAGGGAAACTCACACAGAGAAATGTGTGGTTATTTTTTTTATTCTGTGACAATTCACATAATTTTCAGCTGTTTTCAAGGGTTTACATCAGGTTTATTCTGTTGTACATTCACGATTAGTTTAACTCTACTGCTATAAAACTGTTAACTGACATTCTCATGGTTAGCTAAAGGCTGCAGTTAGTTGGAAACGCTTCTCTAGGTTAGTCTGCTACCATGTGGTGATAGTGTGACACTGCACCCTCACTATATCAAGATATGATGAAGGCCTCTTTTCCATCTTTACCCGTGTCAGATAATTCAACTTTGACTGTCACTAAAGACTTGTCCTTCAAATTATTTTTGTGAAGAATTTTCAGCATTTGCATGATATCTGCAATGACTACACAGAGAAAAAAAATAATTATATTGATTTATTGTAATATAAATAAACATTTTACATTTTATTTACATTTACAAATATTTGTTGAATTAATTTATTAGCAAACAATAATTAAAACAAATTATTATAAAATACACTCTCAGCAGAAACACACCACACAACTGAGCTGGTCAAAATCGTCACATTATTTTCTATAGTCTGCAACTAAAAGACCACCATAGTTCAGTCCTAGAGTAGGACTAAATAATATCTGTAGTGCTTCAACTCACAACCCATTATGAGTATATTCAAACTCACTGCAGTGTGTGTGTATATTTATACAGATGGTTTAGTTTTATTCAGATGTCCAGATGTACTGTTGAGTGACATCTGAACTCTTCTAAGTCCTTTCTTGCTTTTCCCTGATTTTCTTATCATCATCTTTGACATTTTTTTCTTTTTGGTTGTGCTGGTCACTCCAGTTGTTGTTGTTGTTGTTGTTGTTGTTGTGTTGTTGTTTCACCTGTCCCACATGTTATCGCAGTAGATTCTGTGTCGTCTGTGGACACTGAAGTTGGTTGGATGGTTGTTTTGCTGATCTCTGTCTCCGGTGTAGATGTTTCAGTTGTTGTCACTGTTGTTGGTACAGTTGTACTCGTGCTGGTCTCCGTTTCAGATGTTTTGACACTCAGTGTACTCATGATCTCTGTTTCAGTGTTCTCTGTTGTTGGTAGTTGTACTTGTGATTCTGTTTCATGTGATTGTTGTCACTGCTTGTTGGTACAGTTGTACTCATGCTGATCTCTGTTTCAGATGTTTTGATTGTTGTCTCTGTTGTTGGTACAGTTGTACTCGTGCTGATCTCTGTTTCAGATGTTTTGATTGTTGTCACTGTTGTTGGTACAGTTGTACTCGTGCTGATCTCTGTTTCAGATGTTTTGATTGTTGTCACTGCTGGCGGTACAGTTGTACTCATGCTGATCTCAGTCTCTGTTCCCGATGTTTCATCTGTTGTAGCTGTAGTTGGGATCACGTTTGTTGTACTTGTATGGCACGTAGTAGGTTTTGGGGAAGGTTTTGTTGTCAGTCTCCCATCCACTATTTTCATTACTTTCTTAGCCCAGTTGCTATCGGGATCTGAACAAATAACTTTGTTTTTCTTGGTGTAGAACCTGTACATGGAAAAATGGATACTTGACGTTTTAGCTCTCATTACTTAATTATCTGCCAATTTTTTACTAACTCTGTGTAAAACTTAATATTGTGATAGATTAGAATAATTCTGAACTTACCATACAGCTATGATATTACATTGCGCAGGATCTTGTATAGTATAACCCACAATGTTTACAGCTGGTATTCTGGTTTCTGACACAGTAAGACAGCAGTCTAGTGGACGACCCTCATCTATTGGAGAAGAACATCATTGTATTCAGATAAATTATCATTACATTCACAGTAATATGTACACACGTACACTCTCTCTTAAGCTACATTGTAATCTCAAGTTCTCTACATTTCAGTTACTTGAAAGTTACAGAGGTCAAACCGCAACATTTAACCAAAGGTAAAATGTCAGGAATTAAAATAATCAAATCTCACCTGCTAACGCAACACTCATCCACTCTATAGAGAAAAGAAAGGCAGCAAATAAAGTAAACTTCATCTTGCTCTGATGCTCACCTCTAATTATGAAACTTTCTGCTGGGCTGAAGGGTCTATGTTGAAGGAGGTCTTTCAGCCCACAAAGCTCACCACCCTCTGTGATCACTTTTCTTCGTCACCTAGGCCCACAGACACCTCAGTCGGGGACAGGAAAAGATGAGTGAGTGGAAGACCAAAAGTGAGAGAGATAGAGATGCATTCAACCACATAGAGGAAAGTAAGGGGTTACAAAATTCACAATGAACATTCATCATGGCTCAATTCAGTTCATTGTGGCCTAAAGTATTGGTCAGAGTGACAGTTCAGTTGAATGCATGTTCTATACACAGACATAGCTACGTAATAGCTCATTTGCAGCCACTGTTCCTGGTTAGGTTTTAAAATTAAAATTTATAATAATTATTATATTTCTATTTTCAATTAAGCAAACAAACAAACAAACAAATAAATAAATACAATTAACCTATAAAAGTGCTGTTAAATGGTACCATTATATAGCATGGTACTGATTCTAAATCACAATATTCATCTAATATGCTGTTTATTTACTTTTTATAATGTTTTATTTAGTTTATGTAAATGATACAAAACAACAATATGAGCTAAAAGACTAAAAAATACATGTTCAAACAGATTAAAACACATGCTAATTTATCTTTAGTATTTTTTAGTATGGTATTTCAAAAAGAATCATGGTGTTTCCAGTATGTGTCTAAGAAACACAGTATTTCCAAAAATGTGGTTATACCATGGTACTTTTTTTGTAAGTGCACAGTATAAAGTATGTACAGCTAGACCTGACTACATTCACAAACTACGATTTCTAAGACTCATGTCACATGATGTGTTTGCTTACAGCAATAAATATGTCATATGCAACAGCTAAGGTTGACAAAAGAAAGCTTTTGTGTTTAACAGCAACATTAAAAAAGTCAAAATGAGAGTGCATGCATCTAAAAATGGAACCTTTATGCACTTTGTGAGCTTGATTAGGTAAAATGTGGGTCTGTTAAACGCGTGTGCTCTGAAACTACTTTCTGCTGGGCTGAGAGGGCTTAAAGGGGCTGTGATAGTGAAACCACAAACCACATAGTTTTATTCAGCTTACTGGGATCTTCCACGTCTCAGAAAGACCTTAAAACAAAACCAGCTCCCACCCAGTTTTATTTAGTTTATGTAAATGATACTCTCACCTACACTTACAGAGACACGTGAAGATGATGCATTATGCCATTTTTACGATTTCTTTATATGACATTCAGAATGAACAACGGCACAAAGTTCAATGTCATTATAACCTTTATGCAAATGTTTCACATACAGAGGGCTTTGTGATAGTGAAACCACAAACGTTAACTTACTGGGATCTATGCTCCCACCCAGTTTGAGACACGTTACTACTGCCCAACGGCACAAAGTATTTTATACCATAGTACAGTGTTTACTACTGCCCTATTTACCATAGTACAGTTTCTGGTATTATATGAAAGTAAATGTGTAGACCTAAATGAACAACCACATGCGCATTTCCGGTTTCAAAATCACATACAAGAAGCACGGTGTATGATGTCTTCTGAGTTATTTGTAGAACGTTCTGGTGTTAGATGCGAGATGCCAGACCACAGCATCACACTCTGTTCTGCGAGAGGAAGTAGTGTCAGCTATGCTGCATATGCACTATATGCTTAGTTCTAGTAAACCAAAGAACAGCCAGTGGGCAATGTGCACATCTTCGAAGTTTCAGTATTCGCTGACCAGAATTACATAAATTTGACCTGAGTCATTGGAAACAATTAGAGTTGTATTATAATTATAGTTACGGTCAGGATGCATGTTAATACTTCATGTTCTGGTTCTGAGTTGCACTCAGGGTTTTCAGCAGTGGTGGAAAAAGTAGGTCCATAGGCTACTTAAGTAAAAATACTGATAGCATATTTAATATATTAGGGATATTTCACCCCAGTATGAAAATTCTATCATTTACACAACCTCATGTTATTCCAAACCTGTATTACTTTTTCTTTGCAACACAAAATAACCAAACTATATAAATAAATATGTGACTACACTGAAAATCAATGGGATTCACTGTTGCTTTGATACCAACAATCTTCATAATATCATCTTTGATTGAAAGTAAATATAAAGTAAGTTAAGTAAATTAAAAAGTATTTGTGTAGAGAGAGTAAACTCTAGGGAATTTATTTGTGTAAATATTTCTAGGGAGGGTGTTTCATCATCCTGTTCATTTTCTGTGAAGCTGATTTGGAATGATGTTTACTGTAAAAACAAACAAACAAAAAAAATTAGTTTTTTCAATAATTTGCTTTAATACAATGGGAAATTGGTTGGGAAGCTGGTTATTTAATTAAACAAACAACATGTCTTTACGGTACTGCTATTTTACACACAAAGTAAAGGCCTACAAATGGGACTGTATGAATACAAGCCTTTTTATATTTAAGCCTTCTCTAAAGGGTGCTGGGGCTACGGGGAAAACTAAACATGAGATATAGAGTCCATAGAGTCTGGGGATAGAAAGACAAATTGACTAAACTGAAAGGTAAGCTCAGTGTATGTACCTTCACCAAGTTGCCCACTGCACTTTCTTCTCTCTCGTCTAATTTGTTGTGTTGTCGATGCCAGCGCGGGCAATCAGACTGCTGCATTAAAGGAATAGTTCACCCAAAATTTGAAGTCGCATCACGATAAAGTTTTCAGGCATTGGATGCAATTGTATAAAAAACATATTTACAGGTATATTTGACATAATTTACTCTCTGCAGCTGACAGTGTTGAAACATGTCGAGGGGCAACCCTTGTAAAATAAAAATAGCTTTTTTAAGTCACTGATATGATTGGAAGGTATCTCAAGTGAGTTTACATTGGCTACATTTAATCAAACAGTAGCCTACCATTTATTGTGAGGTCGGACTCATAACCTTGTGTGTCAGTGATCCACAATGTCATGCAGCAGCTCTTCGGGTGACCCAAGTTTGAGTCCCGTCTAGAAGTCTTCGATGCCTTTTCACTGTCTCTCTTCTCAACTGTACTATCCAACAAACACAAAAAAAAAACTGGAAAAAAAAACATCTTTAAAAGAAATAGTATTTACCAGTTCTTCAATTTAAGTAACAAACAGCATCATACATAGGCATACGCACTATGTAATATGAATTAATAAGATTATGTGTTACTAGTTAGTTAAATTATTTCTGAATACTTACATTTATTTTAAATTAAGTAAATTAAGAAAAGACAATACAAAAAATAGAAGTCATAAAAAATAATAAAAATCATGACAATGTGAGTGAAACCAAAGTGCTGATTTTTTCACTAACATCACCTTATTTATTTATTAGACTTAGATGTTATTCGGTTATGCTGGTATTATCAGTATACAGGCATAAAAAGTTGGCCAAGCTTTCCAACAGAAGTTTTAAAGCTGTTTGACACAAAAGTATTTAGCTTGTTCTTTCTTTAAACAAAAGTAATTATTGGTGTTTTTAAATGGGGCTTTTATTCCTATGATGGTAAGCGCTCTCTTGTCTGTTGTTTTGATTGTTGTCACTGTTGTTGGTACAATTGTACTCCTGCTGATCTGATGTTTTGATTGTTGTCTGCTGGCGTTATAGTTATACTCGTGCTGATCTCTGTTTCAGATGTTTTGATTGTTGTCACTGTTGTTGGTACAGTTGTACTCGTGCTGATCTCTGTTTCAGATGTTTTGATTGTTGTCACTGCTGGCGTTATAGTTATACTCGTGCTGATCTCTGTTTCAGATGTTTTGATTGTTGTCACTGTTGTTGGTACAGTTGTACTCGTGCTGGTCTCTGTTTCAGATGTTTTGATTGTTGTCACTGTTGTTGGTACAGTTGTACTCGTGCTGATCTCTGTTTCAGATGTTTTGATTGTTGTCACTGTTGTTGGTACAGTTGTACTCGTGCTGATCTCTGTTTCAGATGTTTTGATTGTTGTCACTGTTGTTGGTACAGTTGTACTCGTGCTGATCTCTGTTTCAGATGTTTTGATTGTTGTCACTGCTGGCGGTACAGTTGTACTCGTGCTGATCTCTGTTTCAGATGTTTTGATTGTTGTCTCTGTTGTTGGTACAGTTGTACTCGTGCTGATCTCTGTTTCAGATGTTTTGATTGTTGTCACTGCTGGCGTTACAGTTATACTCGTGCTGATCTCTGTTTCAGATGTTTTGATTGTTGTCTCTGTTGTTGGTACAGTTGTACTCGTGCTGATCTCTGTTTCAGATGTTTTGATTGTTGTCACTGCTGGCGTTACAGTTGTACTCGTGCTGATCTCAGTCTCTGTTCCCGGTGTTTCGTCTGTTGTAGCTGTAGTTGGGATCACGTTTGTTGTACTTGTATAGCACGTAGTATGCTTTGGGGAAGGTTTTGTTATCAGTCTCCCATCCACAATTTTCATTACTTTCTTAGCCCAGTCGCTATCGGGATCTGAACAAATAACTTTGTTTTTCTTGGTGTGGAACCTGTACATGGAAAAAAGGATATACTTGACGTTTTAGCTCTCATCATTTAACTATTCACCAATTTATTACTTCATTTTGTGATTATAATAACTTTGAACTTGCCTTACAGCTTTGACAGGACATAGCGTTTTATTTTGTATATAATATTTCACAATGTTTACAGCTGGTAATCTGGTTTCTGACACAATAAGACAGCAGGGTACTGGACGAGGCTCACCTATTGGAGAAGAACATCATTGTATTCAGATAAATAATCATCACATTCACAGTGTAAGATGTACACACATACACTCTCTCTTAAGATATGTTCATCTCAAGTTCTAAAGTATACATTGTAAGTATACACAAAGTTACAGAGGTCAAACCACAATACTGAACCAAAGAGCTCAGGAATTAAAATAATGAAATCTCACCTGCTTCCTCAACACTCGTCCACCTTATGGAGAAAAGAAAGGCAGTAAATAGAGTGAACTTCATCTTCTTATGTTGCTCACTTCTAATTCTGAAACTTTCTGCTGGGCTGAAGGGTCTATGTTGAGGGAGGTCTTTCAGCCCCCCTCACCACCCTCTGCGATCACTTTTATTCTGCATAAATATATAAAATATTTGTAATTAACCTTTAAAAACTGACACTAAAAGAGTGTTGTAGCATTGTACAATGCTGGTAGATGGTATTACCTTGGTAATCATAATATTGATTCTAAATGATTACAATATTCTAATATTGTTTTTATATTTTTTATTTTTCATTTTGTTACATAACCGAACTGATAGACTAAAAATATATGTTCGAGAAGATCGTACCACATGCTGATTTGCATCTGAAGTATCTTTAAAGTCTTTTTTCTTTTCTTTTTTTCTTTCTTTCCAAGAAACTTGGTATTTCTATGTTACCATGTCAAAAATGTGGTAATACCATTGTATGTTTTTGTAAATATACTGTATTTAGAGCTACATGCCACTATTTTCTGTAAAGTTGCAGTGGATTGACGTTTAGGCCTATTGTGAAAATCAAATTAAAAATGAGTTAACAAGAGTTTGAGTGTTATCCAGAGTTACTTTCTGGATCATGTTTCACTCTTCCTTCATGTCTCTTCTCAACAGTTCTATTGGAAATATATATAGCAAAAATGTACAGAAAAGACAACTAAAACAAAAATGTATTTAATGGAAATGTAATGTCCAGTCCAAATATTCACTACATAACCATACAAAACTTAATATGGACAAGATTACATTTTACTGTAAATGTATTTTATATCAATAAAAAAAATGATAAAATACACAAAATAGAAGTTATTACACAAAACAGTTTTTTTTTTTTTAAATGACACAAACATAATGACACCAACCTGTTGATTTTTCTCTAGACATCAGAAGTAATTCAGTCACCCTCGTAAAATCAGTAGATTATACCGGCATAAAGTTTTTTTTATTCATTTATTTTTATTAATAATTAAGTTGTCCAAACATTTTAAACAGAAGACAAAAGTAAAAACTTGCTCCTACTTTAAACAAAAGTACTTACTGGTGTTTTTATAGGTGTCATCATTTATTACAGATGACAACGGCACTGATGTTACCATAGACTTCTTCTGTTTCTCCACCTGGATAACCCATCTAGCTGAAATGTCGCTGTGCTTTCAATAGATCTTCTTTGGTCCAGCTGCAGTGGTTGGGTGCTTGTGATGGCAAATTCATCTTTGCCTGGTTTCTTTTGTTGCGTCTTTTGTAATCCTGGACCCAACTCTTCTTTGGGGGAGAGCAAGTTGTTTTGTTCTTCACAGTTATGAATCTGTATATGTTGATGCACACACACACACAGTGTGTGTGATTACTTTAGCAGACTTAAACTTACAGTACAGCTCTAGCTGAACATCGTGGTGGTTCCTGAACTCTGTAGTTCACAATTTCACGAAGTTCTGGTATTTAATTTGTTACTGTTAAGCAGCATTCTTTTGCAGAGGTAATGGCGGTAAAGAAGGAAATAAATAAATAAATAAAGATAGATAGATAGACAGACAGAATAAACAAACAAATAAGATGTATGTAAGGGACATCTGGTGTCCCAAAATAGCACATTTGAGTACACTTAGATGTTCTTAAGATTATCTTAAGAAGTACTAAAGAATAATTTTTCATATATTAAGTACAAAATTAGTGCATGAAAATAGAGCACTTGAAATACATTATGGAAGTGTTTTTGTTGTTGTTCTTTTTGCCTGGGTAAAAGCGGAAGAGCGGAAGTAAATATTTGATTTAAGATTTTATTTTGTTCACTGTAAGTCTAATGTGCACTAACAAAGTAAATAGAGTCAGCTTTGTGAATAGGTTTAGGAGGAAACTCTTACCTAAGAACATTGACTGCTATTTAGGAGAAATCTTAGTAAAATCTTACTTAGTAAAATCTTAGTTTGTTAGAAAAAAAATGTTTTTTGTTTCTTATGAAATGTTGATTTGGGTATTAACTCAATTTTAATAAAAGGCATGCAGTTACTGCATTTTATCTTTGCATGGCAGTACAGTCATCATGAGGTCCTGCTAAAGTAAAGGGGAGGACACAGAAAAGGAACAGTGCACTTGCTAATAACTCCTCTTTTCTGTTTACTTCTACATCACCCATCTACTTTCTCCCATGCTCAACCTTTACCCCAATTAAGGCTGTACATTTAGTACCTGTGTTGTTTCCTGTAGACGTCCCACATGTGGTGCGTGTGTCCCGCAAGCTTGAAAGTTTGCTTTGGATTGTGCATATAACACACTTGGTCCAGGTACTTTCTGGATCTGCGCATATATGTCTGTTTCGCACAGTGGTGAAGCTGTGGATAGAAAATACACTGCATGTCATCCTAAACTCATTCATTCATTCCTCTACAGCAGCAATCCAACAATCATAATGAAAAATATCTGCCAAGTCTTAGATGTAAATCAGTACAAGCTTGGTACATAACATGCAATTTAAACTTACATTACAACATCTGGACAAGGGAATGGATGGATTCCAATCCTAAAATATTTTATCCGTTCGATTGGCAGTCTATGTGAATATTTGAGATCAATTTTGTTTTTGTTTTTTGCCCTCTAGAACAACAACAACAACACACACTGGTAAATAAATGCCTATGATATAATAAGAGCAATTTTTTACATTCTCTCTTCCTCTATACAATGATATGAAAGTAACCTGAACCCAAGCCACAATGTACATGCACATTGTTACTGAAGTATACTGATTGTATTGAAGCGTTGCAACAATCAAAACTCACCCACTAGCTCAACACCTACCCACCCTCTGCAGCACAGAAGAGCAGTTAAAAGTATGAACAGCATCCTTCAGGTTTCACACTACTAATGTGAGGTAAAACATCAAAAACTTTACAACATTTGGCTGGGCTAAAAGGTTAAATTCAGGGCTTTAAATGGGGGGCTATGGACCCCTGGGGGTCCATGAAGGTACTGCAGGGGGTCTGTGGACATTTTTGCACATATTCCTCAAAACATACATAATATGTGCCTATGCCAGAATTTATTTCTAAATGCAAATTTAAAGGGTAACACTTGGAACACCCAAGAGTCACAATTAATGAAAACACACAAACAGATTAAGAAAAGCTTTGTACTGGAAAGTAAGCTACAAAAAGTCAACTCAAACCATATATGAAAACACTATAAAATATGCAATGTGATTTTATACAATATGATTTAAAAGATTATAATTATAATAACTAATTTAATATCCAATTATATTGTTTGTATGTTTGTATACTAGATAAACAGTGGAATAGTGGAAACAAGCAACTAATACATTTTTAACAAACATTTTACATGCTTGTTGCCGTAATGGTGAAAGTGTTTATTAAAGTAAATATTAAATCTATAAAAGCAATTACATAACTGATTACATGCACATATATGAGACAGAGTCATGAACTTCTGCCGTTTAGTTGCAACTCTGTTGCTGTTAATGGATCTGCCATTCGTCTGCTCCCCTCCACTGATGCTTCTTCTGCAGGAACAGGATCCTGCTCTCTGGGCTTCTTTTATGCTTCATCCACCTTCCACATGGCTCTCTTTGTCCAGGATTTTGTTATTAGTGTTCATTCATTGTGGAATTACCTGTTTTCTGTATCTTTTTATGGACTTTTAATAAAAATGAACTAAATATTAAAATATTCCCAATTTATTTATTTATAGTAAAGTCAAGCTGCAGTCTAGTTTCTCTTATGACTCTTATGGAGGTCCACAATAATGACAAATTAATTTCTAAGGTTAAACCATATTTTATACTTCATGTTATTTCAATGTTTCGGTACGAAGTTTTAATTTTTCAACATGTAGACAAAACCACTGGGTTCTACAGCAGAGCTAAGGAAGTAAAGTCTCAAAACCACATATGCGCAAGCTTTAACTTTACTCTCGCTTTATTTCACACCACAAGTCATAAAGGCACCTTGTTGACAGAAAAACGTACCAGCAAACACACTGAAGGATCCAAAAAAACACCAACTGTGAAAATCAGCATCACTTTGATCATATCAGTGGTCCGAACTGCTCTAACCATCTTGGATGATAGTATTATTAAGGGAGGAGGAAACCACACATCTGCCTGCCATCTGCCTACTATTTGTGGTAACATGGCTCCCCAGTGGATGACATGACTATGTGCTGTTAATTAATTTACCTACAGACTGAAATAAAATATATATTTTTTTCATGATTTTTTTTGCTGTTGTCTCATCCCCACTTCAAAAGTGTTTAAAGTTTTTCTTTGTCAATGTTATGAGGTAATATTTTCTTTAGGCAAAGTGGTCACAATTTCTCAGGCACATTTTGCTTGTGTTCAAACTGGTCACGTGAACTTGCCGTGTTGACCAACAGAAAGCTGCTGCTTTTGAAATTCACTTCTGCATGAGTTGTGCTTTATACAGAGCTACACTATTGAAAATCAACACTGGACCTTTTTTGCCTGCCAAATTTCACTCATATAACCGTGCCTTTAGGCAAATCTCTGTAAGATAATACAATCATTTAAAATCAACTTCACTGAATGGACTTTGATGGCAGTATTGTTGAAAAAGATGGAAAAAATAACACCTAACCAAAAGTTTTATTTGTGGTTAAATAGGGGCTCAATGGAAGATATGACTGGAAGGGGTCTTCAGTCACAGACAGGATTTATTCACCTACAGTCTGGAATAAAACTCATCAACCAAAGTGAAGTGGTCTAAATGACAGAACATAGATATTTGTATATATTAATAGTCTTACATGGTAAGGTACACCTTTTTTCAGTTTACATATTTTCAGGTAATTGAACCTATGACCTTGACATTGCTAGCCCATCTGTTTGTATACAGTATAAACAATGATATTTTGTAAATAAATATGTAAATAAGTAAATATTGAACAGTCAATATGGGAACCCCCTTCCTTTATATTTAGCAAGCTGGTCTAAATCTTAAGGCTGTGAGAAAAACTAAAAAATATTCAGCAGAGTCCTGGAATAAACTGTCTTCAAATATATTCTGCTACCGATCAGGATATGCATCCAATGCTGTTCGCACAGTATAAAGTTTTCAGGCACTGGATGCCACTGTATAACATCAAATTTAGTTTTTGAAAATTTATTCTGTAGCTGATATGATAGCCCCCATACATATAAAAACAATACGAACAAGTTTACATGTTGCTGTAAATGTATTTTAAAATTAAGTATATTTAGAAAACAATACACACAATACAAGTCATCATACAACACGTGAACAAAAAGATGTTACATGGCACAACAGAGACAAACAATTAGACTGAAAACTGTTGATTTTTCACTATAGTCAGTCACCTTACACATTTATCAGATTTAAAAATCATTCAAGCCATCCTGGTAATATCAGTATACCATATAAAAAAGTTTTTAAACAATAATTTTTAAAGCTGTTAGAAAAGTAAAAAAAATAATATTTTAGGGTATTTAGCTTGCTCATTCTTTAAATCCCCATTTGGATCTCGTGGAGCCCTTTCTTGCTGCAAGACCTGTAAATGAAAATAAATGTCTTAATTTTGAGCTGTCTTGGTTTAATTATCTACCAATTCATTACTGAATTTGTTTTGAACTTCATATTGTGATAATAACTTACTTTAAAGCTCTAAAGAGAAGCAACGGAATGTGATGAACTGGTATGGTACCTGCTATGGTATAACAGCAGCTTACTGGATCCATCTCCTGTTGAAAAAAAAAAAAAAACTTTTGTATACTTGTTCCCCCTTTTTTCATCATCTATTTATTTATGTATGCTGTTAAGCAGCAGTCTTTGGTTGCAGAAATAAAGCAACATTGTTTTCTCAAAATAGGCCATGTCAAAAACCTAGTTTGAAGGTTATCCATGAAGAGTGTGTGCTGTCTGATATCTTACCCTCAGTGGTGATTCCTTGTATTGTAGGTGTAGTTGGGATCACATTTGCTGTACTTGTATCACACACAAAAGGTTCTTTGGAAGATTCCTTTGTCAGCTGATTTCTACTATCCACTATCTTCATTGCTTTCATAGCCCAGCTGTTATCTGGATCTGAACAAATCCTTTTATTTTTGCTGGTGTGGAACCTATACATGGGGGAAAAAACGCTGCTCTTATCATTTAATTATCTACCCATTTATTACAGAATCTGTATAACACTTGTTATTGTGATATATTATGATAAGTTTGAACTTGTACAGCTCTGACAGGACACGGCACTGGCTCTTGAATGTAATAGTCCACAATGTTTGTAACTGGTATTCTGGTGTTTGACACAGTAAGACAGCAGCTTACTGGACGATTATCAGGACGATCACCATCTACTGGAGAAGAACATCAGTAATTGTATTCAGGTGAGTCACCATGACATACAATGTTCCTCTGAAGGGCTAAAGAATTCTCACCTGATACCTCATCCACCCCATGGAGAAAAAAAATAGCAGTAAACAGAGTGAACTTCATCTTGTTCTGTTTCACAGGTCTAATGTGGAAGTCTTGGCTGGGATGAAGGTTCTATGTTGAGGAAGGTCTTTTAGGTCTTCTGGTCTGGCACCTGACATGCAAAAAAATAAATAAAAATTATAAATAAATTATAAAGAAGTCATCTTATTGAGTAACTGATTTTCTTTCATTAT
Organism: Schizothorax lantsangensis; assembly: GCA_027422415.1. Lineage (NCBI taxonomy): Eukaryota > Metazoa > Chordata > Actinopteri > Cypriniformes > Cyprinidae > Schizothorax > Schizothorax lantsangensis. Next base: position 28,214,898 of record CM049845.1, on the reverse strand, counting down.
GCAGTTTTAAACGACATATATATGGAAGCGGATTAGACTGAATAATAATTCACGTAAAAAACACGATGCACAAATGCGTATCCCAATTCACATGCGTGAAACCCAATTCACGTGCATGAAAAAATATATATATTCAAAAAAAACAATTCACGTGCACAAAATAAGAATATACATTCATAAAATACATTTCACAAATGCAAAACATAATTCACAGATGTACAACTGTGTACAAACATTTTTAATGTTTAAAATTCACTAGTTCATCATGGACTGTGAATGTGTGAATCGCCTTGGATGTAAAGCATATTAAAAAAAAAAAGTGTGTGTGTATTTTTGAGACTTTCCTGGCAGCGAACTCTTCCCACGCGGGTCACTCGTACTCTTTAGCCAATCAGATTTGAGCCTGTCAATCGACCAATCATAACCCGCCCTGGGCGTGCCTACCTGGATGAGTCATCAGCGCGAGACCACAGGGTAAAGAGTACGAGTGACTCGCGTGGGAAGAGTTTGCTGCCAGGAAAGTTGCAAAAATACACACACATATCCAAGGCGATTCACAGATTCACAGTCCAAGATGAACTCATGAATTTTAAACATTCAAAATTTTTGTACACAGGCGTACATCTGTGAATTGTGTTTTGCATTTGTGAAACATATTTTATGAATATATATTCTTATTTTGTGCACGTGAATTGGTTTTTGTGAATATATCCACCTAAAAATGGGTGCGGCCATTTGTTAATTCTATTGGTCTAGCTTCCGGTCTCATCTGCGTCCAGCTATTTTTAGCTGTACAAAACAGTTAGTTTTGCTGCTTGATATTGAAAATTGGTGTGTCTTACCATATTAATTATGAACACACTGGTTTGTAGTGCAAACAGTTTTACCGTTTAATGCACGTTGTTATTCTCCTCCTTATTTACCTATAGCGGCTAATGACCCGGAAGTCTCACCCATAGGCTTACTTCCGCGTTGAAGAAAAAGGTGGATATATATTTTTTCATGCAGGTGAATTGGGTTTCACACATGTGAATTGGGATAAGCACAGAGATGGGGACAAATACATCAAAATGTATTTAAAATAAAAATACAAAATACTGTGTGGAAAAATGTATTTAAATACAAAATGCATACTTTATCACTCTGTGTCAATAACTCCTGCCCACTAAAAGCTCCACAAATATATCTGCATACCACGACAATATATAAATGATATAGAAAAAGTCAAATCGATTTACACTTTATATCATCGCCAGCATTTTGTCATATCGCTATAGCAAGCAGTAATGCTTAAAGTTTAATGAACACATTTGACTAGCTAGTTGATAAAACCAAAATCTGACAAAAAAAAAACTACTACTATTATTTTTATACCCAAGTTTCTGAGTTGTGTAGGCCATAAACTTTAAACATGGTGGAGGGGAAAACAGTTGCTGCTGGGACAGGTGTGCTTTTTTCCCCTCAAAAGCAAGATCCTTTGATCCCCAAAGAACATTTGATTCTCAAAATAGTATTTTGTATTTCAAATACATATTTGAAATACTGCCCATCCCTGGATACGCATGTGTGCATCGTGTTTTTTGCGTGAATTATTATTGAGTTTAATCTGCTTCCATACACTTCCAGCTCTTAAACAACTAAATGAAAGTGAAAGAACGAAGGCGCATATTTAATATAAGAACAAATGTGACATTCCGAGCAAAACTGTTAGTTGTTTTAGCGGAGTACCTGCAATAACTGAACTTCAGGTTTGCTTCATGTGATTTGTAACACTGAACGTTGAAACATGATCATATTACCCCAATTTTACAGTCTCTGCACTGGCTACCTATTAAGTACCATATCAGTTACAAAATATTATTACTTACCTATAAGGCCCTAAATGGTTTAGCTCCTGCGTACCTAACTAGTCTTCTATCTCGCTACAATCCATCACGCTCCCTAAGGTCGCAAAACTCTGGACTCTTGGTAGTACCTAGGATAGCAAAGTCCACTAAAGGAGGTAGAGCTTTTTCATAATTGGCTCCCAAACTCTGGAATAGCCTTCCTGATAACGTTCGGGGTTCAGACACACTCTCTCTGTTTATATCTAGATTAAAGACACATCTCTTTAGCCAAGCATTCATACACTCTAAAAAACACTGGGTTAAAAACAACCCAATTTGGGTTGTTTTTAACCCAAGGGCTGGGTAAATATAGGACAGAACCCATATGGGGTTAATTTTACCCAGCAAATTGGGTTGTTATTTAACCCATCATAATTGGGTTGATTTAACCCAGCTCATGGGTTGATTCATTTTTATTATAATACTAGCTTATTTTTTACTTTATACATTAAATAATATTTACAGATTAACTTAAATCCTCTAAACATTTGTAAAATACTCCACAACCACTGGTTCGCATGCAGCTTCCTTTATTTTCCTTTATTTCTCATTTACAGCATTGTTTATATCGTTTTTTTACGTAGGCTATACATATTGCCTATTTAAACTCGTTTAGCAAACATTAGAAGTAAAAAAATAAACATTAAACAGAAGTAATCCACGTGTAATTGTCCACTCTCTGTAATTCTGTTTCCACCGGCGCTGGCTCTCGTGCCCGAGCTGGAGTGGTGTTCGGCGGGAACTGCTCACGCCCTGCGTTTCACTCATAGCCGAAATATATTGCGACTGCCACCAACCTGCCCACAAACAAACAGTAAACAGCTCTGAGGACATATTTTAACATCCAAAGTATTTGTATTCTGTATCTTTATGAATAAAATCGTTTATTTTATGCAAAGTATCAGGCATAAAGATCGCGACACTCGTTATTTGGTGATTCACACCGCGCGCCTGTTTGTTGCTCTGCATACAATTGAACGATATACAGCACAGCAACGATTTTATATATAAAATAAAATGTACACAAACCTGTATTTACTGAATAAATGCTTCAATTCGATGGCGCTTAGAACTGCTCTCTCCAGGAGAAGACGCAAAATCCCCACGATAAATAACCCAACCGCTGGGTTACGTCTGACCCAGGATCTGAGTAAAACAAAAACTACCCAAACATTGGGTTGTTACATTTGACCCAGGAGCTGCAAAACAACCCAAACACTGGGTTGTTACATTTGACCCAGGAGCTGCAAAACAACCCAAACACTGGGTTGTTACATTTGACCCAGGGGCTGGGTAACACAAAAACTACCCAAACACTGAAAAAATAACCCCCAAAAAATACCCAAAAGGCTCAACCCAGCATTTGGGTTAAACAAATAACCCAGGATTTTTTAGAGTGTATAATGCATTCATATAATGCATCTCATAATCTTGTACTGCAGTTATATCTGATCAAACGCACATTATTATTCTTTAGCTTTGGTTGAACAAATAATTTTTGCTTGGATGAAACAACAGCTATGCTAATTATGTCTCTATTTGTTTCTCTGTTTCTGCCACGGGATTAACATCCCGTAGCAACTAGGAATTACACAAGCTTCAGTCTGGATCCAGCCCTTAAATGATCTGAGATGACCAAACACCTGAGAAGAGATGATGCCAACCCCTCAGAGGACCTCAGAGGATGCCAACCCCTCAGACAACATACAGAATTACCAAATTTTGCCATAAGTTAAATATGTTAAGTTTCTACAGTATATAAATATGTTGTAGAAACTTAATTTCCTGTTAAGATGCTTTGCAACGATTGCATCGTAAAAGGCGCTATACAAATAAACTTGAATTGAATTGAATTGAAAATAAGACATGAAGTTTGTATTGTTTTGTGTGTGTGTGGGCCTAGGCTACATGTATTCGCTCCAGAGAGTCTATTTCAATCGAATAGTTATTTAGAACTGCACGTCACTGTCTATTATGTGTAGCCTAAACTTTCCCATGATGTTGGTGTCAATGTAAAGATTAAGTGATCTGATTACCTGTAAAGCCGAAGTACGATGAATCAATAAAAATGGACTATAAAGTGCGGGATTCGAGTTCCAGGAATAATAGTTTACACCACGGTCACAATGGCTATGGAGAAAAGAAACAAGGAACGGCTGAAATCCAGTGATCATGTCACAACCTGTCTATTCATCTGGGGCCGTATGTGCTGTATAAAGTGTGCCAAAATGTTGCTTTATTTATATGTTGAATTCAGATAAAGCGGGCCACTTTTTGTTCAACTTGTAATTTCCAGACAAATGACAGACATAAATAAATAAATACATACATAAATGAAAACTACTACTATAATAATAACAAAACAGAGAATATTTTAATAATTAACTGTAGTATAATAATAGATGTAAAATGTTAATTTTACAGCATGCTGTCTGTATATGGTATAACATTATTTTCTCAAACAATATATATATTGCAGTGGGCCTAAAGGCAATGGGGAAAACTAAACATGTTCATGAGAGTGCTGGGATAGAAAGATGAATCAACTAAACCAAAAGATACGATGAAAACAACAGTGCAGTGTTTATACCTCTCTGACCCAAATCAATACACGATAACAATTTTAAATCCCTCTTCCTCTATACCATAATGAAAAGTAAACTGAGCCCAAGCTCATGTCTATTACTGAAGTGACAGCGGCACTTAGAGAACAAAAAGCAGTTAAAGAGTAAACTGGATCTGTCACATTATACACTTCAAATTTTTGGCTAGGTTATAGGGTTTTCAGTGGGGGTCTATGGACCCCTGGGGGTTCATGAAGGTACTGCGGAGGGTCTATGGATAGATCACAACTCTTCTTCAAACTCAATTCTTCAAAACAATATACATAATCTGTGTATTACAAAATTTATTTCCAAATTTGATTTATTAACCAGTTTACATTCTTGCTGCCAGGAATTATGAAAGGGTTTGTTTATGCCGAGCAATAACATTACCAGTCGCAGACAGTTTACATTTAAAATGTAGGGTTAGCTTAAAAAAAAACATAAATATATTTATTTACAAAAAAAAAGACAAAAAAATGTCAGTTTGTACTGTTTAGCACAACATTTTCCACAGTTTTTGTTCTCACACTTTTTCTCATTTCTTTGGGACCCTTATATGAGACTCATTTGTGGTTGTCTTGCTTTTCCTTTTACACTTCTGTCTTGTTGTCACTCTGTTCCATTGGCTATTTAGTGGCAACTCTGTTGCTGTTAATGGATCTGCCCTTCGTCTGCTCCCCTCCACTGATGCTTCTTCTGCAGGTACAGGATCCTGCTCTCTGGGCTTCATCTTTGCTTCATCCACCTTCCACATGGCTGTCTTTGTCCAGTCACTGTTAGGATCAGAACAGAGTCTTTTCCCAGATACAATCTGGATCCTGGAATGGAAGGACACTTTGTTATTAGTGCTCATTTTAGTGGATTTATCCGTTTTCTGTATCTTTTTCTGTATTTCTAGCAAATATAACTTCATATTAAAATATTTCTGTTGTCATTATTGCAATTTATGTTTTTCTAGCAAATGCAAGCAGATAGTCTAGTTTATCTTATGACTTTAACTGCTACTGTAGTTTACTTACACAACTGCTGTTATAGGACACAGTCCTTTAGTTTGTATTCTGTAGTTCATAACTTTGTACAAAGGTGGTCTGCTGTGTCCTAGTTTGAGGCAACAGCTCACTGGATGTCCATCTGTACATGTAAAAAGAAATGCTGACAAATTAATTGCTATGATTAATCCATATTTAATTTCATATTTTGGTTTCAGTACAAAGTTTTCATTTTATTTTCACACAACTCAACATGTAGACAAAACCACTGGGTTCTACAGCAGAGCTACAGAGGTAACATCTCAAAACCACATACGCACAGGCTTTAACTTTACTCTCACTTTATTTCAAAAGTTTCAGTTTAGCAAACACACTGAAGGACCCAAAAATGTCCCAAAAAACACCAACTGTGAAAATCAGCATAACCTTGATCATATCAGTGGTCCGATATGGCTTTAACTTTACTCTCACTTTATTTACAGAGAAAAAAGACTTACCAGCAAACAGACAAAAGGACCCGAACATGACCCAAAAAACACAAGCCGTGAAAATCAGCATCGCATTGATCAAGTCGTCTGGCCAAACTGCTCTGACCAACTTGGATGATAGTTTTAATAAAGGAGGAGGAAACCGCGCATCTGCCTACCCTCTAGACATGGTAGTATTTGTGGCAACATGGCTGCCCAGTGGAAGACATGACTATGTGCTGTTAATTAATTTCCCCACAGACTGGAATAAAGCTGTCATATTAAATCGCCAGTGGTCAGAGTGATAAACACAACAAAATGACTAATATGGGACTGGAAATCATTTTTTATTTATTCATGAATTTATTTTGTTGTTGCTTTTTCCCTCACTTTATACAGTAAGTGTTTGTTTTTCTCTTTACATGCTATGAGGTGATATTTCTCTTTAGGCGAAACTTTAATTTGCAGTTACAGTTTCTAAGTCTGTTCTACACACAGATTTTGTTTGTGTTCAAACTGGTCACATGAACCTGCCATGTTGACCAACAGAAAGCTGCTTCTTTTGAAATGTACTTCTGTATGAGTTGTACCTATTAGAACACTATTGGAAATCAATAATGGACCTTTTTTGCCTTTTTGCTAACATGACAGCACTTTTAGGCTAATCTCTGTAAGATAGGCTAATAAAATAATTTAAAATAAACTTCACTGACTGGACACTAATTGTAGAATTACTGAAGAAGAAGATAAGTCAGCTAACAAATAGTTTTATTTGTGGTTACATGGGGGCTCAATGGAAGAAATGAGCCAGCCACAGACAGGATAAACACCTGCAGTCTGGGATAAAAGTCATCATACAAAGTGATAAATACATCCCCAGTGGTCTGAGTGACAAAACATGCAGTTGGCAGACATTTTTATCCAAAGTGACTTGCATTGTAAGGTGCATTTTTTGTTTGTCTTCAGTTCATGCATTTTCAGGTAATTGAACCCATGACCTTAAAGTTGCTAGCTCCATCTACTGTTTGAGCTACAGGAACACTTAGTAACTAAATGCGCATATACTTTCAGAAGTTTGGGATCGGTAAGATTTGTAAATGTTTTTGAAAGTGTTTTTAGTGACTTATGCTCACTAGGACTGCATTTATTTGATCAAAAACAATAACATTTTGAAATATTATTAGGCTAGCATTCAAAATAGTTGTTTTCTATTTATTATAAATGTTGAAAGCAGTTGTACTGCTTAGTATTTTTGTGGAAACCATTATATATTTTTCAGGATTCTTGATGAAAATAAAGTGCATCTTAAGTAAGTTTTGGGTCTTATTATGCATGCTTTATTGGTCCTTTGTCCTTGTAATCTTTACACGCTCTGCCTCTGAAACAATTCTAATTTTCAGCCTGAAACAATACCTTTCACCCCTTCCCACCAACCATTGGGCGCTATTTTCGATCCAATCAGTTTCTGTCAAATTACAGAAGTAAAATATATAATAACCAGTATGAGTTTTTCATAGTCAAATCATATATTCCATTACGGTCAATTGACGGTCAACATGACTAAAGAGTGGACCGCCAACAAGAGAGGAAAATGAGAGGAGTAAAAGACAAACCACATGCAAATATGTAAAACAGCTCATCCGTCAATAAGCCACAGGTACACTTTCACCGTCACTCTAAACCAAATGCAACATGACATGTGAAACTGCTCCTGGGCGTATCTACACAAGACTGTACTTCCTGTGTCATCACACATACAACATCTGTCGAAAATGCATTCATGTCTGTTATGCCTCTAGATTAAAATGCTACGATGAACACTAAGTCAATAAATAGAACATATATTTGGTGTCATATAGTATTTGATAGCATTTGCTTAGCTAAAAGAGAACAGTAAAGCGCATGTCTTGGAAATAACATATGTGGAAACTAAACAAGGGGGGAAACCCCACCAAAGCAATGCTAGCTCTGTGTATTAGGAGGTTCTTCCTCCTACAGTTTGGTGGCAACACTCATGCAGTGGCAGATGCTCAGCATCCCCACCATGAACCCACATATTGAGCTCTCACAGTGAGGTTTTGCTCTCTCACACCCTCTATACTACTAATATGGAAAGCATTGTGCCTTTGATTTTAGCCATTATGGAGCATCATAATAGGCCACACATATACTTTTCCATCAAGATTAAAGATTTTTATTTGTCACATACACGATTATATATAGAATATATAACCAGCAGTGAAATGTGAGTCAGATCCGCTCCATGGACAGTGCAAATATTATAGAATACAAACACAGAGGAAGTATACATAAAATGAAATAAGTAAAGAATAAGATATAAAGAACAAAATATGAAATATAAAAATGTGCATGACAGTATACTGTAGACTTAAATATTAAGATAAGCAGGAATGTACAAGAGAGGAATGTGCAAATGGGTTGTACATGGTTGTCATGTAGCAGCAATACCAAAAAAATAAAAAATAAAATACCAAAACACAGAAAGTGCTGTGTGCAAATGACACTGTCAGTGTGAGGTAGAGAATAATGAATATCTTACTGATTGTCAAGTGATTATTAAGTGGAGTCATGTTGATGTTAAGAGGCTGAGTTTGAGTTTAGGAGCCTGATGGCCTGGGGGAAGAAACTCCTCCTGAGTCTCTCAGTTTTTGCCATCAGGCAACGGAAGCGCTTACCAGATGCAGCAGAGTGAAAAGACAGTTACTGGGTGGGTCGAGTCCTTGATGATTTTGACAGCTCTGCTTTTGCAGCGTTTGAGGTAGATGTCCTGCAGGGAGGGGAGAACAGACCCTGAGATGCGCTCAGCTAAGCGCACAACTCTCTGCAGGGCTTTGCCGTTTTGACTGGAGCTGTTCCCATACCACACTGAAATACACTGAGTCAATACACTTTCTATGGTCCCTGAATAAAAGGTTTTCAGGATTGTTGGTGAGACCCTGAATTTCCTCAGCTGTCGCAGATGGTACAGTCTTTGCCTGGCTTTATTAACCTGTGTTTGAATGTGTGTAGTCCAAGTCAGGTCCTCTGAGATGTTTACACGAAGGTACTTGAAGCTGCTCACCCTCTCCACAGGGGTCCCACTTATCTTAAGAGGAGTGTAGGGCCGCTGCTGTCTCTTCCTGAAATCAACAATCAGCTCTTTAGTTTTGCTCACATTCAGAGAGAGACAGTTGTCCTGGCACCATGATGTAAGTTTCTCTACCTCATCCAAGTATGCGGTCTCATCATTATTGGAAATGAGGCCCAGAACCACAGTATCATCAGCAAATTTGATAATAGATGTGGAGCTGTGGGAAGACACGCAGTCGTGTGTAGAGAGAGTAGAGCAGGGGACTCAGGACACAGCCCTGTGGGGATACTACGTTCAGGGTGTTGGAGTTGGAGGTGAACTGGCCTACTTTCACCACTTGAGGTCTGCCGGTGAGGAAGTTCAAGATCCAGTCACAGAGTGAAGAGTTAAGGCCGAGGTCTATGAGTTTAGAAGCTAGCTTGCTGGGGACAATAGTGTTGAAAGCTGAGCTATAGTCTCAGAAACTGAAGAGGGTCCAAAGTATCAGGGATGGAGGAGCAAATGTAATTCTTTACCAGTCTCTCCAAGACCTTCATGACTATTGATGTGAGGGCAACTGGACGATAGTCATTCAGACAAGAGGGTTTATTGTTCTTAGGCACAGGGATGATGACAGATTTTTTTTAAAGGAGGTGGGAATCACAGAGGTAGCAAGGGACTCATTAAAGATGGAAGTAAACAAACCAGCGAGTTGATCAGCGCGTGACCTCAGAACACGGCCAGTTATCCCATCAGGTCCGGCTGCTTTCCTGACGTTCACACGCTTTAGGGCCCTCCGAACCTCATCCTCCGTCACGATGATTACATGATTATCGCTACTCTGACTGCTGCTTTCTGACGCGCTGATTGGCAGAGTCGCGCAGAGCCGCGATTGCTTTCAAAGCGGCCATAGAAAGTGTTTAACTCGTCAGCCAGCAACGGATCTGCTCTCACCTCAGCAGAGGATTTATTTCCAAAGGTACATATGGTCCTCAGTCCCTGCCACATGAGTCGGGAGTCATTGAGCTGAAAATGAGATTCAATTCTCGGTTTCTGATTTGAGAAGGTCTTTATAGTTATTGTTTCAGTTGCTTGCTCGGTTAGCATGTTTACAAAGCTTAATGCTACATCCGTGAACTCGCTGACGTCAGATGAGCTCGCCCGGAACATGTCCCAGTCGACGTCATCAAGAGCCGCATCATATCATCTAGTCTTTGACTGTTCATTAATAAGGTAATCTTCGAAAAATTGCTTATAATGTTCCTCATTTATGAGTCGTTTTGGATAAAAGCATCTGCTAAACTAATCAATGTAAATGTTATGGCTGGAAGGCTATCAGTTCTCCAGTCTAGTAGGATGCAGTGTCTACTAGTAGCGTTATTCTGGATGTGTTGTTCTGTTGCTCAACTTGATTAATACCTTCCACAATATTCATCTTTTGCTTCATTCTGTTCCCCATGGGTGTTAAACGAGAGCTGGTAGAAAGTTATCTCCTTGCTATTTAGCACAGCTGGAAAACCGCAAGGAGGTATGTAAGATGATGACTGGCCAAATTAACCACAGGAAAGAAACGAGGACGTTTGCTATTCTTCAGAATTGGGGAAGTGGGTGTTTAGAAAAACAATGCCTACTAAAAGGCATAATAATTAATTATTTGTGTGCTAGAAGAACAGTTAAATATTACATTTTAGTTCTGCCTCCTTATTTCAAATACAAAATAATAAAAATCATAGTTTGATCAATTAAATCTAAGACTTAAAGGCAGCAGCAATTTACACTTAGTGTAAAAATGCTATTTATAGGACACTGTAAATAGTGGTAGAAGCTACTTGAACTAAGCAACAAATAGCATTTTTTTTTACATTAAAGGGATAGTTCACCCAAAAATTAAGATTCTCTCATCATTTACTCACCCTCAAGTAGTTCCAAACCTGTATGAATTTATTTGTTCTGCCGAACACAAAGGAAGATATTCTGAAGAAAGTTTGTAACCAGGCTGTTTTGGGGCACCATTGACTTCCATAGTAGGAAAAAAAATACTATGGAAGTCAATGGTGCCACAGAACTGCTCTGTTTCCCACATTCTTCAGAATATCTTCCTTTGTGTTCAGCAGAACAAAGACATTCATACAGGTTTGGAACTATTTGAGAGTGAGTAAATGATGACAGAATTTTCATTTTTGGGTGAACTATCCCTTTAAGTACAAATAGTAATACATGCTATTCAGTGTAAATAAAAGTAACATGCTATTTGTTCTGAAGGTAAAATATCTGCGCAATAGCCGGCAGAGTTAGCCAAAGTAGCCTTTGTAAAGTTGGGCATTTACGTAAAGTATTTACTATGAAGGTAACTGACAATGTACATATATAACTGTATTGGTAACACTTTAGACTAGGGAATGCATATCCACTAAGAGTTTTCCCTGAACAATCTCTTAATTTGCTGCTTATTAATAGTTAGTAAAGAAGTAGTTGTTAAGTTTAGGTATGGGTTGGATTAAGGGATCTAAAATATAGTCATGCAGAATAAGCTTTAATATGTGATTTATAAGTATTAATAAACAGCCAATGCATGTTAATAAGCAACTAGTTCATAGCAAAAATTGGCCGTTAAAATAAAGTGTTACCACAGCATTTTATTTGTCTATTCAAGGCATATTCTTTAAATTTACCCCAAAAGTCTTGTATAATTCTCGATGTCTTGGGTTGTTACAGTGCAGGGTGGAATTTAGTCAGAGGCATCTACATTTGGTTTATCATTGCTTGAGATGTTTCATTGCTCACAAGTGGTTAAACAACAGTACCATATTGATTTTTACCCTTTTGTAGAGTGCTGTTAAAAAAAAAAAAAAATGAAGAAAATTACATTTACGTTTACTTCAATTGCCCAGACAGAGGTCCATCTATTTTCTGAACAATAACTTCAATAATTTAATTTAACTTAAAATATTGATATTTAAAGCTACATGGATTAAACAATTACTTAAAAGTAGTCTGACAGAGGATTTTAGTTTATTTGACAACATTGTCTCTACATACAGTAAAACAAAAATACATAATCACATCTTTAAATAATTTTAATAAAAATTATAGATATACATATAAAACAGATATACAATTATGAAAATACAGTCTTTTTTTAAGTAATCCAATACATTGACATTTAAAAAAAAATGAAAACTCACAACTTGTGATGTACAATAAAGTGCAATAAAGAGAAAACCTTTAAAAATGCAAAATAATACGGTTCTATCAATAATTTTCATCCAAAGGGATCTGGGTTTAAATCTGTGCCGATAACCGAGTCCTATTTGTGGTGGATGTTTTCACAGGAACCGGTGTCACAGAATGACGAGCTGTTTTGTTTGATACTGACTGCAGTTTTTTGTTCTTTGCATCCAGGTACTTCATTGATTTTATGGCCCATGGTGAGGACGGATTCGAACAGATTACTTTCCCACTGATTGTAAGAAATCTACAGAATGAACCAGAGCACGCTATTAGGACAAATTTCCCATTCACATTATGAACAATATCAGGTAAAATAAAGCTTTTATTTTACCTTTAGTTTGTCTTAATAATACAAGATAAATCTGCAAAAATCAGAATGGATTCTCACCTCACAGCATACACAGGGAACAAGGATTTGTGCTGGAGTGTGTAGCTAACCAGATTCTTCTGATGAACTCTAGTATCTTTGGTAGTTAGACAGCTTGATCCTTTAACAACATCATCTATTGGAGATAAAAGGAAATTAATTTAAAATGTAAACTATCACTAAACAAACAAACATACAAAAACTAGTAATAGCAGTGATGAATCCAGTGGCAATACATACAAGACTTTCTGAATATTGGTAAGCATGTGTGAAACCCACCTTGCGTTGAGGATGAGACCAGAAGCCACAGCAGCAGAACTGCATAGAAACCCAACATATGCGTCTTCATTTTCTAGCTTGGTTGTCACCTGTAATGTGACTCTCAAGAAAAACTCTGTCTATTTAAGCTCAGCCCTGAACTGAGACACATGGAACAACCGCCCACTGACAGGGCTCCACTCTCACGCCACCACAGGCAGAACACCTGAGTAATACTAAACAAACCACTACCCAGAACACTGGTCAAGGTTTTTATTCATAATGACATATGGACACATTACGTTTAATTGCTTTAAGGTATAACAAAAATGTCCAATGAACTGTTGCTATCTGTGTGCGATCCAGACACAACATTAAATCAATATATATTAATGAACTATCAGAGTCAGAAAGGAGAACATTTAACACAATCTGTATTTGAAACAGGTGATTTTAATTTAATGTTTAATATAATTAATTGCATCATTTATCTTTGACAAATTGAACTTTGCTGTACTTGCTTACTTTACTTACTTTGCTGTACTCTGGTTGATGTATTTGCTGATTTTTTTAGGTCATGGTGGTCTGCTTCTTTCCCCCACCACATTTAGGGGCTTTTATCATGCAAGAGTGCATATCAGATCCTTGTGGTTGAAAGTTTTTTTGTTTTGTTTTTAGCCATGAGAAAGTAATCAGTGTAACGAATGGTTAACGTTTTTCAAATCTGTAAACTGAAGCATTGCATATTATATTGTAACTGTACGATACCATCATATTTCATACATGCAACATAAATTGATTTATTGGGAATGAAATACTGATAATTTTATTCATTTCTATAAATTTACCATCAGTACAGACGCTGCATCCATTGTATCTGATATAAACAATAATATCCTGTCCAGAGGAGAACTGGCCCCCCGACTGAGCCTGGTTTCTCCCAAGGTTTTTTTTTCTCCATTCTGTCTCAGAGGGAGTTTTGGTTCCTTGCCGCTGTCACCTTTGGCTTGCTCAGTTGGGGACACTTAATTTCTAGCGATTATCGTCAATTTGATTTCACAGATACTATTTAAACTAAACTGAGCTAGACAATGACATCTCCGAATTCAATAATGAAATGTCAAAACTGAAAATTGAGTGTTTATCTTATTATTATACATTACTGACACTCTATCCTCCAATTTGATACTGTTAAGTGCTTTGACACAATCTGTATTGTTAAAAGCGCTATATAAATAAAGGTGACTTGACTTGACTCACGTTTTCTCACTGAAAACCCCCAAACTTGGAAACTCAGGCCTTCGAGTTTTCCACTCATATTTTTGACTTTGTGGTGCCATTTATGTGCATTCAACTCATAAATATGATTTTTCCATTATCATTATATACAAAGGGGTAATGAGACTAACAAGATACACCTTAAAACAATCAAGAGGGAAACAGGACCAAAGCAAAACTACAAACTAAAAGTTCAGACCACAACACAAGTGCATCACGACACTACACCCAAGTTAATGCAAGTGTTTATTTGTGCATTACTGAAGCCCATATGTGCAGGTCAGCCCAGTGTAATAAATATTATTTGTGTTCACAATCACATTTATCTTGCTAAGCAAAAGAGCCTTGGTCAACCAGCTTTACCAGAAAGACCATACTGGGCAACCAGTTTCACCATTTCAGTGTTATTTATGAGCTCCATGACAGTACTGGTTTACCAGCTAGAACAGCACTTAATATAATTAAACCAGCCTGGATCAGGTTAGAGGTGGGAATACCTAAATTGAAATTTCCAACTTCCAAAATGTTTTCCAATCACATGCTAGAGTCACATGTAGCGACACTCCACAAGATGGCACCATGGCCGGATTCAAATACGGTCATCATATAAATATGGTTCAGTAGTATTCTATTCTGAATTCAGCCATAGATAACATTTTGCTTTTGTATTGCAAATATAGCAAACAAACACAAAGTCATGAATACAAAATGCTCAGATTCACTTTTAAAAATCGAGGCATCTTTATTACATTATTGCATTATAAACATAGTTTTTTAAAGGATAGCTTCTATTTCTATTTCCACTCTTTTTCAGTGACCTTCCCAGTAATTTCTGATTACCAGGTGATTGTATTTTAAAAGCAATTGTGATTCAATATTCTCAATTGTTGCTGCCATCTTAGAAAATACATCAAATTACACTGAGGCTGGGCTCGATCCTCACAAGCCAGACTATGTGCACAGCGCAAACGTTGTCTGGAATGCACAATAAATCACTGCAAACCCTTGCTGATGACAAAATTTACATATTGTTCTTAATGCAATGCTAAAAAATATCTTCTCCGCACAGCTTGAATTAAAAAATTGAATTGAATTGTCTATTATTGGCACTGCTCATGCAGAAAAGTTCACTCATAAGTTAGGGCTGCAACATATAAAATTAAGAGCTCAAGTATTTAACCCTTGTGCACCCTTTTGGACATTTTTGTCCATTTTAGTTTTTTTTATATATATAATTTTGCCTGTGTTAAGGCTAACTGCATAAATTTTGGCTCAGGTGTGTATTTTTATTGGAATTTTAATATTCCACCCTCATTTCCTTTAATAAATCTATTTTACACTAGGTACAAAAAAGTGAAACACTCAGCACCTTTTGGACAAAAATGTCCCCATTGAAACCCATTAAAACCGCTATTTTTAATCACAGTGCTGTTTAACTGTAAAATTATGAATTTTTTGTTCAAAGGCTTTCATTCTGTTTGCAAGGCTTCAAAATTATTTTTTTTACTATTTTTTACCAGATGGTGCCATTTTTTCAGGTTTGGTCTATAAAGGGTCTATAAAGCAAATACTCGCTTTATTCCTGTTTTCTGCTGCATATTATAGAGCCAATTGGATAAATAATGCAGCTACAATTGTGTGGGTGTGTTGATATGGATGTCAAGAGTGTGGTTTGTATGTGTGTCATAAAAATAATTGTGTGTGTGTGCTTGTAATATTTGAGAAAGAAAAACTCTATTGTAATTCACAAATCCAAGCACTGTGTGCACCAGCAGAGTTTTGCTGGCATCTAATGGAGAAAATGTGGTACTGCGTCCAAACAAAATCTTACTGAGAGCTCATTTTTTGAGATATCAACCTCAAATTTGGAACACAACTTGTTTAGATGTATGGCTTTGATTTTCTAGCAGGTTTAGTGTTCAACATGTAACATAAAATATATTGTTCATAAAGCATTTTCATAAACTTAAACCTCTATAACTTTTTTTTTGGTTTAATTTTTTTTACTTTTTTTACTTCAATGATAATCTGCCATGGGTCTTCTTTAAAATAACAAACTTAACTCTGTGCTCCCAAGCTTAAAAATTTTATGCACTAGGTACACAAAATTGTTACACTCAGCGCCTTTTGCCAAAAATGTCCCCATTGAAACCCATTAAAACCGCTATTTTTAATCGCAGAGCTGTTTAACTGTAAAATTATGCAATTTTTGTTAATAGGCTTTCATTCTGTTGGCAAGGCTTCAAAAATTTTTTTTTTACCAGATGGTGCCATTTTTTTCAGGTTTGGTCTATAAAGGGTCTATAAAGCAAATACTTGCTTTTTTCCTGTTTTCTGCTTCTGCATATTATAGAGCCAATTGGAAAATAATGCAGATATAATTGTGTGGGTGTGTTGGTATAGATGTCAGAGTGTGGTTTGTATGTGTGTCATAAAAAAAATTGTGTGTGTGTGTACGTGTGTGTTCTTGTAAAAATTGAGAGAGAGAGAAACTCTACTGCAAATCACAAATTCAAGCACTGTGTGCAGCAGTGGAGTTTTGCTGGCATCTAATGGGGAAAATTTGGTACTGCGCCCAAACAAAATTTTACTGAAAGCTCATTTTTTGAGATATCAACCTCAAAGTTCAACATGTTTCATATATAAAATATTAATAAAATAAAATATAAAATATTGTTCATAAATCATTTTCATAAACTTAAACCTGTATAACTTTTTTTTGGTTTCACTTTTTAAACTGTTTTAACTTCAACAATAATCTGCCATGGGTCTTCTTTAAAATGAGACCAAACTTAAGTCTGTGCTCCCAAGTTTTTCATTTTTTGACATGGACATTTTTGTCCACTATGGACATAAGTGTAACTTTTTTCTTTTTTTTTGATGCACAAGGGTTAAACTTCTCCCCTTTTAAGCAAAAGTAATCATTTTTAATAAATGGCTCATTCATGATGGTTGATGAAGTTGTTTCTGTTGTTAACAAGTACT
Source organism: Schizothorax lantsangensis (assembly GCA_027422415.1). Taxonomy (NCBI): domain Eukaryota; kingdom Metazoa; phylum Chordata; class Actinopteri; order Cypriniformes; family Cyprinidae; genus Schizothorax; species Schizothorax lantsangensis. Next base: position 28,197,761 of record CM049845.1, on the reverse strand, counting down.
CTATCTCTACCCCTTTCTCCCCTGACAGCCCATCCAGCTGAAATGTCTCTGTGGCTTCAGTAGATCCTCTCCAATCCTGCTCTGGTGATTTGGGACTTGAGATGGAAAATTGTGTCTTATTTTTTAAAAAAATGTTGTGTGTTGTGTGTCCTCTTATGTCAAATTTCATAATGGTGTATAAAATAGTTTTTGTTAATAAGGGCTCTGTCTCTTTCTTTTCGTTCCATGTCGGCCCATCCAGCTGAAATGTCTCTGTGGTTTCAGAAGATCCTCTCCAATCCTGCTCCAGTGGATTGGTTCTTGGGATTTCTGTTTTTTTGCATTGTGTGTCCTCTTATGTCTATTTTCTGTGAGTTCTCCACTGGAGGAGTGCATATTGGAGTTGTAGAGCTGTAAATAAGCAAATTTACATAAATTTTGCTATGAACATTTTTTAAATATCTTTAGACTAAACATAAATAGTAAATACTAATTGTAAAGAGTAATAAATTGCAATAGCGCACAATGTCTTTTTTTTTACTTTGCAGTAAATTTTAATGGAAAACTACTTTCTTCTATTACATACAAGATAATTTATTGTCTGTTTATCATGTTACCACTGTATTTGTGGTTGACATTTTCTTAGGAACCACTGTCACAGAATGGCAAGCTTGTTTGATACCGACTGAGGTTTGTTCTTTGCATCCAGGTACTTCATTGATTTTATGGCCCATGGTGAGGAGGGATCCGAGCAGATTATTTTCCCACTGACTCTAAGAAATCTACAGGATTAAACAGAACATGCAGTCAAAAATGCTTTCAGTAACTAGTGAAGGAAAAATATCTATTAATTTATCTGTCTGAGATAGAGGCAGAGATGTGTGAAAGTAATGACATTTTAATACTCTTATCTAGGGTGACCATACGTGCCATTTTTCTGGGACGCGTCCTGGCCAGGATTTCTATATTGCCTAAAATATTTAGGTTTTGGCTTTGTTTGCGTGTGCAGACCGATTTTTTAGTGTATGACATCAGTTCCTTATGTTTTCGAAACGCTCTCGAGGTACTTTGAATCAAAGCAATATAGAAATCCTGGCCAGGACGCGTCCGGGAAAAATAATCTTATCTTTACCTCATTAGAATGGTGTAAACAATGAAGGATCATTTGTTTGTAGTATTCCTTATTTGTCTGCTCAGTGATTAATGTTAGTATACCTACTCTGCCAAAATCCGAATGGATTCTCACCTCACAACATTCATAGGGAAAATGGAATTGTATTGGATGGTGTAGCTGTGCAGATACCTCTGAGGAACTTTAATATCTGTAATAGTTAGACAACCTGATCTCAATGCAACACCATCTACCAGAGATAAAAGCAGGACATTCATTTTACAGTATTTGTAAATAAATCATTATTAATGAAAAAAATATTACTAGTATCATTATCACCATCACCATCAATAAAAACGTATTTCTGACAAACCCCTGGTAAGAATGTGTAAATCACACCTTGCGATGCGATTGAGAAGATCTGAGACCACAGCAGCAGAACATCTAAGAAACACAACATTTCCCCCTCAGTCAACCTAGTTGTCAGACCAAAAAAGATGCTGTCTATTCAAGCTCGTCTTCAACTAGGACCCATTAAGGAACCAAAGGTGTTTCCGCACACTGACACGGCTGCACTCGAACGTCGAAGGCTTTAATACTAGATTAATATCAAACCAAACTACTAACCAGAATGCTGATAAGGGTAAAGACTCATCATCACAGAGTTCAAATGTCAGAGAGGATTAAATGAGACAATGACTGAACAACTTATTTAGCGGATGTAAAACAGAAAGTCAAACAAGCTGATAATGTATTCAGTATGTGAGTGACCCAGATGAAACAAATATTTTGGTATTTAATTAGCTATCAGAGTTTGAAAGGAGAACATCAAACACAATCAGAATTTCAAATGTGTTAATAGCATTTTTACTACTGAGTCTGGTTGATGCATTTCCTGATTTTCTAGGTCATGGCGGCATGCTCTTTTTCTCCAACCACAAACTAGGGGTCTGTACCGTGTTGCAGTTGTCACTATAGGCAACATATCAGATCTTTGTGGCTGAATGTAAAGGTTAATGAAAAGGTGTAGCCTTTTTTGTTTCGTCTTTGAATGTAGTACATCTGTTTATTTGACATTTTATTTTATTTGAATATTTCAACTTTTCATTTATTATTAGAATGTTTAATGTAATAAAAACCAAGAATTGTTACTTGTGTAAGGAGCAGTTAGGAAGAGCAGCCTCACACAAAAACCACCTAATCTAATAATAATTTTAGAGAATATTCTATAACGATTTGGAGTTAATAGGGCTTCCAAACAGAAGAATCTAAGTGAAAAGGGGAAGCCAAAAAAGGAAGATAGTCATAAAAGCAAGTCAGTTCAATATTTTAATAATAACAGTTAAATAACAGAATGCAGCATCCTTTTGGATTATTATAGTTATTCACCAACTCTCATATTATGACTGTGCATATAAAAGACAAGAAATGTGGGTTGATGTGGGGGTGAAAGTGGAAGTTTTTGTTTAAACCACATTTCCCATCGTTTAACACTTCTTCTGAGGTCAAACTTGTGAACCAACAATTTAAAGCACATTTCAAACATCACTCTTGGTAAGACTTTATCAGCCACCACAGAAGAAAGATGTTTTTACTGTGACAAGAAGCATGCAATATCCACTACATACTTAGGTCTTGTAAGTAGAAACACAATGGCGACCCCTAGGTAGTGAATCTAGAAAGATTTTTTTTTCTAGGTCGGAAGAGCCTAGTGGCCTGATTTGGTGTGCCGGAAACATTGTGTGCTGCTGAACAAAACTGTTGCATGAATTCATGTGAAGGTATGTGAGGGCACATGGTCTCCAAAAAGACCAAAAAACCAGAGGACAATCATGCAACAGACTTCCGTCATATGCTAAATAATATATAAGAGCTATTAGTTAAGACTAATTATTAGTTATACATAGATGTGACTTCTCAGAATCATAACATCAATTTAGAAAAAAAAAAAAATAACCTGTCATTTATTTAAAAAAAAAAAAAAATACACACACGCACACACACACGCTTTCCATTGATGTATGTTTTGTTAGGATAGGACAATATGTGGCCGAGATACAACTGTTTAAAAATCTGGAATCTGATGGTGCAAAAAAATCAAAATATTGAGAAAATCACCTTTAAAGTTGTCCAAATGAAGTTCTTAGCAATGCATATTACTAATAAAAAATAAAGTTTTGATATATTTACAGAAGGAAATTTACAAAATATCTTCATGAAACATGATCTTTACTTAATGTCCTAATGATTTTTGGCATAAAAGAAAAATCTATAATTTTGACCCATACAATGTATTTTTTGGCTATTGCTACAAATATACCCCAGCGACTTAAGACTGTTTTTTGGTCCCACATCTGGAATACATACACACACACACATATGTAATAAATAAGAAAAGATAATGCATACAATACAATATTGTTTTTTTTTTCTTTTTTTTTAAATTCTATATATTCTGCACATAAGAGCCACATATGCATTGTGTACCAAAAAGCCATGATCTCATAGTATTTGTGGGTAACACAGAAATCTATTTGAATCCTGGATTTTCCCACAGCGGTTACCATTTTCCCAATGAAGTCTAAAAAGGCAGACAGATAAAGTATCACATCCTCTTTTTTAATGAATGAATCTATGGCTTGTACCAAACAAGTGGAAGTGGTGCCTTGTGGTTTCCTTATTTCAAAGAGACCTGACGATCACACTGATGACATAGATATTAAAGACAGTGAGTGGAAAAAAAATGTAGAAAATACAATTAAAATAGTTATATGATCAATGATTAAACTTGTGCATAAATTAATATATTCAGATGTGTCAACTCTTATATACAGATAAAGACAGGATTTAGCTACATTATATTAAAGCAATAAGCCACAAGAGGCCATTCTTAACAACAATTTTACTATGGTATGGTATTTTTACTGCCTTCTAAAATCAATATACTGTAACACACAGTAGCTTACTGCTTTTATAAAAATGCTGGCAATGGTAATATGATAAGAGAAGCCAATGTACAATAAACAGGTCAGAATTCAGGGTCATACATATCCACTTTCATAAATAAGTACTAAAAAAAACTCCAATGAGTAAGAAAAAGCTGAAAAATATTTGCTTACAGTGAGCAAAGAAGAAATGTGGCCTAGAGAATGAGATGAAATGTTCAAAATCTCAAGAAATTGTCTTTGCACAATGAAGACATGACATGATTTTGGGTCATGTCAGGACTAGTATTAGTGTAACGTGAGTGACTGGAAATCTTGTGTAACGTCTCCAGGTCCTAACCATGGATTTGAGGGAACGAGACGCTCCCACAGCGGTCTACCATTTGTCCCTGACCAATGGAAGGAAGCATAAAAAGCACCTGCGGCAAAGCCGGCGACTGCTCTGGCAAGGATAAAGTATCGCATCCTCTTTTTTAATGAATGACGCATCTACGTCTCGGCTTCCCTCAAGGAACCATGGTTACCATAACCTGGAGACGTGGAAGTGGTGCCTTGTGGTTTCCTTATTTCAAAGAGCTGCGTCACCTGACGAAAATGAACATATTACATATTAAACATATTAAAACTAAAATTAGAGTGAGGAAAAATTTGTCTTATTGCATTTGGTAGCAAAATACCAAATGCAATTATTTTAAAGTCTGATTGTTTGTTTTTTTTACTTTTTTTCCTGCTAGTTTAAAAAACAAAAAAAACAATGAATGTATTGTTTACAGTTTACAATTTAAGACAATTAGAATTTTGGGGCCACTATTTTATCTCAGACTTAATACTGTGATCATTTCATAAAGTTATGCACAGTACATTAGATGTCAGCTGTGCAATATGGTATATATATATGGTTGCTTAATATTATACATATATTTCATTCAAAATGTCTAAGCCAGTGGAAAGTCACCGTATAAATCTTTGTACCTTCAATAACTCTTGACTTAGTTTATGGAGGTCAGAATGTAAAGTGCAAGGGTGAACATCCCACCCGATACAGTCATGATTTGAGTGGTTCTCTTTTACTTACTGAACATTGATGTGATACTGTAGTTCTCCTGGAGCCTTCACATTCTTCCTCTTTTCTGCTCTGATGCTGCCCTTCAGCAACAGGAAGCATCTGCTAGGATGTCCCTATCATGACTCTACAGAAATAAGTAAAAACTGTTTAATCATTTGTATTTATTAATTGTTAAAACAAAAAGCAATGGAGTAGTACATGTGGGAGAAAACACAAAAAAGAAAAGCTGCAATCCAATATTTAATCACTGATTGAGAGACTTTAGTTAGCACAAATGCGGGAGGTGATTCTCCAGAAATCATTTATGAGGAAAAAACCCCCCAGCTATTTCACCGTAAAATCTGACAGACAGTTCCTCTTTTTGATGATATAAACAGGGCCGGTGTGAGTGAGATGTCAGTGAGCATCTTTAACTTTGCACTGACAGAAGATTCTGAAGACACAAGACCTCAGCAAAGAACACAACATGCAGCTCAACCAGAAGATGATAATGAGTCTTGCTGCCATTGCTGTCATTATGTCAGTGATGATCATGGGGACGAGTAAGTATATACGATATTTTACTGTGTGCTGCTGTCTGACTTACAGAAAAGCATTTAATCAAACTTCTCTATTCATTAGATGGACAAACCAAGTTTACTGAATGCTGCACATCCGTCTCCACCACGGAAATCACGTTACCTATAACAGGATTCAAACTTCAGAAGAGTAATCCTCCTTGTATCAATGCAGTCATGTAAGTATTCTCTTTTAGATAAATAATATCTGTTTTGTCTTGTGCCATCAATCCTTTTTCAAAAATATGTTGTTTCTAAATCTCTCTTTCTTGGCAAACAGTTTCTTCACATCTGAGGGTCCGAAATGCAGCCACTGGAAGCAGCTCTGGGTGAAGCAAAAAATCCGGGAGCTCACTAAACTTCAAGGGTAAGCCTGAAAAATACAATGCAACAGTAATAGCAACATAAAGGCTGTCAGATAAAATTGATTTTTCAATATAATCATGCTTTTTTGTTCTTTTTTCTTAGATGGGAGATGAAGAACCAAACTGTCTCTACCTCATCCCCTTAAAAACATTAAAGATGCTTACACTGATCATAAAAGGTTCTGCTGAAATGGTTAACTTTTTCAAATATGCTGTGTGCTGCATGTTATTTATTGTAATGTAACGTATAATTGTATAAAGAATTGATGTATTTATTCATCAACATTTATTTGGAATTTTACTAACAAAAGGCATTTATTGTACTGTTTGTAGGCCTACTAGTTCGAATGCATATGTTCCTATCTGTTACAATCTAAATTTAAAGCTGAAGTCGAATTGTGCTCAAATAAAGGGATAAATAAAGCTGAAGTTGTACTTGTCGTTATATTGATGAGTGATCAGGATAAGCCAGACTCAAACTTGCATCGCCCCAAATGGGCTAAATAAATAATAAATAAATACAACAAGCAAGAAAATCCAACAAATGTAAACTAAGTTGAAGTGAAATGTGTACATTTCTGATTTGCACTCTAATACACATAAGATAATGTGTCCCTGCTTGTGGTTTTGCAATGTTGAGTCTGGTTTTGAAAATTTGCGCATTACAGACTCAGCATTACATGAAGTTAGGAGGTTTTGGTTGACATTTTGATGACATCTTCAGGTTATACACAATAGTGGAGAGGAGCATGTAAAGTTAAAGGCTTTCTCATGTCTTTTATCAGTTTTAACTCTACGTGGCAGCACTAATAATAAAAGCTGTTATTCTCATCTAGTGACTAAAAATCTGCTTTGTGCCTAGAATTCTCATAATACATTAAGCTTAAATAGTCTCTCTTTCACTTTAATTCTCCTCCTATAAAACTCAGTAATGAGTCACTTAACCTCATCAGGATAACGGTTCTCTTCAGAGCATGTTTGACAGTGACACTCACTGGTATGCTAGCAACTTTCAGGAGTATCTTCAGATTATAATAACAACAACCTTGAAGGTCATCTCTACGCTAATGAACTGATGCAGAAATATCTAAACCTATTTATTTATTACTGATCTACTAAATTAACGGCATATCATTGATATGTAACCAGTGAGTTAAAAATATAGATTACATGTGACCCTGGACCACAAAACCAGTCTTAAGTGTCAATTTTTCGAAATTGAGATTTATACATCATCTGAAAGCTGAATAAATAAGCATCCCATTGATGTATGTTTGTTAGGATCTGACAATATTTGGCAGAGATACAACTATTTGAATATCTGGAATCTGAGGGTGCAAAAAAATCAAAATACTGAGAAAATCGCCTTTAAAGTTGTCCAAATGAAGTTCTTAGCAATGTTTGATATATTTATGGTAAGAAATTTACTAAATATCTTCATGGAACATGATTTTTATTTAATATCCTAATGATTTTTGGCATAAAATAAGAATCAATAATTTTGACCCATGCAATGTATTTTTGGCTTTTGCTACAAATATACCCCAGGGACTTAAGACTGGTTTTGTGGTCCAGGGTCACATATATTGATGTTTCTCACTAGCAGCTGTTGAACGATTAAAATGAGAACACTTGTACCCAGACCACCTAAAAATGAGGATCAGAAAGACCCAGCAACTGGACATAATCTTTGATGCAGTAAACACTCTCCAACAGATGGGCTATATTTTTGCTCTAAACTGCAGCATTATTAACATTCCTTTAATTGTGAAGATAACTTCAGACTTGAGTCTTGTGTAGTTATGTTAGCAATCTGAAAGTGACATAGAGAAGGCCCTAATATGTTGTCATTCATTTCTATCTGTATTGTTATCTTCATAATTTATAATCTCAGAATTTTATGAGATAAGTTATGAGATAAAATGAAAAATGTATGAGATAAAATGAAAAAGTTATGAGATAAGATAATAAAAAATGTAAAATATTAAAAATATAAAAATGTGTGTGTGTGTGTGTGTGTGTAATTGTGTGAGTTTATATGTTAGGTAAGGATTAAAAATGATCAGATTAGGATTTATGTGAAGTTACACAAACCCAGTGATTAAAAAAAGACCAGTTCTAAATGAGTGGTAGAGAATATTCATCAGTAATTAATGGCAATCAGATGGATTATTAAAGCCAGTTATCTGCAAAGCTGCATCATTCCAACCACTTTGAGGTGCTGTAATACTGTGTATATTTATTTATTTTCAGACTTGGAAAGACAATAAAATTAAGGTAGGCCTATTGTTTGGACTTAAAATATGAAAACATATGAAATATGAAAACAAAAGGATAACTGCAGTAAATATACAAGGATGTTTGTTAAGTTCACAGATATAAAGATACATAATTTGTTCTTATCTGAGATGTTTGCTACTCGCACCCTTTCCTCCTTGTTGCATTTAGGGACTAATCATCTTGCAATATCCATGATTCATTGCCCTCGATGAAGTCAGGCTTTTCACATGACCAAAGTACATCCTCAAACTCTCTTTTCTGTGAAAAATGACTGCATCACTGACTGAGGGTCTTTCCTTTAATCTGTTCCTAAAGCAAATAATTGCACCATCAAATATCCGGAATAAAACCACACAGTCAGCATAACTGAGGGAGAGTTTTTCTCCAGAAATCGTCATGAAGACCTATGCAATTCTGACAGACAGTTCCTCTTTTTGATGATATAAACAGGGCCGGTGTGAGTGAGATGTCAGTGAGCATCTTTAACTTTGCACTGACAGAAGATTCTGAAGACACAAGACCTCAGCAAAGAACACAACATGCAGCTCAACCAGAAGATGATGATGAGTCTTGCTGCCATTGCTGTCATTATGTCAGTGATGATCATGGGGACGAGTAAGTATCTTCAATATTTTACTTCAGAATGTATCTGTGCTGTCTGACTTATCGAAAGTTATTTAATCAAACTCTATTCATTAGATGGACAAATCAAGCCTATTGAATGCTGCACAACCGTCTCCTCCACGGAAATCACGTTACCTATAACAGGATTCAAACTTCAGAAGAGGAGACCTCCTTGTGTTAATGCAATCATGTAAGTAGGCACCACTAATTATGTCTGTTTTGTCTTTATAGCATCACCCTTTTCAAAAATGTCATTTCTAAATCTCTCTACTTTTCTTGGCAGTTTCTTCACAACTGAAGGTCCAAGATGCAGCCATTGGAAGGAGAGCTGGGTTAAGCAAAAAATCCAGGAGCTCAAAAAAATTCAACTTCAAGCGTAAGTCGCTGATGAACATATACTGATGCAAGAGACATGACATAAAATATTAAAAATAAAATTGACAACATAAAGACTGTCTGATCAGAAATAATGGAAATGTCAATGTGTTCTCTTTTGCTCAGATTGGGGATGAAGATGAACAGCACTGACTCTACACCTCTCTCTTCAGCCTCTCCATACAACTCTACATCTGCTTAGACTGCAAAAATATATTTGATTCATTTTCAAAGTATATGTCAGTTTTATTTATTGCAATGTAATTTATCATTGTATAAAAAATGTGTTAAAATATGTATTTATTTGGTTTTCCAAGAATTTGGAGCTGTAATAATTTGAAATGAAAAGCCATGTATTATACTGAACTGATAAACCAGTTCCTATCATTAATCTATATTTATGCCGTGGAATTGAGCGTTTTAGAGACAAATCTGTAAAAGGATAATTTTGCTCAAATAAAGATGATGACCTAAAGTCTTTTCATTGGCATTCACTACTTGCTGGGTAATGCTAGACAAATATCCAATATAAACATTCTTAATATGATTTGTGATAGAGACATTGTAGTATTCTCTTGATTGGAGTAAATGAGGACTGGAAAGTGTAGATATAAATATTATTGTTCAGTCATAATGTGGACTCTTTGAGTAGATATAATACTTTGGTAACACTTTATTTTGATAGTCCACTTTAGACATTCTACTCGTGATAAACCAGTATTAGTTTTATATTAATTTCTCATTTAATTATTGGGATATTCATTCATTCATTCATTCATTAATTTCAGTCACTGCTTTATCCTAAACATTTTGTTTTTGTGCTTTGTGTTATATTAAGGGGATCCTAAATCGCGTATTACTTTTGTTTATCTATTTGGTAGAAAGCAGGCTATTATACTCAATTCACATGTGTTATGAAACACTTATGAATGCATTTCTAGTGGTAGATTTTTGGTTTCTCCATTCGACCTGATTTCACACAGCCTTGCTTTCAATTTCTAGAGATGCATCTTCGTTAATGAGTCATTAGTTATTAACTTCACTCATTAATTTAATGTTGCGTGTACAGTTCATCATTCAGAGCACAGTAAAAACTTCTCATTCTCGTCACGTGGTTGAAGTGCGCGCGCGCTTGGACGCGATCTCTTTAGGTGTGTTCCTCAGATGTAGGCTACACATAGTTCGCTGAGGTTTCCTAAATCAAACAGACAACTAACATTTTGACAGATTGACCACAACAGCTGAGAATGGGGTCATTTATTGCATTTCCACTGGCGAAACCGCCTGAGATATTCGATCTCTCCGATTCTGCGCTTCTAGAGGGTCAGTGGCTGCAGATTTTGAATTAACCGTTGATACAAGTATCCTGTTGAGACCGGAGCTTTTTTTTTTCTTCTTCTTCTTTTTAATTTTATACGGTTGTAAATATTTAGTTAACTCATTCTTTAATTTAAGCTGGTGTTTGTTCAGCTTGATGTGTTGGTTTCTTTTGTAAATCACAAGTAGGCCCAATTGATCATAATTAACGATCTCAACAGTAGATTACACTAGTTTAGTGTAAAGCTAGGGCAAGTGTGGGCTACTGTGTAAGCTTACAAAACAGTACAGAAAGAGTATATTTATTTGGGATGTGACATTTGATGACATATGTTTATGTTATTCATCTGTATATTACAGGTGATAAAGACGATGTTTATGCTGAATGTCTTGGAATTAATGTGAAGTTCTGTGAAACCATGCATCGGCAGAATATGCGCTCCAAAAAGGAAATGGCCATGTTTTATGGTATGAGTATCAGAAGTTCAGAAACATTTAGTAATTTGCTGTGATTAGTCATCACAACTTAAAATTTAACTTTAGAATAAATTTCAAGTTAAAAAGTGTTTGTGCTTGACTTAAAAATATAAGTTTAGTTAACTTTAGTTTAGTTAAATTAAGTTAGATATTTACCTTATTGCAGCCCAAGCAGCATTTTATGTCGAATCTACTGTAAGTGTTCATCGTAGGAACTGCATAATGTCGATCCACATGGTGATGATGATGACATCTTTCAGAAAATCACATGTTTTTCAGAATATAGACGTCACTGGAGTGGAGTGGTTGAAAAGCTGAAGGAGAAATACCCCCAGTGGACATCTAAAGACATCTTGAACCTTAGATATCAGTTTGAGGTTTTTGTCAGAGATCAAGGATATCTTCTGCACTACACTACCTTGTAAGTGAGAGATTCCCACCAATGCATTTTTCAAAGGTCAAGCTACACATGTATCTGTCAAATAAATCTGTAACATCAGTGATTTCTGCTCTAGGTGGCAGCACTCTCTAATATCAAAAGATGTAATTCCCCACAAATCACTAATAGACCAGATTAAATGAAAACAGTAAATATTGATTCTCTCTTTCTCTCTCTCTCTCTTTCTTCTTCTTTACCATCCCGTCATGAACTCTGGGACAGCAATGAGATGCTAGACGTCTTTCAGGATGGCACTTCTCCTGAGCAGCGCAGAGAGATGTTTGACAGAGTAGACACTTGTCAGTACAACGCCATCAACTTTGAGGAGTATCTTCAGGTTATAATTGAAGCAATACCTTTGAGGACATTTTTTCATTATGAGTTTTTGCTGAATCCTTTAACTTTCAAGTCAGTTTATCTCATTATAACTTACTAAGTGCAAATCAGAAGTTAGGAGAATATATCTGTTGTTTGCTAGATGTTTGTTTCATAAATTTTTACTCGATGTCTCTTTATTTTAGCTGATGAACAATATTAACATTGGGACACCTGTACCCAGGCCTCCAGGGATTGAGAACGACAGAGATGAGATTATGAATTTAGTCTCAGATTTATCAGAAGCTTACACCTTTTCACAGATATGCTATGGTTTGTTCTAAAGTACAGAGTGATCATTTTGTAAAGTAATGACTTAAACTATCTGTGTAATTCTGTTAACTATTCTCTCCCAACTGGGATTTTCTTTTACAGTAAGTAGCATGCAAAGAAAATTACTTTATTTCACTTATAATGTTTTATTTATTTTCATTATTGCTGTTTAAGACAAATCTCTACAGCATCTCAGACTGAATTATAGTTTTATGTGAAAAATATAGCTATGTATAAAACTTTTTTTTTTATTGTTAAGGATATATAGTAAGAATAGAAATTAAAGCATGATGTATGAGGATAATCATCAGTAATTAATAGAATCTGCCTTCATATGTTTAAAAAAAACAACAACAACAAACGTTTAAAGCCACATTATTTGCAGATGCTTCATGGACTTTTGGTGGTCGTGTTTCAGTCAGCACTGCTGAGAAGCTGATTTCCCTGATTTTCTGTCAGTTTCTCTATTTTGGACCTACAAAGAAAATATAAATTTACGTCATTTGTTATTTTGACCATCATAAAAAAAAAAAAATCAATAAGAATTCCAGTTTGTCGCATTATTTAGCGCTCAGTGATAGCACATGTTAGCTTGAATGTTGCCATTGTTTGGCAAAAACTTTGTGACTTGTTTTAAATGTCACACTCTTTGTTCTTCTTACCTCAGACGTGCAAGCGCTGCTCTCACCCACTGATCCTTAATGCTTGCACACACCTTCTTGTTGTTCTTGGTGAGAAAGCTTGAAGACAAAGATCGTTTTAGAAAGCAATGATGGCAAACTTTCTTCTGAAGACTGCTTATTGTGATTATTATTGGATGTCACAGGCAGCTGTCTCTTCATTGGTATTAATATAGTCAGGACCAAAAGTCTGATTTTAATTCATTTTAATAATACTGATTATAAAATACACACTGGCATTCAAAAGTATGGGGTAAATAAGATAAAAAAAGAAGAAATTAATACTTTTAGTCAGCAAGTATGTATTAAATTGATCAAAATTAAACAATACAATACAATAAAAACATAAATGCTCTTATTTTGAACTGTCTGTTCATCAAATAATCCTGAAAAAAATGTTTGAAAAAAAACACTGAAAACTAGAATAATGTTTGTTGAAATTTCAACTTTGCCATGACAAGAATAAATTATATTTAAAAATGTTAATATTTAAATAGAAAACATGTATTTTAAATTGTAATAATATTTCACAATATTGCTGTTTTTACTGTATTTAAAAACACAAGAGACCTAACGACTCAGACTATTTGAGCAGTAGTGTATTATATATTTGTGTAATGTTTATTTAGTGTTTTATTTTTCATTGCAATCAATAATTTGCGTTAAAACATGTTCAGAAATTAACATGAATTTTAGAGTTTTTCAAATTATATTCTCAAGATAATGTTTGAATTTTTTTTTTTTTTTCCAGCATTTAACATCGTGCAAAATTTTTTTCATACAATAACATACAGAAATAAACACATGTGAACACAATTCACATAATTAATTGTGAAATTACATAGTTTTAGGATATAAAATCCCTTCAACATATTGTTACCCAATTTCCCATATTTCACTCCTCCAGCGAAACAAAAGAATTGACCACAATAAAAAAAAGACCTAATATTCTTCGGCAGCAGGATGGCTGTGTTCCATACCTGTGCTCTAATAATACATTTAACAATGTATAATATTTAATATTTAAAGATTGCAGTTTTCCAATGAACTTTATTTGCCAGAATACATATAAACCAATTTTACATAATGTTGCAACATCTATCTCCAAACCTAATTCTAACAAACAGAATAAAACTTATTTCTATATCATGATGATCATAACCCCCAACCAAAAATTCTGAACAGGAGTTCTAAGGAGTGGAGGTAAGTGTCTAGAATACAGATTACATGATTTGAAAATTTTATACTTCCTGTGTTGTGTATTCAAAGAATCTTATATTGAATAAGTTGTAAATTAGAATTAGCATCGTTTGTTACAACAGCATATCCAAGCAAGAACATCTGGTTCTTGTTTGTTTGTCAATACACAATATGTACAAATTAAGCGGAGCCATTTTAACGTATAAACAGCAGCGCCGGAAGCGGATTTCTTAATAATAATTTATGAATTTAGATAACATTTTGATGGTGCTAGTGGGTAATAATTGAAGCATTTCCCCCTCATTTTACATTACAGTTCTAATTGTATACTTTTTCATTTTTAAGAATATAATAGTTATTATTATTATTATTATTAGATGAAGTCAGATTTTTCTACGTAGTATCAGATATTTGTACCCCACTGTATGTCTTGTGTTAATGCTGTGGGATTTTTGTATCGGCTGTGCGCCCTCATTTTTAAATGTATGGTTAAATGTGTCTACTTTTGTGCAACCACATTGTGTGGGTAAATGTGTGAACCCTGACTCATTCCTGCGGTCAGTCTTTCTTTATCCACTGTTACAGTGACTCACATGATGGCATCTATGCGACACACCTCGGTGGACTTCTGCTCCATGAAGCCCTTGATCACACCAAAGGGCAGAGGATTTTTAGTGTATTTCACACAACAGGCATAGTTCAGCGGCCCATCTGACAACACACAACATTTTTCTTACAATCATAGTCATAGACCCACAGTACCCATTAAAACAACATCGAAAATGTCAGCTAAATTCACAGCAATGACCAAAACAATGCAAAACGCAGTAAGATCTCCACAAGAAACTTACATGCTGCTGGTGTGTGAGGAAACAGGCTCAGAAGAACGCTGCTGATGAGAGTGATGGTGAACACAGACATTATGCAGCGCATTTCAGTCAGTCAGAGATGTTTGCTATGGCATTGCAGGGCCTTATATACTAGTGAGCGATAAGATCAGTTGCACATGTATTGTATAATCACAAATCAGATGCATGCTTTAAAATGGGGACAGCAACCAACCATGGAAAAAGAGAACAGGAAAACCAATAATGCCGATATTACATTGCTTACATAGCAAGCCCCAACCACAGATGTGGTGCAGATTGATCTAAGACTGTTTCTTCTCAGTATCTCGAGCAATTACGCACGCCCTATGATAGTATTTGTATACATTTTTGTGTACATTTTGCCTCAAGTATAACTGGCATTGTTGTTAATGATGTAAATCAACATCCAGAATGACGTCCATGAAAAAAACACTCTAAAATGTCAAAATGTAGCTCTATTCTTTGCTTCTTTGCTATGCTATTCATGTTTTTGTCCCCTTTATGACTAATATTTATAATCTGGTGCATGTCATCACTTGTCATCTATTTTGAATAATTTGTTCAGATACTAATTGCTTTATCTGATGGTATTACATGATTACAGGTATGATTTAGACAATTTGAGATTGTTGACACCAATTTGTGCCTTGTCTCAAGCTACCAAATATGTTTATGGGGAAGTTGTTTATTGTGCAATGTGAGGATTAGCTAAACCTCTTCTTTACCATGACCCATTTAGTGGTGAGAATGACAATGTTCCCCTCTGAGCAAAAGAACAAATTAACATGCACAGCTTCCGTGACCTAGAAAACATCTCAATACAGGAATCTAACCGTCAAGGGGGAGAGTTAATGTAAAGATCATATATTTAGTTAATCTAGCTAGTATGTGTGTCTTTGAGTGAAACAAGCTATTAATTGTGAAATAGATAAGAGTTTTTTTCAAGCGATTCTGCCTTGGGGTTCATTTATGTCTAAATGCTGCATATCTGATAAGATCGTGAGATATGGAATGTGTAAATATAGAAAACATCTCATGCAAGGTGCAAGCTGTCTGTTGTGAGCAAGTTCTATTTCTGTCGACTAATAAATCATTTATACTGTACTTCCAGGAAATTGCAACCAGGATTAATATCCAAGCAACCCTGTGGCTTTTTTTTTTTTTTTTTTTTTTTGCTGTATTTTATCATATATTTCCTAACCGCACTCTCAACAGCCTGACAAAGTGATTTTCTTTGTTAGTATTCTTTATTTAGTGAGATTTTTTCATGGATGGATGGATAGGTAAATAGATGGTTAGGTGGGTGGGTAGATGGGTAGACAGACAAACATACAGACATAAATGGATGGATGGGTAGGTAGATAGCAAAATGGTTAGGATGGGTAGATAAACGGTTATATTGGTAGATGGGAAGATACATGTTAGGTAGGTGAGTAGATGGGTAGACAGACAAACATACAGACATGAATGGATGGTAGGTAGATAGATGGTAGATAAACTATTATATGGGTAGATAAATGGTTAGGTAGGTGGGTAGATGGTAGACAGACAAACATACAGACATGGATGAAGGTAGATAGATGGGTAGATAAATGTTAGGTAGGTAGGTAGGTAGATAAATGGTAATATAGGTAGGGTAGATAAATGGTTAGGTGGGTAGATGATAGGCAGACAAACATACAGACATATATGGTTGGATGGTAAGTAGATAGATGGGTAGATAAATGGTTAGGTAGGTGGGTAGATAAACAGGTATACAGGTAGTTGGGTAGCTAAATGGTTATATAGGTAGATGGGTAGACAGACAAACATACAGACAGATGGATGGATGGTAAGTAGATAGATGGGTAGCTAAAAATGATATAGTTGGGTAGGTAGGTGGGTAGACCCACAGACAGATGGGTAGATAAATGGTTAGATAGGTGGGTAGACAGACAGATGGGCTGATAAATGGTTTGATGGGCAGATAAATGAGTAGATAAATGGTAATATGGGTAGATAAATGGTTAGGTAGGTGGGTAGGCAGACAGATGGGTGGATAAATGGTTTGATGGGTAGATAAATGGTTAGGTAGGTGGGTAGGCAGTCAGATTGGTGGATAAATGGTTAGATGGGTAGATAAATGGTAATATGGGTAGATGGTTAGGTAGGTGGGTAAATGGGTAGACACAAACATACAGACAGACAGATGGATGGATGGATGGATAGGTAGGTGGGTAGATAAATGATTAGATGGGTAGATAAATGGTTATATTGGTTGATAAATGGTTAGATGGAAGGCCCGTTAGATAGATAGATAGATAGATAGATAGATAGATAGATAGATAGATAGATAGATAGATAGATGATAGATGATAGATAGATAGATTACTTAATTTAGCAGATAACATTTAACTTGACTAGACAAACATTCACAAGCATTCACTTGATAAATGTGTGTGAAGATGATGTTGCTGTCCACTGAATGCTGAGGTGTGCTGCATTAGTGTATAAACTGATGCTGAGTAAACACATTCATTCCCTACTGTCTAAACAGCAGTCTGGCTCTCTCTGTACGTACAGCACAGCTGAATTAATCATCGCTGTGACACCTCACTCTCCTTCTCAATATCTCTCAACTTTTCTCTTTTTATTGAGACCTTTCTTTCTGTCTCTGTCTCTGTCTCTGCTCTCCCCCGCACTCTGCTCTGCAACACGCGTGAATCATATTGTACACCTCCTCTCGTCTGTGCCAGAGCGAGTGGGACTTTCTGCTCGTGCACTTCAATCTTTTCACACGTTTGCTTTCAGTCTGAATAATTACCGTATGTGGGTGGTTGTAAGCTTCTCTCATTTTGATTCTTTTATAATGACCCAGTGGGAGGTTAACAAATTAATACCTCAAATGATGAATCTGGAGAGACAGAGAGAGAGAGAAACCGATAGAAGACATGTCAGGTCACCAGCTCTCTCATTCATTGCTCTCTGATGATAAATATTTGATTCTGAGATTAAAATTCATGGGGTAAATGTTACACCTGGGTCCTCTGAAGCCTGAAGACAGACCAATAGATCACCTGTCAAAGTGTGTACGTTCAGGCTACACCTCGCGTACGTTAATTTGAAATGACTGTGAAATCACGGGGCACAATCACTGGTACATATTTGACGTAGTTTGACCTTGAGGTCAGAGGTGAGACAGCCATATATCTAGGTTGTTTATTTTTTTAAAGGCACATCTATATCAGTTTTTTTCACTCCTCATATCACTTTGTGTGTGTGTGTGTGTGTGTGTTTAGACATTTGCAAACATTTTTACATTTTGAAAGCTATGTTTTTAAGTTCTTGTTCAATTTTTTTTTTTTGCTAGGTGCTAGGTAAACTTACACTTTTCAGAAAAAGATAATACTTAAAATCAATCAGAATAAGTACTGAAATGGTTTGTCTCATTCTTTTAGATTTTACATGTTCTAAAATTGTAATTAACATTTTTAAGAGCAACGTTTTTTCTTTTCTTTCTTTTTTTTTTTTTTGATTGGGACATGGTAAAATAATAAAGTCTATTCAGTAGAAAAAAATATTATATCATTTTTTGTATTGTAGTTACATTTAAACACACATTCACATTCACATATAATTTATAGCTATATTTTCTACAACTATGGTATCCCAAATCATTCTTTATTATTTTATGACAAGTATAATTATGAAATACTAAGTCAGGAATATTAAATAAAAGCCATAATTATGACATAACTGGTGAGAATAAAATGTGGCGACTTTGTCCTAATTTCAATTTTATCTCAAAAATCTTAACTTTATATCCCTGATTTGACTTGGAATATTATAATTTTAGCTTATCTAATTGATATGACTTATGTCATAATATGATATATATACATATACTGTATATATATATATATATATATATATATATATATATATATATATATATTTACTTTATATTTACATTTAGTCATTTTGCAGATGCTTTTATCCAAAGCGACTTACAATTGGGGAATACATAAAGCGATTCATCTTGAAGAGGCAAACAGACGAAGAAAGTGCTCGTAACACCAAGTCTCAGTCATTGTTCAAATAAGTACAAGCTAGCAAGGGAAGGAATAAATAAAGAGAAAGATATATACTGTATATATATATATTAAGTTTATATATATATATATATATATATACAGTATATATATATAAAACACATATTTTTTTATAACCAGCCATTTACAGTAATTTACAGTTGCAATTTTAAATGTTAAGAAGAAATCAATGTAATATAAGATGTTTTTCTTATAGTCTCATTCTAAACTCCAGATACACTCATTTTATTGAAGTTTTTTTTTAATGTCTATATTTCCCTTCAGGGGGCGCCAGAGGATATGGAGATGGGTTTGTTTTGTTTTTCCTCGCCTCGCTTTGAATTAAGATTGAGGATATCATTAAAATGATTGTTGTTGTTTTCAGAAAAAGTTCAGTGTTCTACTTACTCGGACCATTTTTTACCAGGCTGAATAAAGCTGTTTTAGGCATTTTCTGGTGGCATTTGTACAGTTTTGTCATCTCATGAAAAAAGAAAATGCTTTTAACATTAAAATCACCTCAAAGGCATTGGCCAAAAAGCTGTCTGCTTAAGTAGAAGATTTGTCACAGAGGACAGACAGAGTGGACACAGAGACATAAATCTGAGGATGAATATCACAGCTGGCATAACGCTGTCAGTGACACAACATATACCTTCTCCTCTCCCTCAAATTTGGGCCACGCTCCAACTTTAAAGTAATCAAATATTTCTCATTCTAGGGGGGATTTTTGTAGTTTGTGATAAATTCTGTCCAATAAAGCCGACGAGATGACAGCTATGAAGGATGTAAAGGACACAGAAAAGAATGAATGATTATTTAAGGCCCCACTTCCTGCAGAGAGGGCCCTGTGCCAGAGACAGCGCAGTTCTAACTCTATAAAAGTGTCAGTGTAAAAGTTTCAGAGTCCTTTGCAGTCCTGCATTTGCAATGAATATAAGAGACTCAAGAGTGAGCAGGTTTGTGTATCTGAATTGGAACTAACAGGCCCTGTCCCAAATGGCAAACTTGTTGTATGAGACCATAGGGTGTCCCATTTGTCATTTTAGGTTTCATAAGTGCGCTTATGAGTGTTCGCCTACCTTTTTGCAGCTGCTGTGTTTCCTAAATGTGCACTTTTTCTGATGCAGTTTACTAAGTGGTTGTCTGTGTGTCACAATTATGTCACATTTTTACCAGCCTTTCATTTCCTTCTGATTTTACAGTTTGATCATCATATTCAGGGATATGAATGGTGTTAAAGGGATTGTTCACCCAAAAAAGAGAGAACATTTTAAACTCATTTACTCATTTGTAGTTCCTTACAATGAAAGTTATAAATATATGATAAAAAGTCATAATTATGTTGTACAAAATAATTTCATAATTTAACTTTGCCATTATTTTTATGTTTTTTTTCTGACTTAATATCTCATAATTTTGACTTTTTGTGTCATAATTATGAATTAATTTTGATTTTCGAAAACATGATTTTTTTCCCCCTCATGGCAGAAATGGGTTTCTATATACAGTATAACAAAAAGGTATGGACATATGGACATAAAGATGTTCCTAAGTTTGAAAGTAATACGTTCCTAAAAATATGACTTTTTCTTATTAATTCAACTTTTTTATGACTTAGTATCCCATAATTTCCATATTTTATCTAATAATTATAACTTAATTAGGAAATACTAAAGCTTGAGACAATGAGTTATTTTTTACATTTCTTAAGTTCTCAGAATGGGACGGATAAACCTCTATATGGTGAACAGAAACTACAACAAATGTCATTTTTGCATTCCCATTTGCTCTATTAGCAAAAAGAAGAAAATATGCAATAGACAATTTAGGACTTTAAAAAAGGGAGAGAAAAAAAGAGAGATTGATTACTTTGGTCAGTTAAGAGAAGTATGTCAAATTTGCCTTCACTCCCTCAGGCGTTGCATTAGAAACACTCACACTGCAGCGTTAACTAGTTTTCTGTAATTTAATGCCACAGTAATATAACAAAGTATAGTATTATAAATGTACATTAATTAAAAAAAAACTACTAGATTTATGATGTTGGCAATGCATCATCACAGTCTGTGAAAAGGGTCCTTGAGGTCCAGTGTTGTCTTTCACTGAATGGACAAAGACTTTTTCAAATGATCTTTATCTGTCATACAGGTTTAGAACAACCTGAGGGTGAGTAAATGATGACAGATTTGTCATTTTTGGTTGAACTATCCATTTAAATTTCCATAAATCATGACAATAATGAATCCCTCGGAATTCTAATGAAGGACGTACACTCGACAACACACACACACACTATGTGTTGCTGCTACTGTAGAGTTGCTTATGCAAGCACTTTAGCGCTCTGTGCAGCATGCTAACATTTGCTCAACACTGTCCTCCTGTGCAACAGAAAACAAACACACACTGCTGGCCCAGAGGAGCACGGGCCAGAGCGCCACAATAAATCAAAGTGCCAGCTCCAACACACACACACAATCTGTAGGCAGAATGCATCTTGACAAGAGGCTTCTCGGCGCGGGTGCTTTGTGTTTTGGTGTCAGGAGCAGAGGAGTAACACAGATAACAGATGGATTTATGACAGGGCTTAGGGCACCTCAGACCTAGATGATTGCACAGCTTATCATGTCACCTTTAGCTTTATCACAGACATAAGCTTCTGAGAAGACCGCCAGAAAGAGCGGGAACGAAGCCGTGTGGGGCAGGTCAGACAAAGAGAGAGGCAGAAATGCTATGTTAGCAATGAAATACTAGAGGAAATACAGTATGAACTATGATTTTGATAATTGTTTTGCTAGTATACTGTATAGTACACACACTCACAATAACATTTGTGCAAGTGTTTTTTAGCAGTGGGAGGAGTGACGGAGGAGGAAGATGGTGCATCTGATGAATGGGGCATTTTGTCCAAAGAGTTAGAAACATGAGCAGTGGTTTGGGAGATGGTCAGAGAGGCCAAAAATGATGTGATTGTATATTATCCTCCTCCAAATGTGTGTGTTGATGTTAATGCCCTTCATTTTCACATCACTGGTGTGTCTTTGTGGGCAATTATGAAACCCATAAAGTAGATATATGCTGAGAGGTCGTTTACATATTTCTTTGGCTATCTTGGTGTTTTATTGCTTGAAGCTCTCAGCATACGTGTTAATGCGCTATGACTTTATGTTGGAGTGAATTTATGACAGATTTATATTAACCCACAGAAACATTTCCCATGGATGGGTCTGGTGGTATTTTGTGGGTATTTTGTGTTTTTAAACATGGTAAAAAGGGTTATTAGAGGACAGATTCACAAAAATCACAAAAAGTTATGATTGCCTCACACTTAAATCTGTTTTAAATCCCAGACGATTTTTCACGAATGTGAGTTATTTAAAATATTAAGCATTGCAACACTTACATATACACAATACATGTATTACATACTCTACCGGTTAAAAGTTTGGAATAATGAATTATTATTATTATTATTAATATTATTATTATTTCATGTTTTTGAAAAAAAAAATGTATATATATATATATATATATATATATATATATATATATGGGGAATACAAAATATTGTTAACATTTTCCATAAGTAGTAATAGTAATTTTGCTCTTTATAATTTTATTTATTTTTATTTATTAGACTGTTACGTCTGTCCCCAGGGCCATAGTTCCATAGAGTTTTTATTTTTATTTTTTTATCCTACTTACTACTTGTCTACTTGGCAAATAAGTAAATAAATGGACATGAAATATAGATTTGAGTTCAAAGTTGAATTTACTAGTATATTATCAGAGAGGAGGACCTGGAGTGATACATGACAGTAAAACAGTGTAAAAGATCAAAATTAAAGTTTAGTCATCATTATACAAAAACCATACAAAATTGCAACTGGCCAATCAAGCAAGTATAAGAAGCCAAAACATTGAATAACTTAACATGCAATGTACAAGTCTGTGAATGACAGGCGCTTGAAATCTGCAGAGTTTTCTGAAGGCCTCCACATAAGGAGGATATACCACATTACAGTAAGTTTTTCTCCTTCAGAATACATGCTGGAAACTTCTGAGGGTCCTGTCACTCTGTGAGAGTCCATGGGTGTTTGTCATTGTGTGTGTATGGCAAAAGAAACAAAAAGTGCATGCTATAAGTGAGAGACACACAGCAGGAATTCCACAGCTAACTGTCACTTCCTCCCCCTTCTGCTCAGAGTGTGGGCAGCAGCTCGAGATCTGTGTGTATGTGTGTCCGCGCTCGGGATGTATGTGTGTGTGTGTGTGTGTGTGTGTGTGTGTGTGTGTGTGTGTGTGTGTTTGGATGTATTGCTTATGTATGCAGGAAAGCCGTTTTGTTTGTGTATAAAAGACCATGACAGAATGTATATTCTTTGATGCCGCTCGATCATGAGTTTGTGTCACTGAAGCTGAGAGAAAGAGACCGTCAGAGAGCCCTGTATAAATAGAGGATGTCTCTCTGGTGTGTTCGCAAGCTGAAGTGTGTTTATAAGCTCTATGAAAACCAGCGCATTAGCAAGCTGTGCTGGGTTGAATGTCATGAAAACATGTCCGGGTTGTATTTCTGCATAGAATCAAAGAGGGAAAAAACTACAAATGGTATTTTCATAAAGTAAAATTTATTAATTATTTATATATAAAAAAAAGGATGATGGTCCACAAACAAAAGAATAAGCAAAAATGAATTAATGAAGAAATAAATCTCTGTGGTATTGGATTTATACTCATTAAATTCCACTGTTTGTTCATTTCAGTTTAACACTTTACTTAGTTTGTCAATACCACACTGATGATGGACTGTTACCGTAATATATATATATATATATATATTATCTCCAGTAGCTTTAATATTGAGAACAAGTCCAAATATTTATTTATTTATTTATTTAAATGTATTTATTTATTTACGAAAAATAATGATGGTCCACACACAAAAGAATAAACAAAAATAAATAAACAAATAAATAACTTTAATATTTGGATTTAAGCTTATCAAATTACAATTTATGCATTTTAGATCAACACTTTTAGTTTTTTTGTCAGTTCCGTCCAAATACTTAGTTACTTATAAGTTATTTATGTATGTATTTATTTTAATTTTTCTTTATAAAAGGATTACAGTCCATGCACATTAAATAAATAAATAAATAAACAAATAAATAAATAAATCTCTTTTTTATTTGTGAACAAATGATGATGGTATATGTATTTATTTTCATTTTTTCTTTATAAAAGGATTACAGTCCATGCACATTAAATAAATAAATAAATACTTTTTTATTTGTGAACAAATGATGATGGTATACGCACACACAAAATAATAATCACAAATTAAATAAATAAATAAATAATAAATCACTTTAGTATTTGGATTTATACTAATTAAATTCCACTGTTTGTGCATTTTAGTTCAACACTTTTCTTAGTTTGTCAATACCACACCAAGAAAGGACTGCAGTCATAAGAATATTTATGTTTTTATCCCCAGTGAAATTTAATATTGAGCATAAAGCCAAATACTACACTTTATTTATTTAATTTTAATATCTATTTTTGCATCACAGTCATGTGAAATGCAGATAGAATTGTCATTAAAATCTCAAAAAAATAAAATAAAATAAAAGAAGAAGAAGAAGAAAAGAACAAAAATGAGGCCTATGTTAAGGACTATTATTATAAAGATAAATTAATTTGATCATTAATAATTGAAAATAAATTTTCATTTTTTTAAATGTATTCATTTTATTTTTGAGGTGTCCCAGACTTGTTTTAGCCTATGTTTGCCCTCCTAAAAGTGTGCTGTTGCTAAACCTGCGAGACAGTAAACCCCTTCCACACAGGGACAGGAAATGACATTGAGGTGGTGTAGTTGCTGCAATCTGTCTGTTTGTCAATAGGTCATCCTCTGAACAAGCACCGAGCAATAAACCCTAAACCGTAATGATATTCTTTATGGTACATGGATGGACTGCGCAGTAGCCTGATGCTGATTACCCAAAATTACACAGGGTTTGAATAGGGATTGTAATCTGCTCGTAACTCATGTTTGCTCAGCGCAGATGTGCAGCCATTGTCATGAATGACGACAGAGCTAAGAGACCACCCTGTATTCAAGAGCGCATGACAATCATCTTAAATGAAATGAGAGATTACAGTGGATTAATGGTCTGAGAAACGTGCAAATGAGAGACTAAATTTCCCTCACTGACAGTGTGTGCGTGTTCACATCTGTTGAGCGTACTCAGAAACATGATCATTTCACTTCACATTTCAGGCCGAGGAAAAATGTAGTCTGAATCTGTTTGTGTTTCATAGCACGTTAAGTTTATAAATGTGTGTAAAACTGTAAATGTGTTACTATGTGAAATATATAATGTAGTAAATGGCTGTTAGAAATAATAAACAAAATGAGTTTGCTTTATTTAATACGGTTTATTTTTAACCCTATACATATAGGGTTAATTTCAACATTTATTTCAAACTAAGTATAGTTCGAATCTATTAACATAATGCATATCGCTCGAGACTTGCTATAAAAATTACAATAAAACTTTATTTGAAGTACTATTTTTGCACAATGCATATTTATTAATATTAAGCCTAAAATGTGTGTTTAATGTCACTATTGATGATGATTGTATCTTTGAATAATATCGGTCTTTAAATGCAAAATATTTAAAGTTTACCTGAAGTATACTTGCAGTAGTTCCACTTTAGCACAATCAAATATACCTAAGTATATCTTTAGTTGGACTTCAGGACTACGTCTGCATAATTAAAGAGCATTAAGTAAATTTAGTTGTTCCAATTTAGCCGATTTTAAGTACCAGTTTAGTATACTAAGTACAATTGCCGGGTATTTTTTAGAGATGCACGATATTATCGGACTATATCGGATCGGCCGAAATGGCTTTAAATGTAAATATCGTATCGGCCCGATATGAAAGATAGCCGATATGTCTCACCGATAAGAGGAATACATAACTCACATGTGCTCAGGGTGTGATTAGATCACGTCAGCAGTGTGTGGCTCATTCCTGAAGCACAGTTTGGTCTGATGATGATTATATTGAGTGTTATGATCTCTGTATTTAATCTGTGAAAGCAAGCGTTCGGTGTATGATAGAGTAAACAGTAATAGCTCCCCCGGGTCCTAATGACCGCTCTGTAACGAGTTTTAATCTCTAGGGGGCGCTGTTGGCCTACTTCTAATTAAATTAAAAGTAAAACAGCTACACGCATAACATTTAGACTGTGCTTCTGATTAAATAAAGCAGTTGCTGTCATAAAATAATGAGTATGTTTTCTGAGTGCGCACACACATCCGGTGTGTGACGTGTGTGTGCGTGCGCTCTGGCTCGTCGGCGTCAACGCTTGACGGAGGGCGTGTCTGAAGCGTGGTGCTGACGCGCCGTCATAGTTACAACAACCAATCAATACTTCTCTGGTGTTGCATGAACGGGATTGGGTTTTGCATGAGGCGATCTGTTGGCTGATGCCTCCGTTGGCGCTTGAAAAGTTGCGTCAGCACCACGCTTAGACACGCCCTCCGTCAAGCGTGAGCCAGAGCGTGCGCGCACACACGTAAACCGGATTGTGTGCGCACCAGATTTGGACTGGTTGTGTAAAAGGTAAAAAACGATATATATGTTCGTTTTCTCACACAAACCGCTCGTTTCGTGTCTTACCATCAATGTTTTGATGGGGAATTGTTTAATTTGGATTTCCTTGCATGTCTTTTTCCCTCTTATAGAGACAGTACCTAACCTGCCATTATATGACTGACAGACTAGAACGGTTTGACCTAAAAACATAAAATTATTCTGAAGAAAAAAAGACACCTACATCTTGGATGCCCTTGGGGTAACTGATAGATACCACATTTTAATTTCAAAGTCAACTATCCCTTTAAGATCGCCCTTAAGTTTCTCTTACAATTAAGGGCGTTGCATAAAATATCCCTTAAATACACTTAAGAGTTCTCTTTAGGTGAAACGCCATAAACCCTTAGAATTTCTCTTAAGAATCCCTTAAAGCCCATTAAGTGTTGCATAAAGCCCCTTAAGTGTAATTTTCATAAGTATAACGTAAGGTATGGAAAATGTGACCTTAAGTGTTACACAGCCTTCAAGTCTTCTACAAAACACAATCAGTCGCTTTATAACAGATTTTAATTTAGCCATTTATTCACATTAATCAAATTACATACAGCTAATAGCTCAAACGTGACTGAGAACACATTTATATTCTATAATATTTGATATTTCCTAAGGGTGATGACTTGAAAAACACACATAAAAAAATATTTTTCGCAATCGTATGTTTATTGTGTTTACATTTCTGCTTTTTATTCAGCTAGCTGCTGTATTCCATCATAAGACACAGTACTTCTGTGAGTCCGGATTGGACTTTAGCGCGACAGTGCCCTCCGGCTTCGAGGATGAATGAAACATACACTGCATTGAGTGTTTAGCGCTTCGTATTTCACATCGCCACGTTTTGAATACGAGTAAAATCTTGTCTCTTTGCATTTAAATATAGTTTATTATATTAGTCCCTGAAAGTGTTATGTTTCTGTGAAAACGTCACCGCTATTGCATTAACAAATAACGTTTCCATGGCAACAGTAGATTTATTCATTAATGTGTAATGTGTTTTATTTCTTAAACAAATCATAAGCTCTAAACGTTTTTCATAATTTTTACAACTTTTGCTTTAGACCGTTACAAATGTTAAATCTTAAAATAAAATGTAGGGTTAACGCTGCACGTTCTGGGGGGGGGGGGGGTGCAGCATTGATATATAGTTTATTTATAGTTATTTTCAAAGCTTCAATGTGCTGACAAAAAACATATTGGTGATTTAATCTTGTTAAAAACTAACCAATATTAAAAATAATTTGCTTATAATTTCTGCACAGGAGAGACTTGGTGTTGTTTCCAGACAAAAGGAAATATATCGGTATCGGTATCGGACAAAACGAGGTGAAAAATATCGGCATATCGGATATCGGCAAAAATCCAATATCGTGCATCTCTAGTATTTTTATTAAGTACATAAATATGTAAATGTATTTGTAGTATACTTAGAATGAAATAAATGTATTTCAAATACATTTTAGTGGAAAAATGATTTTAGGTTTATATCAACATTTTTAAGCATCTGAACCAAAAAAAACAACAACAACAAAAAACACAGTTGTTGTAATTATTACAAAATAAATAAATTACCTTTCTAAAAATATATATACATGTTTTGCCTTTTCAGTACAAGCTTCTGTACAAAATATTATTCTGGTGTAACAAATTCATTTTTAAAAAGTACAAATATTCCATATTTTCTGCCAATTAATTTATATATTTTTATTTGGTATCGTTTATAATTCTTATTTTGTGAGGTCATGCATATGTTTAAAACTTTATTTAAAAAACAAGTAGACAAATTTTTAAAGTAGTTTTTTTATTATTATTATTAATGTCAAGTATTATATCACATCACATTGACCGATCATGTCAACTACCCAGATGCACTTTAAGTACACACACACAACATATTCTCGACATATGCTCTAGAAACAAGTCTTGTGGCAATTTTGCATTAAGTATGTTTTTACTTGAAACCAAGAAAAAAATACTGATTAAGAGTATTTTTTTTTCCTCTCTCTCAGTACAGTGTGTAAATTCATTTATAATGTCAAGTGTTTCCAAGTCTCTCTCTCTGTCTGTGTGTGTGTGTGTGTGTGTGTGTGTGTGTGTGTGTGTGTGACACTTTTGAGTTTATTTTGGATCAGCGTTGCTGTGGTTTGTATTTTCCCCTCAGACCACATTCCAATTTTTCAACCGCTTGCCAGCTCTAGTCGAGATGGAAGTGGTTCTTGGTCTGAGTAGAAATATGGGGCTCAGACCAGGCCTGTGTTTGTGTACATGTGTGTATGTTTTGGCTGAACACACAAAACGTCTAGTGGCACCAGTGTACGGCATTCTTATAATTCAGCTATACAACTGCATGCGCTCTGGTCCGAGTGTTTGTGTGAGTGTGTGTGACTGTATTTGGGTCTCCATATGGAGATATTTACTCAGATGTCATGACACAACTGTGGAAAATTCGTCTGTAGATCTGAAAGCACAGATCTGTGCTGAGCCAAGCGTTGCCTCTTGCAGGTACTCCCACGTCCTCCGAAGAGAACCGCAGGGGGTGAGGCCATTCTTTGTTACCCCCCTCCCTTCAGGAAGAGCCGGACAGGGAGTGGGAGGACAGCTGAAAAAGCCCTCTATTCCCCCTTTTGGTGCTGGGTAAAGCTTTAAACACTCTCCGTCCAGAACAAAACAACCCTGCCGTGATCCCTCTATCTGGCTCTTTCACTCTTTCTGACTCCGTAGGAGCCTCTAGCCAACGGGAGATCAAGGTATCAGACTAGGGTGCGGATTGGATTGGAAGTACGAACTGGAAAACACACACTGACCCCTAGACCGCAACTCCCCACACCCATCCACAGATTACAAGCCCCTCTGCGGCCAGGGCATGCCATCAACATTATTAATGGCTGCTAAAATGTGGCTACCTCAAGGTCCTGAGCAGAATAAATATCATTCATCACCGGCACAATTCAAACAAGCTAGACAGATGAGTATTAAAGTACATTCTTTTAGCCAGTGGGGATGAATGCTCAGTGTGTTAACTTGGAAGGGAGATGTGTAATGAGAGGAGGAAAAGTGAAATGTTTGACGTAGAGAGTGCAAACACACTGCTGTAGTGGAGAACATTTAGCATTTGAGTATATAGGTTACAAATAGCCTATCACTACCTGGTTTATTCGCCTCTCAAGAACCCTATAACAACCCTAAAGACATCACTTCATGCTCAAACTTTGATTGATTCACTAAAGGGTGTACAGTT
This sequence comes from Schizothorax lantsangensis, assembly GCA_027422415.1. Lineage (NCBI taxonomy): Eukaryota > Metazoa > Chordata > Actinopteri > Cypriniformes > Cyprinidae > Schizothorax > Schizothorax lantsangensis. The sequence goes on along the minus strand of CM049845.1, from coordinate 28,167,854 downwards.
GTTTTTTGCACATATAAAAAGGCTATTTTAATTATAATTTAGTTCTCAGTTATTAGATAATTCTGATATTTAGTGACTTTGAAAGTGTGTTTTTACAGTGATCCCCATAGAAGAACCATTTTGGGTTCCTCTATGAACTTTCATTGAAGAGTTCTTAAAATAACTTAAAATTAAAAATATTTAAAACATCTAGAACCTTTTTTGGCCAATGGAAATGTTCCATGGATGCTGTGGGTTCTTCATGGAACCACCAATGGCAATAAAGAATCTTTATATTCACGAAAATATTCTATTACATTGCAATGAAAACACGCTTTTGGATCCTTTATTTCCTAGAGTGTAGCATCATACTAAGACATCTAGTCAGTTCAAGGTCTTTTTAAGATGTTTGTACACATATATGATGTTTAAAACCAAATGTGGTGCATTCTAGAAGGATTAACTTTTGCACAGATGTCACAACAATGATAGCATTAGCCAATTAAATAGTACTGTAGCTAACATTTAGCAACTGCTATTTTTCCCCCTCACTACTGCAATTTTATGTTTTCTTTATTATTACAAACAAGTACTGCACCTCATCTACATTAGCATGAGCGCTAACACTGTGGGTAGTTTGCTATGGCAAAATGCTAATGTATTTATGAAGTTTCAACAGATTGTTGAGGAAAATGTTTTGAATTTAATACCATGGTGTTATGATGCCATGATACTGTATTCATATAAAGAATACCACGGTTTTGCAATTATGGTAAATATGGTAACGGCACATTTGTAAGTTATTAAGAACTACTGTGTGTCCTATAACGTTAGCATGGGTTCTAACAGTTGTGGTTCACATTAGCAAACATGCTTAGAGTGTGCTTTTAATAGATTTTCTTGGAAAAAGTTGTGAATTAAAAAATATGGTACTTCCTACCATAATACTGCATTCATGCATGGTATTTCCTATTTAAAGAATACAGGAGCACTACAGTCATGGGACCAACATATGGTATAGCCACTTGTTTGTAAGTGTACTGAAATTCTGTAAGGACAGAAATGTTAATGAAATACAGCCAACCCATGTCTCCACAGAAGTGTGTCCGAGTACCTGGAGCGGGCAAAGAAAGTCTTTCACTGTGGACCGCTCACCCAAAATTGGACTAAAGAATTTTAATGGACTCCAGCAAATGGGAGCTAATTGGAGCGAAGTCGAGGTAAGGATAGGTGGAGGGAAACAAATGGACTGTAGAAAGAGTCATGTTTCAGAGAGGCATGCTGAGAAGGATAGACACTATAGCAATTAAATGGAAACCGAACTTTAAGAGAGCCAAAGGGAAAGAGTGTATGAGAAACAGTGGAATTTGAAGTCCAAGCAAAGGGAACTGCATTCCTCCAGTAAATTGCTGGTGGGGAATAAAGACGACGCAAGAAATGTCAGTCGGACTTTAGGGTTAGCGATGAACAATAAATCAAACTAAGTCCTGTGCTATTCTAGAATTTATAAGCGTGTGATATATAATCATCTTACAGTGCTGTCATACCAGAGTATGTTTTGGGAAGTTTTTTTGTTAGTTAAACAGGGGCTATGTTATTTAACCTATTGTTGGTTGTTAGAAATCTACAATATTGTATCAGACACAATATGATTAAGTAAGTTGATACCAACAACATTTATCTATGAGCAGAAAATCAGTATATTACAATGATTTCTGAAGGATCTTGGGACATTGAAAACTGAGTTACTGCTCAAAAAAAGTTTACAATCACACAAATAAATCACTTTAATTTTTATTTAAAATATAATACAATAGAAAGCAAATTTTTATAACATTTCACAATATTACTGTTTATTTTATTTCATTATTTTATTTTTTTACTGTATTTTTTTAAATAAATGCAGCCTTGGTGAGAATAAGACATTTCTTTCAAAAGCATTAAAAAAAAAAAAAAAATCTACAACGTATATGCACTCATGAATAATAATAATAATAATAATAATAATAAACTCTTATATTGGCCTATAACCAAAATGGTATTGGTATAATTCAATATTTCTTATATATTATTCTGAGTTCTTGTCCAGCCACGCAGAGATGTTCTGTTGGTCCATTCTAGATAGTCCCGTCCACAGTGAAATATTGTTGCGCTAATGATGCTTGCAATAAAATTAAACTTCAAATATGTTCTGATTGGCTGTCACTTTGTGCTGGATCTGCGCTTTTAGTGAGTACATAAAAATGACTTAAACAAGCTGCATTGCACTTGGTTTGGACAGTGTTCTTTGAATGAATGATTTTTCTTGGTTGCAGGGGACACATGGGACAGCAAGGCTTTCCAGGACTGTTGAGAGGTATTTTTAGAGGCGGGTCTTATCTGAACTCCCGGAGGCCTGAAACTCAGTCCTTCACCTTGCCAGGTCAGGTGCTGAAAAGGGAATCAGCGGGCATCATGGGAACCGACCGGGCGGTGGAGCCAAAGGGGTCGAGGGGTGACCTCACGGTGCGGCTGGGCGGCCCGTTGACAGTCAGACAAGACCAAGACCACCAACAAGTCTATTTTCATTGGTACCTTTCCTGCTGTCACACACAGTTACTTAAAAAAAAAACATGAACACACACTTTTATCATCTTAAAATATGACTCTCCTTGCTGTAAACCAAATGCACTCATCTAAACTTTGATGTATTCTCATAAAAACACATATGCTCTCAATTTCACCCTAGATAAATGTATCACAGGCCTTTCTGAAGCTCACAGTAATACCCAAAATAATTTGCTTGTTTATCAGTAAGCATGCCAACACAATTATACCGCACTAATTACTGCAGTCAGTGCGTAAAATATTACCAAGTGTGAGGCGATGCCTCCTCTCACGCTGTAATATTCATTCCATAATCATGTTATTACTGTAAACGTGGCTCACTTTACGACAGCAGTAATTAAAAACGGCTCTGATCGCATGTATCAGTGGCAGCTTAGTGCTGCCGTACTGTCAGTAATTAACACTGCTGCCCCATCTCTCCCTTTCTTAATGAAATCGCTCAGACAGATCATAGATTTCTCATTCATCTCAGCAGACCAGGCACGGGCAGCTCACCTCCACTGCTACTGAACCGTGTTAAAACTAAGTGAAATAGGGGAAAAAATACCCTCTCTCTCTTTCTGCCTCCCTGTTTTTCTACAACAGTAGAATCGATCATTTAAGCTGCTAAAACTGAAGCTGTTTTTTTGCCTGTAAGGTGTGTAATAGCGCTGCGATCAGCTTGTTCTAGTAAAAGAGCATGTAAAAAAACATGTAATGATAGAATGATATATGAAAGGTTTGCACAGTGTAGCTATTGTAATTTCTGGCAAATTAAAGCAGTGATTTGGAAGGCCGAGGCTTTGCCATGTTCCAAGCGCTGCTTTAAAAAATCAATATGCCAAGAGGAACAGATGGGAGAAGGCATTGTGGACGGAATTCTTTACACGATATTTACATATCTAACTAGGCGACTGACGCTCCAAGATCCAGTCAACTGCTGTCTCAAGACCTCAAGCCTCACGTCTGATGATTTATTAGGCTTCTGGCACTGGTGAAACACACTACCTGGCTGTCTTCCGCCCTTCTCTGCGGGTGTGTGTGACGGGTGCACGTGTGTGTTTGTGTGTGTGTCAGCTTGCTACTTGGCATGTGTGTCTGAATGTGTGTGTGCGAATTTGTGTTCATTTCCATATGTCTGTGTTTGCTTGTGTGGAATCCTATGTGTTAGCGCATATGTCTGTGTATGTTTGAAGTTTTTTATTTATTTATTTATTTGTTGGTGTGGTTCTATCATGCATTCATTTTTGTATGTTTGCATGGACACTGAAACACCATATCAATGTTTTTTTTTAAAGAATAATAAAAAAATAATTTAATTTATTAATATTAAATTAATAATAACAACAGCTATTATTATTATTTACTACTACTACTACTACTAATAATAATAATAATAACAAACAAATAATAAATGATTTAATAATTACTATTACATTATTATTATTATTTATTATTATAACAACACCAATAATAATACTCATAATTATTAAAATTATTATTTTATTATTATTATTATTATTATTACATGCAAACTGAACAACTTCATAGGCGTACAAATGTTTATGTATCCTTTGAGGCTCATAAAATATTGAATTCAGAGAAATAAATAGGTTGGTTTTATCTTATTTATAATAAATTAGACTAATAGAGTATGCTTAACGTTATCACATTTATTTAACACAGTTAATGCATTTACCTAATTTGACATTATGACATTTCATTCTTTTCGGTGTGATTTTTAAAGTCTAGTTGGAACAATTCTGACAGGACACACACATCGGTAAATGAGTAAAACAGCTTAATGAGTACAATAAGTTAATGTTACAGCGGTTCACTTATATTTCATAGTTGTTGTGGTTTTATTATAATTAATTTAGTCCATACAAAGTGGACTTGAATTTTATTACTCCCATCTGGATTTCATTTATGCAAAATATTTTTAAAATGGTCTTTCTCAGTTTCTTTCAGTGCTAAATGAGTGTCCTGCTATATTGTTTCTTAGTATTTAACATGCTGAACTTGTTCTGGGTGCTTATTAAAAATGTATAAATCTCCAATGCTGTACATAAATCAAAGCAGTAACTGTGGTCAATATGTTGATATTGTAAGTCAGTTGTTGTTTTCCAACAACAGAGCAGAGAGAAAAATTAAATGCAGTATGTATGTGTAAAAGCTACATACAAATACCTGTGAATACTAATGAAATAGTGCTTGTAACTGAGTATATTTGACTAAACTTTATGTATGCCGGGACTGAAATTGGCACAGCAGCTTGTTTGAAACAACAAAATGTCTCGCTGTCTTCCTGCCTCTCTGCCAGCACCTGCTGCCGCTGTGAGGCTCTGTTTGTATGTCAAACTTTACCTCTCAGCGCCATTGAGCGTGGAGCCGACTCTCAGACAAATGGCAGAGGACATTTAAACAAAGCAATATAAGGCTGCACTGAAATAATTCAAGGTTAGAGTTACAAACAGTCATGGCAGTTAGCTTAGTCATATGACAAAAGGCAGAGTGCAGTCTTGCATGACAGATCAGATGTCTCAGTCTTTGAGCAATGGTATACATAAGTCACAGAGGTAGAGGTTATGGAGCTTTCTAGAGTATTCGAATATTGTAATGTGTTTTACAGTCACGGATGACTCTCTCTTTCCCTTTCGTTCCTCATTCATCCTGAGTTTTGCTCCGTAGAGTCGTGACAGCTGCCTGGTGCGATGGGACCGACAGTGATGCCTTCACCATTCTAATGACTCTACTTATTTTTGAAGTGCGGTAGGACACCCTGCACCATTACACAGTCTATCCGTCTTCACCAAACAGCCACTCCGCCACATCTAAAGCCTGCTTTACTGCTGCGGGGTTGTGGCTGGCACTAGGCTGTTATTTAAAACTCTTAAGAGAAGAAGAATTAGCAAATAGAAACCATGCTACAGCAAACCTTGAGGCCGTGTGGCACTCGGTCCGCACCACTGTGGGATGTTTGCCAATGGAGGTCTGGAAAAATAAAGAGCCACAGTGTGCAACAGTTTCCTTCCTTTTAAAGGTGGTCACACTTCAGGATTGGTGATTTCTGTAGTTTGTTTGTGCCTATGGGGTTTGAAAGCTCTATAGTGCTTTGAAGTAGTGATAGATCGGGTTAAATCTGGCCATTTTGAGATGATCAAATCAGCAAACAAACCACATTCACATTCTATTGAGAGCTTTGTCAGTAGATAGTAAACCATTTGTACATTTATTTACTAATCAATTTATTTATTCATTTAATGTATGTGTGCATTCTTTATTAAGTGAATTTTTTTTTTTTTTTTTTGTGAATCTTAAGTAAATGTTGTATACAATAAGTTTTAAACAGCATATATTTTTTTTATCATTTTATAAAGTTTGTGTATCCCATTTTTGAATTGTATTATCTATGTATTGCAGGATTTTGGACAATTCATAATTGAATTAAGATTCATAATTTAAATTCAAATTAAATTCCTGAAATTTGAAGTAAGGTAGCAAGCAGGATGCATAATTGCAATTGGAATTTTAATGTAAGAAAATGTAATAAAAATTTGTTCAAATTAAATACATTCTTGTAAGCGTAATTTGTAACTAAAAAGCAGTTTGTTAAGACAACTTTGAATGGTGGCTTGACAAAGCCTTTTTTGAAAGTTTCGAAAAGAGATACATTAAAATATAGTGGATGGGTGGGTAGATGCTGTAGAAAAGTGTATTTAGTTGATATATTTCATTAGATTTAATGAACTTTCGACAAGTGTGGAAGAACATTTAATTTCCTAGTATGCATTAGCTGTGCTAAAGGGATAGTTCACCAAAAAAAAAAAATTCTGCTATAATTTACTAACCTTCAAGTTGATCCAAATATGTGTAAGTTTCTTTCTTCTGTTGAGTACAAAATAAGATATTTTAAAGAATGTTGGTAACCAAATAGTTACTGGTAGCCATTGATCGCCATAGTATGAAAAAAAAATACTATGGAAATAAATGGATACTGTCAACTGTTTGGTTACCAACATTCTTCAACATATCTTCTTTTTTTGCTCAGCAGAGAAAATAAATTCCTACAGGTTTGGTAAAACATGAAGGTGAGTAAATGATAACAGAACAAATTTCAGCTTCTGCTTTCTAGACACCGATATCGACCAAAACCCATATCTATCGACCAGTACTGTGAACTCAAGGAAAAGAAGTGGACATGTGGGACCTGCTCTTCAGAACAAATTCAACAAATAGCAGTAGAGACTCTGCATGTCATTTACTGTGTAAGTAACATTTACATAAAAACTGTCCAAAACTCCATTTGAGTGTCCGATACATTGATTGTTGGGTATCTGATGCTGTAGTTGGGAAAACATCAGGGACTATCCGCTGCCAATGATTAGGAGCTCTTACGCTATCCATTGATTTCTCCTCTACCCGGGGATGAGCGGTTGAGAACACAGAGCAAACAAAAAGGTCTTTGGGAAAATCATGTATAGAGACAGAGAAAGGGAGACCATGAGTCATTCCTCATCTTTATCAGAAGGAGAAAGAGGATTTTATGCAGAAACCTCAGCAAGGTCTTTTTGGATTTACAGAAAGACAGGCACGTTCTAACAAAGAAACTTCTCAATTGGTTCCTCTGAAAGGCTATAGAAACATCTAGTAAACGTACATCTTTATTGGAGATGGAAAACCAATCAATCTCCTATTTTACTGTGCTCAGTCACATCTCAATCGAGCTGAGGTGAAATAACCGCCTGTGCTGTATTTTAGAGCTAACGGAATACAGAAAGAACTGAACAACCCAAAGCTCTCCTTCGGTTCTTTGTTTCTCAATCACAAACACCCACACGCTTCTTCAGACTGCTGAGCCCGTCCTTTTAATTTGGCCTGCCTGCATTCATTCCCTCTACTAAGTTTTAACCAATCCATCACACGTTCAATGTTTGCATGTGCACAGGATGTACTCATTAGTGCTGAGTTCCGTCAGATATGAGTGTACGTTGTTTGGAAGGTTCTGAGAGAGGCCAGAACGAGGGGCGTACAGAAAGTAGAAGAGCGTTGTCTTGCTCGAAGTTGGCAATTACAGACCGCACAGTGTCCCTTGGGGGTCCCGGGTGCACTCTGTCTGGAGGCCTGTGTTAGTGTCGCACAATACAGATGTGTGGGCAGATGCCATCTGGGGCTCGGAGAACAAAACCGAGTGTGGGGGCGCCGTTCAGGGAATTCAGTCAGGAGACCCGAGAATCAAGAAAGAGAATAGAAAATGATCTGACGGTAATCAATCAAAAAAACTGTGACACAAATGACCAAACACAACGGCCCAGAGCAAAGCCTCGCACAAACACACCCCTGCCTGTGGCGACTCCCCGCCCACCGGCCATAACGCGATCAATAGGCCTTTGCCGATATGAGCAGAAGCGATTGGCCGAGACCGCTAAAAGCGAACCGCCTCCTCCTCGACTAATTGCGCCTTTATGGTTGCGCAGTCTTTCGTGCAGATTGAGAAAATAAAACGCCATTCTCTTCGTCAAACTGAGTGACAATCGATGTTGGGCGCCCATCTCGGAACGCCAGATGCTCCTCCCAACTTCATTATGCTGGCCGAAATGGTTTCGCCGGAGCAACGGCGTCGCCACAAAGCGTTTCGATGGTGGCCCTAGAGACAAAGTCCCGAACGTCACCTGCTCCTCAGCCTAATGCTATTAAAAACGAGAGATCCCAGAGAGGCCCCAAATGTATATGGAAAAGAACAAAAACGTAGCTCCTCTGGCCTATACATAAACAGGAAACGCTAGCTGTGGTCAGACGAATCTTGAATCTTAAAGTCTGAGAAGGCAGCGGAACATGTTTCAAGTCTTCATCCAATCCATTGAGACCAACTTTCAACCAGCAGCTTTCAACCAGACACATTCTTTATTGTGAGCACTTGACTAAAAGTGCATTTTTTACCATCTGGCACTTTCCATGAATAGGGTATAACATGGGGCCTGAAACTGAAAAAGTTTAGTTTTTTTCTCAACAAATGTTAAGTGGAGGAGGTTTCTTCAGCCAATGTTGAACATTTACCTGTAAATTTTGTTTTTAGAAACATTTAGTAAGCTTACAACTTCTATCAGAGACTAAAAGCAATTCATACAATAACATGATTCATACAATAAACATCAAATAAATATAAACAAATAAATTGAACAAATTTAGTGGGTTGTAAATATTGCATAAATTGAGGTTTTGAGGTTAACGCTACGCTATAGGCCTATAATAAGTATCAAATCGATCTGATGGGTATAATGAGAAAAATACTTGGAATTTGTCTTTAATGCTTTCAGAAAGTCATGTGACGCCAAAGTGTGCCTGTTTTTTCTCACATTTTGAAAGTCACTGTGGATCTATCTTGCAAGAATTATTTGTTATTTAAGCCTATATCTAGCCTATATCTAGCTTTATTCTGGCCATGAACATTTATCTTTAGAGACACAACAATGAAGTGTTGCTACAACTGTTAATGTTCAAGTATAAACATTGCCTTGTCTCTTTCAGATCCATCAGCCTTGAGGGCGGTACTCAATAACTCAAGTCAGTTACTCTCCCTTGTAGCCCATCCATATGCAAACACACTGTTGTCAAAGTTGTCAGCACACAGTGAGCCCCGCTCCCCGTTACAGGATGTGGATTAGCTCATCAGGTGGGCGCATGCAATAAGTCAGTGCAAAGCGTGAAGCGAAATCGACGCATCTGCTGCTATTGATGGAACTCAACGGTGGAAAAGACGCGTTTGGTGCGCAACTCTGGTTGTGGGCGTCGTGAAACGATTGATTGACAGGGGCAGAAGAGGTCATGCAGTGTAGGCGTCCAGTTGATAAAAGCTTAAAGGGTCTCATCCTAACATTTAATAACTTTTAGTCTTTGCAGCAATAGCACTGAATAGCGACGCCCGATTCGCGAATGAATCCTTTTAAAGTTAAGTGATCCGGTTCACAAAACCGGTCTGAGCAATTATTTCCCGAATATCGGCCCAAGCGGTTATCGTACGGACATGATAAACTTGTATTAACTGCATATACGTTAATAAAAAATATATGGCAATATGTTTATTTGAACTTATGTAATGTGCCACGCCAGGATACCAATTACGCAATTGTGCCGAGACCTTGAAATAATTGCTGAATGTGTTTTTTTTAAAAAAACCCTATTGAAACGAACTGTTTGAAAAAAAAAAAACGATTTGTAAAAATGAGTCGGACTTTTATGTCTACTGAAACTGTAGCACTAAAGCACTGCAGTTTAAATCAGAATGCAAAAGTGGTTTCCCATTCTCTTATATTTTATGATTGTTAATGTTTGAATAATAATTATTGGAGTGCTCCGTTTCCCCTGAATAAATTGCCTGTTAGCTGTAATAGAAGTGTTTATACACGACCTAGCAAGTTTAGAAACTTGGCTTTTGATTGAGTGTTGTGGATAAGAGATGGGCTAAATTGCAAACACTAGACGGCGCACTTGCTCTTCACACTATTTGGCTGTTTGGCTTAACTTTAATGACTTGCACGCTCCATACATACTTATGTATGACGTATACGGCTGTAATAATTATGATCACGGTATTTCCAATATATTATGGCCCATGTTCTGTATATAAAAGTAGCATTTTAACAACAGCCAATCTCTCTTTCTCCTTCTTTCTCGCGCGTTCTTTCACACGCGCACTCTGCATTATCTCACACACAAGTGAGCGTGGGTTTTTTATAATACGCAAAAGACTGAAAGAAGAAATACTTTTTTATATATACTTATTTAATTCTTCATTTACCATATACCTGAAAAATTGGCTGGCTATTTAGCCGAATGGACAGACTGTTGACTTTTGGTGTCTCGCTGTGACAGGCGCGTCAGGCAGTAAAGATCCGCCCCTCGGCGGTGTTCAGCTGCGCTCTGTGCATCACTCTCAAACGCTAATTCCACCGGGACAGACGCAACTTCGGTCCGTGCGCGGAGCGGAGGAGACGCACACGAAATGACACCAATGGCTGCGCTTGTGTTCACAGCGACTTTTGTGCTAATAATCTGGATACCGACTTTCGCATTAACCACACGGGTCTACCCTCCTAATGAAGGTAAGGATTTACCAAACCAAGGGAAAATCTCTCCAAGAGTTATTGTTGTTGTTTGGGTTACGACATGGGACGGTATAGAGTGGCACAGTGTATGACTGCCATCTGTTTTTTTTTTTTTTTTTTGAGACTTTATCCCGTCAGCGATAAGGAATTATAACATTTTTCTCCGAAAGTCCCTTTGGGGATCTCCAAGTGTCTGTGGTTCCCAAATCCGCAGATCTAATGGAAGACTGAGGCGTTTTTTTCATCAAACGAAGTTTAAACTCGGACTCTATTGGGAGTAAACACTCTTCAACCGATTTCTAATTTTATTGGAACCTATTTTTTTCCCCGCACATATATTTATTTATTCATTCATATTTCATCAAATGTGCATGGGTGACCAGAAAGGAAAATATAAGTAGTTCACGACTTTTTATTTCCTTGGAGTGGTTTCACAAGCGAAATTTACGAAATTCAGAGACGCGCACGAGACATATAGGCTACAGTATAATATAGACTTACAGTCTCAGTCAAATTCTCGTAAATGTCGCATTACACTGCACACTTTTAATTTTAATTATACTAGGGCTTTGTTGTGGTATTAAATATACCACAAACGCAAATTTGAAAGTGTATATACATATATAGGTATATATATATATATATATATATATATATATATATATATAGCTATAATCAAATTTGCATTTATTGCGTCTGCAGTTTGCTCATTTTAAATTCTGAAACCCTTAAAAAATGTGAACACAAGCCTTTTATGTATTCTTTGCATGTTCATTGCACTGATTATTTTCCTCTCTCAAAGGACCTAATTTTGCTTGGACAATAGCCAACTTAGAATACTGATTAAAACAATACATAATCATGCTCCAATCAAAAATTATAAAATACATATTTTGGCCAAATATTAATTTGAATTATTTAACCAAATCCAATAAATATACTTACGAGCATAAATCGGTGTACATCGGGGAAATGGAGAGTATAATAACTTTGTGTGGTTGGGAACAAAAGTGTATTAACAGAAACAAGTTGTGACTTAAGAGGTAGTTTGATCTAGTCATAAGGAGGTTGATGATCCATCTTAAGAGACTCACGGCATTTTGTCTTTCTGCAGTGACGCTGCTGGACACGAGAACTGTGCAAGGAGAATTGAAATGGGTTGCGAGTCCGACGGAAGGAGGGGTGAGTCTACAGAGAACAGACAATGTTGCTTTTACTTTTATATTTGTGTGGATAACTCCCTATCGGCAACTCTTGAAGGTGTTTATTGTCTTGGAAATCATATTTGCACATGAAAAAGCAGACTAGAGAAATAAAATAACCTTTTTTTGAGCACAGCAGATTTGCTGTTCCACACTGCATAGAAGAAGGTACAGGATATAACTAAAGCCTCATGTTGTGCCAAAACCCCACTAAAAAAATGATGGAAAATGGCTTAAGAGGCATCACACTGTATGCAATCAGTATTTTCTGCATTAGTGCATAGATGAAGCACAGAAGACTAATGAAACCTATACAAACATCCATAATTATAAATCCTGACAGATGAAATGGCTTTGTTCTTATAATTTGATGTTTCATACAGACTGAGAAACGACTTGAGTTTAAGTGCTTGTGCTCAGGGTAATTCATTTAGAAATTTTATGCTTCGTAATTATAATGTTCCTTTCTGTACATCATTTATGGGTTGGCGTCTTAAAATTCGAGAATTTTCTAGTGCTTGGTGTACTGTACTTTGCATATACGACAATGAAGCTTGTCACATATTGGCTGTGTACAGTATTAAGGCTATGTTCTGATGTTTAAGAATTTAAGTGTTAAGATATATATATTTTTTCTTTTAAATATATAAAGATATTTTTCTTTTCCTTTGGAAAGGACAGTGCTATTTACCTCAAGCTAATTACACACACATTATTCGATTTATATAAAAAAGGTTTTGTTTAACTTTTTGGCCACACTTGACACTAATATTCATACTTGATTATAATTATTATGCAGTTATAGCAATTAAATGTGTAATTAGCTTAAGCACCTTGTATTTAGTCAGTATTATTGTTGGTGTCATTGTGATAATTATATTATGTAGTAGGTGTAAAATGGATGTTCTAACCAACATTTTTAAAAATATTTGTCAAAAATAGCATATGGTTAACAAAAATGTTATGTACTTATTTTTTCAAATGTTTCTTTTGAAATATCTAAATCAATCTGCTTGAGCATGCATGAAGTTATTTATCAGCGATTTGATTGATTACGCCACAATTAGGCTTCCTTGTTGTCTCCGTACCACTTTGGTTGGTTTCAGGTTTAATGGTGAACTTGGCATTTGAGGAAATGTGGTCCCCCACCCTCTGCTGCTTTATCTCATCGACCCATTTGATTGACAGGGTCCCGACAGAGCCCCCTCCCTCATGCAAACGGGCCGAATGTACAGCTTTATCGGTGTGACAGCTGGGATTTCTACACTTACGACTTACAAAGAGTAAAAAAGTGAGAAGAAAAGACAGCGTCATAGATCGTGACAGGCCTTTTCAAAACTCTCCTTCATTGCGAACGTCTCATTTGAAACTCTCACCAGCAGGAAGCGTCAAACTCTAGGCCCCGTAGTTTTACAATGGCCTAATATGGGATTAATGGTGACCAGGAAGTCAGGGCGTTCTTGTAAATGTTGCTGGGAACTGCATTTGTTTGGTTTATGTGCTAGGGTGTTTGTAATGGTGTATTATTATTGAAAACCATCTTTTGGCCTTAGTTTCAAGGTTTTTAAACTAACATCTTCATTTACTCACCCTCATGTCCTTTCTTAACCTGTATGACTTTTCTTCTTCTGTGAAACATAATAAGATAAATGCAACTGAAATATTCTTCGAAATATCTTGTGTTGTGTTCTGCAGAAGAAAGGCAGTCATAAGGATTTGGTACAGCATTAAGTAGAGTAAATGATGACAGACTTTTCATTTTTGGTTGAACTGTCTCTTTAATTTTTGGAGCAGCACATGCACATAAGTGCACAGAATCTGGCAGATGTGTGATTAAATTCTCATTATCATATCGTAATCAATGAAATCATTGCATCATTGCAGCTGTTGGTCTGTGGAACATCACCAGCACCGGGACTGGAATTGTGTGCACCTGCTGTGACAAAAGTCTCCCCAGTAGAATTTCTATAGGCCTACTTACCTCTCTGTCTTTCCCTCCTTCTCTCTCACAGTGGGAAGAAGTGAGCATCATGGATGAGAAGAATACGCCAATCAGGACGTACCAGGTATGCAACGTAATGGAACCCAACCAGAACAACTGGCTCCGAACAGACTGGATCCCCCGTGGCGGAGCTCAGCGCGTCTACATCGAGATCAAATTCACTCTGCGTGACTGCAACAGCTTGCCAGGAGTCATGGGAACCTGCAAGGAGACCTTTAACCTCTACTACTACGAGTCCAACAATGACAAAGAGCGGTACATTCGAGAGAACCAGTTCACCAAAATCGACACCATCGCGGCCGACGAGAGCTTCACGCAGGTGGACATAGGAGACCGCATCATGAAGCTGAACACGGAAGTGCGGGATGTGGGAATTTTGACACGGAAGGGCTTCTACCTGGCGTTCCAGGATGTGGGAGCCTGCATTGCTCTGGTATCCGTTCGGATCTTCTACAAGAAATGTCCCCTCACCGTACGCAACCTGGCCCAGTTTCCAGACACCACCACCGGGGCGGACACCTCATCGCTAGTGGAGGTACGCGGATCCTGTGTGGACAATTCGGAGGAGCGCGAAGTCCCTAAAATGTACTGCGGAGCAGATGGAGAATGGCTGGTGCCTATTGGAAACTGTTTGTGTAACCCTGGCTATGAGGAACACGGAGGAACATGCCAAGGTAAGAGCTCAGATAACTACCTCGCTCCATTTTTTCCAACAGAGCGTTTCACCAGTCGAGATTTACACACCTCCCACATGGAAGATAAAAAAAATACCCTGATCACCCATCAGTGATACATTCTATAATTTAGGATGAGATCATTATAAGAGAAGCTGACCCGGATGAACTTTTCCCCCTCAGGGATGTGAGAGTTTACTCAGATGTAGACAGCTGGGTACTCAGCGGATCACTGTGGATTAAGCCAGTGTTGCTATTCGAGAGGTCTGGTTATGATTATGAATCGCCCTGTTTGATATCAAAACACCTCCCTGTGGATTTGTGCATGAGAAACGTTGGCGCTAATTATTTTGTTGGAGCAACAGCCGTGTGGTTTATGAGCAGAATCCGCTTAATTAGATCATGGGCCAAGGCTCTCATACCCTTTTTGCTCTCATTCTCATTTGCTATCTCTCAAGAGCATGTGCGATGGTTTTCAGTTCACATTAAAGGGAATAAACGTGATTGGCAAAACACTGAAAAAGCAGGAGAGATAAAAGAAGAAAAGGAGAGGATCAGATAGATTGCTTCTGTCACCAGAGGGCCGTTTCTCTTTTCTCTATGCCGGCTTTGATTCTCAGTGTCCGTAGTCAGGCCATACGGCATTGAATAAGCGGTGATATACTGTTTGGGGTAATGCTGAGGTCAGTGCAGGCAAAAAGGAAGAGCCAGAGGACATGTAGACAGTTTGAGCACGCCCTTTCTTTCTTTTCTGTCTGGTCCAGAAGAGGGTCATCGCTTGAGCAGGGTGATAAATGGCCGACTGACCAGTCTAACGTCCTTTATTTATGAGCGCTATCTCAGCGGGCTAATTGCATGACAAATACGGGCTGTAATTTAGGGCTCCTGCGGGCTCAAGGGGGGCAGTCGGCATTCACCGCGGGCGATCTCTGTCAGTGGATGGCTTGTGTGGGTGGTTGAAGGGGGTACACTGGGAAAGGCCATTCTCAGAGATCTGGCCGTTTTTCTTGGCCACTCTTTTATTAGCGGAGCTCACTGGCAGCGGCCAGGGTTCCCCACTCGCTCCTTAGCTTTCCTTCTCTCTCTGCTCTCTTTTGCCGTTCAGATATGTTGAAATGAAGGAAAGGGGCTGTAATTTACTGAGAGCAGAACGGCGTTTCCACACAGACATTTGGTGGAACGTTTTACTTAAATCACTTCAGGGCTTGCAATGATGATTTCATTACTCTGAGATATTTGGAAGAGGGCGTTTTTTATTTCTGTTGTTTGGCATCGGCAAAAGTTTTCAGGTTTCATTTCCCATCTCACACATCAATTACAAATAACCCTTCAAGTCTCAAAAGCTGGTATGTTGATGATCATTTGTTTAATTTCTGGGTACTTGTCTGCACAGGACTGAAATATAAGGATAGCCTGCTGGCCAAGAGTTTCAGGTTAGTTGAACAAAATCATCACTCATTGCTCTTTCAGGCCAATTTTACACTCTTTTATCTTGCATGTGTGTTTTAATACCTTGTATATACAAATTAGAATAAAATAAATAGAAAATACTAAAAATGCATTTCTAAAAATACTGACCAGCAGAAAAAAAATATTGTTGAGCTTTGTTTCCAATGTGAAAAAGGACCAATAAAAACAAATCGCAATTCATAAAGTATTTCGTAGCCAAATTCCAGATTTCAGTAAACAGCCTAGGCTCCTTTTTTATATTTATCCTTAGACCATCTTCTTTATATCTGTTTTATTGAAGCTTGAGCCTGTCATCAATAGCTGATTAAGCCATCACATGCTGTCTTCAGCAAGGCAACAGGCAGTTGTTTCCTCATTGAAGCGGGTTCAAAAGGTGGCTTTCTCTCCCAGCATGCAGATGCGAGTCACTGTCAGTTTAATAAGTCGTGTGTGCAGCCCAGGCCAGGGGAGGGATGCAGAGGTTCACCTTCAATGTGAGGGTGTAGGAGAGGGTGAGAACTTTCTCAATGGGGCGTCCCGAGGACCTTGTGAAAAAAGCCCATTGAAGATAAGGGATACAAGCCCCCATGTCCCAGAAGGCCTCAATGGGAGCCTCTCCCCAATTGTTGGGATGTCGTGATCGGGGATGGGGGTGAGAGGGGAGGAACACTAGACAGGGTCAGGGGTGACCCCTGGCTTTATCCTCCTCTCCTCCCCGAGAGACGGGGGTCATGGCCGAGATTTATTAAGACGTCAAAATTTTGACAGCTGCAGCCTAGACGGACAGGTCCAAGAACAGAAGAGCGAGAGAAGGCCACAAAACAGCCACCGTTTAGTTGGTGAATGGAGCGGAGACTTGGCCAGAGGATTTGGTGTCTTTTCTTCTTTATAAGAGTTTGTTGTTTTCTCACTGCTCATCTGCTGTGTTGAGTAGGAGGTGAGGACTGAGAGGAAATCTCTGCTTGTTAGTGGGCGTCCGGCGAGCTGGAGACGTGTAAAAGCCCGCTGAGGTGCTAGGCTGCAATGGAGAATGACAGCCCACTCTCAGTGTTTCACTACACTGTAGACGTAATTTAGACGTCGTGAAACAGCACGACAACATGGAGAAAAATCCAACCAACTCGAGTGAGTTTTTAGCTCTTTTGACTAATACACCCTAACAAAAAAAGTACAATGGTATTACTGCAAAAATATATCCTCATGATAGTATCTTGTAAGCATAGTAGTACCTTGGTACTGCATGTCAAAATATCCAAAAAACATGATAGCACCATGGTAATTTTTGGTACTTTTGTAATATTTACATGGTATTTTACACACTTGCCATAGTAGTATCATGGAAGTAACATAGTAAATTAATTTATGCACCATTGTATATGTCAAACCCACCACACCACAGTAGTACCTCCACAGTAGGAAGTGGTAAATGTCCAAAAAAACATGGTAATACCAATATGAATAAATTATGACACTACCATGATACTTTTTGGTAAGTGATACTATGGTGTTTTTGATGTACCATGCAATACAAGTGCGATAATGTATATCAAATTACCATCTGA
Source organism: Schizothorax lantsangensis (assembly GCA_027422415.1). Lineage (NCBI taxonomy): Eukaryota > Metazoa > Chordata > Actinopteri > Cypriniformes > Cyprinidae > Schizothorax > Schizothorax lantsangensis. The sequence goes on along the minus strand of CM049845.1, from coordinate 28,150,295 downwards.
TACATCATTCAACCACGGTGCTGCCACATTATTTTTTAATGGGTGCTAATGTAAAACAGCTCACGCATATTTAAGTAATTAGAAAGGATAAAGGGTTTGAAAATTAGAGCATGATGGGAAGGTGTGATAATATGAAACACTGCTCTTTGAATCAGAACAGACAGCGGCTTGTGTAACTGGAAGGAAAACGATGCTTGACAAGACATTATTTATGTATGTACACTAAGATAGACTCTCAAGAGAATGGCGGTTATATCGACTTTACCGAGCAAAAGTACATTTTTGCTTTAATCACACATTAAGCAAATTGGTGTACTTGAGGAGAGGTATTGATCTAGTTCTCATGTGTTATTGTTGAGGTACAGCTTTTTTTCCCGGTGTAAACTTTGCACCTTAGCACCTGTATGCGGTTGTTTGTGTGCCTAAATAGAAAAAGCTTGCATGTGTATCTCATTGCTGTCATAATTATGAGCAGGTGTATGAGACTCATCATCCTCAGCTGTGAGTCGTTTTTGCTCTTTTCTTTGTTAAACAATAGTCGCCGCCTGCCAAAATGCTCCTACCTATGAATATTCATCACTTCCTTTTTGCTTTTGATGGCAAGCACATATGTTGATTCCTGTCACGATCCTCCTCAGTTCTCCCCTATGAGCCCCTCCATCGTCCCCTGAATGGACTGTCAGCTGTCCCGGGAAAGAGAGATAGAGAGAGAGATGGAGAGAGGTGCCCTTTGATATCAAACAAATACGTTATTTGCATATTTCGTCCGTGAAATGCAAAGCCAGCAAACTTGTCTCTCAAAGACAATGGGCGGCTCGTCTTTTCAGCAAGAGCGAGCAAAGGTTGGGTCCATCCTCTTCACTCTGTGATCATGGCAGCGTGCTGTATACGTTTGAAATCATTTGGATAATATGATTCGTGTGATTAAATCCAAATCTTTTGAATCGGCCGACGTTCGCGTTTCGCATGCAGAGTTCAGACGTTCCGGTCTATCTGCGTCGCTCTCTTGCTGTCTGTATGTGTGCAATTGCTTGCTCATGTGTGTGTTGTTCTCCTTGACCTCTTCCTGTCTATCATCATCCGGTGCTCCCATACGGAAGCTCCCCTGACAGCTCGCAGCCCTTCAGTTGTCATGTTGTGATGGATGCACCGGGGGCGGAAAACGGCCTGAAGGACAGAACTGGTGGGAAGGGTGAGAGATAGAGGTGACTGTCCACCTCTAACAGACTGTTAGCATTCATGCTAATAAAGTTTAGGTCATATATGACGTGACAAATGCCCTTTTTAGCGTTCGTTCAAATGTTATTTGATATCACCGCATTCAAAGTACCACGGTATTACCTTCTGATGCAATAACTGTACCTTTGTAACATCATAGTAATTTCTGTATTCTTATATTTTAAGCTTAATTTTGGTATTTTAACATAACGGATAAATTCACAGCAATTCTCAGCAGAGACTGTTGAAACTGTTGTGACTGTTTTGCTAATGCAGATTAGCCAAAATGTTTGCACCCATGCTAATGCTATTTTAGGACTGAGATGAGGTGACAAATGTACAGATTATGAGGGAAAATGTGGTATTACCATGGTATGCTTCGAAGTACCTTTTAAATTAGGGTGAACAGATGCTGTTTTCTAGGAACCTGTCCTCAGAAATATCCGCTTTTTACTATGCGTTCAAGTGGTGTTTGTAATCATTCGGAACAATAGTATACATCAAAATACCATGGTATTCTCCCTGCTGAAAAAAACAATAGAATCCTGCCCAAAACACAATAGAAAATCTAATGGATTTAATGGTTATAATGGTAATTGTATTGTTTTAATGGAAACTATAATGGTGTCTACTGGTATGTGATGGATTCTATTGGTGGGATGTTAAATCCTATAGGAAAAATGCCCAAAACACACTACAAAAAGGAATTTTGTAATAGTTTTACTGGAAAAAGCTAATGGTTCATAATGGTATTTTAATGGAAACCATTGGAATTTCTGTGATGGTTTCTATTGGGTTTCTATTGTTTTTTTTTTTAGCATCATCATTGTTCATTTTTGTAACATTTCTGGATATTTTCACTTAATCTTGATATTGTATTGTCATTGATAAATTCACAGGCTGCTGAAACTACACGCTAATGTGAACTAGCCAAACTGTTTGTGCCTATGCTGTTGTCTGTGTTTTCCAGGAATATGGCTGTCCCCACTTTGTTCAAATAGTAACTGTTCAATACCATGGTATATATAAAAGTACCATAGTATGATACCATCTTTTTTCTAAGGCAAAATGTCTGAAATACCCAGATTAAGTAGAAACTATCCAGTGTCCTTGATAAATTCACAGCATTTCCCAAGAAAGTCTGTTGAAACTACACACTAAGCATTTTTTTGCTAATGTGAACTAGCCCCCGTTCCCTTTTGAGAGATTCTGATAGCGCTAGTCTCATCTCTCTGGTGTTTAATTATATTTTAATTACGCCGTCTGGCACACATTCATTACCGGTGGTCTGGATCCGTTAGATCAGAAGAGCTGAGCTGAGCACAGATCTCCTTTAGCATCACTGGTACAGCGGTGTGGACAGCGCTGTCTCAGCGTCCGCATGCCAGGGTAAATATCTTTTCGAGTGGATGAGCCTTATTGACTCACTGCTCGAGGGTCTGTCCTCCCATTCTCCCTGATTAACCCAGCATCCATTTAGACGCTGCTCTCCACACATGCTTCATGCCAAAGGGTTTGTGTTAATTTGACAAGATGTCCATCAACGGCGGACATGAGTACCCAACCCAGCTACTTTATGTGATCCTCCCCATCAGTTAGTGCCTGGCTCCTTTCTTTTCCCGCTCCATACATGAAGCCTTTAAGTTGGCTTCCACCCAGAAAGGGTAATAGGTCGGCCTGAGCCTGTGTTGGAGGCAGGAAGTCCCAAGCCATCATTTTCTTCTGAAAGAGTCGTTGAAGCTTCTGACCTGTTTTATGCAAGAGGGGCACGGTTAACTTTACAGTTAGCATGGCTGCTGCGCGTCTTTGTCTTCGGGTTTGATTAGGACGCTGCCAAAATTTTCTCTGTACAAATGCACCAGATGGAGCCCATGAATGCTGTTGTTCTTTTCTACTAATGAAGTGTTTATAAAGGCCTAATATGAATGGTTTGATTCATGATGATTGATGTCACAAATTAATCTTCTTGCAAGCAACTCAAACTAAATGACAAACCTTTTCTCTGCACTGTGAATGACAAGAACTGAAGTGACTCAGTGTTTTCTCACTTAGGTAAATATGCGAACGTGAATGAAAGACATGTTATTCATAGATGTGCACAAAAGCACTTTTTGAACTCTCCATTGCACAAACATGCATACTCGGCAGCATACTCAGGGATTCCTGACTGAAGTGCTCTTCGCAAAACTCTCTCTCGGCACTTCTAGATAGGACGTCAGTTAACAGATGTCAATTAGCTGAGAGCGTGTCTACGAGAACGGGAGCTGGAGAAAGGACAGACTTAGTAATGGGATTATTTCAGGGGTCGGCAGACCTGTTTCCACAATGCAAGGCAACGCTAGTGATTAGCCCGGAGGGGTCAGAGCGGCGACTTCACAATGCACATTAATACTGGTAATTATTTGGAGGGGTTGAAGCATGGCTGAATCTAATGCTCACCATTAGACTTGAGGGTTTATTCCATTCCTGGGGTTTTCGTTAGAGTGGATTGGTCTCTCTCAGACCAGCTGCTGTGGAAAAAGCCACTTGGTTTGTTACTGAACGCAATTAGTTTTGACTTTATGTCTTTGTTAGCGCTGAGAGAAAGACACGGGAAAGCAGGAGGGAAAGATGAAGAGCATTTGCTGAAGCACTTCTGTAGGCGTAAATCTCACCAAGGAATTTCGAAACATAGGAATGGAAGCCTTATATTGAAGCACTGAAATGTAGCTACATGTTGTTGCTTAGAAGTTTTTCTCGCTAAAATGTAACTGTGAAATCACAGTAATTCAGTGTCCTTGAGAAAGGCTTAGCTACATTTTTAGCTTGACAGTAGCTCAACGGTTTTCAAAACATTGTAGCTTTTTCAGCTGCAAATTTTCATTAACTTTTTCAACAAGTATCAGTTTAGCTTGACAAAATGCTGAAATTTTTGTAACAAAATAATGCTAATGTACAAAGGATTTTTTTAGTTGAATTAATTTATTTCTGATTATTTATAGGTTTATAATTTCATCCTAAATGGGATTATATTTACATAAATTAATAATTTATTTTATTATTATTATTATTTTACATATATTTTATAATCAAACTATAATTATAAAGTATTTTACTTAAAAATGTAATGTAATTTTAGATATTAAATGATATTTATTTCTGTAATAGCTTCAGTGTAGTTAGCTACTTTTTGTTAGTAGCTTGTGTAGCAAACTTCTTTTCTCTCTCTCTCTCTTTTAAGGGTAGTTTGACTGTAATTTAACCTCTTTTAAATCATGAGTAACATGCACCGTGGCAAGATAATGTTTCAGATGGCTTCCCCAACACTGCACAGTAATAATACCAATGTTCTGTCATGTTCAGAGCAGGTGATACGAGATGAAAACTGTGTATTTTTCCAAGTGTTCACTAGAAAGAAGACTGTAATCTGAGAAGTTATTTTTTCATGCAGATAAAGTGACCTTCCATTTATACATCATTGAACATAAAACACCCACTACAGGAGAAGATTTCTTCAGAAGTTTATAAAACACAACATTTAAACCAATCAGCTAGGAAGGAACCAAACTCATGCATTTTATAATTAGCACGCACACACTCCTCTTGGAGTGTGAACGACCTTTAACAGGATTACAATGTTGTGGGCCTCCTCTAACACATGTGGCTTACTTAAATAAGCTGAGTATGTTACTCTCAACAGACTCCCAGGGCATTTATGTGTGTGTACACTCAGACTTTCCCAATCTAACCACACATGCATTTCTCTCATTTATATTTGAACTCCTCAACCTTCCAACACGAACACACGTGACTGAAAACAAAGCAGTAACTTGAAAAAGAGACTGTTGTGAAGTGTAATTCACTCATCGTTGCTGTGGTGTTGACACATTTACCCTGTAATATCCTCTCCTGGACATTAATCCGAGAACCCAGAAACGTTTTCTGCTCGCTCACCACCTCGTCCGCACACACCTCTGCTCCGAGGCACAAGCTTGTGGCCGCACACTCACAGTAACCACAACCCATAACCCTTTGCATGTGCATTCAGTATGTCTGAGGAATTCTTGCACTGTGTCGAATTTTGGCTCACTTGAGAGAGGAAAAAAAAAATCTAGTCTTAATGTTGCTTATTTTCACTGTAAGTTGTTACTGCTTTCTTTGGCTCTGATTTGATGCATGTAATCAAACCGTTAGATTTTATCCATTCCGTTTGAGATTTAAAGAGTCTGCCTGTTTCTCCACTGCAATGTTCTCCATGTCATGAGCTGTTCTTGGTAGTTTTTTTAAGGCACAGATTGCTCGCTAAGCGAGAGCGGCCATTCAACGGGCAGCACAGTGCATTCTCCCTGTCTTTGTGTGGCAGCCTCACTTTGAAGGCCCTTGGCTAAGAGGAGGTGGGGGACTGAAGCCGACAGCGAGAACATTAGCATGTCAAAAGCTCCTAGAATCAATAAGGGCCTTTTTCTATCTCTCTTTTTCCCTCTCAGTTTCTATCTCTCTCTCTCCTGCTATATCTCTACCCAGAGGCCACGACCCTTTCTGGCATCAACCAGCACCGTACAGACCTTCACTTCATTTGTCCATGTTCACTAAATTTAGCGTAGGTGCTGTCTGGAAAACTGATGCTAGAACTTACCAAATTTTGATTTTTAGTAGAGAAAAAAAACAGAAAGTGATCAGGAAGAGACAGTGGAATAGGATCAGGTGCAAAACTCAAACTTGCATTTTCCACATGAGCACCACAGCTAAACCGTAGTTTCTATTTTAAAATGTACATTTCTTAAGGGGTTTGTCTTGGAGAATTTATTTTTGTCTTCACCATGAGCTGTCAAAGCATGTCCCGCCGCTACTGGCTGAGACCCAGTTGAGAGTAGCCCTTTGCAGTCTCTGCGGTCTGGCCGCTGAACAAAACAAGTGGACGGGACACGACCCGTTCTCGGCAGCATCAGCTCTTCAAGAGAGCACCACTTAGCCAGGGTTCACGCCGAATGCACCGCCCGACCCCTTCTGCAGAATTTAATATAGCGGTCCAGAGAGAGCCCATTGCCAAGCCTGCTTGAAGCGAGTGCTATTTGCTAATGATTGTAAGAGTAATCCTGCCTGTGAGATGTGTTGAAAGAGACAGACAGGGCTGAAGGGGGTGGTTTATGGAGTGCCAGAAAAGCAATTGCAGGCCAGAGCATTTGCAGTGAGGGGAAAAATGTTGGCTTTGCAATGAGGGGACAATGATTCTGCGCCCTCTGAAGCGAGGCGATTATGACCACGAGTGAGTAATGGAAAAAGACACAAACAGAGAAAGAAGTGAAAGTGATGAAAAAAGAACAAGAGCCCGAGAAAGTGAGAGTGAGAGAAACCTGAATAAAGTCAAGGAGAATGAAATAAGTGAAGAGAAAGTAATTTTTGGACATGGGATGTAAAATGATACTACTATGGTTTTTGACGTTTTACCTTAGTAGTACCATATTTTTGGAAGTATCTTGATATGCTTTGCTCTTAAAGAAAAGTACTATGCTACTGCCATAGTGCCAAATACCACAGATTATCATGTAAATTCCATATCAGTACCATATTATATTTTAAAGTACCATAGTATTACCAACTGATGGCATCACTGTAAAATAGTTCCACCATAGTACTTTTTTTGTAAGGGTTGGAGTACAATGCAAACAGTGCTGTTATTGTTAACTATTAAAATATTTGTAGTTGTAGCTTATTGAATTAAAACTTAAATGAAGTAAAATATTAATATTAGATGAAAACCTTAAACGTAAACACCTTAAACAAAAATAGAATAGAAATGTTGCATTGCAACTAAATTAATATAGTAATTTTTATTCAATTTAGTTATAAAAATGACAAAAATGCATGTAATTATTGAAGCTAATTAAAAAACATTAATAAATATTATATTAATATATAAATAATACTAAAATAACACTGCATGCAAATATCATGGCACATAAGTTCCAGTACTATGGTATTTACATTGTACACCAAATTTACAAAATACCATGAAATGTTAAAAACAACAATTAAATAAAAGTAGTTCATACCACCCGTACATTATATTCCTATAGTCTTTTGAGGATGTTTGATACAGTAGCTTTGTCTGAAGAATATTCTTTAATAGCTTAATTGCTTAAATTGTGGTCTATACCTCATTTTACTACATAACGTTCTTAGATATCTAACCATACATGTTTTAGCGACATGAGGATGAGTAATGACTGAATTTGCATCTGTCAGATGAACCTTACCTTCGCATACACACACATTGCAAGGCAGCTCCTCCTTGTTTGCTATGCAGGAATTGTTAGGAATGTGAGACGTTTGCCCCCCTGCCTTTCTCAGCTGCCCGTTCCCCTCAAAGGACAGTAGACAAGACAATGAGCTGCATTTCAGAGAGACTTCACCTCCACATCCCTGCTGCTGCTCTGTGTCCCTACCCCCACTGCGGACTGAGCGGAGAAAATAGTGTTTTCTTGTCACCTGCCTGAGCCAACCCTTCATAAAGAACGTCCTGAAATGCCGTGAGTGTGTGTGTAGGTGGAGTTCCTGTCTATCAGATCCGAACCACTGGCTGGGATCTTGATATGATTCAGAAAGACCTACCCTGGAGTTGTTGTCTATGCTGCTTTGCCCCCTTCTGCCTTTCCTTCAAAGCTTTACGCAGCTCTCTATATAAAACACAGCGACACACACACACTTCTGTACAGCAGATGGCCACGTAATAATTTACCTCAGAGCGGAGCTCTCGCACATAAAGGTTAACACACGTCCTTTGTGTACGTTCGCCTCTAGCTGTACCTCCATACCTTACTTCTCTAAGACCTTGGGACTGTCTTTAGAAAAGTTTGAGGAAACTTTTGACAGGTTTGTGGGGATCAGAGAGCGAGAGAGGGCAAGGGAAGGGTACGTCTAAGCAGAGACAGACAGAAGAGCGATAAATAAAACCTAGGTGAATATATGGAGATTAAAGCCAGTAAGCTTTGACGCAGCTTGGCCCCTCACTGACAAACGAGCTTCTCAGGGGTTAGAGCCACATCAATCACGGCATCATCTCACACACTCACGCTGCGGCGATGAGGAATGTTTGCATGCAGCGAGTGGATCAAGGTATATCAGTCACTGCAGATGTAATTAATAAGCAGAAGAAGGCGCGAACCGATCAATGAGGGAATTGGTGTGTTCGTGCTGGAGGGCAGAGATGATAATCGTCTTTCTTTTTCTCGTTCTGTTTTTCGCTGTACTTCTTTCTCAGCTCATTCAGGCATAGCATCAGATAAGAGTGAAAGCAGTGTTTGAAAAGACTTGGGGAATTTTGTGGAAGTAATGTTTATAAGAACAACCTTTATTTAAATGAGAATATATAGATAAAAATACATTCTGTAGAATATAATATAGATAATATTTAAGAATTAACAGTATATTCTGTTGAGAGTAAAATAATAAACCTGTGAAGAGACAATAAGTGTGAAGGAGAAGCAAATAACTGCATAAAAGGCAATAAACTACATAAATGTTATGAAAAGTCCCTGATATTCTGGCATGAACTTGGTAACTCGTGAGATAATGTGAATGTGTGTATGTGTGTGTGTATGTGAGGTGGATTAGCCGCTGTTGATCCTCCTGAGCAGCGGCTTCAGAGATAAGCCAGCATCATAAAAGTGCCATAAATATGTTAGCCATTAGCTCACGCAAACCCACAGGTCTTGACTTCACTTTCACTGCCTTCGGCAAGTGAGTCTGTGTGTTTATGTGGGTGGATGTGTGTGTGCGAAAGAGACTTTCTTTTTTCTTCTTCTTCAGAGAAGCAGCCAAATTGTCCAATATGCTCAAATTCTAATCAATTTCACATTTCCTAATTTGTGAAATTGTTTAAGAGCATCACTAGCTGGGTTTTAACATTTTAATGCATAAAAAAATGTAATGTAGCAAAATGTGCAAAAATATTATTTATTTAAGACCTACAATTAAACGGCTATGAAATCTAATTTACTGCATAAATTTCTAGTTTTGTTTCGAAGTGAATTTTGTTCTCTTGAACACAAGTTTGGAACTTTACTCACAAAATGATTTGACTTTTTTTGCATAAATTAAACTAATAACAGAAAGGATGTGATGGAGAAAAAATGGACAGAACCGAGAGAGATATAGACGGAAAGAGTCTCACGTCACTTGTGTGTGTGAGGAGAGAAATATAACCTGGCAGAGTTAAGTCAGTGTTGAATTTCCAAGAGGACACACACTCTGAAGACCACCCAGTGCTGAAGCTTCATTCCCTCTCATTTTCCTGTCCCCCTCTCTCGTTCTTTTCTTTCCACTTCTCCTCACATTTCTATTTATTTTTCCTGCAGTTTTACCTCTTTGTCCGCTATTTATTTATTTGCAGTCATCTGAATAGAAACCTCTCATGTTGACGCAAGTATCATCAGACCTCTTTACGTGTCTAACCGAACGTCCTCAGATTACATGCATCTAATTGAAGTCCTTTTGTCCCGCCTGGAACATCTTTCAATGCTCATAAACCGCCACACATACCTTGTAGAATTCCATAATTAATTCGCTTCCCAACGCAATGCCCCAATCTGCTTTTGTCCTCAACTCCACCCTGCGTTTTGTCTTTCTATGCAGGACAACAGGTGACTGTTTTAAGGTCTAAAGCCCACAGAAAGCATTCAGAGCTCAGTCTGAGAAGGTGTCTTCATTGAGATGGACATTGTCCTCACGGTGAACGGTAGGATGAGAGCACTGACCCTGAATATTGGGGCATGGGCTGGTAATTACGACCCTATTATGTCACAGACAGTAAGCTCATCTCTTCAATCGTCCACCGGAGTGGACAATGAGACTGTGATTGTCCTGCTATTGACCAGCCCAGTGGTCATAGACTTCATGGAGAGAGAGTGGAAAGGTCAGATCTGTGGGGGGGGGATGAGAGCTGTGTGTGGAATTGAAACCAGGAGCTGTTAGGGGTCTCATGAGGGACCTAGGATGGAGGACTTAGGAAGGGAGGGGACAGCTGGCCGTCTTCCGTAAGGGTCTGGGACTGAGAAAACACTCAAGCAGGTGGAGGGTGTTAGATATCCTAAGTGCTTGAGGAAAGTGCTACAAGTCAATGAGTGCATTCGCTTATGAACAAGACCGAAACTCCTGCACTCGAGGTCTCTTGATCTCTCCAACACACCTCCAGTTTCCTACTGTGGTTTTAAGCTTCCCAAGAATCCTCTTCAATTAACTCTGTCCTCCAACCGGCGTTAAGATGATCCAAAGCTGATCAGATGAAACCTCCAGCTCTAATTCCCATCATTCCCCTCCAACGCATGGCAACAAAGCACACCGTCCAGTGGAGGTCCGACCCAGGGCTGCATCTCTTCTCCCTGAGCTCTTTCTATCTTTCCATCCCTCACCCCCTACTGTTGTCTTATGGATATTGTTTAGAAGATGACAAAACTGTGTTAATCTCCTCTCAGAAGATGTACGTTAACTCTCTCCTCTGATCAAGTGTGCTATTGCGGCTGATTGCGAGTGATTGGCCCCTGGGCAGACTGTGATGGAGGGAGAGATGAAACGGAGAAATGGAGGAAAGTGGAAGGTGGTGATTCCCGAGGGTGAGCGCTAATGCGGCCCCAGGGTTCCTGACACTTATGTGAGATTAAAAGAATTGGCCAGCAAAGAGATAAAATAAGAGAGAATGAGGCAGAGAGTGATGAGGGACACTTGTTTGAAGTACTGTGTCTCTTGACCAATGTTGTGGGAAGTTACTTTTAAAAGTAATCCATTACGATATTGTATTACGTCATTAAAATGGAACTAATTGTTAATAGTTACTTTTTATGGAGAGTATTGCAATACATTACTGTTGTGTTACTTTTTGTCACCTGAGCTGGGCTTGCCTGTTAATTTTCAAAAGCAAAAAATCCAAAATATATATTTTTGGCAACTGTAAAGGCCCTTTCATACCAAACGTGATATTTGCCTCTGCATCTCACTCCTAGTTTCTCTCAACATGGGGACAGGAGAGGCGTCAGTGAATAAATGGGAAAATAAAGTAACTTGCATTACTTATTCGAAAAAAAAGTAATGTCTTACTTGCTAGTTACTTGAAAAAAGTATTCTAATTATGTAACTCGCGTTACTTGTAATGTGTTACCTCCAACACTGGTCCTGACCTACATCTTGCCTGTCCTTAATATTTGTGAAATGTGGGGAACTTTTCTGTCCTCATTTGAAGTGAAAATGCTGTGTGAAGCAAAAAATATCACAAACAATTAGAATGTATTACATGTTTAATATGCATCTATATTTTGGATTGGACTATATTTTTCACTGTGGCTCTATGACTGGTAAGGAGAAGTATAAAAGGGCAGTCACACTAGATTTTACATAGGAGAAAACATTTTATTTAATTTCACTTCATTTTATAGTATTTATTTATTTAGTATTGCTACTTTTTCGATCATCTCTAGTGCTTAATGCTAGTAAAAAATATATATATATATTTAAATAATTTAATAATACAGTTAAATGGCCTAGTTTAGCAGATCTCAAAATTAATATCATATTTATCTTTCATATTGTACAATTTGATGCCTAAATTCACTGTACAGTATTTTGTATAGTATTTCAAATAATTGACAAGTTAGTATATATTTTTTTCTACAACACTGCAACCCAATGAGTGTCTTCATTTCGTTCTTTATTTTGTTCATATTATTATGGATGCAAAACCACTAAAATTAGTTTCCCCCATGTTTGATTTTCATCCAAGAGGCCGGTCTGTGACATTTGAATCTTCTGTCGATCTAACGTCCTTTTGCTTTGCGAACTTGTAGGTCAGAGTTCACCAAACTCAAACTTTTGTAGGCAGTGAAAGACAAATATTCTTCACATTTGTTCGCATTCATATGAATGTAAGTGAATGGCACACAAAGCCCAGTGTGACCGCCCTTTAAGAGCCGTCCTCTCGACACACGAAAGCTTGTTTGTCCTATTTGTCATATAAAAGCCTTGTGTTTCTTTCCCATAATGCTTTGCTAAGAGCATGTATGATTATCGCTAAGAGCATTATTATGATTTGTGATATTCCGCATGGAGCGTTTATATTGATAGGACCTTTTAGGGAAACACATCTGTAAACTATCTACAGATCAATAAACTCTTAGATAAATGTCATAAGTAGCGGCTTTATTCATGTTCATATGCTATCTGTACTTGTGCGGGTATCGATGGCTTTGTAGGGAAAAAGTCAATAAAAGACCTCAAAGCATTCCTTTGTCTCTGTCACCGTAAATAGGAAATTATGCTGTGTGTTTGTATGTGTGTGGCATATCAGAAGGAGCAACAGAAAAAAAGAAGGAAGTAGAAAGACAAACAAACAAAGGAAGAAAAGAATAAAGCTGGAGGGAGGACAAAAATGGGCAAGAAATAAAAGAAAGCGGACAAACATGAAAAGAGAATGAAAGAGAAAACAGAGCTAGAGAACAAATGCTGAGAAAGGGCTTGGCTTGGGTGTTGGGATTAATGACAGTGCATTCCTCTAGTATCACTTCCTCTCTTCATTAGCGTGTCATAAAGCCGTGCACTGCTGTCTGTCATTCAGACATTCCACACCACTCCCGTACAGAGTGTTTCACAGGCCTGATGTAAACATTCACACACTGAGTGTCGTTATGATAGCTGGAGGTGAAAGACTAAGAGTTCTAGCTCAAAATGATGAGCTACTGTAGCAGTATATGTTAAATAGTTCAAGATCATTAACGTCTCAATTTTCTCTCACTGTCTTTCTCTTCACAGCCTGTAAGATCGGTTACTACAGAGCGCTGGCTACAGACGACAGCTGCTCTAAGTGTCCCCTGCACAGTTACTCCACTAGGGAGGGATCCACTTCCTGTGCCTGTGACAAAGGCTTCTTCAGGTCTGAGACAGACCCTGCTTCTATGCCATGCACACGTAAGTGTATTTAACCTTCACACACTTTATCTGGGTTCACACTCACTCCATGGATGAATATACAGTTTGTGCACCTCTGGTTTTTGGAGCATGTGTACAACTTTGAGACCATTTGTAGTCCAAATTACACTACCATTCAGAAGTCTGGTGTTGATACAATTTTTTTAATATTTTTGAAAGAAGGCTCTTATGCTCATCAAGGCTGCATTTATTTTATAAAAAATACAGTAAAAACAGTAGTATTTTGAAATATTATTTTTGAGTTTTCTATTTTAATATATTTCAAAATATAATTATTCCAGTCTTCAGTATCAAACGACCTTCAGAGATCAGTGTAATATGCTGATTTGGTGCTCATAAAATATTTATTATTATCAACATTGAAAACAGTTGTGCTGCATCATTTATTTGTGGAAAACATGATAGAACAGCATTTATTTAAAATAAAACGTTTGGTAACCTAATAAATGTCACTTAAGGCTTCCTTGTTGAATAAAAGTATTGATTTCTTTAAAAAAAATGTATACTGACCTCAAACACATGTTAGATGGTCTCTTTCTAAGTGTGCCGTTCTTGGCAAGAATAAGCTGTAATGTGGACCAGATTATGCTTGTAGTCAAAAGTCAGCTACGTGAGACTAAAAACACAGATGTAAACAAACCACCCTGGACATGAGTAATCATTAGACCAGGTCAGGGATTTTGAACTGAGGAAGCACATATCACGCCTGGACTTGTATCAGACTGCAGCTGTTCACTTCACACACCAGTGGAGCTGTTTTCCTAAAGGCTACTTACCAAAGTTAAAGACAAAAAACTTGCTTGACAGTGACAAATTATTGGACGTTTAATTGCAGCGGATGTTATTTTGTGTCTTTTATTCCTGCGTTGCCTAATCAAAAACTTTGGTGACTGACTGAAAATGTGTGTGTGTAGCAGTGAGTTGGGAGGAGCCCTGTCATGATGAGTAAAGATAGATATGTGTGTCAGACCCTGAGGTGAGTCATAGACTTGATAACAGTGTTCTGCTTGTTAAATAGAGACCTGCATTGAAGCGGCAGCAGTCGATGCGCCACAGCTCTGAGCCAAGACGACAGGGTTAATTGTAACAAACGAACATACACGTCAAGTCGTTCATGACACACTCTCTCACATACGA